>OX638213.1:13387578-14637578 GCA_951805285.1 Thymelicus acteon | reverse complement strand
TTAAATTAATATAAATTCGTCGTACGAGATTAAAAATGAGCTCTAAAGATTAATTTAATTGATTTACAAATAAATTATCACAGATGACAAATTAAAACCAATAAAATAATCAATATACATTATTTAACATTTTAACATTTTAATTACAAATAAAGTAGTTATAAGATAAACAATTAATAAAGTGAAGTTATAGTGGATTTTAAAGTATAAATTAAATTAAAACATGAAATGGATAATAAATTAATAAGCATATTACAATACAATAATTTGCATAGGCTAATAAGATTATTGTGGATATGTTACACTAATATCTTCCAAATATTCTTTTTGAATGTGTAATAGCTGTTCGAGAAAACATCAATAGCAGCAGAGGTCGGTTTTGTATACAACTTTCGTGGTCCGATACCACTTTGAGCACTAAGGTCGACATCAATGCACATGTTGTGAACAGAATTGTAAGTGCACATTAATCTATTGATTGGTGAGTAATGCCCTAAATTAGATCGTGCCTTTGCTCGTAAAAATGGAGAGTATTTCGTAGGTCTTGGTAATCTCTTAGGCACTGATATACTAAGTTTGGATAGTAAGTACGTACTGTCTGTGTGACCATTGATGAGTTTAAACAGAAACATGCTATCCAAAAACTTTCTGCGGCAGGAAAGTGACTTGAGGCGAAAATAACTTAGTCGATCATCATAACTTTTTAAAACTTTTGCTAAATTGCAACTGTATGATAAGTGCCACAAGAATCTTTTCTGTACGTTTTCTATGCGCTTGATATGAATCTCGTAGTGCGGATTCCAAACTACACTACAGTATTCAAGACCGCTGCGTACAAGCGAAGAGAAAAGTACAATTTTAGTTCTTGGTTGCTTGAATTCTTTGCAATTACGTAAAACAAATCCTAAGTTTTGGAACCCTTTTTTTACAATATTTTCAATGATAATTCAAGATAAGATGATTATCTATTTTTAAATTCATTAATTTTGTGCCAGCCTTATTGGAACGAAGTTCCTTATCGCGCGTTGCGAACGGGGGCTAGACGGAAAAAATTAAGACGAAAAGTTGTAACGACACTTTTTGCCATCGTTTATTAATTAAAGCGAGTTACTAGGCGACCAGAAGTCTTCGAGGGTGCGACAGTACAATCATAGTATGTGGCTGTCTTATTTACTTTTGGGTATTTAGCATAGGCACAACAGGGATATCTATATTACGATCATGCACATTAAGTTATTATTGCTATTTCTCTTGTCATGCCAATTAATATGCGGAAGAGCGACAGGGATAGAATAAATCTATCACTGTCGCTCTGACAAGACACTTGTCAGAGTGGCAGTGATAGATTTGTTCATCCATATCATATTTCACGTTACACCATAGATTAAGATGAACACTTTCTTACTTTTATAAAAACCGTTAATAAATAACAGGTTCATTTAGAAAAATAATACTTCATTTACTTAACATTTGGCACCCGGACAGGGACGGGTTTAGTCAGATTAGCCAAATATTAACAGATAAACATTAAAATTCGTATGTTGCACCCACAGAACATCTAATAATTAGTTAGAAAGGGCATAGCGCGTAATTTGTACGAGAACCGCTGTCGCCGTTTCGATCCTCTCCATTTGTTTACTACGACGAAAATGAACAAATACGCAAGAGGATCGTTATGTGTGCGTGAGAGGCGTGGCACTGTAGCTAAGGATTGACTGACGATAAACTTTTATCGGTATTTATTTTCGTAAGGTCGACAGATGTGTAAAATAAAGGTTTACCTTAAATCCATAAAAAATAACATTTAGTAGGAATCCAGTCAGGTTTGCCTGTTGCAGCGATCCACTGAGCTCGTATAACTGAATCTTTCGGGAAACTAAAATTCATTAAATTCTATTAGAATAAAACATGAAAATGTGGATTCCAAAACTTCTACAGATATGGAATTTGAACCTAGGACCCCTAGTGTAACGTGGCGCTGCACTAACAATTTGAACTACCGTGTGATCAAACCAACTGCCGATTTTCAAAATGGCGGTACTCATAGGCATGCCACCTAGGTTCAATGACGGTACTCATGAACGCTAGATTAGATATAGATTTTAACAAAATAATAAACAAGAAGTAACTGCTTCAAACAACAATATCCTGCCAAAAATCTAACTGAAAAATATAATATAAACCAGTGTTACTACGTGTAAAATACGTCAATGTTCTTTCAAACTATATTTCAATGCATAAAATATTAAATTTATCTGGCCACATTCACAGTATTTAAGAACGTTGTTTTTATTATAACTTCGAAAGAATCTATCGAATATCGATGTCATCTTTTACTACCTGAGAATCGCGGCGGCGGCGGTACTTTTGAGTTCGAACGTGAATCCACGTTCCCGGTAATCGACGAGTTACTACGCCCAACACTAGAGCTTCTACGCAATACATTACGCGTTCGAATTGATGTGATAAAAATGACGAGCGCATGCAGCCCGCAATGTATATTTTTTGGCAAAAGAATTATTTGAAGGACATTTTGAAGGATTTAAACTAAAATATCGTAGTTTTTTTACATACCGATGAAAAGAAACGCTTCCTTTTAAGCACTTGGCTTCGTGCACGGCAAGTAATTACCGCACATGAAGGCATTTTCACGTAATTTAGTCGCAGTGTTTCGCAGTACTTTTCTCCGTTGTAGGTCGCGAGTCACTAAACAGCGCGATCGCGTGTTTTTGTGAAATATGCACGTTTGCTCATAGTCTTGGCGCGCCTGCCCCGCCCACAACTCCTTTCTAACTAATTATTAGATGTTCTGTGGTTGCACCTATTAACACCTTGACTGCGGCATTAAAAACACTGACTTTCAGCTGGTGCGGTGGCGGTCCAAAAAGGCACTCACTTGACTTTCTTACTGTGCGGGGCGGGCCATTTCGATCCGACACCTCTGAGTGGTATTAAAGCTCAATATCTTAGTCAAGGAGTATGGTATATAACAATTTTTATACTTTTTAAAATCGTCATGAATCACTTGTGTTTGCATTGGCCTCGCCCCTGGATTCTCCAAACAGAAAATGAGTAATTAGCAATTGAAAATGTCGGGTCGATAAGGCCCGATACCGCACTGTAGCGTTATTTTTGTAGTGATGGGATAGTGAAAGAAAAGAAAATATCGAGTCATTATATTTTAATAAAATTTTAACAAGTACAATTTTAATATGTGTTAGAAAAATATGTAAAACAAATTATGTAAACATAAAAAAAAAACAAAATTAAACGTTATGAAAAATAAAAAAAATTATACCGGACAGGTTGTTGATTTGAGGAACAGCGAGCGTTGCAGGGGTGACTAAATACTGATTAAAAAAATACGTGTGGCACTCGGGGACTGCCGCGGTAAAGCTATTGCATAGCATTTTTTATCAACTTATGCAATTATAATTATTTATTTATTTTTTAAATTTTACGCGTACAGCTATTCACCAGCAACTGCTATTCACTGTTGTACATAAGTATAGGTGTACCTATGTATACATATATACCTACATGTACCTATACTTACGGGGTGCACATGCGGTGAGTGTGGCATTATAAAGATATGATAGATACCTATACACCTATATACTTTCTTACCAACAGCTGCTTACATATTCGTCCGATTTCGGAGCAGCTAGTCTCGATCCGTGCGAGCTTCGTACAGTCGTACCATATACATACATACACGTTAAGCGAATGCTCGGCCGAGCTACATGAACGCCATCTGATGGGAAATTATGAAGTTTGCTTCACATATTATTCTAATTCTAAAACTGTATATTGATATTATTGTTTAAATATATACATTTAGGTACGCATATGTAAAAATTGAGGAAATAAAACTATAGTATCAAACTTATTATTATTTTATATAAAATTATTATTTTGCAGAAATGAAACTCAAAAATCTTCTTTTGGCACTTTTATTTTCTATTAATAACAATTTTATATTGCGGTTCGTCATTATATCGAGCACGAGCGCGTGCTCCTCGTGTAGCAAGCACAACACTACTGCTGGCTCGACGCGTACGCATCTCCACAGTGCGGGATCAGGTCGCAGGCGGTCATCCACCAAAACAGGCCCGCTCCCGCACTGAGATAACTTTTTTTACGTTCTGTGCGGCGGAGGTCGAAAAAGGCCCCGCACTTTATTAAACTGCTATATTTCTACATTGTTAGTCACGAATCGAAAACTATATTTGTCTCTGTCATACTCGTAAAAATTCCCAAGAAACCGGTCCCGCACAGGCGGGAGGAACCTATTTTTCCTGTACGCACAGCGCGTTGGTACTGCATCGGGCCGATTGTGGGTGATCCGCAGTGAACGTGTTAATGCCTTTGATAGTCTTGATTTAAAAAATATTGCAAGAGAAGTTTACAGTATAAACATTAATAATGTGCATTGTAATTCAAAGCATCTTTGCTGTTTTATATATTAAGTTATTAAATGGCGTCCGTGATCATGTTTATTAACTAATTTAATCTATGTTCTCTTTATAATTTTATTCGTTTTAAGTATCTAATCGGCAATCACGCACAGAAAATAATAATTAATAACTATATCGTGTACAGTGCGTGTCTTTCATTGTACACACCAATGTGGCCTCAGTCAAATCAGAAAGAAAATATTGATATTGTTAAGCGTAATTCAAATATTTATAGGACGTCATATCGTCAAAATATATAACTTATTAAGGGAAATAAAAATTTAAATATTTTACTACGTTAAAAGGTACCTACCGTACATTATATATATTGTTAGTCGTCGGATGAAAGCAAAGATTGCCAAAAGTAATCAATTAGTAGGTACATATAAAATAAATAATAACTACATACATTACATACGATTTACTGCAATTAATGTACTGTGGTGTCTGTGGTATCAATAATACATACTACATATATCTGAGCGTATCTCATTTATGTTCAGAAAATGGTTCATTGTCCTTTACTCTGTAATACAAATGAGCAATGCAACAGAAGTAAAAAAACTACCAAGCACTTTATCAGTGATTGGAGTTATATACTTCCACAAACGCGTTGAACATTTTTTCAAATAAATGTGTAAACGTATAAGGATTGGGCCAGCTTCATTGTTCATTACAAAAACCATAATACCTCAAAAAAAAACACTAGATTTTTGCTAATTAAATATAACAAAAAATAATATAAGTTATAGTCGGAATGTGTTTTAAAAGTTAAAAATTAGTTTATTCGAATTAACAATTTCAACGATCGATTATTACTACAAAACTGTCGATTTTATGAAAAAGGATATTCAGTGAAAAATCTAAATATTTAACCATCTGTCATCACTTTCACAATTATAATTGTTATGTTACTATCAAATAACAGGAATAGGTAAATATAATAATAAAAATATTAACTAGAAATCAAATGAATCCATTTTTATTCAAATCATTCAAGTTCAATTTACTTGAACAACATTGGCAGTGAAGCTACTTATAATTATGTCAAAGTGAAACTGTCAATCACAAACGGTCTTTCGTTTTCATATTGGTCAGTGTCATTCGCTTACGGATGTGATTTGTTTTTGGATGTTTTTCCATTGTTTTTCTAACGAATTGGCTTTGTTTTACGGATTTGACGATTTCTGCTCTTGCGACCGACCACTCATACCTCCTTGGAAATCGAATTTTCTCAAGCCTCAAAGATTGGATGATGAATTGGATTAATTACGGAATTGCAACCCAGAATTAGGTACATATATTACATGATGTTCTTAGCCCAGAGGTGTATGGGATTTTTGCGATCGCCTTTGACGTAAACCTTTAACATATTACGCAGTAAATTGCATCTGAAATCATGTTTGTCGATGTCAATGACATCACAAGACAAAGGAAAAATTGAAAGCGCTCGGTAGACACTAATTTAATGCATCTTCAGTGTACATATTTACTGTCTACAAATTACCTTTCCAAACAATTCGATTTATTATTTCACAATTAGACACTTCAGGTGGCGCATAGCAACGAATAAAAAAATAAAATGTGTGCGATTCACACGTGGTAGAAGTGAAACCTTCAAAATTTTTGGTTTCAAGATAATGAGACCAATGTAAAATTTCGGGAAGATGATAATAATTTTAAGTTTTAGTAATGATTATAGAGATGCAAAGTTAGAAAATAAAAATAAAACAGTGGTAACTAAAGCCATCTCTTAACATGATATTATGAAGAGTAAAATGAGCAGCTAGCGCCATCGATCCAGCAATAAAATGAATCTTCTAGTTCCTCGCGCCATCTATTAATACAACTTAGCACTTTTTAAAGTAACACAAAGAGAACCGCGAACATAAGAATAACACTGTATAATGCTTCCTATCTCATTTTCTCTCACGTTAAATCTTATGAATTTATATGTCTGTCTCTTTTTACTGTCGCTTTTTCGTTTTATGGACTTTCAAATCACAACGATGCTAAAGAAGTTTTCACTTCAAAAAATATGGAAACTAGCAGGTTGTGTTAAATAAATATTTTATGTAAATAAAACGTATAGGTACAGTATGTACATTACAATGGTGACGAATGGCTATCCGGCTAAAAGCGCTATTCTTGATAATTAGTCATAGTGTACTGATACAATTTCTACTTCGGGGCCAGAGTCCCTTTGTTGTCACGCACGCTCTAGCCACGTGTGTGCATGATTCTCACATCAGTGATTGTGACTTTGTGGCTGTAAGCAGATAATCTGTTGAGTCAAACATTGCAAGACTCTGCGATTATTTATCGGCATTATATGCGGCGCGGCGTGGCGATATTACGACTCACATTGCTTTGTGTTATATGTAAGCCGGAGCACGAGCTCTTGCCTTACATAAGTATATATCTTGCTAGTAACTCAGTTT
Source organism: Thymelicus acteon (assembly GCA_951805285.1). Classification (NCBI taxonomy): domain Eukaryota; kingdom Metazoa; phylum Arthropoda; class Insecta; order Lepidoptera; family Hesperiidae; genus Thymelicus; species Thymelicus acteon. The sequence goes on along the minus strand of OX638213.1, from coordinate 14,630,680 downwards.
GCTACTAACATTGGATCCTCTTGTTACATAACGACAAGTAAACAGTTGTTACATGATACAATGCTCCTGAGATTGAATTGTAGGGCTACCACGGATCTCCTGTTATTTTTGTCGGGATTCTGCTGTTTCTCTGTAGAGAGTGAGGTGATAGCTGCAGACTACTGGCTATACATACAGCTGCTCCTTTGTATTTCAATTCAGTTTTCAGAACAACTAGAACGGATAGATAGAACGAAGACTTCGGATAGTAGTCCTGTATAAAGGTCGTGTGTATTCGTAATTCATAAATTCTCTCTACTTTTGTGGGGCAACAGTTACTTCGAAGTTTTCCATATGAGTCCACGATTCCATTGCACTAAACGTAACCTCAATCTCAATTTAGAAGTTATGTTTCTTCAAAGAGTTTCTCAACATTCATTAATTGTTGCATAGCTGCGTTCAGATATTAGTTACTCGCGTCGTTAGATTCTATTTATATTTAGCTGCCAACGTATAATAAGGTACCTATCTATCATGATTCGGAGTACATTGCATTGCATTGCATCACAATATCCTGTGTTTGCAAGTTTAACGACCCACTAATTAAAATAATATGTTTAGTGCTTGTGCGTACATCATCTTAACGGGAAATTCAGACTCGAATGAGGATTCATAGTGGCCCGAACAAAAATTACGTATTAACTCAGCGTTTTACCTTTAATAAGTGGATTAACAGCTATCAGTTGCTTAATAGGATCTACATAATGCTCGTATCTGATAGTGCGTGTGTCGAAAGTAATTTTCATGAATTTACCTTTATGTCTTAAATTTTTGTCTCATTGTCAGCCGAAATTCTAAATGTCCCAAAGAACCTGCTGTCTTTTGCGTGGTAAAGTGTTACCAAGAAATAATGTGGCCACACAAAATATTGTAGGAATATTGATTAAACCATGCTAATTCGAAAATGAGGACGCTATTTATACACCTCTAACTCATATTCAGTACCTTTGACCTATTTCGACTCAGGCAAAAGTGAGCTAATTACAATTAGACTATTTCAAATTACCTCAGTAAAAGAGGTCTTTCACTGATCATTTTTAAATAATGCTTTAAGTTCATTTAAGGATGGTAATTAAATTAGTTTAATTAAACTTTTTATTGTTCACTAACCCTTTCAACCTTGTTGTCATAAATAAACCTTTTAAACCAAAGTTGGTCATTAACTCTTTCATAGTCTAAATCTAAACGATGCACATTGCTACAGCTTGTTGGAGTTTTTGTGCGAAGAGATCTGTGCTCTGTGATCGAAGGTGCTCTGATCTTTTTAGGCCCACCCAAGGGCCTAATCTGGTAGATCTTTACATTAATAGCAATTTTAGTCATAAATAGTTCAATATACATAAGTCATTATTTAAAGGTAAACAAAACATTTCATCGATAATTTGTATACGTATTGTACTTATCGCGTACTCATTAAAGCCGGATCTGTATGTCTGTGACGTACCTACTTACCTACATATACTCGTAATTATTTGTACTGAGCGCAAACAACAGTACATAATCCATTAAATATATACGTCAATTTCGTCAATATATTAATGCAATATCTCTGACACTAATGCAACGATAAAGATTTGCAAATTTTTTAACCGACTTCAAAAAAAGGAGGAGGTTCTCAATTCGACTGTATTTTTTTTTTATGTTTGTTACCTTAGAACTTTCGACTGGGTGAACCGATTTTGATGATTGTTTTTTTAAACGAAAGCTGGTACTTGTCATGTGGTTCCACTTAAATTTTATTGAGGTCTGACAATGGCATCCATGAGAAAACCATATAAGTCTTAAATTTGCATTACGTATGTGCGCGACAAATGGACGACTAACTCAATATCACGCCAACCGATTTCGATGATTCTTTTTTAAACGAAAGCAGGTGCTTGTCATGTGGTCCCACATAAATTTGAACGAGATCTGACAAGCAATTTTTGAGTAATTTTGAAGTCGGTTATTTTTTGTTAGTAAAATTTAGATTATATAATCTATTTTTCCTTGTTTCAGATTCAAGTGCATTAATATTCGCATTCAAAATGGGGTAGATTGGAACTAGGAAGTTTGTTTCCTTAGAAGATCTGTGAAGTTAATTCAAGTGTTAAGTGTTGTTTTAAAAGTGTCAGTGTAAGAAACTCAGCAGCCATGTATTCCATGAACTATATTGGCAAGTTCATCGCGAACTTCCGCGAGTTCTACAACGAGATCAACGGCGCCACGCTGACGGGCGCCATCGACGTGGTGGTGGTGGAGCAGCCCGACGGCAGCTTCACCTGCTCACCGTTCCACGTGCGTTTCGGGAAGCTGGGCGTGCTGCGGTCTAAGTTAAAAGTGGTAAGTGTTCAAGACTACGTTTTACAGAAAAGTTAACGATTATACATTCATCCCCTGGCCGCACTATCTTAAGAAACCGATCTTAAGATCCAGATTCGGTTTGAGATGCTGAAATATGTCAAATCGTATGATGACATTGTAACACCGTTTCCTACGTGGGCGATTCAACGCGAACGCGATCGCGAAGCGAACCGATGCGGATTCAGTGCGACGTGGAGCGAAGCGGCGTCTCTGTCCTACGTGCACGCGAATTGTCACTTCACCGCCACTGACATACGCCGCGCCGCTGAAGTTTCGCGCGAAAATATCAAACCAACTGATCGCGTTCCCTTCAAACCGCGCCGCACCGCAACGCCCTCTACGTGCTTTTGGTCACGTATTACACTTCAATACATCTCGACTGTTTGTTATTTTCGCTTCGCGCCGCTTCGCTTCGCGTTCGCGTTGATTCGCCCACGTAGGACAAAGAGTAAGAGCTGAGATCGCGTTCTTGAGCCGTGATCGGTATACTAACTAACACATTTAGGCCTATGATTGTTTGTGTCAGCGGTGGCATGGACAACACAAATGCTGTGAACCCGTGACCCGAACATAAATGTTTGTCACATATTATTATCTCTGTACTGTCACATAACTATCTGCCCCGGCCGGGAATCGAACCCGGGGCCATGGGCCAGTCAGGATCACTACCAACTAGCAACTGAGGATTTACAAGAATGCGACTTCCATCACGTCATAGTGTCGTAGCTGTACTTCTTTTCTAGAATAAACTGTTCGTTTGCTACTTCCGAGAGTCACTTAGAAAGCATTTTCCCCACTTCCTTCTGCTGGAAACGAGTCGAGTCGATAATTGTATACCTTTAATTAACTACGGAAGTCCTTGGGCGGCGGTGGCCCACCTGTTCGTTATTGCAAAAAATGTTAAGATCGTTACAAATCGCGAAACGAAAAACAGTTACAGATTTTTATTCATTCAATTCTCTCTTAGCCTCCCTTTTTCGTTTCCTCCTAATGATAATTATGATATTTAAAACCCAGACATAATACATACATAATTGTTGAAACAGTGCCAACTTTCCTAGCAAAGAGTGTCTGTAAGATATTGGCATGTGAATTTTTCTCGTCATATTTGTCTCTAGTCTAGTGAAGCCAATTCTAAATTATTATTATGTTCTACTGTCAGTCCGCCATCTAGGGAACCGTAAGATGATGGCGTATTTAAAATATTTTAAAGAGATTATCACTAATAATTTAAACTACTTACAGCTTGTTGCCTTGGTTCCGCTACAAAGTAATTTTTACTTTGCTCATATTTTATGCGTGGTCATCATTTCCGCTTGGTTTACGAGCCGTTGCTCAAAATTATATTAGTCAGGTGTTAATTTGATTAGTGTTCATCTTCTGCTTATGACGACTAACTTTGAAACATACCTTAAAATTTATTTATCGTTTAATCGTAATCGATTATTAAATAATTCCTTTATATAGAAATATTTTTGAGATTTATGAGCTTCAGTATTTCAAATGACTCATATGGTCATTGGTAAAAAAAATACTGTTCGTTTGAAGTAATTGCCAAAGTAATAATATGGTATTCGTCTACAAGCAAGAGTAGAGATTGCCAAATATATAAGTATATGTATTACCAAAAAATATTATTTTCAGAGACAGCTGTAATTTCTTGCGCCTAGAGTTGGCGTCGAAAATTGATCAAATCACATATCCGGCCGCAATTTTGCTATTTCTCTATCCAACATGTTCCATCCACAGCTCGGCGGTTTGTTTTATTTTCAACCGATCGGGTCGACTGGATAAAGATCCTCGAGACTGGACGGTGTTTAAACGAAAATTGATCAAATCACTTATCCGGCCGCAATTTTGCTATTTCTTTATCCAATATGTTCCATCCACAGCTCGGCGGTTTGTTTTATTTTCAACCGATCGGGTCGACTGGATAAAGATCCTCGAGACTGGACGGTGTTTAAACGAAAATTGATCAAATCACTTATCCGGCCGCAATTTTGCTATTTCTTTATCCAATATGTTCCATCCACAGCTCGGCGGTTTGTTTTATTTTCAACCGATCGGGTCGACTGGATAAAGATCCTCGAGACTGGACGGTGTTTAAACGAAAATTGATCAAATCACTTATCCGGCCGCAATTTTGCTATTTCTTTATCCAATATGTTCCATCCACAGCTCGGCGGTTTGTTTTATTTTCAACCGATCGGGTCGACTGGATAAGGATCCTCGAGACTGGACGGTATTTAAACGAAAATTGATCAAATCACTTATCCGGCCGCAACTTTGCTATTTCTTTATCCAACATGTTCCATCCACAGCTCGGCGGTTTATTTTATTTTCAACCGATCGGGTCGACTGGATAAGGATCCTCGAGACTGGACGGTATTTAAACGAAAATTGATCAAATCACTTATCCGGCCGCAACTTTGCTATTTCTTTATCCAACATGTTCCATCCACAGCTCGGCGGTTTATTTTATTTTCAACCGATCGGGTCGACTGGATAAGGATCCTCGAGACTGGATGGTATTTAAACGAAAATTGATCAAATCACTTATCCGGCCGCAATTTTGCTATTTCTTTATCCAACATGTTCCATCCACAGCCCTGCGGTTTGTTTTATTTTCAACTGATCGGGTCGACTGGATAAGGATCCTCGAGACTGGACGGTATTTAAAAGAGTCACCACTAGTGGCAACATTTCTTGAACGCTTCCTTCTTTCGAAGCCACTAAGTGTCGGTGACATGAGAAGAGCAGCATTCACATTTTCGACACTTGGGTTGCCTTCTAACCCTGCGACTCAAAGAACTCTGAGCCCTGCGATCATTCCTTTTTTTTAACACGCATTTATTACCTTTATACGCACATATGTGCCTATGTAACGGAAACTTTGAATATGATTTTGAGCTCCTTCAAAACGTCGGATTAAATCGAAATTTGGCATACCTATCACGCGTACATATACGGCACGCTTTTTTACAATATTTTTTTTTCTTATTTACACTATTCTTAATTTATATTTACTAATTTTTTTTACACTTTTCTTTATTCAAAGTTATTTATTTTCTATTTTTTAGTTGGATTTTGTATAAAAGCGTGTTTTTTTTAACTATTGTTTATATATGCAATCTGCTCGATACAAAGAATACATTAAAATTATCGATATCGTATTTTCTACTCTCATCTCACACCACAGTTGTATTATACATACATACTAACTGTTGCCCGCAGCTTCGCATACGGAAATTATGTTTTACCTTATTTGTACCTCTTGCAGAAGAAAATTTGAAAAACGGTGAATGTATATTGAAGTACTTATATTTAGTAATTTATATACTGAAACCCACAATAAAATCACAAAGGATTCCTCCAGGAGCAGGTTTTGAAAAATAAGCAATATTCTGATTAATTTATAATATATTTTTTTCTTTTTCTTGCAAAATTTTAAAAAGCTGAAAAATATGTATTCCATCAATTTAATCACGGAATATTTGTTGCAAATTTGAAGCAAATCGGTTGATGTTTAAAAAATATTCCATACAAACTTTCATCCCGGTTTCCGGGCAAACCTATTAATTTTCCGGGATAAAAAGTATCGTAAAATATGACCCGGAGTATTAGTAATAACTTTACCAATTTTCATCGAAATCCGTTCAAGAGCTTTCATGTGATGCCCGGACAAACAGACAGACAGACAATAATTCTAAAAAAAAATATTTTTGTGCTCTAACACGTTATTGAAGTGCCCCCTAATCGAAATTTTTAAAAAAATATTCAATACACAGAAAATTTGCCCTTTGAGTTTTATTATAGTATAGATTATAATTTTTGCTAATTAGTGGAAACTCGTAATCGATGCGATGCGAATTCTCAATTTGATAGTAGTAGCATCGAAACAATGGACTTCTGCGACCATGAATATAGTCGAATTTATCTTGCTCACAAAGGCTAAAGTATTCAGAACACGGCTAAGCTTATCCACGTTCAAGGGAGTTCTTAAACGTCTTCTAGACAGGTATTCACCTTATCACATTGCATTACTTAACATTTGATAGGAATGTGTTACGAAAGATTTCCCACAGTTTCTGTCCAAAATCATTGCTTGTTTTTTTAAGTTAATCAATATTTTTAAATTTTCGCTGGAAATGGAGGTCGTTCTTATATTTTTATAATTCTCAAAAGTAAAGCATTTACTGACATGCCTATGGAAATTGCGTTAGGTAACATTATTAGATAAGTATATTCATTCTGGTCAGAGGATAAAAAAGGTACCTAGGTATCACTTGTCTCAAATTCAAGTATGTAAATTATTTTAACCAGTTTTTGTACGCCATGCTTATAAATAAGCAGTTTTTTCCCAGAAAAAAGTTACAAACTTCTAACTGAACAATAATTAAGAAATTGCCAATTAAAATTTACATACACCTTTCAAATAAAGATATATCAATTTTTTTTTATTAATTTTTTTCGCCTTATTATAAATAGTAAATACTACTCGTATAAGTTCAATAGAAACCTACGTAGGAAAATTAAAAACTTAAAAGGTAGAAGCTTGGTTTATATTGGATTAGGTCTAAGGAAAACCTGTAAAATTGGCATACAATATATTATGTCCAACACATATATTAACAAGGTCAGCTTCGTATTTGAAGCGCATTAAGTCCACCCAGGTGAACTAAGCAGGTGGACCACGACCGCCAGCCGAAATACAATATGTCGGAAATGTAAATTGCATAGAATTATCCCCCTTAAGAAGCTCTCAAAAGGTCATTAAAGATAAAAAATACTTTTATTCATGACGTTCGTAATATCGGTTCAAGACTCGCTCTCTTTATGAGTTCATTCATCGGACCCTTCAAGTTTTATGACACCAAAGTTCCTAAGTAGAAGTTGAAAAATTGTTCACAACATTTGAATTGAAACAGCCATAATACTGAATCGATTTAAATAAAAGCGTTTAAACATACAAACTACCTAAGTCGATTGAGGAAAGTAATCGTTATCGTCTGTCTCTAGACAGCTAAGACATTCAAATTACTATCTAAAGACACATTTGTATGGTTTTAAACGAGTTTTTAACTAAGCACCTGCTAAGGATACGCCTACACATTTATGTATCCGGATAGATTTTTGTACTATGTAAATGGCGTATTATTCAAGTGGCTCAGTATTTCTCATTATGATGAAGTAGTTGACTCAAGGAGAGGAGTATACTATTTCTTTTTTTCATTCGGACAAACGAATACACTATTGTTTACTGAGTTAATGACCGGCGGATGACCTTACATGGATTACAAAAAAACAGTCACATACTTCCAGAAGTAATATGATGACATCGTGTATTAATGCATTATTTATAGGAATTATAGGCCATACGAGTTAGTAGGATGGATGGGTTGGATGGATTTTTAACACTTTATAATTAGTAGCTACTTCCGTGTCGTATCTGTCCTTGGGAGTAACTTAAAAATTAACAATGCCAATATGGCTGTCAGTATTTTTTTTACCAAGCCAGGACATTCTGGAGCTCGAGCACGAATATTTGCGAGAAAATATTCGTATGGTTAACGTAAGCAATTTGTATGGCATTTTTTCAAAAGCGCCCCTATCGTACGTAAATGGTACTAAAATGCCATACAAATTTGACAAGTTGCTTACGTTAACCATACGAATACTTTCTCGCAAATATTCGTGTTCGAGCTACAGGTACCTTCCTAATTTATAAATATGATTTACAAGTGACTTGAAACTTTTCAAATGGTGATTTTAGTAATTATCAATAAATAATCAGATGATAGCATAACAAAAAAATGGTAACAATAATACTTATTCATTGGTAATCATTGGTGAGGAAATGACGTACACAGTAACAGCTGTTGTCGTCACAAAATTTCACGCATTATTTCGTAAACGAGTCACGAAACAAGAATGTACACACGATGTATGTACGAGTATTAGATATCACTGGTTTCGATTTAGAAATTAGAAGGAGATAGAATATGTCGCCTAGAGTGCCTACACGGTGTAGACGGTGCGGGAGAGATGAAGCTACAGTTTAGTTTAGTAGAAACGCTTTGCGACTAGATTATTCTGGAAACAGACAGATTCGTCTGACATGCTGCGAGGGATATTTAAGTTTTATTTGTGTTTTTGCAAAAGTCTTAAGAAAACCAGTTTAAGACAAAAATTTGATAAAAGCATGGTACTTAACTCATTGCCAAATTGAGAGAGGAAATGTGCAAATGATTCACCAAGAAATTGGAATAATGCCACATGTGGGCACTGATCCACCAGAGATATGTATGAAAAATTTGGCACAAATATTTGTCCTCACAGAACCACCTGTTATTTTTATAGAAAGACGTTAAGTCTGCTAACAGTTAACATTGGCGTTGAAAGTGTGTGTTCTTAAAATTAAGTTGAAGGATAAAATTTGTGATGTCATAACGGAAAATCTTGATAATAAGGAAAACCAATGTAATATGAGAAGAGAAACCAAGCGAATGACTTGCAAAAAATGTAATGGAAAAACAATTCAAGTCACAATCATTAAACCATTGCTGAATCACACGAGGTTCTAACTTCTAGGCTCCACTTTAGCCAAATGTGGGTAAACAATCTTTGCACGTGTCATGTTGTAATGTATGAATGAAATTACATAAATCTCTATAGTTAATTATTAAGTACGAGTTACCGCCCTCGCTTTGCTTCGGTTTTCTTATTTTTTTACACATTGGGTTACATTATTGGAGTTTTATGAAGGATCCCTATTTTTTTTTGAAAATATAATATAGCCTATGTTACTCGGGGATAGTGTAGCTTTCCAACAGTGAAAGAATTTTTGAAATCGGTTCAGTAGTTTCGGAGCCTATTCAATGCAAACAAAATATCAAATCTTTCCTCTTTATATATTAGTATAGACGAGTAACCACCCTCGCTTTGCTTCGGTTTTCTTATTTTTTTACACCTTGGGTTACATTATTGGAGTTTTATTAAGGATCCCTAATTTTTTTGAAAGTATAATATAGCCTATGTTACTCGGGGATAGTGTAGCTTCCCAACGGTGAAAGAATTTTTGAAATCGGTTCCGTAGTTTCGGAGCCTATTCAATGCAAACAAAAAATCAAATCTTTCCTCTTTATATATTAGTATAGATTAGTCGCACATTAGACGCAAAGATGCTTATTAATAACAAAAACATATCAGTATAATTATTCTTACTTTTTTTAGAATTTAGAAATATTGAAATTACTAATTATTCTCGAAGTTCGTAGTATTTTCGTTTTTGTGGACTTCTATTTAAATCTTATTAAGTAATTAGACAATTATTCATTGTTACTTTAATTCTAAAATTAATTGCTGCCTATTAAATTTAATTTTGTTAAAAGCGGTTATTTGTTTGTGTTTTCTGCAATAATAATATTTGACCTAATAAAGTTGTTTACTACAATTCTATTCTATTCTAAAAACGGAATTACAATGTAAACTATAAGTTCCCAAGAGACAGTAACAGTGACAGAGTAATCGTTACTGAAATCAAGTTGGATTCAATCAATCGATGTCAAAATTTAATGACGTTCTTATCCCAGGTGGACTTGGAGCTGAATGGCGAGCAGCTAAACATCCAGATGAAGCTGGGGGAGTCGGGCGAGGCGTTCTTCGTGGAACCTGTGGGTAAAGATGAGGAGGAATGTGCTGCACACCTCGCCACCTCGCCGATCCCCGCCACGCGGTTCGAGGAACTCTACGAGCCGAGACGACGGAACTCGCTCTCTGCTGTCGAGCCGGATCACGGACAAGCCTCGGATTATATTAAGCGGAGGTTCGTATTTATTGGATCAGAGTGTAGACAACGCTAACATGTAAAATTATAAACGAAACGGGCTGATGAGGCAACAATACTTAAAGAAATTCTTCGCTAGATCATGACATCGAATGATTAACATGGTGTTAGTTTTTCAGAGTTATTATTGAAAACTATTACACTATTACAAACATGATTTAGAGTCTTATCTCTTAATTGATACGTTAACTGCCATCTCGATGTCTGGGATTACCTAGTTCAACAATCTTTCCAGTTTTTTTAGATGGTAGCTTATCGGGTCTTTGCGCCAAGTCTAAACATAGATTTAGTTTACTATCTTACGTACATCTAGGCTAGTTGCCAAGGAACAGGATATCACTTACATTTTGTACGATCATTACCTCAAAACTTCAAATCCACCATGTGAAGTCATCTATAACGAAAGCCATATTTAAATCTAAATTATTGTGCGGTCCTTCAGATACCACAAGAGTTGCGTGTCTATTGGCAATATGTCAGCAATACACAGTTAGCAGTAATGTGCAAGTTATAATTGTGGAGTTCACGCACCGGACGTGTGTACACGTACAGTGTCGTCATCTTCGCGGGACCTACCGATCTGTCTGACCACGGTCTTAAATACGCTTTGTCAATGATAATTTCGTTTTTTCCTTGCTAGTCACTAATACTATAAATTGTGTAAAGTTATGCCTATAAAAAAGTATTATAATGTGTATATCCATTTCGACACTAGCGTCCCTGTATTTTTCTCATTAGATGTATTGTGTATAGATGCATTATGCAGTCAACATCTATTAAATAATAATTGAATTTATATAATGTGGTATTTTCAAACTTAATTATAAAATAAATTAAAGTGTGAAGTCGTAAAGTAATAACAGATACAAACGTGCATTTATAAAGGCATTGCAGCTTGCGTCATGAAGACATTAAACATTTATTTATAATGACTAGAATGGGTATGCAATTTTTTAATGATTTATTTAACATATGAATGAAATTCGAAAGCGAAATTGCGTTTCATCGTAGTGTGTAAATCGGTTGTTGCATTTATGCTAACATGAGTTACGATACAATAACAAGCCATGTTTATTGATTCACCGCCATTACACGCACGCTAAACTTGCCCAACTACAACAATGAGCAAATGTCAATAATGCACAAGGATTGGGAAAAGTTATCGTCGGCCACTATAGTTTTATTTATTTTTAGGTACACCGCCGATGGTCAAACTATGCAGAAGCCTGATTTAAGCAGATTGACAAAGAATAAAGCCAAAGATGACAAGAACATTAGCAACGATCACGACAACGATGCCTTGTTTGAGATGGAGGGATTGGACGAAGCGTCCACAGACTGGCCTGACGCTAAACCGAAGACGTTTGCCGCGGCGCAGCTCGGTGAAGCTGAGAGCGAGGCTAACCAAACAGTACAAAAAATAAGCGCACACAACGATTTCCGCCCGATAGAAGCCGCTACGTCCAACCTCGAAGAAGTGAAACAGAATGGCAACGGAAAGAAGAAAAAGAAAACTAGGAAAGTAAGCTCTAAGAAGAAACACCAAAGAAAATCATCTACGAGCTCCGTTTCGAGCCAGTCTGACCTAGCGAGCGACCAGCGCGGCTCCCAGCCCGCGCTCATTCCCAACACCAGCGATATACATTTCTTTAGTGACACCGAAGTTAACGCTGCATCGCTCAGGTGAGTCCCACATTATTCCTAATCGATTTCGTGTTATGAATAATATATTGATTGTTCATTTCCTGCGATAATACGCGATCATTTATTGACTTTGAATTAGGCTACGGAAACCCGCCGAAAATTCATCGTTATCAAATTATGCTTAAAATGTGTGACTCATACTACTCTACCCATAACGAAATAGTGTAAGATCCTGTTTCGTGTCCTTTTTTAAACTTTATTTTAAAGATAGTGTTACACTTGGTGTCGCGTATTTATCTGTGTGTATCAGCTATAGTTGATATGGATAGTTAATTTTTTATTGATATGTTGCAATATTTCTTGCAACATAACATCTTATTTATTCATATTTTTATTGCCTTATTGAGATTTGATTGCATGATTCGTTGTAATAGTGGTCTTAATCAAAAAGGCACATCAAACATTTTTCCATATCTACTGCATCAAATACGCACAAATAGGCAACACGAAATTTCAGAAAACATTTTTTTTTACTTGAAGTATCTATTTGTCAAAACCGCAAATTATTATTGAAGATAACAAACACATAGTGGCGACTCTTTTAATTTGTGTTGACGAGTCATATTTAATTATTCATTATGCATGGTACTTACACGTGGAATGAAGTGTGTTTCATGACCTAACCCGACAAAAAATACCTTTGCAACATTTACTCGTAGATATATAAAATTTGCGAGACTTATTCCATATTCATTATCCATTGTAATGAGGGGCACGCGAAGTGGAAATAGCATTTCGGTAACGGCTATAATACAATATTAATTGTTCTCTTTACATTGCCGTAATGAATCTTACTGTCCATATCAATAAAGGGGTTAATAAAATTAATACTGTTTATGATAGACGATTGAAAAATAGCAATTGAATCGATTGCTCAATTGATGATTAGAATGATTAATTAATGTGTACATATTTAAGCGGTGTCCAAAGTTTGGGTGATAAAATTCAAAGATTACTAGATGATGATATGTTTTGAATTTCAAACGATTCTCGAGTCATTTCTTAGGGGAAAAGTTTTAAGTTGATGAATACACTGCACACTTAAAGTAAGCGGAAAGGAATCGTATTTTCCGTTCTGTATTTTGAATATTCCCCTGGTTGCAGTGATGAGATGTCCAATATGAAGCTGAATGGTGAGAACCGCATCCCATTGGCGTTGTCGGACACTGCGTTCGAGGTGCACAGCGCCTCGAGACACGCGTAAAGATCATTATGACTTACATTCTCACCTCACCCCGCTTGCAAGTTGCAATAATCACTAAACACGTCGTGGCAATTCTCAAATCTCACGCAGCGAAATTTCTGCTGGTTTCGCGATGAGATCATTATTGATATTAAATGTGAACCATAAGACTACCATGGTCTCATAGTAGAATCAGTAGTAATTTCAATCTGTGAGATTCAAGAACCGCAACGATGTTCTTGTTCACATTACAATCGATTAACGTTGTGGATCGTATCCTCATCAATCTACAAGTACGCATTACGCTTCAGTAGAATAATGTAATAAACGGTAAAAATAGTAGCTGCTCGGGCTAGTAATCTGTTGGTACGATTTACATTTACGAGATAATTATATTGTTCATTAACAAATTGACATAGTAAAGATACTTATAGTAGTTAGAGCTATTATTTCGCTTAATGTTCTGTAAATATTGTCCCTTACTTATAAAATCTAATTAATAATTAACGCCAATTATTTACTGAGTACATAAGAATAATAACAAAAATGCTTGTTTATTCAAACACACTCCTTATTTCCAATGGTACAAACATGCACTAGTGTGTAAAGACAAAATAATAATATTTTAACTTTTAGCTTCTTTATATAGCAGGGTTCACGAATTTCTTCCTTAGTAACAACACAATAAAAAAAACTATTTTTAACGCCCTTTACCTGACGTGAAGATGTTTATTGCAGTCAGTTACTGTAGAGGTCTCATTGCCAGCTATAGCTAGCATACCTTTTATTGAATCTGTAAAATCGAAAAGTAGAAAGCTTTACGACTCTTAATAAAACCGTACAGCCGTAGATGATGCCTCAGCAATACCACGGTAATATCTACATATCTTTACCGGGGCAGTACCCAGTCAAAGTACGCTGTATGCCTTGCCGAGTGCATCATGGTTTTTTGTGGATGTAACGACTACCCGTTAACGAACGTTCTAAACTTTTTGCTCCTAAAGTACAATAGTTTGTAAAGTTTCATTGATTTTATGATAACACTCAGATTAATTATTACAGTCATTACTGGATGCTTCAATGCGGCCTATAGTTTAGCGCGTTCATTATAAGTATTCTAATTTTTTTTAGTTTTTTTTTACCTGGCGCTTTAAACATGGGAATTAAAATGTCAAAATCGCTGCCCCTATGTTGCAGATCTTGATGTAGTATTTCGCAATTATTATTATGATAGTTTCAAAGGTTCCATTGTGAGATAATGATTAAATTGTAGCAAGGGCTCGCGGCACGGGACGCCGGTGCAGTCTGACACGGAGGTGGAGTTGGCGCGCACGAGTGGAGGAGACAAGTCGTCGCAGTCGTGGCGGTGGGGGGAACTGCCGGAGCCGCCGGTGCGGGGTGCGCCGGCCGGGGAGTCTCCAGCGCCGGCTTCCCCCGCGGAGCCCGCGTCGCCGACGGAGCCCCTCAGCTCGGACGAGGAGCGCCCGGGCCGGCGCGGCGTGCTCAGCGGAATGTTCCGGTTCATGACGCGCGACACCGACGCCGCCGCTGAAGGCGTGTATCTGGACGACCTCGACCGCGGTCAGGTTGACCCTAACCTGTATTTCCCGAAACATCACGCTGAACAGTATCGATCGGGTGAGTTAATTGTTTGTAGGTAATCGTATCAATGCAACGGAATCGTCTGATCGATTGGATAAATTCATTTGTATTAATTAAGGACAATACAATTATTTGAAAACTTTGTGTATCAAACACACATTTAGTTTTTCATAATTATAACTTATTATTTATGCAAGTATTTGACGAGAGCACACGACCTTCCCGATGTTAGTGGTCCGTCTAGCAACTATGTATTCCTTTGTATATGTGAGTTAGTTGGGAAAGCGTTAAAAATTCGTACGAGAGTTTCATTTTACACATGACCTAGCAGTTACGCTTCGAAAAGACGAGACAAGTGAACAACTCAGGTGAACAACATGACAAAAGTGTATCTAAATTGCTAATGAATCTCAAGGTTAGTACTATGAAGATCAACGAACTGATATGTAATGTAATCATCAACATCTATAGATAATAAAATATGAAGAACTTGACTTCAAAGTACACTAATTAATAGTAAAATATAAGTATCCTACTTACTATTATAAATTAGAAAGTTATTTTGAATTTTTTTACTCTTGCACGCAAAAACTACTAAACGGATTTTCATTAAATTTCGCAAGCAAGTAGACCTGGTTCTTGATTAAGTTGTAGGGTACTTATTATCCCGGAAACGTGGGAAAAGGCGCGGGCAGAGCGCTAGACAACTAACAAAGCGGTAACAAGCTAACGACGTAATATTGTGGTGGTGTGGTGGAAGCATGGTGAGCGGCGCGGGCGGCGGGTTCTCGGAGAAGTACGAGCATGAAATTTAGTACATACATAGGTACCTAGACCATGGTCTGGCATAAGATATAGTGTAATTATTATCCTAGAAAACGTGGGTAAAGGCGCGAGCAGAGCGCTAGTTAAAAAACGATAAGCTAACGACGTAATGTGGTGGTGTGGTCTCAGGCATGGTAAGCGGCGCGGGCGGCGGGCCCACGGAAGAAGAGTACGAGTCGGGCAACGGGCCGTCGCTGCCGCAGTCGCCGGCCTCGCTCGGCCCGCCCGCGCTCGACTCCGACGACGATGAGAAGCTGCTCTCCAAGTATGTTCAGTTACTTTTCTTATTCATTCTTTATTCATTTAGGTATCGCAGATACACTTATGCTCTTATTTTTTTAAATCTACCAGCTTTTCGAAAAGGTGCTTTGTCACGGAGGAGAAGAAAAGCCGCAAAGAAACTCCTCAACACATCTTTTAAAAACCATAAAATTTACAATAGAAAACATTAATTACAGAAAAATAATGTATCCTAATCTGAGTGGCACCGGTTGCAGTACTAATCAACACCATGCGTCCTTGTCATTCAAATATTCATCTACTTCTACAGTATAGTAACCCTCAGCCGGCAAAGAGTTGACGATCCACCGGCTTGCTAATAGTAATGTTGTCTTCTTTCTTGCCTGATAAGAAGCAGGGATAGTCAAGTGGTTTGAACGCAGTTGACTTGGTACGAGGCGTCACTTTCAGCTTATGCCTAACTACTAAGGACCTCGGGTAGGAAATTAGGAATTTAAATTAAAAAAAATATTTATTTCATTTATTCATCAAGAATATGTTCACATAATTATGTACATGGTGTTGGGTAATATATTTTTATAGTATGTTGAACAAACTAAATGATCGTCAGCTGCCTAAACTGGGCGTAGACCTGTAATATAGGCAGCTGAACTCTCCCGAGAGGTATCCATTTACTATAATACGTTGAATTTGGGAAATGGTAAGTACATACATATACATAGTTTTTGATGTTCAGAAATTTAAGTTAACAAATAACACACAACAACAAATTTAAATACACATATCACCTGTAAAATTGAGTATAGTAAATTTACGAACAGCTAGGATATAAAAACCGGGCAAGTGCGTGTCAGGCCACGCGCAATGTAGGGTTCCGAAGTAGTAACTTTATCGACTATTACTCATTAACTACTTATGCTCATATAGTCGTGATAGTGTTT
Source organism: Thymelicus acteon (assembly GCA_951805285.1). Taxonomy (NCBI): domain Eukaryota; kingdom Metazoa; phylum Arthropoda; class Insecta; order Lepidoptera; family Hesperiidae; genus Thymelicus; species Thymelicus acteon. The sequence continues at coordinate 14,613,957 of OX638213.1, read as the reverse complement.
CTTGTAAATTCATCATAATATAACCTATTTTTGAGATTTTTTTCACTTGTACAACTCTAACCGTTTAGCCAGCAGGAGGGGGGGGGACACTTGACTCTAACCAAAATTAGCACTTTAAAGCCAAATATTTGGCAAACGGACCCCTAATTCCAAAAATGGTCTTAGAAGACCCATACTATTTTCGGAAGACCTTTTCTTTACGATTACGTTACGATTTATTTACTACACTGATTAATTTCCGTTGTTACGTCACGGCAGGGGTCAAGTGACGGTGTGGATGCGCGAGGGCGCGGTGTCGCGCGCGCTTTCGTTCGAGGAGTTCTGCGCGCGGTGCGGCGAGGGCGAGGGCGGTGCGGGGGGCGCGGGGGGCGGGGGTGGTATGTTGGAGGTGCAGCTGGGGGAGCGCCGGCTGCCGTGGCGCGCCGCCGCGCCATTGCTGCTGTCGCTGCTCGCATACCGACGGCCGCTGCCTAACGTAAGTCTTAGACAAACACACACACACACACACACACACACACACACACACACACACACATACACACACACACATATGTACGCACGCAACACGTAAATTACTTACACATTCACACACATACTATTCACATACTATACACATAAGATTTCTCGGACCCCCTCCCCTTTTTACGAGAGATTTTATCTACTTTTAGAATGAAATTAATTGCATTAAAATTCACAATTTGACGGAAAAGAAGATTGTAGACGGATGAATAAAACGTGCGTTATTATTAAATGTTTGGCATTTGAAATTATTGAAAAAAAATATATCATCTTATATTTAAATGTGTAAAAATACATAGGTTAATATAGTAATATAATAGTAATATAATAATAATAGATTTCTACTTAGAAAATATTACGTAAGAATGTCTTCAACCCCTCCTCCCCCGAAGTAAGACATGTAGAGATTTTCAGAACGTATCAAAACATAATTATTAATGAATGGCCCCTAAGTACCAACGAAGAAATGCACGTAATCGCACACCCACGCAAACGCTGATTAACCATTTTACAGGCAAACTATATTGTAAACATAATGAGAGAAATCGAGACGTACGTTACGTTGAAACGCACTCAAAAGAACATAATAACGCCCACACACTTGCACGTTCAATTGACGCTTTAACAATATTCTTAGTGAAACACGAAAGCACCTTGATTTATGACTTAATGCACAAATTTAAATTTCATCGAGTGATTATAACAATTAACTCGATTAATTGGCCGTACTCGAAGACAATTTTATTTTCTCTAAAGTCGGCTATCTTGGTACAGTGTTGACGGAAGTGTGTGTGTGTGTGTGTAGCGGGTGCTGGAGGCGCTGGAGAAGGGCGAGAAGGGGGCGGAGGGCGAGGCGGCGGCCAGCAGCAAGCCGCGCTCCTACTCGTGGTGGAGCTGGCGGCGCACCAACACAGACGCCAAGCCGTGCGTAGCCTTAACCCTTACACCTTTATCTTTACTGTTCGCCGCGCCAAGGGCCCTGGGTTCGATTCCCAGTGAGGCGGAAATATGAATGATGAATTTGAATTTCTGTGCTTGGTCTGGGTGTGTGTTTCTTGTCTTTGTGTGTTGTCCATGGCGCCCACGACACACGGAATCCTAGTGTGGGGCTATGAATGTGTAGCGTTGTTTATTTATGATTGTGTATACTATTAAGACTACAACGGGTGTATAAACACCGTGTCCCAAGTGTATCTCCGAACGCTTCGCGCACTCACAGTTTGCCTCCTATCATGTCACGGGCTACTGCCGACTAATGCTGAACGCACATAATTATGTCTGCATCGTATAAAAGCCTGGCGGATGACATATGCTTATATGCTTTGATATTTGCTTTGATTTTTTTGGTACAGTATTCTATTAGAAAAAAAAAAACATAGTGTGTTAATTGGTTATTGATGCGTGAAATAGTTTTCAAAATATTTAAGTTTTTACTCTCCTTGCGCCGCCGCACGCGGCTGTAACGTCACTTTGCAAAGGTCACTTATGGCCGGTTTCTGAGGTCCTTTTGACGGAAGTTTATCTATTCAATAACGCTAACGGGTCGATAACTTCCGAAAAAGCGTTTCTGAGCACTGCGATAATACATAAACTCAGCTTAAACTAAGATCAACTTATCTAACCCAAGATGGCCGTTTATAGGTTTCATAACTTTATTTCACGTTTCATTTTAACATTTGGGAGATGAAAAAGCATACGGGCCACCTGATAGTAAGTGGTTACGGTCGCCTGTGGACATGAGCAATACCAGAGGAATCGCCAATGCAACGTGTTAAATTAAATACTTATAAAATTAATGAAATAAATCCAACAATTTTTAATTTTTGCCATTGACATTCATCAATAATATTGTATCCATGACAACCCGACCGTCAATCTCACAATTTATTCTTTAGGTACTTCTATCCAAAAAGTATTGTTATGGCAAAGGCTACACTTTAATACAATTGATGTATTCCCTTCACCATCTGGCTGCGTCGGCTTGGCTGGCCTGGCTGTAGCTGAAGGGAATCGTCAATATAACGGGCTAGATATAATAAAAATGAATATGAAAATGATAATATATCCCTTTGAAACTTATCATTTTGAAGAGAGCCATCTAGTGGCAGTTTTAGGTACTCGTTATTGAATTCATAGTTATTGAAAGGCCGCTCGCGTGTTCAGAAACCCAGTGACAGTTATCGAAAACATAACTTAAGTTTAACTTTATTGATTCAATAGCTATTGATCATTTAACTGGAGACTTCAGAAACCGGCCATTAGTGCGCGTCATGTTCAGTATGTTTCAGTGTTAGGATTTCCCGTCGCGCATTTATTTGTGACAAATGTTGACCAGGGCTGAGGTTCGAACCCAAAGCTGAAAACATATTATAATGTGGTATAGAAAATTCCTATTGCGGAGGTATGCGTGTGTGGGCGTTACACACGCGTACCTCCGCACTATACTTTATCACTGGCCCATGAGTGTCTTATTTTTGTCTATTCTGACATGAGCACTTCATTATATCTATTTCTTTTTATCACATGTGTAACAGTAGGATATTATGTGCAAATTCTATGAATTCATTTAATCAGAAAAGAAAGAAGTGAGTCATGCGGCTGTATAGCAGTCGATGATAAAGTTGGTTTCGCTAGTCACAACCTATAATTGACCTAATTCTAAGTTCACCACATTAACCAAATGTGAGAAAAAAATATTCCTAGAACTAAATACACAGTAAATGACATGAATTGGGTCTCCTATATCTAAATAACTAGCTTCACATCGAGACATACATATATTATGTTTTAATAGACTTGCAATAAAACTACCCATCATTGTCTCCCTGGCGGAAATTTTTACTTTTATTTGGAGCTGAGTACAGATGGCATGCCACTTATTGTTAGTAGCAATAACAAGCCGTAAGCCGATTGAAACCGTCCACAGTCAATGTACCGGACGTACCGTAGTGTAACACGATGGCTCGGCTGTGAGCCAAAGTGAAGCGCATTGTGTACCTCTCTGCGATAATAATAACATGTTCCGTCCAACCGCTGACACTGACTTTGTCTGTAGAGGCTCGGTGCCGAATAAAAGGGGCCCCTTTCTATTATATTTACTTTTAGGTCTTGTGTTCCCACTGAAGGCTATTATCGAGTTGCTTCCATCAAAATAATTGTATTTTGATTCAAAAGCTAATAATTTATCTAGGGACACATATGTATTTTATATTCAGGAATCTGCTGAATAGAAGTTCAAATACTGTTGACATATTTCAGCCTAGTTATTAATGTCTACTGATGCGATTGACCCTTAAATATAATTATTAGTTTTTTTATTACGATTTACTCCATAAAAATATCGGGGTGTTTATATCGTGTAAATAACGATCGTCTTAACATTCTTAAGAAGAACAACATTCGCATGTAATGTGGTTATTAGCTTGCAAGTATACTCTTTTTGTGGGTGTAATTTTATCAACGAGTGTGTGCTGTTGACAGTTGCGTTTTAATTACTCCTACTTATTATGGAAAATGTGTTTCTATAGCATTTATAAGTAATAAAACGTTTTAGTAACGAATTTTTGTACTAATTACATAATTTTAATCTTGATACTTCAGGATTAAGTACTTTCTTCGATTGTTGTATAGAGTGAGCGTCAGCCGTCAGTATCGGCACACACGCATCATGTAGTGCAGGAACTCGAGCCAATTCACTTCACCTATTATGGCGTCCGTAAACATCGTGCTGTGCCACGTGAGCGATGAGCCGTCCCGTGGCCGACTCACTTGTTATAGTATTATAATGATTCTATGAACAATTTTCTTAGAATATCATCTGTATTATGATGTGAGGCAAAGGTTAACTGGTACTCGAGTATATTATGTTAATAAAACTTAATATAATCGTCATATAAAACTTTGTTTACATAGGTAATACGTAACTAACAAAGCTAATTTGTATGTAAATGATATAGATATGACGATTGTCACTGAAGTGACACTCCTTTTGGAGCTTAGGTTTTGGTGACCGAACAAAAGGTTAACGTAATCAATAAATGCCTCATTTCGGATTTTTATTGTTTATGCCTTAATTATGAATACCACACACGATACTGAATTCTGTGTAGTTGCGTACAAACCACAACTACAAGGTATGGTTCTCTTCTCTTGAGGAGAGCATACACCACAACGCTGCTCCGGTGCGACTTACAGGAAGTGTGAAGGTAGTATAATAGGTTTAATTTATTAAATAATATATTTTCTTGATCAATTTAGACATGAACCCTCTCCAACCAAGGAGGGCATGCAGAAGCATGACATGCCGCAGATTGAAGAAATGAAGAACCCAGCTCTCACTGGCGATGACCAAGTGGATGGACTGACCGAAGAGGTTGCAGAGGAAGGCAAGGAGGAGTCTAGCTTCGAGCAGGAGTTGGGAGCGGAGCAGTTGGTCGCTGATGACGTCATCACTCCGGACAATGACAACAAGGAGTCGTTGCCAAAAGGTAGGTTTAAAGTATTTGGCTAACTATATACATTTACTATGTACTGTGGGACATTTGAATATCGCGCTTTTATTTTCTGAGCTTCTTTGTCTAAGATTTTTTGCTATTCAAAGAAAATTTAATATATTTATATATGACGACCCTGTAGCATAGTTGGTAGCAACCTTGCCTGCGTAGCGAGGGGTCCCGGGTTCGATTCCCGGCCGGGGCAGATATTTATGTGACGGACAAATTATTTGTACTCGGGTCATGGGTGTTATTGTGATGTGCTATTATGTGTCGTCCATGCCACCCACGACACAGGTAAAAACATACTGCGGGGGTATGAGTGTGTAAGCGTTTATTATGTTTATTATTATATTATTTATGAATATCTTTGGAAAAAACTGGGAGTAATAATAAATATTGTTTTTTGTGTAAATTTATTATTTATTACAATATGGTTTGTAATTTTAATTTCTGATATAATGGACTATAATTAAGTAATTATTCTTCCATATTTAAATATGAAATAATGATTTTATTTTGCTAAAAGCACAACATTTTAACGAAAATTATTAAATTATTTTGCATAGCATTATTATTTTGAATTACTTACGTTACGATCGGTAAACATTGCTGCCATGTATGTTTAGAACAAAAATTAAATGTGTATCATGATTTATTTCTCATCTACTTATCTCATGGATTATATAATAATATAACCTACCAAAGGAGGCTAAATAAAATATGATATATTTAATTACCGTTTTCAAAATCTACGAATCAGATTATGTATAAAATAAATAGTAACTCTAACTAGTTCCTTTTAATAAGATTGGCTACTTAATCTTTTTTTTAATTTCTTACTATTCCTTACGTATTCTTTACCTCGTATACGAAATCATTGGTACACAAAGCATTGCTTCTCGTTGCGTTTTTTTCTAGTCAATCTTAAGTATTAGCATAATATGTTTTGTTCCAGTGGAAGATCGGCACGAGCAGAGCTCGTCGGAGTCGGAGCACGACGACCCCAGCGACAAGCGCGCGCGGAGACAGTCCACCTTCCGCAAGACCTTGAGGCTCTCCTCTGATCAAATTGTAAGTCACACTTTTTTTACCCGATTACGGTTTAAGTCTGGTTTAGAGGTATTAAGTAGTTAAGTAGATAACTAAATTTTAAGTGATTAATTTTTAGTGCGCGTCCACACCTAATAATTTAGTAAAGCTCTTTAGTTCATACAATTCTACTTAATTACTTAAGCACTTTACTAAATTTTAAAAAGTGCCTGTCCAAACGTGTTAAGTGATAAGCCCCGCCCACCTACTTAACAGAAAATAGAAAATTTTCTAAATTACTTGTCTACTTGATTACTAAATTTTCCGTTTACACATATTAATTTACTTAAAATTTAGTTAACTACTTAATACGTGTAAATCGAACATTAGACTTAAGACTAGGGATACTAGTGACTACAATCCCTCCTACAGTTATATTCGCGGTTTGTCACAGATGATATGGGCAGAGGAGAGGCATTGCAAGCTCGCTTGATATCGTTATCACATAAAAAAGACTAAGAGAGGGTTACGATTTTAAGTATTATAATTATGTTCATTGATTGCTGCAGAACATTTAGGAGAAAGCGTCTTGATGTCCGATATCCTAAATTAAATACTCCGATACGAAGATAAGATTTGAACGAAATTCCCCAACAGCAAACCACTTCTTGGCTATGGTTTTACCCCATGAAGGTGGAGGTGGTGTTGAGTTAGTGAGCAACTTCTTACAAATTTTAATTATAATATTATTGGCAACATTTTCTCCATTGAGTGAAAATATTCAAGAAGCAGACTCTTTTATATATTACTGCACAAAATTAAATACTTTTATGTAGACTAACCTTGGAATAAGTTGTCATAATTTTTTCGCGCTAATAAATTTCACCTTGATATTACAACACCTGAAATCACTCGATTTACGCGGTGTATGAATGACGCTAAGCGCATTTAAGTTTGTTAAGTGGGGTTTTATTAAAAATCTGGTTTTCTAGTGAGCGTGAATTGATGAACTTAGAGATAATACTTCTCCATTCTTCCTTTATATTGAATTTATGTTAATACGAGTAACCGCCCTCGCTTTGCTTCGGTTTTCTTATTTTTTACACCTTGAGTTACATTATTGGAGTTTTATTAAGGATCCCTAATTTTTTTGAAAATATAATATAGCCTATGTTACTCGGGGATAGTGTAGCTTCCCAACAGTGAAAGAATTTTTCAAATCGGTTCAGTAGTTTCGGAGCCTATTCAATGCAAACAAAAAATCAAATCTTTCCTCTTTATATATTAGTATAGATATATTTTTCCAACCACACATAGCATTCTCTTACTATTGGTCACAATGCCTATATCTAAATACCTATTTTATTGTGTGGTTTAGGGAATCAGGTCGTATGATAACCAAACCATTATTATTATCAACATCAACAGTTCTGCTACATCTGCGTTAGCATTAATGTTAACGGTTGAGCCGCAGTGCGTCTTAGCGCGTCAGGCCGCAGATGCGGGCAATATAATTTAAATTTAAAATTCTTTGATGTGTGGAAGAAACCGTCAACGGGGCCACGCCCTTTTTACCGCAGTAACTGTTGGACACACTTGCCTAATGTATGTAATTCTAAACGTTAATTAACGCATTAGTGCGAAGTTATAGTAGGGACATATAAAACTAATCACATGCATTTTTATGGCTTTAATGTTTGACTACAATCCCACCTGATGGTAAGTGGCGATGTAGTCTTGGGTGGTGAGACGCACTAACATAGTAAAAGCCTGTCCACTCTTTCCTTGAAGACATGCTTACATTATAATCGAACGGTAACCATTGAAGTATAATGTACTAAAGTACCAGAACAGACATCGTGAACAAAATTTGTGTCGCGCTGCGAGGTTCCATTTTAAAAATTGCGTCCCCGTTCCTTTCAAAAGCGACTGAATCCACTGAATATTGCAGCCAATTGCGCAAACGGCTACAGTTAATTGCGCAAACTTCGGGTTCGCGGACTTCGCGGTGTCGGTTCTGTACACTAGTAATAATACTTCAGTGACGGAAACACGTTTAGCCTTGAAGACACCTACCCACCCACATGTTTACATCATAATCGAACGGAAACACGTTTTGCCTTGAAGACACCTACCCACCCACATGTTTACATCATAATCGAACGGAAACACGTTTTGCCTTGAAGACACCTACCCACCCACATGTTTACATCATAATCGAACGGAAACACGTTTTGCCTTGAAGACACCTACCCACCCACATGTTTACATCATAATCGAACGGAAACACGTTTTGCCTTGAAGACACCTACCCACCCACATGTTTACATCATAATCGAACGGAAACACGTTTTGCCTTGAAGACACCTACCCACCCACATGTTTACATCATAATCGAACGGAAACACGTTTTGCCTTGAAGACACCTACCCACCCACATGTTTACATCATAATCGAACGGAAACACGTTTAGCCTTGAAGACACCTACCCACCCACATGTTTACATCATAATCGAACGGAAACACGTTTAGCCTTGAAGACACCTACCCACCCACATGTTTACATCATAATCGAACGGAAACACGTTTTGCCTTGAAGACACCTACCCACCCACATGTTTACATCATAATCGAACGGAAACACGTTTTGCCTTGAAGACACCTACCCACCCACATGTTTACATCATAATCGAACGGAAACACGTTTTGCCTTGAAGACACCTACCCACCCACATGTTTACATCATAATCGAACGGAAACACGTTTTGCCTTGAAGACACCTACCCACCCACATGTTTACATCATAATCGAACGGAAACACGTTTTGCCTTGAAGACACCTACCCACCCACATGTTTACATCATAATCGAACGGAAACACGTTTTGCCTTGAAGACACCTACCCACCCACATGTTTACATCATAATCGAACGGAAACACGTTTTGCCTTGAAGACACCTACCCACCCACATGTTTACATCATAATCGAACGGAAACACGTTTTGCCTTGAAGACACCTACCCACCCACATGTTTACATCATAATCGAACGGAAACACGTTTAGCCTTGAAGACACCTACCCACCCACATGTTTACATCATAATCGAACGGAAACACGTTTAGCCTTGAAGACACCTACCCACCCACATGTTTACATCATAATCGAACGGAAACACGTTTTGCCTTGAAGACACCTACCCACCCACATGTTTACATCATAATCGAACGGAAACACGTTTTGCCTTGAAGACACCTACCCACCCACATGTTTACATCATAATCGAACGGAAACACGTTTAGCCTTGAAGACACCTACCCACCCACATGTTTACATCATAATCGAACGGAAACACGTTTTGCCTTGAAGACACCTACCCACCCACATGTTTACATCATAATCGAACGGAAACACGTTTTGCCTTGAAGACACCTACCCACCCACATGTTTACATCATAATCGAACGGAAACACGTTTTGCCTTGAAGACACCTACCCACCCACATGTTTACATCATAATCGAACGGAAACACGTTTTGCCTTGAAGACACCTACCCACCCACATGTTTACATCATAATCGAACGGAAACACGTTTTGCCTTGAAGACACCTACCCACCCACATGTTTACATCATAATCGAACGGAAACACGTTTTGCCTTGAAGACACCTACCCACCCACATGTTTACATCATAATCGAACGGAAACACGTTTTGCCTTGAAGACACCTACCCACCCACATGTTTACATCATAATCGAACGGAAACACGTTTTGCCTTGAAGACACCTACCCACCCACATGTTTACATCATAATCGAACGGAAACACGTTTTCGTAGAAAAAGCTGAACCTGCGCGAGGGCATGAACGAGATGGTGTTCAGCGTGACGACGGCGTACCAGGGCACCACGCGCTGCAAGTGCAACGTGTTCCGCTGGCGGCACGACGACAAGATCGTCATCTCCGACATCGACGGCACCATCACCAAGTGAGGCCCACGCCCCACACACAAATACACATACAGACACACAATAATATGACCATAATGCGACAACTCAATGGGATTAGTAGGATAGACTCAGAACGAATAGTTATTACATTGGATAGACCCTGTTAATTATATCCTCACATGATACTCTGCAATCGGGATGCTTGGTAAACATTTTTTTTATGTCAATAGTCTTCAAACTAGCAGACAAGCCAAGAAGATAGTTGGCAAAATTGATATTTGGCAAAAGTGTTTTGAGATAAATAATTACAATTTTTATTGCTTTTATTTTATAAAATATTTTCATGTATGTAGACTAAATAGCAAACGAGTCTCCTGATCAAAAGGTCATCGTCGCCCATAGATATCATTAACACCTTAGGCATTAAGAAAAAGATTAAGAAAAAGAAAAGAGAAAGAAAGTTGTAATAAATATAGTACAAGACAATCAATACGTGTAAAACAGTCACGAGTTATAAGGAGTGGCCTGAGAGAAGTTGAAATAGTATAATTGTTATGTACCTACACTTGGCATGGGGATTTTGGCTCACACACCATTGTTTTGATCTCTTTCTATCTGTGCTCTTATATGTAAATATAGCGATTCTAATTTATGAAATACTTGGTTTCAGGTCCGATGTGTTAGGCCACATTTTCCCACTGGTGGGCAAGGACTGGGCGCAGTCGGGGGTGGCACAGCTCTTTACCAAAATTAAGAATAATGGATATCAGTTGCTGTACCTATCTGCCCGGGCTATCGGACAGGCCAGAGTAAGTCATTTAATATTATTACTCGCGTCTGTTATCGACGTTCATAACTGGAGTAGGTATTATTATAGGTTATGTAGACCGGAATATAATGTAGTTTAATGTTACTTTGACATTTGTTCGAAGAGGTCGAAACTATGACGTCTTGACGTGACGCAATACATATAATACAAAAATATTATGCCAAAACAATGAGGTGCAACCCAACACATACTGATTTCCAAGTTTTTTTTAATAGTATTTTATTTTGTATTATTTGTTAATTCTTAGTAGCTTAGGTTAGTTCAATATCAAAATCATACTTTATTTCTAGCTAGAAAATGAGAAAATTTACTAAAATTACCTATTTTAAAACAAAAAACCGAGCAAGTGCGTGTCAGGCTACGCGCAATGTTCCGAATTAGTAAGTTTATCGACTATTACTCATTAACTACTTATGCTAACATAGCCGTGATAGTTTCCCTTGTAAATTCATAATATAACCTATTTTTGAGAATTTTTCACTTGTCCAACTCCAACCGTTTACACTTGACACTAACCAAAATTAGCACTAAAGCCAAATATTTCGTAAACGGACCCCTAATTCCAAAAATGGTCTTAGATGACCCACAATATTTTTGAAAGACCTTTTCAACGATACCCCACACCTTTGGCCCTATGGCCTTAACTTTTAGGTTAGTTTTTAGTACCGAAATCGTATCCAAAGATGATAGATCGATAGATTATTACAATCGTCCGTCAGTCATATCAACCCATGTCGTTATCGCATATTTTGACTATCAACACAGGTGACCCGCGAGTACCTGCGCTCGATCAAGCAAGGTGAGGTGTGTCTGCCGGACGGGCCGCTGCTGCTGAACCCCACCTCGCTGCTGCGCGCCTTCCACCGGGAGGTCATCGAGAAGAAGCCCGAGGAGTTCAAGATCCAATGCCTCGCTGACATCAAGGCGCTGTTCCCGCACGGCTCTAACCCCTTCTACGCTGGTTACGGCAATAGGGTCAATGTAAGTATGGATTGGTGTGGGTAGTTGTGAATTTACAAATACCCTCCTTCTAGATGAGATAGTGTAAGATAGCATAGCGCAGGATTTTAGGGTCAGCAGCTAGGATATAGATATTAATTTTAAGATCACTTTTTTATATAGTATAAAAACATTGAAGTAATGTATAAAACAATCATTGTAATTAATCTCTCCTTATCTGCTATTTTTATTATCTACTTCTACTAATATATAAAGAGGAAAGATTTGATTTTTTGTTTGCATTGAATAGGCTCCGAAACTACTGAACCGATTTCAAAAATTCTTTCACTGCTGGGAAGCTACACTATCCCCGAGTAACATAGGCTATATTATATTTTCAAAAAAATTAGGGATCCTTAATAAAACTCCAATAATGTAACCCAAGGTGTAAAAAAATAAGAAAACCGAAGCAAAGCGAGGGCGGTTACTCGTATATGATATTTTGATTTTGTCATCGCCATTCAACGAAATGTCTTTCATCATTTGTGATTATTGAAACCAAAACGCTTTTCTATTAATTATATTACCAATTATATCATCATGGTCCAAATCAAGTATTGACGGTTTATTTCTGTTGCAGGACGTGTGTGCATACCAAGCGGTCGGCATCCCCATCGTGAGGATATTCACCATCAACTACAAGGGCGAACTGAAACATGAATTGACACAAACATTCCAATCAACGTAAGTGAATTTTGAGGCATTTTATATTTATATAATTATGGTATAGCTTGGACATATTGCTATGGCGTGGTGGTGTATTGCAATGGTCTTCTAGCTTGATATTGAGCAGTGTAACATTGCAGCCAGTGGGATCACTTATCTCTATACAATTATACATATAAATATATTGGACAGGTCACCTGCTATGTGACGTACGCTGCCAGCGTTAGCTTGTGGAATCCTATAGGAGGTTAAGGAAATCAATGATTTGTTTTACTTACAACAGTAAAAAAGTGTGGATATAAATAATGGAAAACACAAATATATTCTTTTGAACAATAATTGATTGTAGATTAAATGGTTCATTTGTATTATCATTAATCCAAGTTCAGTGTTAGCTTCAAAGGGATCTAACTGTTGATAAAAAATGCAAACAGTGCCTATTAATCACACGTCACGAGCAAAACTTGATAACCTATCCAATATATGTATGTACCATAATATAGAGATAAGAGTTCCTTACCGTGTCTGACTCCCATGCTAATGCGACTAACTACGGTACATCCAATATTGTAAAGCATATATTATATTTTTATTTCAGTTACCACGTGCAAAGTGACATGGTCGATGATTTGTTCCCGCCACTGAAAAGTGACAATGTTAATAGTTCCGCGCCGTTTAGTTAGAGTAAATAATTGTATTAGTAGAAGAAATTACCCAGCACACCACACTATGGTAAGCCGTATGGCATGAAGTCAGGGGCTTGTCACGTCAGATCGCGCTCCTTGACTCATTCAGACATCCCGCTATCGATAACCAAAACCATCTGGACTGACAAATAACAATCGGCAATCATCGACATGTCATGTGTCTCGTTTCTGTCTCGAATTCTCTCTTTCACTTATTTGGACCAAGTTCGTTTATTTTCATGTTTTGTACTGGTATTTTTTAGTATTAATTTTTAAAATGTTTCATTATTAAAATGTTAAATGAATTTTATTAAGAAAACAAGCTTATCAAGCACTCTTCATTATTAATGTCAAAATTATATTTGCATATACAGGGTGTCCCGTAAGTAGTGGATCAACCGTAGAAGGCAGATAGCTTGAAGGTGGACCTCAAAAAATGACCTTGGTAAAAGTGTCAAAGTGCGAAAACCGTGACACATTTACCAAGGTAATTTTTTGACATAATAATATGATAGGTCCCACCCTCAAGCTATCTGCCCTCTACGGTTGATCCACTACTTACGGAACACTCGTATAAGATAGTCCGTCGTTTATACATATAATTGATTAGATAATCATGAATTGATAGCATATTATGAAATGTCGTGGCATTACGATGATATAATATTACCGGCCGACGACTAATAATACCTACTGATAACTTGGGCTAAAAATTATTTTAAAACGCATAACACATCACATGCAAATACATGAATACTATAATGGTGTCGGTTTTAACTTGTGTGTTGGGTGGCGTTCAGTCAGCTGTGTTTGTCTTCTTAAAACTACTATATGTTTCAGCTTTATTTGTCTATGTGTAATTTTACATCCGTCTTCTAAAATAATTATTATTTGCTTCTGTACATATAATGGCAGCGTAAACGATACAATTTATGTAATTTATTAAATTTGGTTAAATTTAAATTTTGCTTTGTATAGCTCGTTAAAACGAATTCTTTATATTTTATTTACTCCGGATACTCTAAAACCACGTTTTAAACTCTTACTGATTTATTTTTAAGTACTCAGGTTTTTACAAAATCTATTTACACTGCTAGATGTGCGGTAAAATCCACTGTTCTCTATGACATCGTTACACAGGATAACAGTATTAATGCTTAGCAATAACCAAACATTTGCGCGCGACTATCTCTACTGTTGTACATATTTAGTTATCGCGGTATACCTATGATTAAACCTTCCAGCAGTCTGCAGTCTAATGCTAATGTAGAGATCAGTGATAAAAATACTATGACGAAAGAAAACACCTTTATCAAACCAAATGTATGGAGTGATGTCAATCGTTGTTTGTTATGTATGTTGCACTTTCATCATCGATAACATCATGTTATCAGAGATCCTAGTATTCAAACTAGTCAACACTTGTTGACATAGCATAGTGGCGAGGAAGTTAGTCGCAGACATGTCGCAGATGAATTGTTAATGCTCGAGTCTATATATCTAATGTATAAAAATCGCTGAAAACTGATAATTTTACCAATTAGTGTATTTAGTTCTTAACTGTAACTGTGTCCGACAACGCATACCACCAGCGTTGCAGGTCATGAACACGAACTCAAATATTTAGAAGCGTTCCTTTGATAGCTAGAACACTAGCTAGATAAAATTTGAAGTGTAATTAGTTGAACGTTAACATTGTATATTGTGCGCAGGTACTCGCACATGTCGGTGTTGGTGGACCAGGTGTTCCCGCCGGCGCAGTGCGAGCCGAGCGACGAGTTCTCGCAGAGCGTGTACTGGCGCGAGCCGCTGCCGCCGCTCACGTTGCCGCCAGCACCGCCCGCGCACTAAGACCCGACACTGACTCGCACCCGTGTCGGGTATCTGAAACCCGACACTGACCCCACATTTGCAACATTTGCGCCAAACTTTGCAACACTTGCGCCAAACTTTGTATCACTTGCGCCCAACTTTGCAACTTTTGCGTCAAACTTTTTAACAATTGCGCCAAACTTTGCCACCTTTGCGCCTAACCCTGAACTACGCACAGACTTGGAAAAATTTTCAGTACTAGTAGTATTTCAGAGGGACCGTAAAATCTGGCGCCAGTAATACCACCGTACCCAACATTCACCTCTGATATGACCAAATCGTAGAATAGACTATTATAATTTTGATATTGAACTGTCTCTTAAGAAATATTTTTGAATTTATTAGAAGTCGTAAACGATTTATTTTCCTTATCTTTCTTGCTGAAACTAAGCGTACACAAAAGTAATATTAATTCAAATCTTAGTTATGATGCATTAAATTTACGGAAATATTTTTGCAAATAAAAGCCTGCACGGCTCGAGGCTCAGTTTGGGAATACTTTAGTTTAAACATGAAATTATTTTTTAAGTAGAATAAAACATCTTTTTACAAAAGAAAGAAGTATATTTATCTGTCACGCAGAACTTATAAACTTATCATAATTAATTGACAAAATAATAGGTTACCATTTTCAAAACTTAACTTTTTTGTCTGGTTTTAGTTTCTAAACTTGTATCTTATAATTATGATATTCACTCATGCAAAAAAAAAAACTTGTCCGTTTCTTTAATGCAGTACCCAACTGAGCCAAAGTTACTTGAGGGTATAATTGATGTATATTGATGTATTGTGTTTGCTCAATTTGGCTCTATTATATGGTGTTTTATTTATAAGGCTGAACTTTATGGTCTATTATGGTCTCTTATCAGATTCAGAAACGTTATCAATGCTAGAAGCACCAGGTACTGCACACGCGTGATTACACTAACAGACAGTTTCAAGTTTTGGAATAATGTCATTGTATTTTGTTAGTAACACACGCTCACTTTGAACTGGTTTGTAACAACCTGAACGAATTCCAAGAGGCGACCTTTCAAAGTTTAGGTGCTAAATCAGTATGATTATGCAATCTAGTGTAATGTAGACAGGTAGCTTACTTTAAATATAGCTAGTAGCCGGATGTACTCACGGTTTTGTATCTTTAGTGTGAAATATGATGATTGCAGTATTTATGATTTGCTGTAAAAGTAAATGGTTGGTTAATATTATTGATGTATCTTACTTTATAGTGATAGTACAGGAAATGTTTGACTTACTTTGCTGTATTTCGTTCATAATAATATATACGGGACACTAGATTTCCACAAGCGATTCTCTAGCTACAATTGAAGGTGTCGACATCAAATGTTATTACATGACTTACTTGAACTTGTAGGTTGATGCGATTCATGTAGTTCTGAGATAAGAAAAAATACAAGATGTTTGATCCTTACTTCTATCGTGGGCAGATTCGCTCGTGGAGGTGACAAATAAATAGTTTGTACCAGTGATAAATGACTCAATTTATTAAATATTGTATGCTGTGATATAACAGTGATCTCATTTTCACAACTATATCACGTTAGGACTGGTTTGTGTAAGATTAAATAAATAAACTTTTGGTTTAGTGTAACTGTAACATTAAATCCTTTAATTTAGAAAGTGAACAGTGGCCATTCGACACTGAGGGGCTGTTAGCGTTTAGAAAACTACCAATATATGTACAAACTAAGTTGATGAATAACAATTGCATAATTATGAATAATTGTTGATTTATTACTATTATTTATCACGTCCTCCGAAAATATAATTCCATAGTTGCAATAATGTAAACGTTAAGTTTAATTTGCTGTTTGTGTGAACTGTGATGTCGTCTGATGATGAAGCGATGCTTTACTTTATACTGTGATTACCTACTTGTATGTACATTAAGGTTAATTTGTGTTTTCACACATGCTATTAAATAATGTACTATCATGTCTAGGCATAGCCTCTCAAAATTATTACGTGCCCAAGCAAGCATACATGCGCTTCTGAATACTTACATATATTATAATCGTTCCTTATGACCAGGGAGTACTATACGAGTACTGTACCATGTCGCTGGATAGGACATAATGATCATGTAATTGCACTTTATAAAAAGTAATAGAGAACTTGTTGAAACGTATGTATGTCTACACTATGGAATTGATAGGTTTACTTTTATTAATTTGAAATATGGTTTTGGTACAGTCGTGACATTTGAAAATTTCTTTATATTAATTTATTTTGAGCTGATGTGATTTATCTTTAATGTTGATGATTTGTGGATATCTATTTTTTACATTTTATAAAAAGTAATTGGTCCTACAGTTAATTTTAAAAAACTTATTGTTTCTATCATCTGCAAGCTACAGGTAGGCTTCTTAATTTAAATATATTTTTGTTGAAATTTCAATTTTCTTTTATTTTCAAAACTAAGGCATTTTAAAATTACTTCACACATCATCGATTCCCGGCCAGAGAAGTTAATTTATGTGACGGATAAATATTTGTACTTGGGTCATGGGTGTTATATGTGTGTCGTCCATGCCACCCGCGACACAGGAAAATCTACTGCGGGGGTATAAGTGTGCAAATGGTTGTGTTGCATGTGTGAATATCATAGTTCCATATAAAAGGTGAATTTTTCAAGTGGGCGTAGAAATCCGAAACTATGAGGAATAGCGAAAAATGTTCAAAGGAGTTTCGGCCGATTTTGATGAAAATTAAAACTGCATTATTAATTTTTTTAACGAACCCACTGATTTTGAAAAAAAAACGCACCCTGTATTATTACGCCATTCGATAGTGTTGCTAACAAGGATCAAATTCTGGGAAGTAATGACACACAAAAAATCAATATTCCAGAGCAGGAATTGAATCCATTGATTTTGATCTGACCTAGTTTCTTTGGCCATCCACACTCACTTGAAAAATTCATCCTATGTAGTCAATTATTACACGTAGGGTGACATGGTAAACAGTGAACCACTAAAAGTTTAAACATTTATAAATCCACCGTATGTGAATGTAATTAAGAACTATTGACTTGAGACGAAAGGAAATTTATTAAACTTGTGTTTTGCATATCAATTTCAGCACCGATTCTAATAGTTTATTATTAATATTGGTTTTTTAAAAGATGGCGAATGGTTCACTGTATACCAGTATAAGTACACAGTGAATTGGGGGGTGAGTCGACAGTGGACCAATGTGTATACAGTGAACCATCACTTTAATTACCTACCTTTATCGCATATTTAAAAATATTTGTTGATAGAAATGTCGTTAAATAAAACAGTAATGTAGTATTTACTAATTTAATATTTGTATTCGTCAGCAACAACCACATAAAAACAGTACAAAACAAACTAGTGTGTTCAAATTTAACTTATAAATCTAATTAGGAACACTGAAAAAAAAAAGCTAAAACTTGGCCTTTATATTCTACATTACAATTAACAGTGTTTAAGAATATTACCTGTCTTTTAATCAAATTTTAAAATAATTAAAGCTTCTTATAACAGTTACCACCAAAAAAAAATTAAAAAAAAATATATGACCCCTTGTAATGTAATCCAACATTATCTTGAGTCTCGTGGTTTTTTTTTCACATATCTTCTCATAGTTAAATATTCTTGTGCTGCTTTGTATATACTCATTCCGTTCTTTACAAGATCTACAGCTTTTTTCATATATTTTGCACCATGTCCGCCAATTTAACGGTAACTGTTGTAGTTCGACCTATTCTAAAACAAAAATATTATTATTATTAGTATTATATCTTCTATTAACGCCTTTCTTGTTTATTACAATCACAGTTGAAAGTTTATGCATAAATTGTATCGGACATAATTAATACATTGATTGGTACACAGTGTACGATGGTTCACTGTGTACCCTACGATTTTGATCCACTGTGTGCAGACACCACTTTTTAACCTATATGGTTACATAACTATTAAACATACCAAATTCAAAGGATATTTATATATCTAAATTATTAAGGAATAGTTAATTTACACATGGAAATAGTGAAATATAATGTAACTAAATATATAACGATTCTATAAAGAAAATTAATGAAAACACGTGTACTTACTTTTTTTGGCTCCAAGAACAAAACTATGTATTGTACAACCGTTACGGGCGGGAGCGCGCCGTCGATTGGGGAGTGCGGGAGGTGGTTGAAGGCAAATTGTTTCGCGTTTGCAGTACGGTTTGGCAACGACGCGTTTTTGGGATATGGGTGGTGGTGCACTGTGTACTACTGGGCCACTGTTTACCACCTGACCCTATATAATCAACTAATCATTATTGAGCTTAAATGTTTATAAACCTTAACACATAGGTACAAGCACAGCAAATAAAAGTAGATTATTAATTGATGGTTACTTAATTTATCAATTTATTTATTTATTTATTTATTCACAAAATCCACAGCTCTAAATGTTATGAATTACAGATCTTATAAAGCAAATCATAGAGCCAATTACGGATTTACATTTTTTGTAAAAAAAAAAAATACTTTGATAAACAGAATTCTAATGACAATGTATTATTATGTTTGTTCATTACTCTTTCACGCAAAAACTACTGAACGAATTTTCACGAAATTTAGCAAACAGGTAGACCATGATCTGGATTAAGAAATGGGTATTTATTATCCTGGAAAACGCGGGCAAGGCCGTAGGCAGGGCGCCCCTTATATACATTTAAAAGATATCATCCAGTTACTTGTGATACTATGGTTATCAGTTCCAGCGTTGGGGCCACTGACACCCCGGGCAACAATATTGTGGCGCCCACTCCGCACAGACAGGTGGCTTGCTTAGCGCCTAGAACCTAGCTAGTCACCTAGCGAGTAGCTTAGTAAAACGAACGTTCTATAGGCCGCACTGCGCGCTTGGTGCCTAGCGTGTTGGTTTTTTGTCACTAGGCGCTAGGCATTTTTGAAGCAAAAATGAGATTGACGGTCGGGTTGTCATGGACATAATATTATTGATGAATGTCAATGGCAAAAACTAAAAGCTGAAACGAGAAATTGTTGCATTTATTTCATTAATTTTGTAAGATATTTTTGAGTGATATTTCGTCAATGTGCCGACAAGCAAAATGACCAAGGCACCTAGCGACCCACCACGCAAACCACCTCTCAGTGCGGCCACCGTGTATCCTAGCAAGTAGCCAGAATGCAAATCACTAGGCTCTAGGCGCTAAGCAAGCCACCTGTCTGTGCGGACGTAGCCTAAGGAAATCAAAATCCAGTGTTAATTTTTTGATGAACCAATGTGAACGAATTTTATGTTTCCTTTAGCTATAGCTAATGATGTGGACGACTTTTTTATATTTTTTGTTTTCATAATCGCCCTTCCCTCCAATTTAAAGCCCTGGGTTGTCGCCCCATCGCGTCCAAACGTCAGCACTGATAGTTGTGTCTGGATTTGCAAAAGAATTTTGAAATAAACAATAAAATAACTTTATACAATGTTTATTAGCCTATAAAAATATAATGATATTACTTAATTGTAAAATTCATAAACTAGGTTTCATCATCTTCCTCCATTGCCTCATCATTGTCACTATCATTCTCCTCTTCGTCACTTGGGAGATCAATGTCCTTCTGAAATCCTTTCCCTTTAGTCCAGTGGCACTTGATTACAACTTTGAATTCTGCCATCTGTATGCCCAATAATTTTAATATACTAGCCTGTTCTGGGGTCAATATGGCACCTTTTTTGCAAACCTGCAAATTAATAATTTAATTTGAACCACATGAATTAATGCATGTGCGTGAATAAGTTGTATTCAATTTATCAACTGCAAATAAGAAATAATTTCTGTAAGATATCTGTTCTTGCTAAATTTCATGATTCTAGGTCAAGGGTACTACTACAAGTACTCTATTTTTGACGTGATAACGTCTTATAAATCAATGAACACGGGCTGCATGCAAGAAAAATTGTCCCGTTCTGCAAGCGAGAGAGCGACAAAAGCGAGAGAGAGAGAGGCACGATCGGCGTATCATAGCCGGTGCAGTAGTAAGTGGAGCGGAGCGGGGCGGGGCGGGGCGGGGCGGAGAGGAGTGGGGCGGAGCGGAGCTTTGTCATGACGTTGTCACGTTAAACTACTGTCCGTAAACTGACTTTACAGACAACCATTTTTTTTTATTCTCTAGCAAGTGTCAAAAAACAGCATAAATAGATATATTTTTTTACTAGGCTATTAGACCATGTTAGAAGTTTGTTTTTTCACAGCTCCAAGGGACTGCAGCAAAGAAGAAAAAAGCATTTAAAGAGTGTCATTCAATCATACATAGCAAGTATAAGTGCACCATACCTGATATTCCTTTATCAAATTGATAACACCTCTTTCTAATGATGTGGGAAGACCAAGGCTCCTTAAATGTGGTTCTATGGTATGAGAGAAATCTTCAAGGGGACCTTCTGGTAGTATAACATCACGGGTAGCTACAAACCCAGCCCGAGCATATTCAGGTTCTTGGAAATCTTTAAACCATTGCAACACATCAATCACATCCCTATTTGTCATTAATAATCCACACTGTCCTTTCAGCCTTTTTGAAATCTGCAAATTTAAAACATTAACAATGAATGATATATAGTCTTAATATTCAGTTAAATTTTAGAATATAGCAGAAGGAGGGGGTGATGGGGGGAGAAATACTGATGTTAAAAAAACGTTTTTAAATTTTCTCAAAAATGGTTTGTTGATGAGAGTTGCGAATAATATTGTTGTAATCAATTGAAGAGTCTCTACCTGCTACCTTATTTTAAATCACACAAAAAGGCAAAATTTTTAAAAAATACGGAGTGATCATCAATATGTAAAATGGATGAATAAATATTATTCGTCCCACTATCCAAAACAAAGTACTTAAACACTATCAGACGAATAAAATAACTTAGTTGTCTGACTAACTGACAAATAAAATAACTTGAGACTTATTAGGATGAAGTACATACTCAAAGGGGCTACTTGAAAAATTCACGTGACCGAAATCAATAAAAGTTAGGTTAGTTAGGTTCCTGTTTTTACTCACGGGAAAAAAAGGGACCCTGCAAAGCGGAGTTCTGCGACATCTGTGACGAGGTCCTATTAATATGATGTTGTATGGGTGAAGCCCCCCGCCTTGTAAAAGGCACGTAACGATAATAATTTAAGGACAATTAAAGTTATTTTATTCACCCGTTTACTGGATGACTAGCTTCAGCCTTAAAAATTATGTTCATAGTTACCATGTTAAGTTGTTCTTCCACTTCATCATTTTTGCTCCTTCCCAAAGCTATTGCCATGACTTTATTTTTACCGAAGAAAAACCTTGAGTCCTTCCATTCATTACGTAAATCTTTTAACTTAGCATTTCTCATATTGTCAACCGTAAATAAAAAAATGTGTTCGTATTTCCCCAATGAATTCCTTATTTCCTCGATGGTCTTCTGTTTCAAAAGAAGACCCTTTTTATTGGTTTTAGTTAGTGAGACTGGAACAAAATAGCATGGAATATTATTTTTGCTACTAATCATAAAAACAAAACTTTGAGGTTATGTTGTACAGCAATGTTACCTTTTTTATCTCTTTTAGACTTAGGCATTATGAATTAGGTGCCACTCTTTTAAAGTTTACTAAACAATCAAACAATATCTAAATATCAACACGCGATTTGAACTGAACAAATAAATGTAATAAAAGAACAATATTTTCACGTGTTCACATCACAAATCCACTTTCCTCCGATCCAGTGTTGCCAATGAAAATTTTTGGAAGGCCGTGTACATTAGAAAACAAGGAACAATTTTCATATTAGCCTATTGGCGCTGTTTTGAGGGTTTTAACATTCGTAAAATGTCTTAAAAAATAAAAATAACAAAAAGATCGTAAAATTTACGAAAAGCCGTAGAATTTGCTACGGCCCTAGGGTTCGGGCCGTAGACCGTAGATTTTGTGATTTTTTGGCCTGAAAGCCGTAGAACACGGTAATTGCCGTAGCATTGGCAACACTGCTCCGATCATTGATGATAGAATCCACAGATTATTATAATAGAATCTATCAAATCTATCTAGATTTGATTTGACATTTGACTGTGTCAATAGTGTCAATATCAACCGATTGACATTGAATATTTGATTGCAGTCATGGATATATTACTCTAACTGGATAGATAACTTCGTACTGGTACCTGAAGATCGATGACGTCATATAAGAAGAGCATTTTTGTATTGTGTCCATATGTTATCTATAGTCCTAGGATATATATTTAGATTGCGATTTTTTTATATTGGTTTAAGAACATTAAGATGAAAATATAATATAGATGTACCATAAATTACTACCAGAAAAATAGCCTAAAGAAAACATTCTGCGGAACAATAATAATATCAAAATAGTACATAATTTTTCTAAGTAAGTGTGGAACTACAATTTTATTATGAAGGACAACCTCAGTCCGGCTTGTGATTGGTTGAATGTATCATTCCCATATGACGTCATGGATGACGTCATGTCAGAATCGAACTTCAGGTACCTCTCCAAAGTCTATGATTCAGATAGAGTATAGATTGCAGCCACAGAGAGACAAACTATAAAGCAAAGTTTAACAGATTTTAAAGCAACTATAGTCTTTAAGCATGGAGTATAGAACACGGAACACAGACACCAGTGGAAGTGCGATGTGGGCGTGGCACAGCGACTAATATTAAGAGGAGCTCCGCATACTTGCCGGCATAACTCAACTGTCACTGAGCTGTGTCGGTTGTGCATTACGTCAAATAAAATTTGTCTTAAATTACGTAAATATGCCTTACTGTGCAATTTTGGAGGGCAGGAATAATAGCGAGCAATGAATTTATTTAATGGCCATGTTTTATACCACAAATAAGCCTAGTTTTTAATTTATTTTGTAATAATTCAAATTCAAAACACATAAATAAAGGAAATAATATAATTTATGATCAAAAAGCTACTCTGTCACTTGGCAATAAGGTTCGTTTTATGTTTTAGATAATATTGCTACTCGGCTATTGTTTTCTAGAACATTTTCTGCTACTCAGGCAGGGATGGGGTACAAATATATGAATATCGGCAGTTTTGTAATTTTATTTTTAGTTAAAAGTTTTTCATATGAATATTACAATTTATTATAATAATAATATTCTTTTTTTTTATTTTAGGGATATGTGTCATAATTATGTATGTACAGTTCTGCTATTCGGTGTGCAATAAAGTATTGTGTTGTATCATAGAAATGTTAAGTATAAAATTAATATGAATAAATTTTTTATTTGAAATCATTGGTACATAATCTAGGATCCTGACGAGGAATTTAAGCGCATGCGCGTGTATGGCACAGCATGTCTAAGAAATGTAATTCCAAAAAAATTACCTTATTTGTATAATGTTAAGGTTGAAATGCATCCCAGTTCATATCAGCATTGTTTTTGTAGCTACGTTTAGCTTGATTGAAATTTCACTTATCGACATATAATTAAAGTATATTTATTTTCGTTGCTAAAAATGCCTAGGCTTGGTATTCCGTGACTGTTTAGATAGCTAACGTTGATAAAAATTGCTACGGTCACGTCTACGCTTCGTAATGTTTGAGCACGGACCTGAAAAAAAGACTGACGTAACCTCGTCTAATCGAGAGTGAAGCATAGCAATGGCCGCCAGCTTTCCATGTGTGCGTCATTTTTGATTCGCGATTGACGCAGTATGGTGTCAATGTGTGGGTGTGTGTACTTGTACGAAGAGAGAGTTGGTATTACTATGGGTGCTTCACTGAATTTGTTGTTGGGATCACGTCCGTCTTTTTTTAGGTCCGTGTGTTTGAGATATAAGCTTTCAAAATAATGATCAAGTGTTCACATAGGCAGTACAAAAACAAGAAGTTTAAGTACCAATATGACGGGTCTACATCTTATGATGTCGGATACTCGGACAGTACCAGTTTCAATATAAATATCGATAACGCGGCAAAAAGCACAACGCACATCTCTAAGCCTAAACTAAAAACAGTATTACACAGTATGATGTTGTTAACCAAAAATATAACTTACCACAATACTTGTAAGGTTGCTATTCAATCTATTGTAGACTCCAGTCACGACATCTAGCGTTCAGTAGATGGAATTATTTAATTATTTTCCATATGATTGACATTGTATGATTATTGTATTGTCAACCTTATTAGTAAAGAAGTTAAGTATATATAACTTGTAACGCAGAATACTGCCATCTAGCGGTGGATAGATAAACTTGAAAAGTATTATGATCATAACTGAGAAAGGTTCTAAGGTCACTGAATAAAACATGGAAAAATGAGAATTAACATCAAAGTTTAAGGTGCATTTTCAACTATAAACAGCGAGTTTATTAGACTATTCGTAGTTGACAAGTAACAACCAATTAAAATGTGAGTTTCTTAGTTGTAAATAATACGATTATGGATTTCCTTGTGTTTATTTGGCTAGCACGGTTCCCATACTAATCAACACTTGTACCATTTCCACTTGTGTCTGTGTTCCGTGGTATAGAAGGTAGAAGAAGAGCCATCTCTGTGTAAGAAAAGTGTCCACCCGTAGAGTCTGGCCAACGAAAGTAGAAAATCGGCAAGCCCGCGAAATTTGAAAAAATTGTAGATGGCAACACACAAATTAGAGCTTTTAACTGATGTTGATACTTGAAAAGTAGAATATTACTATTTATAATTACAGTGGTTCATATTATTGTAATTATTATTAAAATTAGAGTTTCATGTGTTACATCAACTAACAAATAGAGGAAATAGTTCAATTATCTTATAATATTCTTTAATTATCTGTGATATTATAAATTATGCATACCTATTAATATTATAACATATACTTATGAATTTATTATATAAAAATAATCAACAACCGAGAACTATTGTTAAGTACGGCGAATCAACAGGAAAAATAAACACAAATGTCGCGATACAATTTATTTTTTGTAATCGTATAGCGGATGTTAAATATTAAAGATCAAAAAATTCATCACTTTTGCTCGAATCACTGTTTCCAACAAATTATTCAATTCTTCTTCTGTGATTCTATCGCATTTCTTATATTGGTTTTTTAAATTTACAACATGGTCAGTCATGAGGCCGTTTTTGTTCATACTCTGTAATCCATACCCCATTATTTGATTACCTAGTCCTGAAAAATAAAATAATTGTTTCATTTTTAACATACCTACTCAATTTTATTTGTAGGTAACTACTTACTCTAAAATTCAGTAATAGAAAATTACCTTTAGTGAAGATAATTATGTCTTAGTTCTCTAGGTATTCATTTCGATTTTATATACCCAATATCTTTAGGTTTGACAAATTTTGATAAATATTATGTATCCCGTTAATTTCTATTTCAATATTAGCACCCTTCAGCTTGTCTGTGAAAAAAACACAAAAGGTGTTCATTTCCATTACATTTCACGCGTTGTTTAAATAAAAATAGAACAAAAGTATCAAGTATCTGTAGAGGATCTTCAGTTGAAGGTCTACTAATATTGTATCAGGAAGGTTGCTTCAAGTAATACTTCTGCTGGTTATCGGAGGAATATATTTTCGGTAAAAATGAACGGGTTTATATACAAAAATTGTAGAGAAGAATGACCAATAGAAATAGCTACATTAATTTACAATAAAAATAAAGACCAATAAGAAAAAGGATTATAAAACACGTGTAAAGGGTAATAAAATTAACAATGATTATTTGCATGCCGTCTCGTTCACTCCTGTAACAATAACGCTGTATCTGTCGCTAAGTGTTGCCATCTCGTTCTAACATCGCCGCTCTCCTTCGCAAGCGCGAGGCGATGTTATAAATATTGCGCGAGGCTCAAATGGGTTACCATAGTGTTTAATCTATGACCATTCCTGCGGCGAGCTGCGAGCGCGATACACGACACTGGCGTGAAGATATATACCTACGAAGATAACTGGCGGGTGCCGGGTGCTTCGAAGATGAGATCTTGTGGCTTGAAGACTGATGAAGAGGAACGAGGAAGATGCTGACGGACTGCGCTTATCTTGTTTCTTAAACAGACGTCATTCGTTTCTTAACAGAACGTCAAAGCAATTAAATATATTTCCCTGAGGTGTTTTGTTTTACTTAGCTTGAAATATAAGTTAGGCTGTTGTATTTATTCTTTCCCATTGGTATCCAGGTATTGTTGTGGTAAGGTAAATATGTAGGTATTGAGAAGGTATTGGTAACTGCGTAAGTATTCATAGGAGGTACTCGGTAGGTATAATGATAGCTGCGTCAGGCAGCTACATGACTCTCCCCCTAGCGAAAGCGTACCGGAAGCTTGCTGGTGCGTCCAAGTCTAGTGGTCTTCAGGATTGATGACTTAACTGGGCTTGACGATGTACTGGAGCTTGAGTAGGTACTTGTAGTTCCATCGTTGGTTTTCGCTGGTGTCTGTGAGTATGTAGCTGAGGTATCCTGAGTGCTTGCTTCAGATGTTGAGTCCTCTGGAGTACTGATTGTGTAGGCAGGCTTGAGACGGTCGATCGAAATAACTGCAGATCGCCTCTCAGGTAACAACAGTTTAAATGTTTTGTTATTACGCTCTAGTACTTTGTATGGACCTTCGTACGTAGGCATTAAAGGCGTTTTTACGGCGTCTATTCTGATAAAAACATACTCGCAGTTTTGTAGATCCTTGTGAATGAAAATAGGTTTCTTGTTACTATGTGCGATTGTAGGTAAGGATGGCTTCGTCGAGTTTATTGTATTACGTAGCTGTGTGACGTAATCATAGTCGAGATTTTGTTCCTTATCTATAGTAGTAGTGAAGAAATCGGATGGTAAACGTAAGTTGTAACCGTAGGTAAGTTCTGCGGCGCTAACACCTGAGTCGGAACGAGGTATTGCGCGTAAACCCATAAGTACTGTAGGTAATTCGTCTATCCACTTAGTACGTTCTGATAGACGAGTTTTCAGTGCGGTTTTCAAACTTCGGTGCCATCTTTCAACCATACCGTTTGACTGAGGGTGATACGGACTTGTACGTATTCTCTGAGTTCCCATGATGTTAAGTAGTTTGTTGAAAAGGCGACTTTCAAAGTTTCTTCCTTGATCGGTTGTTATCAACTTCGGTGAACCAAAACGTATAATCCAGTGCTCATAAAATATTTTAGCGATTGAGTCGGCGGACGTGTCATCAGTTGGTAAGGCTTCTGGCCATCTAGTTGCTCGGTCGATCATTGTAACCAGGTATCTGTAGCCTTCGGGTGATGGTGGAAGCGGTCCAACTACGTCGATGTGGACGTGTTGAAAACGATCAGCTGATGAAAACGATGTAATGTTGCTCGTTGTATGGCGCTGTACTTTACATTGTTGACATGGAATACACTGTTTTGCCCACGTTGCGACATCAGTGTTCATTGACGGCCAAAAAAATTTTTGCGTTATCAGTTTTCGAGTTGTTCGTATACCAGGATGGCTGACATTATGTAGCGCGTTGAAAACGAGTTGTCGATATTTCTCTGGTACTTATGGTCGAATGAATGATGTTGATGTCTCGCAATAAATAGATTTTTGTGAATTGGGTAGAGTAACTAGTTTGAGTGATAGATTACTCTGTTTTGAAAGTTGATCTATGGTACTTTTCTCTTCCTGTTGAGCTTCTGCGATCTTCTCGAAATCGATTGCGGTAGGGCATGTGATACTCTCGATAGGTATTCGGCTCAATGCGTCGGCAACTACGTTATCTTTTCCGCTAACGTGTCGAATATCCGTTGTGAATTCGGTAATGAAGATTAGTTGTCTCGCTCGGCGCGGTGTCTCTGAAGTTGAAGGAGGTTTTTGAAGTACGTAAGTTAACGGTTTGTGATCAGTGAAGATGATGAGGCTTCGTCCTTCAAAAGTTTTTCGAAAATGCTTTATAGACATGTAGATGGCGAGTAGTTCTCGATCGAATGTACTATAGTTTCGCTGTGTACTTGAAAACTTTTTCGAAAAATATTCCAGTGGTTGCCATTTGTTATCTATGTATTGTTGTAAAACGGCTCCAGCGGATAGATCAGATGCGTCGGTGAAGATAGCGAGCTTTGCGTGATGAGATGGATGTGTGAGTAAAGTAGCGTTTGAAATAGCAGTTTTACACGCTTCAAATGACTTAGTTGAGTCTTCGGTCCATTGAATTATAGTTTTATCACGCTTCTTTGAATTATGGAGGTAGGCATGGAGTAGAGCTTGAAGTTCAGCGGCTTTCGGAATGTGGTCACGATAGAAATTGATAATTCCGAGAAAACGCCTAAGCTCTTCTATAGAGCACGGTTTCGGAAACTGAGAAATTGCCTTTACTTTTTCGACAGGCGGTTTGATTCCTTGGCTGTTGACTGAGTAACCCAAAAACTTGACTTCAGGTTGTCCAAATATACATTTTGATGGATTAATGGTGATTCCATTATCTTCCAATCGACGTAACACTGTACGTAAGTGTTGTTCGTGCGTTTTTTCGTCGGAACTTGCGATTAAAAGATCGTCAATAAATGCATAAACGAAATCCAGTCCTTGTAAAACTTCGTGAATAAAACGTTGAAAAGTTTGAGCTGCATTCCGTAGTCCAGGTGGCATCTTGGGAAATTCAAATAGTCCCATCGGAGTGATGATAGCGGTCTTCTGTATATCTTCTTCGCGAACATTGATTTGTTGATACGCTCGGTTGAGATCAATAGTTGAAAAGATATTTTTTTGTGACAATTGATAGGTGAAATCTTTGATACGTGGTATTGGGTATCTGTCAGGCGTTGTGATTGCGTTTAATCTTCTATAATCACCGCAAACTCTGATGTCACCGTTCTTTTTGGGTACGATATGAAGTGGTGATGACCAAGGACTCTTGCTTGGACGGCAAATACCTTGTTCAATCATATTCTCGAATTCTTTTCGTACTATTTCATAACGATGTGGGGCGATTGGGCGCGCACGACAATGTAACGGGGCTCCCGTAGTTTCAATATAGTGTTCGACGTTATGAATGGTTGTAAGTTTCATTGATGAAATTCTTGTAGTACCGGGGAATTCCGATAAAATGCTGTGGTATTTATCTTGAATATCGACGCTACGGATAGTAGGTATGTTTGATGCTTCTACGTATGACTGCGTTGATAGGTTGGTAATACCATCTATTAGTTTTTTATTTTTCAAGTCGACGATGAGTTGGTGATGTCGTAGGAAATCGGCTCCAATGATAGGCTTGCTCACTTTCGCGACGATGAATTTCCATTTAAATAATCGACGTAGGTTAAAATCGAGTTCCAATGTTTTCTCTCCGTAGGTAGGTATGACAGTGTTGTTCGCCGCGTATAGTTGAAAATTCAAAGGGCTTTGTTGTTGACCTTTGTACGGAGGTATTACCGATATGTTGACTCCTGTGTCGATTAAAAACGTCATATTGTTTTTCTTGTCGGTAATAAATAGGCGGTAATTAATATCTGATACGCTAGGTTCCGCCGCGGCTAACGTATGATTCAGTTTTCCGACTTAGTACTTTCTTGCTTATAAGTACATGGCTTCGTACATTTTTGGGCTTCTGAATCAAAACGTCGATGATAATAACAGTAGGTCGATCTTGACTCGCTTCGCTGGCGTGTAGGTATTGATCTGTCGCGACTCGTAGATCGATGTCGATTTTGGCGGGCGAATGGTCTTCGACTATTATTATTGTAGGCGTGCGGCGTAGTACTATTTTGTGACGAGTTGTAATTTTTGAATGAATGGAAATTATTCTGTGAATTCTTGATAGCGGCAACTTCAATTGATAATTTTCGAATTTCTTCAATTAAAAATTGCGTTTCAGGATTTTTTGATGAATCGACGGCTGAGATGTTATTGTTCGTGTTCTCCATCATTTTGTCGGCGAGAAGTGCTTGTTCGTCGAGCGATGTCTTCGTGGAGAATGATTCGCTGACGGTAAGGACTGAACGGACGTGTGGCGGTAAATGGTTTGACCACATAAGTCGGAGAGTTGTATCTGGGACTTTGTCTCGAGCCAGGCTTTGCATTCGTCGTAGTAGTTGAGTAGGCTTTTGGTCACCTAACTCGACTTCCGATAATAATTTTTGAAGTTGGCGGTTGTCCGATTCCTCGTAAGCCGATATGAGTCGATTCTTCAACGTAGTGTATTGTTCTGTAGCTGGCGGGTCGTATAGCAGGTCTGAAATCTGCTCAATATCTTGCTTCTCCAGCTGTGCAATTACCATCTGGGCGAGTTGGTTTTGTCCTCTTTTGAGTTCGCTGGTCGCTGCCTCAAAAGTAATAAACCATAGTCGTGGTTTGTCTCTCCAGAATGGCGGAATACGCATGGAAAGAGCTATTCCAGCGATTTCGGGTTGCTGCGGCTGTGGACATGCTGATTGGGTCTGTGGCTGGGAAGTGGCTTCGGCGTGCTGTGCGTGTTTCTCCATGACGATGGGTTGACGACAGGTTACGGTAGGTAGGTAGGCCTAGTGTGAAACGTGACTTCAGCAGGGACGGATCAGCAGGGTGTCGTTCGCAGAGCTTCGACGAGGAATTCGTCGAGCAGGGATTCCTCGTGACGGGTGACTTGCTTGAGAGTCACCGGCGTAGGTTGGTCCAGCAGGGATTCTTCTGAGAAGGAGTCTTCTTCCAGAGTGCAGATGTTCTTCGGAGGTCACCAATGTAGAGGATCTACAGTTGAAGGTCTACTAATATTGTATCAGGAAGGTTGCTTCAAGTAATACTTCTGCTGGTTATCGGAGGAATATATTTTCGGTAAAAATGAACGGGTTTATATACAAAAATTGTAGAGAAGAATGACCAATAGAAATAGCTACATTAATTTACAATAAAAATAAAGACCAATAAGAAAAAGGATTATAAAACACGTGTAAAGGGTAATAAAATTAACAATGATTATTTGCATGCCGTCTCGTTCACTCCTGTAACAATAACGCTGTATCTGTCGCTAAGTGTTGCCATCTCGTTCTAACATCGCCGCTCTCCTTCGCAAGCGCGAGGCGATGTTATAAATATTGCGCGAGGCTCAAATGGGTTACCATTCCTGCGGCGAGCTGCGAGCGCGATACACGACACTGGCGTGAAGATATATACCTACGAAGATAACTGGCGGGTGCCGGGTGCTTCGAAGATGAGATCTTGTGGCTTGAAGACTGATGAAGAGGAACGAGGAAGATGCTGACGGACTGCGCTTATCTTGTTTCTTAAACAGACGTCATTCGTTTCTTAACAGAACGTCAAAGCAATTAAATATATTTCCCTGAGGTGTTTTGTTTTACTTAGCTTGAAATATAAGTTAGGCTGTTGTATTTATTCTTTCCCATTGGTATCCAGGTATTGTTGTGGTAAGGTAAATATGTAGGTATTGAGAAGGTATTGGTAACTGCGTAAGTATTCATATGAGGTACTCGGTGGGTATAATGATAGCTGCGTCAGGCAGCTACATATCTTTCATAGTTGATCCGACTCACCAATAAATGCAGTTACGACGTGTAAACATTCCATTTTTTCATATAAACATTAAGAATTTCTTGATGACGCTTTTCATACTTTGATATTATCCTAAAAATTAGCTTTCTCGACCCACTTTTAATTGTTTTATTCATTAACACAGCTTATTTCGCGATTAGAAAATAATATTGACAGCCACACATCTGATACCCCATTTACACGCGCGCGCAAGCCACGAGACAATCCGCGAGACGCGCGCATACACGCGCGTGTGAACAGGGCGCTCGCAGACCAGACCGCGGCAAGTCTCGTGGCTCGCGGGCTCGCGTCGGGAGCGGTTTTGTAGGCGCGCGCCAAAGGGGCTCGCGCGAGCGCTCGCGCGGTGTTCACACGCGCGTAGGGGGCGTGGCTTACGGACGCGCCACGAGACGGTCCGCGACACGCGCGTGTAAATGAGCGGTGACAGTAGTGACAGTTGTCAGTAGTTTTGACATAAAATTGGTGCTGCCATTTAAAATTGTCGGCATTTTACGATTTTCTACTTTCGTTGGCCAGACTCTAAAAACGGTGGCGCTGCGGTGCGCTGATGACCACAGAATATGGTGTGGGGTGAATTCGCCAAAGTCACAAAAAAGATGTTCCGATTGATAAAAAATTTAATTGACTATTTTTATAATTTTTTATTTTAGAAACTGCTTTTAAACATATTTTTACATAAGCGCCCACATATTTCATTACAATAATTGAAGTAATTTATATAAAAAAATTGAATAACACACCCAAAACATCATTACCATTTGTAGGGAAATTGCTGATATTGATATTCCAAAATATTTTTTGAAAAACCTGCCTTACACATTGCGTGTTTAATTTTATATTTTGAGACAATATTTAATTAGGTACATTATAACATATAATATTATGAAATCAGCAGTGCAGAAATAGTAAAAAACATCAATTAAAATTTAGTCACGAAAATTCGTCAACTCCATGTCAGTACCGTCAAACGTTATATTTCTCAAATGTTTTTTGGGCTACGCTATAAAGTACCCCTCGTTTCTCCTCGTCTGGTCCATTGTAAAAAGTGGAACAGGCCAAATTTTTACTGCTGCATGGAGAAACAACTTTTATTCATGAAAAACAACGACGTTCAGTACTTTGTCCCGATTTTGAATCTTCGCCATTTACTGGACTTACAAGGTAAATATAAATTAAACATTAATTTTAATACTCCACACGTATGTGTAATAGGAACATGATTTTCACTGGCACAAAGAGTTCATAAATTAATGACCATCAAAATGAATTATATGCAAAAAAGAAAAAAATATCATTACCATATGCATCATTCCCATTTGTTTTTTTGTAAATGGGAATGATTTTGTGTGAATGGTAATGACGATTGGAGATTTTGATTGAGTAATGAGACCTAGCAATTTCTTTTTCAACGATAAATTTTTGATATGTGTGTTGCAAATTAAATTTGAGCTACAAGTTGTTGGTAAAGAATCTACAAAACTTTTTAATTTTGCAATATCTTTTTAGTAAAATAAATTATAAACGAAAATTTAATGCAAATAAAGGCCAAAACCGTTAAGAGAAACAAAAAATTGCTAGACGGAGGAGATAAACCGAAATCAGAGGAGATTGTGCATTGTACGAAGAGGAGAACAAAGAAAGAGATAAGAAGAAAAGAAAATAAAGAAAAGTTTCTGAAGAAAATTCTCTGAAAAGAAAAATAAATTAAAGTGTCCTCGTTAGTAGCAAGCTGCTACGCGAACAAAGCCGATGAGAAATTTAATACCCCAGATTTGTTTTGGCATACTTGCTGCATGTTTTTGCTATCCTAGTACTTACTGCAAGAAACGAAAATATCTGGCTTGCTTTCTATAAGAGAGAGAGAGAGAGAACAGACAGAGAAACATGCGCACGCCGCACGACATGTAACAACGCCGCACGAGTTATAATGACTAATGATGGCAAAAAGTGTCGTTACAACTTTTCGTTACCAAATTTTCCGCCTAGCCCCCTTTCGCAACGCGCGATAAGGAACTTCGTTCCAAAAAATGTAATGAAATAAGATGAAATAATCTTTTATTCATGTCGATATCACTGATATACTTATGAACGTCATTTTTTAAATCGAACAGCATTTCGGAACGGTGCTTTGTCATGGAGAAGGAAATCCGTAACGAAACTCCACAGCACATCTTTTAAAATAATGAAATTATTACACAAGATGTTCTAACTGACGCGGAACTGAATGCATTACTAATTTACATGCATATATTTTGTCAATAATATATTCATCTATACTATAATATCCTTTGCCTACTGGCTGGGATTTCAGAGATCTCTTATACATTTGAATAAGCAAATCATGTACTTATGTAATTTAATGTAAAAACGTACATAGAGCCCCTCAAAAGAACGTTGTACTCTACGTAGGTGAAAAGAATCCGTAACCAAAAGTATGTCTGTTTCAAGTTTGATGATTTTGCGTATCACTATTTTGCTTGAACCAACCGCCGTTGTTTCTTTATGAATAAAATATAATTGTAAATAAATTGAGATGTTACTGTTAATATGCTCATTTCTTTAAATCTCTCCTGCAGGTAGTGGCGTAATTTTAATTATAGATGGTCTTAATTGCCCTTTTCTGCAAAACAAATATCGCATCAATGTCAGCCTCTGCACTCCACATCAATAATATCAATATACCATAGGACATGAGGCTATGAAAGTGTGCAAAATAAACAAGTTTAGCAATTTCTACATCAGTAAACTGTCTTATCTTTCTAATGGCATTAACTAACTAAGCCGATATATGATTGCCCCATTGTAGTTTAGAATCTAAGGTGACACCCAAGAAAACCGTGGATTTTTCCATAGTTATAATTTCATTATTTATAAGGTGAATCAAATATAAACCGGACTTTTTTACTAGTCGCAGAGTGAAGTGACGCGCTTGGTACTGCTGCACGTGTTAAAGGGGACTGTCTCGTATTATTCCATTTGGTAGCAAACATTCTATATACTTAGTTTTTTAGCATTTATCAGTAAATTATTTGTAGTAAACCGGTGTGACAAACAAACCTGAGAACTTTTCCATGGTCATTTATTTTATTTCTATTCGTCTTAAATATAAGAGAAGTGACATCAGCAAATATGATAATGTCTGCATATTTCTTAATTTAATACGGCAGATCATTTAAGTATACTAGAAAAAGGAAGGGGCCCAGAAACGAGCCCTGTGGTACACCCATCACAGATTGATCTCGATCACTTGTTATCATTTATACTAACACACTGGATTCTACTCGTCAAGTACGACACAATCAAGTTAAGTGAATTGTTATTGATGCTGTAGTAGTAGCTTAAGTAGTAATGTTTAGTGTTCAACATAATCAAACGTCTTAGACAGGTCACAGAATACCCTTTATGGGATTTTGTGAATTCTCCCAGGTCTCAAAGATAAGTTTGAGAAGCCTAGCACCTGCATTTGTTGTATTACGGCTTTCGGTAAAACCGTATTGCTCAGGGTGAAGTAAATTACAAGCGGTGAAGTGCTTCAGCGTTTAATTTAACTTAATTATTTTCGAAGACCGTAGGTAAAATAGAAATAGATCTGTAATTATTAAGGTCTGGTTTGTCCCCAGATTTAAAAATCAGTATGATCTTTCTGTACTTCATTAGATCTGGGAAAGTATCTAGATTTACACATTTATTTACTAACCTAGCTAAATAAGGGACTATCACATCTTTTATATTATTTATAATTTTAACAGACATTCCCCACAAAATTTCAAATTCATATGCCTTCCTTTACCAGAGGTAATTTTATTTCCATGAACTAATAATTCATATTTAGAATTGCGTAATTTATTACTGCCAATCTCGTTACCAATAATACTCTAATTACGGCCGGTCTCAATAATGTACTAACAGATGGAAGACTGTGGATAGGGCTACCATTAGTATGTAATCTGTCATACTTGTCAATTTTTCAGACGCAAAAATTGACAAGTATGACAGATAACATACTAATGGTAGCCCTATCCACAGTCTTCCATCTGTTAGTACATTATTGAGACCGGCCGTTAGTGGTTTTAGCTTGACATTTTTTATCTTCTATGCAACTAGACATAACTATAATACACACGGCTTTAAAATTTTTTTGAATAACATTAAATTTTGTCATTCCCATTAACACAAAATCATTACCGTTAAATAAAAGTCATTACCAGGCTGCTCAATATCATTACCATTTCTTATAAATTTTTTTACGACCCAATAACTTTTGATTAGCTTAACGAATTTTGAGGACTTTTGTAGGCTTAGAAAGGAAATTTTATGTGCTAATTTTTTTCCTGGTTTTGCACGCATTTCCACATACTTTTAAAAAAAAACACCAAAATAATTCAAAAACGCGAATTCACCCTGTGCTCAAAAACATCGATTTTGAAGTAGTGATTAACGATTTTGCCCATCTCAAATCTAGAAGGGGCCCTCTTCAATCATTATAGATTCAGAAGTAATTTAAGTACTGACCTGTGAATGCTAAAGAGTTACTTTTGTGGATAATATTACATTATCTATTTATTTAATGTGACTCAATAAAAATAAATCTAGAAGCTTGCATAACTACTTTCTTTGTTTATTCTAACAAAATAGTGTTCTGTCAGAGTCATAGGGGCCGCATTATCCTAATATGCCTAGGGCCTCCAATAGGTTAAAGATGGCCTTGTCCGTGCTGAGGAAAGACCCCAGTAGTGCGCCATTATTATTATTTTATTTTACTATAATATACCTAACTATTCTACAGCGCAGTAGCTGTGCCATAGGTATCTAAATAGTACATTTGCTCTTTGTTGAATCGAGTCAAGCGGCCCAGTGCTGGCATACGACTTTGCCTTGTCACGACTGATTATGAAGTACATATCTACCTAATAATTAGGGATGTTACGGAGATTCGATTCTGACTCCGAAAAGTCCGAACTTCCGATTGGTTTTAAAACTCCGGTTCAGATTTTGGTTCCGAAACTTTTAAATCGGAGGTAAATCGGAGGTTAAATATACTGAGCAGCGATGATGATGATTATAATACATCTGACGAACATCACGAACGTGCAGTTTTGGACAAATACCTTATATGGAAGGGCTTATTTAATGAGTACAATAGAGTAAATCGTATTCCTATCAATGACGATCCCTTGTTATGGTGGAACGTACATACTAAATTCAAACCCCTGAACTCGATTGTCTGTCAATACTTGTCTTGTCCATCGAGCTCAGTAGCAAGTAAACAACTATTTTTGTGGTACTGGCCTAATCCATTGAGAAATAGACTGGAAGGAGATAAAGCTGCGAAGCTTTTATTCATTACGTATAACTTGCTTCTTTTGGACTGATTTGAATTAATATACCTACAAACTTTTTATTTCATTTACTGTTCAAAGTCAAGGAACTTTATTCAACATAACACTCTTACAGGTACTTACTTATTGACATCCAAAAACAAATCTTACAATAAAATTAATTTAATAAGTGTCACTTCAAACTACATGATACCTTTATGTGCTTATATTAATAAAATTACTGTTTTTTTTTAACGCCTAGTTAGGTGTTGTATTGTGAGGTATTGTTTTAGCTGAAATTAAAAATAATGATTCAGAATATAGGTAAGTATTATTTTATTTTATTAAACCTACATTCTCCTAACACATCTTTCTTCCGCCTCCACCTCCGACTCCAATTTCCGTTCCGGTTCCGATTCCGATATCCTGAATTTTAAACCTCCGATTCCGATTTCGGTTCCAATATCATCACTTTAGTTACATTCCTATAGTAATAATAGATCTTTTTGTGATATAAAATTGTTTTTATAAATTTCTAATTACTTTATAATAATAAAAATTAAGAAAATATTCTCCTGATTATATTTTATTCAAAAATACAAAAAGCGTGTAATCCACGGGCGTTATCTCACATTCTCCAGACCACTATTGTAGGGACCAACAGCATAATTATTTGTTTAGGAAGAGGAATTAATAGATCAAACAAGATCAAAGCCGTTTAATATCAATTTATCAAAGCACACAATGTTTTTAATATATGTTATGAGAACCAAGTATTATAAAAGACAAAAGTAGTACAACTTATTTTCTAGGAGACTATATAGTTTCAAATATTTAAAAATAATCAACACATTGGATTTAAAATCACGCGCGGATTATTTCACCTTCCGGTGACATTTGAAGAATGTCTAATAGATTGACTGTCTCTATTAGATCAGCAAGATTAGAAAAGGTAGAACATAGAAAATCGTATTGCAACACTAGAGATCCCGAGCTTCCTTTCCTTTATCCATCCATTTCAAGATGGCGGACTATCTGTGAGAACCCTGTTCCGTTTTTTGTTTCCCCTCTGGCCCCGCAGCCGTCAGTGTAGTGTATCGTTCATCGCAAGAGAAAAATTGATATTGTGTTGCAATTTGCTGGCTAAATTACTATATTACCCTTCTAACAAGTAAGTGTATTAAATTTTCGAGTGAAATATCTTTTGTGGTACAAGAGTGCAAATATTTGAAAAGCGTACCAATATACAATTTGTGACTGTGACGCATATAAGGAGTGTCCCTTGCAGCAGCCATTTTGACCGAGCCGGCGACACGATCTTGCGGTGCGGTGCGGTTAGCCATCATTCAAAATTTTTATATTCAGAGCTTAGTAGTATTTTCTATTATTGATATCGCAGCATTTAGTTTTCAGTAGTGACAGTTTCATGTAACAATCAAAGTTATTAGTAGAAGAGTGTTTTTTTGGCACATTACCTCTAGGAATAATTAGGTACGTGCCTGTAACAGTGATATTAAGGTATTTTGTGCGATTTAATCGTCTTAATGGTCGTATCATTATTTCATTACATTAGTTCCCTAGCCTGAGCGTGTTAAATGTAGCTCATGTCTTTGCAAATAGTCTGTGATCTCGGTAGTGCGTCGTAATTTTACCGTGCGTATTCTATTCAGTCATGCCGTTATCTCGGTCGATAACGATTTATCTATCATATAACGACGGTTTAGACCTGGTTGTTAAGCGATCACTCATTTAGCATGCTTCCATTCATTAAACGATTAATACGTAAGTGTGTATTTGAGTCCCCTTGATTCTTGTTGCTTGAGTCATCCCTTCGCGGCGCTCCCACGAACAGGCACGAGTTTGTAAGGTTAAGTCAGATTTATTAATGAAGCATTGATTAAGGGAAAAAAATACACTCTTTACTTTTTGCATTGATTGATAAGGTCAGGGTATCTTCAAAACTGAAATTATGATTTCATATGGATTACTCATTCGTCAAGTAATGTAAGTTTACTGTAATAATGGGCTAGAAATGTCTTTAATATCTTTTGTATTTTTAATAAAATAACCTGATTCATATTACTCACCCATAGACCTGCTCTTTTGAGAATTATAAATTGTGGCAGATTGATACAGGCATCCACTGGAGTGAATTTCCTGAAATTTTATTTTGTAAGTGATGTGAATGGGTTAAATCTACAAGAAAACATAGTTAAGAGTATAGTTTGAATCATTAAGAGTTCGACAACTGTTTGAGTATGTTCCTTAATTAGGTAGCTCTGAAAGATATACTCTACTCAACTTGGTTTATTACGGTACAAAATTATATTCTACTTATCTTGGTTTATTACAGTACAAGATTATACTGTACTCAACTTGGTTTATCTATGGTCCAAGATTATACTCTACTTAACTTGGTTTATCTATGGTACAAGATTTAAACTTTGAAGATTAAAATCCCAGTTGGTAGTGTCTTGTTGCAGTGTTGTGGCTCATGTGCTTTGCCACAATAGATACTCATGTGACATAATTTATTGGTGACTTCTCATTATTGTATATCCATGATGTTCCCATCACTGGCCATCTAGTGGGAGAGTGAGTGTACAATAATTAACTACTTAAATGATAAATAATAATTATCATACCAATTAGATGATCTGGTTAATTTTATATCAAATAGCCACAAAGCCTATATGAAATATAGTTTAAAATATTTTAATATTGGGAGTGACTTTATGCAAAATTTTGTATAATTGTACCTTATTCTTTAGTAAATTTCACTGGCTAAGCCCAAGGTAATTGAATTTGTCTTTGTTTAATCTTTGAAACATAAAATTGAGTAGTTTTTGACTGATGTATAATGTATGTTCTGTATTGTATTCCATAATTGTTATTGTAGCGAGCAGGTAAAATTTGAAATAGAAATTAACATTATTACTCAACAAAATAACTATTGTTTAATTGATTATATGAATGTTTAATGTTAAATTTTAATGTTATTTAGGACAAAGTATAAAGTCATATTAAATTCTAGAAAGAATTCCATATTATTTTCTGATCATGTGTATCTAGTAATAAAATTAAAATCACTACAATTTTGAGATAAACAATATAGGGACTTAATATATTTTACTAAATTCAGATTCACTAATTCCTAATTCGTCATTCATTCCTGTATTACTTAAAGTAGTTAGTGTTCATCTCATCTAATTGACAGAATCAATGTGTTTATTATTGCTATTTCAACCAATAAAAAATTGTACCACTTTAGCCATACATCCTATAACCTTGCTGTTTCTGTAGCCTGTCTCTTACTGTGGGACTTTTGTAGCACCTTACTTATGCTTACTCATATTGGATACAATAGACCGTAATGGTTATTCTCAGTATTCTTTCTATCCATAGTCCTGAAGTCAGTTGCCTAGCAACTGTTAAAAAGGTACAACCAAGTATACACAATATATAGTTGGTCCAGCGATCAACTAGCGATAAATTAAGGGCATGAAATATACCTAATTTTATCGACAAAAATACACATATATGGGGGTTGAGCCCTCTTCCTTTTGGAATGTCCGCTATTTTAATTTAAAGACTTTGATTTCTCTGAACTTAAAGGTCCCATAGATGTGGAAAATCTATTAATTGAACCACCTACTCATTACAAAACCATCTATTCATTACAAAAAAGATTGTATGAAGTTTCAAGTTGCAAAGGTCATTAAAAAGATTATGGTACTCAATGTAGTCAAAATTTTCACTAGTTTTTTTTTAAGTTTTTCTAACATCTTTAAAAACGATTTAACACCCCTTTTTTAGTACATGTATTGATTAACAAGGATATTATGTACAAAACGACATCAAAATCATTGCTCTAAGTTGCCAAGACTCTGGTGACTTATTGCTGTTTGAATATGAGCCTTATGCGAGTTTCCATACTTCTTGCGTCCACCTATGTGCTACATTGAAAAAAAAAGATTGCTAACCCCCCCACATGTGGGTGTTTTTGTCTATAAAATTAGATATATTTCATGGCCTTACATTATCGCTAGTTGGTCGCCGGACACACTTTATATAGTAACTTTATCATATGCAAGTTATATATAGTAACTTCTTACTTTATCAACTCACTTATCCAGAGATTATGGATGGAGATAATTGAAAACACCTTTGTTTGATCCATTTCATACATTTAAATGTGTATGCATCTTTTTTATTTGCACTTGTTTCAAAACCTGTACCTAACGGGTATCAGTACTGTCATTTTCTCATTATTAATTGCATAAATTAAAGTAATCATTTGTAAATATTGCCAAACGATTCAAAACGACCTGAGCACTAATATCGCAAAGAAATCTTATTTAAAGAATTTAAACATTAACCCCCTTTATTCCCTGTGGGAATACTAAATCTCCTTCCTTATTGGGTGCCTTCATCATAAAAGGAAACAAAACCATTGTCAGTATTTAATGTTTATAGCTTCTAATGATGATGAATCACAGTCAGTCAGTTAGCCTGGAAAAAGTTTTACATATTGTAAATTGAACATTTAACATTTATGGGTCTTAATATTATGGGATGTTTAACTTTGTGGGTGTGGTCTTTGGTATACATTTTTACATACTTATATAATTATAAATACATATCTTTCAACTAGGACTTCCAGCTGATGATAGTAAAATAGTACAGGCATATAGGCAGGATTTTGGTGTTGAGACTGTCTTAATCCCACATGTTATAAATATTATTGATCATTGCTCTTTCTAGAAACCAATTGAAATAAACTCAATTTGACTTTTAAAAATAAATAATTTTAATGTTGTACGTAGTGTTTAATCGTAATTACTAGAGAAGGAATACGTATTGTATGTTGATCTGCCTGTATTATATACGTTGGCGGATCGTATTGGTGCCTAGCAACAGGATATCGAGCAGGGGGTTGTAGATAGATAAGGGTAGTGTGAGGTAGGCGTGAGGCGCCGCGCTGCCGGGCGCGGTGCACGCGGGGTGGGGGTGGGCGCGAGGATAGGGTGAGGGCACGAGGGTGAGGGGCGTGTGCAACCGTCGCGCTAGTCGTATTTCGTCTGGAGTGTTTATCCCGCGTCGGCGGATCGATACCGTTGGCGCAGTGGCGCAGGCTGACCGACGGCGCGTGCCTAGACAGTCGCTCGAGTCTGTGAGATGCTGTCGAACCGAACGGTCGCCGCGTCGATGTCGCGTTTGGCGTGAGGGTCGCTCTTTGAGCTGCGTTGAATTATCACATTGCGCTAGTGCGCTCGTGGGCCTCCATCCAAGGTGCGCCATTACTACATGATGACTCATACACCCTACTTGGATTCACTTCGGTGAAAGTGAAGTTTAAACGATTAGTCTTTCTGAGGATACGATTTCGAACATCGGACTCAATAACTTATTCTCTAGGTGGTTGATATTTTATAATTGATTACAGGGGCATCGGTAACATAGTTCTCTCTGATCGTCCACGATGTCCGTCGACAAGGAGGAACTGGTGCAACGCGCCAAGCTGGCGGAGCAGGCGGAGCGATACGACGACATGGCGGCCGCGATGAAGGAAGTCACCGAGACCGGCGTCGAGCTCAGCAATGAGGAAAGGAACCTTCTTTCCGTCGCCTACAAGAACGTCGTCGGAGCTCGACGGTCATCATGGCGGGTCATCTCCTCAATCGAACAGAAAACCGAAGGATCGGAAAGAAAACAACAGATGGCAAAAGAATATAGGGTTAAAGTAGAAAAGGAGCTCAGAGAAATCTGCTACGATGTACTGGTAAGTTTAATGTGTTGTTTTCGCAATTTTTACCAGATTTTAGGAGTTTATAGCATCGAAACACGCAATATCAGAATATTACGAAATTCTTCTTCAATTAGGTAGATTAAAACCGGGAGCCGTCTTCCTCCGCTGGTGACGTCATATTTGCACGGTGCCAATTTGAGGGGGTGACGCAAGTGATCAGTTGTCGTGGTCATTTCCTACGTAGCTGGCAGGTTCCGATTATTCATGGGCGTTGCAAAGCTGGTTAGCCATGTGGACACGGGGTGCGGCGAGTACGGCGCGGGGCGCGGGGCACGGGCGGAGCGGGGGCGCGGCGGGGGGCGGATGACGTACTGCGCCGCGTCGCTGCGCGCGCCTCTCCTGTCTCCGTTCGTTGCCCTGTCCCTGCCGTCCCTGGACATCGACTATCTCATTCTTTTTATATTAATTCTTAGAATTTACATCTATTTCAAAACCTTTTACAAGTATACGAAAGTCACCTGAAATCTTCCATTCGTATATTTAGATTAGTATGCGAAATTTTGGTCGCCTTCAGGAATAAGCCGTATTTGATTTCGGTAACACAAACCGTATACTATACTATGTACATTGTACACCCAACATTATACTGTTTCTTTGGTTACAATATTTCGACGCTCGCAAGGCAAACATTACCAAGCGACATGTTGACAACTTTACACTACAGCATTTTAAAGTTTTTAATTTTAGAAAAAAAAATATCGTTAAAAATCGCTTCATTAAGCATTTAAACTGCATTTAAAATTCATTGGTATTAAGTAGCTATGACTAATAGGCGATTTTTTACGATTTTTTTTTAATTAAAA
The DNA here is from genome assembly GCA_951805285.1 of Thymelicus acteon. Taxonomy (NCBI): domain Eukaryota; kingdom Metazoa; phylum Arthropoda; class Insecta; order Lepidoptera; family Hesperiidae; genus Thymelicus; species Thymelicus acteon. The sequence continues at coordinate 14,569,460 of OX638213.1, read as the reverse complement.
ACTTTAAAATGGTCTAATGTACAGTTATACATATCGCTTGGTAATGTTTGCCTTTCAAGCGTCGATTTATAGTTTCGTGGTTACAAATTTTATACTTTATTTTCTCTATTTGTTTCAGGGCTTACTTGACAAACACCTTATTCCTAAGGCTAGTAATCCAGAAAGTAAAGTATTCTACCTTAAAATGAAGGGAGATTATTACAGGTACCTCGCAGAAGTGGCCACTGGAGAAACCAGAAATTGTAAGTTTTTAACATTTTCATTTAGGGAAAATTATTATCTTAAATTAAATTATAAATTATCTTATAAAAGTAACTACACTTTCTAAGTTATAATATAATTATATTTTTAACGCTAAATGGGACTTTCACAAACATTTGTTTTAATTTAAACTTTATTACAGCTGTTGTAGAGGATTCACAGAAAGCATACCAGGATGCTTTCGAAATCAGCAAGGCGAAAATGCAGCCCACACACCCAATAAGGCTTGGGCTGGCGTTAAATTTCTCCGTCTTCTATTATGAGATATTAAATTCACCAGACAAGGCGTGTCAGCTCGCCAAACAGGTCATTATTTGTGTCAGTTACGCATAGGCTCTGTGCTGGCTGGCGCGAGGGTAGGGGTGCACACTGCACGCTAGGCACGCGCGGCGTATTAACGTGCTCGCTTGTCCCCAGCCGTCGTGGAGGACTCTCAGAAGGCATACCAGGAGGCGTTCGACATTGCTAAGGCCAAAATGCAACCAACCCACCCCATCAGGCTCGGTCTTGCGCTCAACTTTTCCGTATTTTATTACGAGATAATCAACTCACCTGCGAGAGCGTGCCACTTAGCTAAACAGGTTTAAAAATTGATCAGTGGACTGCAGTGTGACGCGATGATGTAACTTACTAACTTTCGAAAAACGTTAACATCCTCATCTACCTCATTGCATGAACAACGAAAACTGTCGTAGTTGTATTGACTTGCATAACTAATATAGAACCGTCCGGGCATGACCATGTTCTATTGCAATTAACCCTTAATCCTCGATCCAGCCAGCATTGGAGTGTTTTAACTAGTACCAGATTGTAAATGTGACAATAATTAATTGTTGTTTACAAGTAGCTTGCCTCTTCAACGAAGGCTGTAGTACAAATGAATTGCAAATATTTTCTATTGGTGACACTCACATGAAAGATAACATGCGTGTGAACGTTGCAGGCCTTCGATGACGCCATCGCCGAATTGGACACACTGAACGAAGACTCATACAAGGACTCGACGCTAATCATGCAGCTGCTGCGAGACAACCTGACGCTGTGGACGTCGGACACCCAGGGCGACGGCGACGAGCCGGCCGAGGGCGGCGACAACTAGCCGCGCGGGCCCGCACCGCCTCCCCACACCACACGCATTTGTTCTCATCGGTGTTTTATAAGAAAACGAGTAACATTCGAGAACGTCGCGCGCCGCGGTCCCTCGCCGCTGTTGCGAGCCGTCGCTTGTAAAAAAATGTTAAAATGTCGTTCGCAGCGGACCTTCACGTTCCGTCTAAAATTAAATGTTATGTGTCATCTTTGACGGTTTTGTATTTCTGTATTTACACTGGATTACAGATATCGAGCTGACCTGATGAATATAAATATTTATAACTTAAGTTATTAAAATTACGGTTTCTTAAGTTAAAAGTGTTTTCCTTTATTGAGTAGAATCAATCTTAACAGCCTGGTCGGCCCCCGAGTAACATTCCTTTCGCCGCATGTCCGCAGTGAAATGGAGATCATGATGGTGAATTTTTTGAAATTATGAAATTAGTTTTAATGAATTTGTTAAATTTCGCCCAAATAACCCGATAAATTATAGATTTCATATTAATTAAATCCACCAAGTGTAATGGCTGTATCAAATTAGGGCACAAAAAACTTGTTAGTGTCTTTGAGGTTTTGTAATGTCCTCGTCAACTTTAATCTTACCAAAGTCATACTTTGTCGACATTAACCATTTTGTTGTGCCCATCACTGATTATTAATAGCATTCTGAATTTTCAGGCATTTATTAGCGAGATAGTTTTTGTGATGGACAAATATTGTAACATTTCTGCTGCATTTTATCAGCCATTAATCTATTATATTTTTCATGTTTTCACCAATAAACTTTTTGTATTAAATACAATTTTTAGTTTTAGAATCAATATTTAAATACACCGCCACCTTATTACCCCTAGTATCTACCGCACATCATCACGCTAGACTATCCGGTAGGTAGTGCCGCTGGGCAACAAATATTTTCAATTTAAATGAGTGAGCTATCCAATATTGTCTTTGTTTAACATGGAAAAAATATATAAATAACCCAAAAATAATTAGATTCATTAAAATTTGTAGTTAATCCACATTTATACAAAGCGTGAATCTACTGGAACGAAACTAATAATAAAAGTTCACTCAGTATGCAAAATTTGCATTAGAATTAGACTTACATTGTTTATAGTTTCCGTTTGAATCACTTTAGATTTTCATTTACTAATTTCATAAATGTTTGAAAGTAAAATTTAAAACCAGTACCACCAGCATAATTATATGTATTGGATTACATTCGTATTCAGGAACAGGAATCTATATACATATATAAAAGAAAGTCGTGTATGTTACACTATTTATAACTCAAGAACGGCTGAATCGATTTGGCTGAAAATTGGTGGGGAGTTAGCTTAGAATCAGGAGACGAACATAGGATACTTTTTATCCCGGAAAATACACCTTTTCCTGTGGGATAAGGTAAATTTTTGTTATATGTAGTTGATAGATTAATTATTTATACAGATATCAAATAAAGCTCGGGGATGGATATAGGATACTTTTTATCCCGGAAAATAGACCTGTTCCTGCGGGATAAGGTAAAATTTTGTTATGTGTAGTTGATAGCTATTAGCGGGAACGGGAGAGGGAGAGGGAGGAGCACACAGAAACTGTAACGGCTAAGAACAGCTGTACCGATTTTACATTCTTAGGCGATACGAAGTTCGCCGGGTCAGCTAGTTCTTTATAAAAGAAATATGTAAATCAATAGTGAAGATCTGTGAAAATTATCATGAAATACATTTTTTCATTCGCTTCAGATACATTAATTTGTTTTTGTCTAATTATAACACTCGCTCAATTTCGTTATCAAGATTTGTTTTTAATTGAATCCTATGAGCGTTTCCACATTATCCGATCCGATATCGTTGTCGGACACCGGTAGCCGATATTCGACGTCCGTTATCTTTATTTTTTGTATCTGTTATATTTGAGACGCAAAGAAAGATCTATCTACAGACAGTATTGGATACATCCCATTGTGCAAGCTAGATATTTAGACTGAGCATTTTATAATCCTTTTTAGCAAGCTACAAAACGCACCTCGAAAGTTCGTATGAGTGAATTCACATACGATTATTTCCTAATTCATCTAACAAACAGTATCCGCGCGTTGGGCTCTGCGCACACAGAGACAATGTAGATACACATAAAGCACTGTCTTCGCCAACATAACGGTCTCTGCTCCGGTATCTAATAATATAAACGATAATGTGAACTTGCCCCGATATCGTATCGCTGTCCGATACTGATATCGTGTCGGTGTCCGATATCGTATCGGGGTCCGGTACCGATATCAGATTGAATAATGTGGAAACGCTATAAAGAGTCAAAAAGATCAACATGGTATCACAAATTACTTATTCACTACTGCACGGTATATTATCATGTGTACTTGGAGAGATGCTTAGAAATTCTCAAAATTTTGTAAGTACTTACATAAAAAAGTAATAGGTACACAATCCACTGAAATGCAACTTGAATCCATGATCCATGAAGAAATCCAATGATAGTATTGTTACATAGCGTTATGAACGTAATTTGAATAAAATGTATCAAGGTTCAAACAACTTCAAATACGGTCTATGCTATGCGACAGATAAGTTTTAATTGTACCGTGTAATTTTCGAATGAAAAGAAACCTTTAACGAATCTACTGAAATCAGACTGCCCCATAAAGTAGATGTGAAAGAACGACTAAGTAAACGAACGTTTTTATTATGTATATGAATAGGCGACAAACGGGCAGACGAGCCTCTTGCAAGTCACCGATGCGTTGCCGGCCGAGAAAAAAGGTGAGAAGATAGAACTATCAACTAGGTTTGATATAGCTCATCCCAGCCGGATCACGAAGAGTTGTTTCGGGGATGATAATAATGGTTACTTGTTCTGAACCGGATAGTTTCAAAGGTTTATTTTCCTAAATCATATATGGGAGACAATGAATAGTAAGTTAAGTATTAATCCTAGTAATTGCCATCATTTCATTAAAGCAATGTTATAGCATAACGAGTAACCGCCCTCGCTTTGCTTCGTTTTTCTTATGTTTTTACACCTTGGGTTACATAAGAAAAAAAAAAGAAAAGTGCGCTGCAGAGCCGGTTCGACGTCATATTGTAGGCTCCTAGTAAAATGTAGAAGTGTTCTAGTTCTAGTGTTTTAGTACTCTGTGGCTCCTCCTAAATCACCTTTATTCGATACAATGTCGTACCGCCTCCGTCCCAAGGGCCAAGTGCAGTGTGTAAACAACATTAAAAATATTGCTTGGGTTATTGAAAGAGCGTCCACACGTCGCGACGCGACGACAATCATATCTTGAGTTAAAACTTAAAAGCAATCCCCCTACTTGTGGCGAACTCTGTGGAACAACCAGACCCCTCTTGCCCAGGGCCCCGTGATCGATAGGGGCTCCCTAGTTCCTGCCGGATCACTTAACGATAACCAATATTTATTACCGAAAAACTAATTTCAATATCGAACTTAAATTATTGACTACATAAATCTAGAGGCTTGCTTATCTACTTTCTTTGTTTATTCTAACAAAATTGTGTTCTGTCAATGTCATAGGGGCCCCATTATCCTAATATGCCCAGGCCCCAGGGCCTCCAATAGGTTAAAGACGGCCTTGGGAACAACGGTCGAGTTTATGGCGAATGGTCCTCATTGAAGGTCTCTGGTCTCTGTAGTCTGTCCACCCAGTTTAAATCTGACGATATACCTACTCTGGCATGCTGGTTAAGATTTTTACTCCTTTTGATAGCTACAACTCTTCGTGATGTTTCGCTGACCGCTTCGCAGTTCTAAAATTAGTGAAGCAAGTCTGTGAAGTGAGTAGGTACGTATAAATAAAAATACCTACTTTTCTGTTTGGTCTAAAACTCTAAACTCCGGCATAAGAAATATATACCCCCATGTGTATAATGAAATTGATCAACTAAGTATAAGTATACATAATATAAATATCTATATAACGCTGATAGAAATCGCGTCCAGACAATGTTAGTTACATAAATATTTTCTAACTACTAAACACTAGCTACTAAACTATGAGGAATCGCGAAAAGTGGTCAAAGCAGTCTCGTGGCCGATTTTCATGAAAATTAAAACTACATCATTAGATTTTTGAAAAATGGCCAGGAAGCGAGTCCGTTGATTTAAAGAAAAAACATACCCTGTATTATTACACCATTCACTATTCTAAAAAATAAAAAGAACAATTTAAAAATCAAATGATGCAGTTTTAATTTTCATCAAAATCGGCCCTGATGTTCGGTTTACAAGTATTAGGTAGTTAAGTAGTTAAATAAATTTTAAGTAAATTAATACGTGTAAGCAGAACATTAGACTCTTTTGACCACTTTCCGCTATTCCTCACAGTTTAGTAGACAGAAATTACGAGTATTTATCTAATTAACAGCTTTACATCTTGGTGGGGATTTTAAGGAATAAACCAATTTTAGAGGTACCACTACGAACGAATTTGCTAGGAAGGTGCAGAGAGGACTTCAGGAAATATGGCGCACAGTGTACTTTTGTACTGATCAATAAGATATCGTTTTGCGTGATTTTATCGTCAAAAATGTTAGGAACGCACTTAGAAAAGAAACAAATATATCAACGTAAAAAAGGATCTATATATATATCTAGTATACAAGGTAGCTAGGTACTTAATTTATTAACATTTAAGTAACATCAATTTCATATCAAATACAAAAATATTCTAAATTGATTGATAAAATTGCGTTCATCACACGTAGGTACCCAAACATTTAAATTTAACGATATAAGTGCTATTCGAAATACTGATAATTATTTATCAAACCTTGCCGATTATTATGTGTAAGTACTTATTTTGGACATTTAGGTAGGTAGGTACCTAATACTTCTAAACTTAGTTAAATGATTTTCAGGAATGAAAGTCCCTAAGACTAAACTTTGGCCGACTTAGACGTAGGTAATTAAGCACCTATTTATTTTTCTACTTAATCTACAATACGTCACGCTGTCATTGGTCCAATACATCATTTTTTAAGATCGATTCTTAACATAATTTTATTCTAAGATTAACATTAAACATTATTTAAATCAGTAGTCCTGAACCCAAATGATATTAGTTTTCTTAAATCAGGTATTGAAATAACACATAATAAAGGTCTTATTATTAGAGCAGTTAAACATGCAGCATTTAATATCATGCTTAATAATAAAATGCTATTTTTTTTATTTACTAATTGTACATCATTAATTGTTGGCGAATATATTTTATAAACATTAAATACTGATTGTGGAGAGCATAGCGCACAGTACACGAAAATTAAGCACAATGATAATTTTAACGATGCCACTGATTCGCTTCCTTCGATTTGGGATCGTATTTTCTTTGACCTTAATTTAAATATTATCAGAATAGCAGCAGTAGTCATGATTAACAATGGAAGAAACAAATTGAACATTACAAGCAATGATTGTATGTTTTCATTGTGATTAGAGTCTACTAAAGTGCATATAACAGTGTCTCGATCTGTCCGGACTGTTGTAGCTAATGCAAACTCTGGAATACTTAACGACGCTGACAGCACCCATACGAAAATTGAGGGAGGAGCAACCGGAACAATCGTGTCAGTCAGCCGATAGTCTACATTCATCGTTCGTGGAGGAGTTGACGTATCGCTGCTCGCTACTAAGCTGTGGCGAGAGGAACGGATCTCTTCGTCATCGTCACAATCGCGCCTTTTATTTCTTTGAATGGCAGCTTTCGTCTCGAGGTTAACCGTAGCCAGCGCATGTAGTGCTATAGTAGTCACTAAATACAGCGATGCCGTGGATGTGAACACGCGGAGTCCACGATGGGCCACGCAGCTCCCAGTGCCGAATGACCAGGTTCTCATATTGATGGACCATAGTTCAGGTCCGATTGCGGTTGTTATTAGCGCGAAATCTGCTACGGCCAGTTGTATTATTAGTAAATACAATCCTGAAATTAAATAATATTTCCTAAAATTAAAATTTAATTAATAAAAAAGATTCTAAATTTTTTCAAAAAAATCAATATTCGCGGTGGAAGCGTAATTTTGTCCGACATCTTCAACAATATTCTTCAATTTCTTCAACTTATAGGTTATAGAGTTATTTTTGCAGCACATCGTAGGTAGATACTTCCTACTTCCTATTGCATATTATTAGTATCACAGACAATAGCTAAGCAAAGTAGTATCGAACTTTGCACTTAATATGCCTACTAACCTAGGTATCTTAAAATAAGCCCAATATGGTCTATAAAGACCGTTGGCTTTTATTAGAGACTATAAATAATATATCATATAATAAATATTTCTTTCCAACTTTATTTTTTTAACCGTAACGATTTTTTTAAACAATTATCTCCCAAATATAAATTATAATATTCAAAATTGGTTATTTTCCAAGGCTACATATAATAAAAATGTAAATATTACCGTTTATTGACCGTTTGAGTAGCGCGGCAATGAGCGCACAGTGCGCGAGGGCGGCGGCGCCGGCGACACACGCAAGGCAGACCGCGAGCGCTAGCGGCGGGAGCAGGGGCTCCGGCGCGGACCCGGCGGCCGCGGGCGCGTCGCTCATCGGGGAACGCATCGGGATCAATGACTTGCGTGCGCTGCGTCCTGCGTCACCGTCTCACAGTCTTCGCCGCCGTTCCTTACTGTTTTTTTTTCGCCACAAATGAATCACCAACCGAACATGTGCTCCTCTAGAGATATGCGTACTATTTAACAACACTTAGATACTGTATATTTCAATCAATGAAACCTTGAGTAGCGTTGGAACGCAGCGTCCTCACGCACTGAATGATACACAGGCGAAATTTTTATTGCAGAAATTTTGAAGCCCACTTGCAAGCGTGTGCGAATATTAATATTATGGGCTCCGTCGCCGGTATCCTTCATTATTATTCAATCCTCGCAACGTAATGCTTGTGGTGTGAAAGGGATTCATCCGTTACAGCTATACGCACCTACCTGCTTACTCATAAATCTTTTTGCGATAATTAGTAATCAGCGTTATTCATATTAAGTACGAGGAGTTAACGGTGTTTATATATATATATATTTTACATTGCCCATAATAGAGCAAGCTATGTTAACTTGTAACTTAATTAGTGTAGTATTTTACACAAAGCATGGTTAATGTAACACAATGGTATTGTTTTGATGTAACACCAATATTTGTTACGAGTACCTATGATCACGTTCATATCACATTATCATCGTTCGGGGAAGGTCAATTGTTAAAATCTTAACATCAATAACATCCCTTTCTTACTAGCTAGATATTGATCAGCATGTCGTAAGAGGCGACAGAAACCGGCCCATATTTTTTAAGATCAACATTCGTATTCGCGTTCGTAAATATTCAACATTTGTTTCATCACTAAGTAGGTTCACACTGTAGATATGCCACACTAGATAATGGTAGAGAAACCATTATCTACTACTTATAAACGAAATCAATGTGACATAACTTTTAACACAGCCACACACATATAGATACCATACAGCCACACAGGGCACATGACGGTGTTAAGTAAGTGTTATTTTTACAATAAATATACCAAGTTATATACTCATAAGTACTTGCTGAGTGATGTTAAAAGATACATTAACAAAACTAGCGAGAGCGAGACTATATTATATTTTAGTAGCACTGATTCTACAATAGTAGAGATGAATCAATCATCATCCTTCATTGCTTTGAATACGTTAACAGGTTAAAACAACGGATTGTTAAGGAACTTTTCTTTTAAGTCCATTCACAACTTCAACGCAATTCATCTCTACAATTGTAGAGTCACTCAGAGTCAGTAGTGTCAGCACTACATACTAGTGTTGTTATTATTCTAACTTTAAAATTTAAATCTTTCATCATTAAAAGAAGTCGAACAATTTATTAATAGTAATGTATAAATGTATAAACTGACAAGAGCTATAACAATTTTATTCGTCAATAGTCTAAGAGCTACTGAACCATCACAGAGCAAAATTTTTTTAATGGTGTTTTATTATCAGTCAAAGAAGAAAGTACCGTTCTGGCAGGAATCTCGAGGTTCCGTCGTCATACTTAAAGTTTTTGAAAATGCAAAAATATGTTTTTTTAACCTTCTCCCACAAGGCTACAATTTTAATAGGTTGTAATTTAGATATGCTTAAGTGTATACCAAAATTGCCAACCCATTTAGAGGGTTGCAAGTATGTGCCAGAACAAAGCAAAGTTGTCATGTTTCAAAAAATTAAGGGATGATGATGCAACCACAAGATGCCTGCCAGAACGGTACTTTCTTATTTGACTGATAATAAAACATCATTTAAAAATTTCTAGCTCTGTGGGAAACGGGTTACTCAGATGGTTCAGTAGCTCTCTTACTACAAGTACTTCACTAGGAAAAATGCGTGCATTTTGAGATTTTGAGAGCTGCCACGGCATGCGCTGCGGGAATAGTAGAGAACACAAAATAAGGCTGATTTTGTTCGGCATAAAAAGTCCGCAATAGCATATTATATCTATCTTCTATGGACAACTCACAGTAAGCATTTTTAACCTTTTAATTTTTATCATAAATAACGCCATATTTGCTGAGTTCTTTTAAACAATATAGTGTTAAAATGTACACTATGTGTTAAATGTAAATAAATACGTTTAAATGACATGTTAAATGTTTTCAATAATACAACATATTTTTCTTTTACATTATACATTGTTTAAATGAATATCGTAGATATAAACTAGTATATCACGCACCTTAATCATGTCGTTTTTTGGTTGTCGTATCGCAAAAATTTTACTCATAATTTTTTCCAAACTCCTATGAAGTACTCGTATAAGTTCAAAACTGGCACTATTTATCGTCGCGTTCGTTCAGAATATACCAATAGAGAGGCACTGTGTTTGACAGACAGTGTCTGGAATCGCTGAACAGGACTTCCACTGGGATTTTGAGAAGTCTTCAACTTAAAATGACTGTAAAGTTTGTTTTGTATAATTGAAATCTCTATAACTGAATGAACAGCTGTTCGATTATTTTGTTATTTTGTTACCACGGACCTAAAAAAAAAGACGGACATAATCCCAAGAACAAATTCAGTGAAGCACCCATAGGAATACCAACTCTGTATTCGTACAAGTACACACACCCACACATTGACACCATACGGGGACGATATTGACACCATCGCCAATCAAAAATTAGAAAATTACGCACACATGGTAAGCGAGCTGTCAGCTGTCAGCTTCACTCTCGATTAGACAAGGTTACGTCTGTTCTTTTTTTATGTCTGTGTTTGTTACACACTTTATGTTCATAACTTGTAACAGACTCCTTTGGACTTGATTTTGACCCACTTCAAACGGTCAGATTTCTTTCAAACTTCGTAGACTTATCGATGACCGATAACAATTCAATATTTAAAGGAAAAAAGACAAAGACGACGGAAAAAGAAAGACAGAAAAAAACACGCTTTTATAGAAAATCCAACTAAACAAATAGAAAATAAATTTGAATTAAGAATCGTGTAATTGTAATAAAAGCGTGGGGTGCACGGTGTCAATGAGTAGAAGGGATAATCTATATATATAAAATTGAAAAGCGACACACCGCTGATTAAACAAGAAATCTCAGAAACTACCGAACCGATTAAGATGAAATTTGGCAGGTAGATAGTTTCTGCTAAGGCGACGTCCACTAAGAACGGATTTTTGGAAATTCATCCCCTAAGGGGTACAAATAGGGGTTAGAAGTCACTTTCATACAAACCAACTTCGTCAGTTTTAGAGTTATAAATATGAAAATTTTTATGTAAGTTTATAGTAATAAACAAAAGTTAACTTTAACACATTTTTTTGGAAAATCATCCCTTAAAGGGTTAATTTAATGGATGGTACTTAGTAGGCAACTTCGTCATTTTTGAAGTTAAAAACATGAAAATTTACATATTAGCTCCAGACTAGAAACAAAATTTGTAAGTATTATGTTTTTTTGGAAAATCATCCCCTAAAGGGTTGATTAAGACGGCGCAAATTAGTATGGCAACTTCGTCAGTTTTGAAATAAGAAGGGTGAAAATTTGTATATAAGCTTATAGTTAGACACAAAAAATAACTGTATCACTGTTTTCTCGAAATTCATCCCCTACAAATAGGGGTTGGAGGTCATTTTCATACAAACCAACTTCGTCAATTTTAGAGTTGTACATATGAAAATTTTTATGTTAGTTTATTGTTATTAACAAAAGTTAAAATTTAGCTGAAAATCATCCCTTAAAGGACAAATTTAGGGGATGGAACTTACTACGCAACTTCGTCATTTTTGAAGTTAAAAACATAAAAAAAATATTATAGTAGCTCAAGATTAGAAATAATCAGTAATGTGTTTTTTTGGAAAATCCTCCCCTGAAGGGTTAATTAATTAGGGAGTGCAAGTTAGTATGGCAACTTCGTCAGTTTTGAAGTAAAAAACTTGAAAATTTATATGTAATAAGCTTACACACAAAAAATAACTGTACCCACTGTTTTCTCGAAGTTCATCCCCATATGGGGTAATACTAAGGGATTTTAAATATTTAAGAAACTACGTTAATTGTAACAGGTTTTTTGGAATTTCATCCCCTAAGAGGTAAATAAAGAGGTTGCAAGTTTTTCCAGGACTTGGTCAATTTCAAACTCAGAAATATGAAAATTAATATGTAAGCTTATAGTGAGAAACAAAAAAATTGTGTGGAGGACTTTACGGACGGGAGCGGGAGACAGGAAGCGATAGAGGGACCGGAAATGGGAGAGGGAGAGGGACAGGGAGCGGGAGATGGAGAGGGAGAGGGAGAGGGAGAGAGAGGGAGAGGGAGAGAGATTGAGAGGGAGAGGGATAGAAAGCTGGAGAGGGCCCGGGAGCGGGAGAGAGAGGGGGACAGGGCGCGGGATAGGGAGAGGGAAAGGGACAGGAAGCGGGATAGGGCCCGGGAGCGGGATAGGGAGAGGGAGAGGGAGAGGGAGAGGGACGGGGAGCGGGAGAGGGAGAGAAAAGGACAGGGGTATTATTGTCTGTTTGTCTGTCCGGGCATCACATGAAAACCCTTGAACTGATTTCGACGGAAATTAGTCAAGTTGTTCCTAATACTTTGGATCACGTTTTAAAAAACTTTTAGTCGCGATAAAATTAAAAGTTTTCCCAGGAAACAAGATGAAACTTAGTACGGAATATTTTTAAAACACCAACGTCTTGCTTTAAATTTGAAACAAACGTTCTTCATTTAATTGATGGAATATATTATGTTTTCGAGTTTTTCAAAATTTTTCATGAAAAAGGAAAAAACTAATGTTAATGTTGTTTATTTTTCAAAATCCGTTCCTGGAGGAATGATTCGTGATTGTATCGTAGCTTTCAGTATATAAATTTCTAAATATAAATACTTCAATATAAATTAACCTGTTTTTAAATTTTCTTCTGCAAGGGGTACAAATATGATAAGCATAAATTCCGCATGCGGAGCTGCGGGCAACAGCTAGTCTATATATATAAAATTGAAAAGCGACACACCGCTGATTAAACAAAAAATCTCAGAAACTGCCGAACCGATTAAGATGAAATTTGGCAGGGAGATAGTTTATGCTAAGGAGACGTCCACTAAGAACGGGTTTTTGGAAATTCATCCCCTAAGGGGTACAAATAAGGGTTAGAAGTCACTTTCATACAAACCAACTTTGTTAGTTTTAGATTTATAAATTTGAAATTTTTTATGTAAGTTTATAGTAATGAACAAAAGTTAACTTTAACACATTTTTTTGGAAAATCATCCCTTAAGGGGTTAATTTACTGATTGGAACTTAGTAGGCAACTTCGTCATTTTTGAAGTAAAAAATATGAAAATTTACATATTAGCTCCAAATTAATAACGAAATTTAGAAGAATTATGTTTTTTTGGCAAATCATCCCCTAAAGGGTTAATTAGCAGGGCGCAATTTAGTATGGCAACTTCGTCAGTTTTTAAGCAAGAAGGGTGAAAATTTGGATATAAGCTCATAGTTGGACACAAAGAAGAACTGTATCACTGTTTTCTCGAAATTCGTCCCTTAAAAATAGGGGTTGGATGTTATTTACATGTTTAGTAAATCAGCTTTGTCAGTTTTAGAGTTATAAATATGAGTTTTTTTATGTAAGTTTATAGTAATAAACAAAAGTTAAGTTTAACAATTTTTTTTGGAAAATCATCCCTTAAAGGGTTAATTTCTTGGATTCAACTTAGTACGTAACTTCGTCATTTTTGAAGTTAAAAACATCAAAATTTATATATTAGTTCAAAATTAGAAACGAAATTTAAAAATTATGCGTTTTTGGGAAAATCAACCCCTAAAGGGTTGAATAACGTTGTGCAAGTTAGTATAGCAACTTCGTCAGTTTTGAAGTAAGAAGGGTGAAAATTTGTATATAAGCTTATATTTAGACACAAAAAATAACTGTATCACTATTTTTTCGAAATTCATCCCCTAAAAATAGGGGTTGGAAGTCATATAAATCAGCTTCGTCAGTTTTAGAGTTATAAATATTTTTTTATGTAAGTTTATAGTAAAACCCAAAAGTTAAATTTAACACATTTTGGAAAATCATCCCTTAAAGGGTAAATTTCTTGGATGGAACTTAGTATGGCAACTTCGTCAGTTTTGAAGTATGAAGGGTGAAAATTTGTACATAAGCTTATAGTTAGACACAAAAAATAACTATATTACTGTTTTCTCGAAATTCATCCCCATAAGGAATAATACTAAAGGGTTGAGAATTGGGTTGAGTTGAGAGTTTGAGAAACTACGTCATTTTTGAACTCAGTAATATGGAAATTTTTATGTACGCTTACAATTAGAAAAAACAAAAATTAATTGTTAAAAGTTTTTTGGAAATTCACCCCCCAAGGAGTAAAAAAACCAGGAGATGTAAGTTTGTGCGAAACTTCATCAATATCGAACTCAGAAATGTGAAAATTCATCAAAAATTTATTGTACCAGGTTTTTTTGGAATGTCATCCCCTAAAGGATAAAGGGGTTGCAAATTTTTCAACAACTTCGTCATTTTAAAACTCAGAAATCTGAAAATTAATATGGAAACTTTTAATAAGAAACAGATAATTAATGTAGGGGACTTTACGAACGGGAGGGGGAGAGGAGAGGGACTGGGAGCGGGAGAGAAAGAGGGTGAGGGAGAGGGGCAGGAAGTGAGAGGGAGAGAGAGCGGACAGGAAGTGGGAGAAGGACAGAGAGAGGGACAGAGAGCGAAAAGGGAGCGGGACAGGAAGCAGAAGAGGAACCGGCTGCGGGAGTATGACAGGGAGCGGGAGGAGAGGTAGTGGGACAGAGAGTGGGAGCGGGAGAGGGAGAGGGACAGGGAGCAGTAGAGGGAAAAGGAGCGGGAGAGAAAGAGAGTGAGGGAGAGGGGCAGGAAGTGAGAGAGGGACCGGGTGTGAGAGAGCGACAAAGAGTGGGAGAGGGAGCGGGACAGGAAGCGGGAGAGGAACCGGGTGCGAGAGTATGACAGGGAGCGGGAAAGGAGAGGGAGTGGGACAGGAGGTGGGAGCGGGAGAGGGACAGGGATAAGGACAAGGAGTGGGAGAGGAGCAGGGAATAGGAGAGGGAGAAGGAGAAGGACAGGAAGGGGCAAAGGGACCGTGCGCGGGAGAGGGAGAGGGACAGGAAGCAGGAGAGGGACCGGAAGCGGGAGAAGGAGAGGAAGCGGGAGAATGAGAGGGAGTGGGACAGGGAAATGGAGAGGGATAGGGACAGGGAGTGGGAGCGGGGGAGGGAGAGGGAGAGTAATTAATACTGAAATTTATAATCAATAAATAGCGAAATATGAAGTGAGTTGATATGAAAGTTTTAATTTTTCGTTTTTGTTTATTTGTTTGTTACTTGGTAATGGATATATTGAAAAACTACTGGACCGATTTCGAAAAATCGTTCATCAGTAAAAAGCTACATTATTACTGAGTAACTTATGAGAGTAAGAGGTTAAATTTAGTTTTAGTAGATTCGTTGTTTATAACGCAACCTTAATGATTATTTTTGTATTACATTGAGAATTACGTCAAGTTGATCCTACTTAAAAAAGTGAGGTCCTGATGATGGATTCTGTAGATAAAGAGTGGAACTCCTCAATGGTGGGGAATAAATGAACCGTGTTCAAAGATATTTATTGTTGTTATCGTTTACATTGTAAAACATCTGGTGGTGTAACTTGGAGAACGAAATATGTAACTCTTGAACGGATGGAAACCACAGAACCGTTTTTAAAGATATTTTTTACTGTACCCGTTGACATCGTGAAACCAGTTTATCATTGATCTATTTAGGATCTGGTGGTGTAACTTGGAGACAAGATATGTAACTCCTGGATGGATGGAAATAACGGAACCTTTTTAAAAAATATATAATAAATCTCAAGAGCCAATTTTTCTGTACATTATTTTTTTTTAAGATTTCGGTTAGGGGCACTTCAATAACATGTTAAAGCACCAAAAAATTTGTTTCCCCGGATACAAGATGAAAATTGGTATGGAATATTTTAAAAATATTAACGATTTGCTTTAAATTTGCAACAAACATTCTTCCTTTAATTGATGGAATACATGTTTTCATACATTTCGATTTTTTCAAAATTTTTCATGAAAAAGAAAAAAACAAATTAATGTTATTGTTGTTTATTCTTCAAAACCCGCTCCCGGAGGAATGATTTGTGATTGTATCGTAGGTTTCAGAATATTAATTTCTAAATATTAAGTACTTCAATATTAATTAACCTGCTTTTAAATTTTCTTCTGTGAGGGGTAGGATAGTATGATAAGCATAATTTCCGCGTGCGAAGCCGCGGGCAACTGCTAGTATCTTAATAAAAAGCACCCCACGCTTTTTTTACAATTACACGATTCTTAATTCAAATTTATTTTCTATTTTTAGTTGGATTTTCTATTAAAAGTGTGTTTTTAAGTTTTTTAAACTATTTTTTTAAGAAATAATACAATGTTCAACCTGAACAAAGTCCCCCGACTTATAAAACTTATGTATTAAAAAAATGTCAAAAAATACAAAAGTTGCGTTTTATTTCCAACACAGTTTAAGTCGAAATACTAATAATGTCGCTACTAATAATCGGCTTAAGATTGGTTAGTAAATCATTGCAATGCGGTTCTATTTCACTGACACTGTCTTGCTGCCTTACGAGTAGGTGAAGGAGGTACTGTAAGAACAGGACTATTTTTCCCGAAGCGAAGCGAGGGCGGGTTTGATGGTTCCGTTACCCTTTAATTGTTTTGTTTCAGAAAAAGTGATGCAATGTTTGGACGCCCTATACCCACACACACTACGCACTGTTCTTATTGATAAGAAGGAAGATTAATGTTGCCAATGCGGGTCTTTCGCGCACCTTATTGCTCAAAATTACTCGTCTTGATAAGACAAAATATAAGTACGTGGTGTGCCTTAACATGGCAACTGCAACGGTTTGGTGTAGGTATGTTTAAGGTTGCATTGTCGATGTATGGCTTCAAACAATTAGCAATATACTAGAGGGTACGGGTCTCCCCTTGTAATTGAGGAGGCCTTGAGAGAACTCCACGAGTAGGTTGCTCTGCTGCGGTTTGGCACAGGCGAATAAAAGTGTCGAAAGTTTTCATGTCAATAATGTCACTCGAAAATATTTGACAAAAAGACTGTAAAGGCCAATGCATACGTAACGGGTTTTTTCCCGTTCGGGACGGGACGTGAAGTTTTGGGAACATCGTTTCATAGAAAATGTATACGATACTGCATATACGCAGCGGAATCCCGTACGGGAAAAAACCCGTTACGTATGCATTGGCCTTTAATCTCTGATCCTACGATTACCTACCTAGCGATAATAACTAGGTTCGGTGACGTGCTTTATGTAGCTTCATCGGTACAAATCTTCATCGTTCGAATCAAACAGTGCAAAGACAAAGAATGTATCTGAAACATGCCTTCGATTAAGATTTAATGTGTATTTAATTGTGAAGGAAAGATAACAACTTGATTTTTTTTCTTCATTGAATATGATGATTAATGACCTAGTTAAGTTCCGTTTTTGTGCACTATAAGCACATACGATTACTTAGAACTTTGTAACGGTATTACAAATTAATTTTATACCGGGTCTACCGAACGTGGTTTTATAGCGTTCAATTCTGAAAACCCTCGAATTAGAAAAAAAACAACATTAAAAGGTACTGCCACAAGCCCACAACAAACGAAACAACAGCTGGTCATAATGACCCAATAATGCAGTTAAAGTGGCGTGCCGCTCACCGTCGCCGCGTCGCCAGAACAGACGATAGGAAGTGTTAGTAATTAGTGTGATTACTTACATAAAGACAACTTATCTTGACATTAGTTACTTTAAAGAAATGCGACTAGCTGGTAAACGAACAGACGGGCCACTTGATGGTTAGTGACCGTTAGTCGTCCCGGTTGTCCGCAATAACACAGACGTCGACGCGTTGGCGATCAAGAAAGCCGTGGTATCAACTGCAATGAATTTGTAACGAGTATAAAAATACAATTTTGTTGTGCGCTTACGCATTACGAATAAGCGCTCCAGCGCAGCGGATCAAGCGTGCGGTCGAGCGGAACCGCAAGGCGTATTGTTCGTTTGTTTTGATTAGGCAGCTGACGGCTCGCGGCGGTCGCTCGGAGTGATGAATGACTCGCGACAATGCTCCTACGGGGACGCGTGTGGGCGGTGTCTTGACAGCCAAAATCTGCACTTTCCTTCGACTTTCTCTCGGAGGTGCGAAAGGTGGTACACTGGGGGCAGGCAATGGTTATTCGGTAGCCGGCACGGCATGAGTGTACGCGTTCTAATCGCGGCTACGGTGTCTGTTTGTGCGCTCGAGTGCAAAGTGCATTGAACGCATTTCCGATATTCAAAGCACCTGCATAATTTCCGCGGTTATATACGGTCTGAATTTCAGAAACGTTTTAAAAGGAAGACGCTAGTGTGAGATGTAAGCAGCAGTTATGGCGCTCTCAGTTCAAACAGTGGTTGTAGGACTGCTTTTCGCGCTACGAGCCGGCACGCCCGCGCATTTCCCCGTGAGTAAAATCTTTAGTCGTTGCCGTCGTTGGGCGGCAGTTTGGGCGGGCGCTTAGCCAGATTATAAGTACTTTGTTTTAATTTTTTGTTATATACCTCTGTATGAAATTATTTCTTTCCAGTATGTAAAATATTTAATACATAAAAAGAAATTCAACACCATGTCGCTTGTTCTGTAACACAAAATTTTTTGGTAACTCTATTGTAACATCTATAAGTTTTCATCTAGGTTATTAAATAATAAACAATACATATAAACGATGATAAGTAGATAAGTAGAAGTACCTACTGACTTCAACATAAAAACATACCGTGGCTTATGTTCAAAAATTCTGATGAGTTTTTGTAATGTTCGCACAGCTAACCGTGAATTCTTACCTAATACGTTTCATTGTTATCGACTAATGAGGTAAGATCTTACCGAAGCGGCTGGGACCGCTTACTAGAATTCAATTATATTCAAAAGACAGCGAATTTTAAAAATTAAGCTGATTATTCAATCAATGATTCAGATGAAAATACCTCATTTACAATTCATTATTAAAAATGCGAAATTAAATAAGTTTTATATAGTATTTTAAGTTTAGGTAATTGTCTATTAAATTAAAAGTAAAGTGTTTCAGAAAACATTTTTTTCTTATTGAGTACCTGGGTTAGGTACCCATACATGGTAATAGTAATAAAGTAAGTAAATAAATACTAAATAGGAAACTTCCTTAGGTAAATACGAAAGCTCGTACGTACTAGTAGGTTGTTATCTAATACCTAACAATTATCTACAAATGCATACCTAGTTACCTACTAAATGTGACCGGTATGTAGAATTGTAGAGGTATAAGTACGGTAACTACCTAACATCGTATCGCAGGAGGGTGTGTGTGTGGCTGACGTTCGAGGCTTTTCCATATTGTGCACGGTCTTTGTTTATCTGCTCTGTTCTTTCGCTGTCATTTGTCCACATGAAATGGTGCCCTCAGCTATAGGTAAGTCTACTGTGTTGTTTGCTGTCAATATTTTTAATATGTCTACCTCTTTCTGATAGTCCTTATATTTCAATTAACGAACAATCACTTCGCAGTGGTGATTTAGTAAGTAAATAAATATTACGCTCTTTTAAAATATTCATAATAATATTCAAACACGTGTCATATTTTTTAGGTCGCCCAAATACTGAATATTGCAAAAACAATCTTATATATTTTTAATATTCAAAAATAACGTTGACGCAAGACCAAAGAAACTGAAAATTAAGGAACTAACCGAACGAATGCCATTAATCGTTTTGAACTTCTGGTGAAGTATTAGGGGAAGATTGCCTATGTCGGACCACCTAAGGGAAAATAGCTGTAAATTCTAGGATATTTATGGTATTATATCTATGGTAGCTCTATAGCTGGCATAAACATATTTTTTTAAAGATATAAAAATTTCAACACTTTTCAAAAAAGTTCCATCGGCACGACTTATGCGCCTGGTTGCCTAAGTCCTTGAATTAATACGTTAAATACGCAATAACTAGTTAATTTTTACATTAGTTAAATAAGGTACTAGTATTACATGACTTAAGGCGTAATCAGTAGCATAAGCAAAGTCGTTGCAGATTTTGTTGTTAGATGAGGAACATTAAATTGGTTGTACGTGAACAGCGTGAACTGAACACGGCACGGGCGACGTACGGTATACGGTGGTGCGGGCGGCGCAGTGGCGTCGTTGCCAGCGAGTATTGATTTTCCCCCGTCCCTTGGCTGCTGTTCGGCTTGCCCCGACCCGACGCATCTTAATGCCCCCACCCCACATATTAGTGCTCCATAAAACCATTTTTCACGACTTTATGGCCTTTGCAATGGCACAAATGCAAGCTAGAATTTAGATGTTGCTAGTATTCACCCCTTTGATTAAAGATAACGTGTTCTTAGGTTCTGGACATGAATTAATTAAAAAACACTTGTGCAGGGGTTATAAACATAACACCTAACATTGTTAGGTTACGTTGTCTGTTGGTGACGCAATACTAATCTAGACAGATATTTAAATAAACTGTGACTGTTCTGGTCTTTCAGAGTTAACATGATGTACCCTTCGTAAGGTGCGATAATAATAATTAATAGGGTTGAATGTATCATCATAATTATATAATTAACATAATTATCATAATATAGTTTTATACAAACAACTCAGTCACTGTATATTAAAGAACGAACCAACCAACACTATATCGATGCTATATCCTTATTTCATAACTTAATTTGTTCTGGAATTTTCCCGTCATTTCTTCTCCTTAATAAATAACTCGCAAAATATTCTTGAGGGAATACCCTTATTCCCTACGAATTAGGAATTAGGAATGGCATTTTCAGAAAGGAATGTCTGAAATCATACTGCACTCAAATGATGGTCCAACCTTTCCGTATCGTTATAAATAGTGATACCTATATAATATATTTATTCCGGGATTGGGGCGGCCTGGAAAAAGCGAATATCATAACATTCGATGTTTAAAATATGAATTATAAATTATGTCAGGCTTAGAAAAGATTGTACTTACAATTAGTGGTTGAAAAGATAACGTGCAAATGTTGAGCTTACTACTAATTTATTTGCTGCGTTGAAGGAAAATCGCGAGGGAGAGTTAACTTAGGTACAAGTAGAAACTTGTCTACTTTAAAAATGAATATACCCCTACTTTATATTAATTATTGTTACAACATGTAAGTTGAAATCATTATTTATTTAATAAAAAATATTTCTTCAATATTATAATTAACAATACTTAATTTACAACGTTATAACAATACTTAATTTAACGTGCCCCCATGTTAATTTTTAATGTAGACGATCTCTAGGTACTTTTTCTTTTTTATGAAAATACCCGGCAAACGAGCTGACGATTCACCTGATGGTAAGTGGCTATCGTCGCCCATGGACTTCAGCCACACCAAAGGCATCACTGATGCGTTGCCGGCCAAGAACGAGAACGAACAGCCGGAACATGACGAGTCGTTTGGCGGCTGACTCATGCTCAAGGGTGGTAGCTATCTATATTATATCTATCTTACTACAAAAGTGCCATAATTTTACCAAAGGTGTATGAAGTCTGTCAACCCGCACTTGGCCAGCACAATGAATTATTTTTTAGTAATAAATTGTAAGAAGCTCACTAATGAGTAGTCCAAACCCAGTGGTTGTGACGATGACGTGAATTTTGTGTCATATTATTTTCGTCTGCGCTCACAATTTATAGATTTGTAAGCTACGTGATTGTATGCGTTCTTTTTCACTATTCTATTAATAATTGAGAATCATCGAATAAATGATATTAAGTCATCGATGTTGTTAGTTTTAAAACTATGTTTGTAAAAATTAAAATCTGACATAATTTAAACCAAATATTATACCGTTATACTACCAGATAGGTACATTACCGGTTTATACTTTTTATTCATAATTATAATAAAACTTCCTGTTTCCAACTGTTTCCATATTTGTATCTTTTTACTCATTTTACTCCAAATGGGTAAATGTAGTCGATGTAGAGTCGAAATCTTAATAGCCTTCGGGCAGAATTGCAAACCTATCAGCCGCCAATCATAGCTATATTAATGGTTATAAAAAGAGGTTATGATACTTGTGTTCAATACTTAGTTACCTACTTGTTAGTAATTTTATTAAATTTACTTTGCCAAATATTTACAGTTATTAACATATTATGCGTCATTCTCTAACGGTTACGAACATGACAAATAACATTGGATTTCGAACGTTCATACAAGCAAGCTATTGAAAATTCAAGGAATTGTTTAACACCTCTTCTTATTGTTTAATGAAAAAAAACGAGAATGAATGACAGCAGGTAGGTACAGTGGGCAAAAGATTTAGGTTGGCAGTGCAACATACAAAAACGTACTGTAATGATTAATTTTATATAACTTTTGTATTATTATTAATGTTAAATGCTAATCTATCTACCTACTTAAGGTATGAATTAATAGTGATAATAACATGAACATTGTGTATTTGAAAACTCTTTTGCCTGCTTTAGGTGCTTTAACCAACCGTACATTCTAAGCCATACAATAATCTTTACACGCAAACCCCAGAGACTGTCCAAAAGCATCTAACAGTGATAATTTTAACACTTTCTTAGTAAACAACAAGTAGTTTCCATTGCTGTCGAGATGAGGATGACACAATAGTAATGTCTATTAAAATTTAAGATCACTTTCACCGAAACAATTCAACAATAACGCGCAGCGTGATGAGTAATATATGGAATTATATTTTGGTAATTATATTACATAATGGAACAAGCTTTATGTCATGTCTTCGACGGTCTGGATCACGTAGCAAGTTACACAAGCGTTGCGGCAAGCGGCATAATGTCCGTTGTTTAAATCGCCTTTCGGTGATTCACCATGGCGCCCATTGTCTCCGATGACAACTAGGTACACCATAATTGAGATCGATAAGAAACGCGATTTACTTTCATTTCATCATTCGTAACAAACGTAACACGGATCATCGAATTCCAAATCTGATGACTTTGATCGGAACATTGCGTTTCTTGCGAAACAGTAATTCAACGGAACGCATTGTCTAGTGCCGTGGCGTCGTAGTAATGGAAAAACAAATACTTAGCAGTTTTACTTTCCCCTTTGCTTGCGAATCTATACCGACAATACCGGACTGACTCACGTGGTGATGATTTCGGTTTCACTCACCTCCATTGGTTCCTGATTAGTTCGGTCGAATACTCGTAGTAAAGCAGTGAATTTGTGTCAGCAATGAGAGTCTTATTATTCAGAAGTCGCAAGATCATATACACAATGCATGCGAGTAGGTAGATACATAGATTTTATATTGATAGTGAGATATCATCAATCATAATTTGGTGACTTTCGAGTTGGTAATTCGGTCGGTACCCACGTTTCATTATATCTATATACATTTCTACACTATCGCCTACTGTAATAAAATGGCGTGTAGGATTTACAATACAGATTATAATTATGATTCCTTTCCATAAATTCATCTTAATATAAATTATTTGGGTAATTAGTTACGTCACTCACTTCGACTTAGAGTCTACGCTCCAACTCAGCTAGCGGTTACTTAAATCGCTCCTTAGTAAAGAATCACCATACAAATTCTGTACTAAGGAGCGATTTAAGTAACCGTTAGTGACTCTGAGTTGGGGTGTAAGTAAATCGAAGATGCTAAAAATAATGGAATCCAAATTCCAAACAAAATGTTCTAACTCTTGGCTTCAAGTTCTAATAATGCAGATAGCAGGGGAGATAATTTTATCTCTCACATCTCTATACCTTACAAATGCCAGCATGTAGCCATGTTCGTGCCTGCTATAAAACGTTTGTTCGTTAATATAGTTTAACAAGTTTAAATTAGCCTGCGTGGTACCTAATTAAAACAATTTTGTATTGTGGGAGTGGCAGTGAGAATATACAGAATTCCAGACCAAATTAGTCTGATCGAATATTTACCTAACTTTAGGTTCAAAGACAGTTTTATTTGCGCTTTTAATATATTTAAAAAAAATCTTTGACATAAAGGCTTGAAAAATGTAAATGTAAAGGAGGAAATAGCTATAACTTTGGGTGAGAGAAAACATAAAATGAAAATTATTACCTACAAAACAAAATTAAGTAATCCAAAATGTATAAAACACGTAAAATGGTGTAGGTATAACTTGTAATGGTGTTTAGTATATTTTGTAACGATATTAGTTATTTGTACTATTATAAGTATAAAGTTTGTCTTTGTGAGTGTTTGTAAAAACATATTTTTTGCATAAAATCCTTTTTAAACCAACAATGCTACAGATACTATACTATACCTACTCGTATACGAAGATAAGTAAATTACCTACTCGTCCTACGTAATATTTTTGCCAAATTATATATATTTTTTAATTTGGTATCTCCATTTTATTCAAAGCCCAAGGCGAAAAGCTCAAGGCGAACTTGAGTCATGGAATTAATTATATTATTGTTAACCACAAGAGCGCCCACGAGGCAGTCTGCAGAGTAGCGCAGACAGCAGACACTGCAGCGCGTCTCATCGACCTCGTTGAGTTCATTTGTTCATTCCGCCGCGTCCCTGATCTCCACATTGATTGTATTGTCACATACACCAAACGCGTAGTTTCTCAGTAATCCGCGGAAAGCTTCCTGGCCAATGGAGACCGTCGCCAGGCGAGCGCGAGATAAGAATGGCATTAGCCACACATTAGATTCTTAATTGAAATCGAGCCAGATAACTCAGACGTGATTTGTCAACCTATCGATGGTATTGTAGGTGTATAAAAAACGTTATTGGTGACCAATTTAATGCCACTCGTTAGTTTTTTGCGGCAACATTTCAATATATCGATTGAGAACATTTTAACACTCATATTGAACTGGGGCAAGCGAGATATTTCTACGAAAAGAGGTATGCAGTATGACGATATTCTTTTACAAAGAGTAAAAAAGTAGTGGGAATACAATTAACATGCCTACTTAACTTCACCTAACCAGGTTTGAAATTTTTAAATTTAGAATATTGATTTCATACTTTGATGAACTCTATGTAGTCATATTTATTTGTACCCGTGAGTCAATAAAGCTTTTATCGTGAATCCTTAAATTTATAAATATTGATTGATTGCTGTTTATAAGGTTGTCCACAGTAGGTATATAAACTATTTTATTAATTAAGGTCTACTTTGAATGTCATATATGTAGGTAATAGATACGAATCATGAAAATATGAGTTATTAATTCCGGAAATTATTATGATTAAAGGAGGTACCCACATATTTTATAGGGTTTACGTATAACATATACCTACTACCCGATAAAAAACTTAACTTTTAAGGATTTTTATTACAGATATTCATTTATTTAATTGTTAACATAACCTCTGCAATAAAAATATCGCGTCTTGTGATATTTCCGCAGGCTTTGTTAAGTTAGACCCTCAGATATGTGATTAGGGTTCCACGGGACCTTGTTAACCCGGACAGTTCTTAGGTCAGTCACATCAAGGAGTCGTTGTCTGTCTCTGGGCGCGCGTTCGATACCCTCACCCGTCCTCCCTCGTAGCTGAAGGACGGCCCCTGAAAGCAAATTAAAGCTATTTCCTCGTAAAATTTGTATTGATTTTCTTTCACATGTCCAACACCAATCATTTCACGGGTACTTGTTAGGGGCCATCCATAAATTACGTCACACTACTTTCATGATTTTTTGGCCCCTCCCCCGTCCTTGTGACAGCTAGTCACATTTGTGAGACTTCCCCCCCTAGTATGACGTCACATATTATAAAATTTTACACCTAGAAATTATTAAATTAAAACAACAGTTCCGAATTAAGTTCCAATATTCGATTTTTAAATGTGACGTCACGAAATTTAAGACCTCCTCCCACCCATTGTCACACAATGTCATACTATATCGACCCCACCCCCTTCCCCTTACGTGTGACGAATTTATGGATGGCCCCTTACGAGTTACTTGACTCTAACGTAATTAGCACTTTAAAGCTTAATATTGCACAAACGAATACGAATCGAAAAAATGGTCTTTGTAAACCATATTTTACTAATACCTATGCAACAACCAATAAAACTCCGTACTATTATATATAGGGTAGGCGAAAAAAAGAAAATTCATCCCCAATTAACGTGAAGGGGAAGTAATAAGAGTCTTTCTAGTAAAAAGGGTCGCTAAGCAACCGCGGGCGGACCGACGTACATGGTGAAATTATAAGGTTTCCGTTTTGACTACGGATCCCTAAAAAGAGAGGAAACAGGAAACTGTTTGAATCCTGGCCAAGTCAGAAAATAAAATGACAGTTATAATAAATAATCTTGTTTGTGATATCTTATTTGAATGTGTACATTTGTAAATGTCACCTCATGAAGTACTTGTACACTTACACTTATGTACACTTGCCACCTGCGACAGGGACATAACGCGGAAGTGGAGTTTATTTACTTGGTTATTATTTATTTTTGAAAATGTAGTATGTGTTTTACATTTGTATTTTGCTTCGTCTTTAAGCATAAACGTTACGTAAAAGATCATTCCCCGGGTGCAATAATAATTGGCAAGGCCGTCTTTAACCTACTGGAGGCCCTGGGCATATTAAGATAATGGGACCCCTATGACTTTGTCAGAACACTATTTTGTTAGAATAAACAAAGAAAGAAGTTAAGCAAGCTTCTAGATTTATGCAAAAGCTAATAAGCAAATTGGTATTGTACTTTTATTTTATTCGAAAATGTTTTTCAGTAATAAATATCGGTTATCGTTTAGTGACCTGGCAGGAACTAGGGGGCCCCTATCGATCACGGGGTCCTGGGCATGTGGCCAGAGTGCCCAGTGGGAAAGAGAGGTTTGATAGTGGGAGCTGACATAGTTGTTCTATTGAACAAAACATAATAAGTAATTTGTAGCGGTATTCGTACATAGCCAGATGGTACAATAATATACAGGTGTCAACGGTTGTAGAGTCAACATCCTGTCTTTTATATCAACAATCCTTTGATTTACATTTCTATACTAATACTAGCTGCCCGGACAGACTTCGTTCTATCAAAATATTTTTTTTATTAAAACCTTCTGTGTGCCTTAAGGAACATACAAAAAAAATAAGCCGAATTGGTCCGAGCCATTCTCGAGTTTTGCGCTTAGCAACATTCATTTTTTATTTATAAATAATGTTTAACATAGCGCAATCTATTGAATACGTACTCAATCCAGTCAACAGATATCGCCATCTGTTAGAATCATTTGGAGCTAACAGATAATTGTGATTGTCAAATTATAGACAAATAATTTGCAATAAAATAATATTGCGAATATAATTAAAATTGAGATGTAAGCTATCCTTTCTTTCAAGTTGGATCAAACTGCACACGGTGTGCAAATCTGATTAAAATAGTTAAGTAGTTTAGGAGTTCATCGCGGGCAAACAATGTGACACGTAATTTATCTATACAAACCAGCTGCACGGACAGACTTCGTTCTGTCAAAAGTTTTTTTTTACTAAAACCCTCCGTCTATTCTATTTTTCAAGTTGAATGAAACTGCACACGGTGTGCTTTGATTAAAATCGGATAAGTAGTTTAGGAGTCCAACGCGGACAAATAACGTGACAAGTAATTTATATATATTACTAGCTGCCCGGACAGACTTCGTTCTGTCAAGTTTTTTTTTTCATTAAAACCTTCCATGAGTTCCATGTGCCTTAAGGGAGATAAACGCTATCCTATCTTTCAAGTTGGATCAAACTGCACACGGTGTGCAAATTTGATTAAAATCGGTCAAGTAGTTTAGGAGTTCATCGCGGACAAACAACGTGACACGTAATTTATATATGTCAAGAAAGATATATTAAGATAAATAAAATTGGAATGTCTGTTTGTAATATTAAAATAACCGCTAAGTGCATTTGGATTTATACACGGTAGGGTGACATGGTAAACAGTGAACCACTAAAAGTTTAAACATTTATAAATCCACCGAATGTGAATGTAATTAAGAACTATTGACATTAGACGAAAGGAAATCTATTAAACTTGTGTTTTGCATATCAATTTCAGCACCACTTCTAATAGTTTATTGATAATATTGGTTTTTTTAAAAGATGGCGAATGGTTCACTGTGTACCAGTATAAGTATGTACACAGTGAATTGGGGGGTGAGTCGACAGTGGACCAATGTGTATACAGTGAACCATCACTTTAATTACCTACCTTTATCGCATATTTAAAAATATTTATTGATAGAAATGTCGTTAAATAAAACAGTAATGTAGTATTTAATCATTTAAAATTTGTATTCGTCAGCAACAACCACATAAAAACAGTACTAAACTAGTGTGTACAAATTTAATGTAACTTATAAATCTAATTAGAAACACTAATATAGTCATTAGTTAAAGCTTGGCTCTTTATATTCTACATTACAATTAACAGTCTTTAAGAGTATTACCAGTCTTTTAATCAAATTTTAAAAGAATTAAAGCTTCGTATAACAGTTACCACCAAAAAAAAACTAAAATTATATGACCCCTTGTAATGTAATCCAACGTTATCTTGAGTCTCGTGTTTTTTTCACATATCTTCTCACAGTTAAATATTTTAAATTACAATCTTGTGCTGCTTTGTGTATACTCATTCCGTTCTTTACAAGATCTACAGCTTTTTTCATATTTTTTGCATCATGTCCGCCAGTTTTACGGTTTATGTTTTAGTTCGACCCATTCTAAAACAAAAATATTATTATTATTAGTATTATATCTTCCATTAACGCCTTTCTTGTTTATTACAATCACAGTTAAAAAGTTTATGTATAAATTGTATGGGACATAATTATTAAAATGATTGGTACACAGTGAACGATGGTTCACTGTGTACCCTACGATTTTGATCCACTGTGTGCAGACACCACTTTTTTACCTATATGGTTACATAACTATTAAACATACCAAATTCAAAGGATATTTATATATCTAAGTTATTAAGGAATAGTGAATTTACACATGGAAATAGTGCAATATAATGTAACTAAATATACAACGATTCTATAAAGAAAATAAATGAAAACACGTGTACTTACTTTTTTTGGTTCCAAGGACAAAACCATGTATTGTACAACCATTACAGGAGACAGAGCGCCGTCAATTGGGGAGTGCGGGATGTGGTTGAAGGCAAATTGTTTCGCGTTTGCAGTACGGTTTGGCAACGACGCTTTTTTGGGATATGAGTGGTGGTGCACAGTGTACAACTGGGCCACTGTTTACCACCTGACCCTACATATACCAAACAACATTTTTTACAATTTTTGTCTGTCTGTTTGTTCCGGCTAATCTCTGAAATGGCTGGACCGATTTTGACGGGACTTTCACTGGCAGATAGCTGATGTAACAAGGAGTAACTTAGGCTACTTTTGTTTTAGAAAAAAAAAATGGTTTTAGAAAAAGAATAATAACTTTTTTGTTAAATACCACGCGGACGAAGTCGCAGGTAACAGCTAGTATATATTAAGAATATAATATAAAGAGGAAAGCTTTGTATTTTTGTATGTTTGTAACGAATAAACTAAAAACTACTGAACCGATTTTAAAAATTCTTTCACCACTAGAATGCTACATTATCCCTGAGTAGCATAGGCTATCGGATTTTTGGAAATTCATTTCCTAAGGGGTAAAAACAGCGGTTGGAAGTCACTTTCATACAAACATGCATCAGTGACTCTAGTTTTACAGTCTGTCGGAAACGGAGGCCACCTACCCAGAGCCTGTTAGTTAAAAAAAATTGTCAAATATACACCTGCCCCGGCTGGATATCGAACCTGGGAGCTCTCACGTCGCAGGCAGGGTCATTTCCAACTAGGGTACGGGGTCGTTGGCTTCTTGGGTCTGTTCACGTAAAGAGTTGTCTTCCAGCAAGTGCTGCCGCTCCACGGCTGGTGGCCGGCGCGAGGCGTGGCGGAAGACGTGCAGGTGGTGTACCTGCCCGCGCTGCTGCCCCGCGAGGCGCAGTCCGCCGCCGACGGCCTCGACGATGTGCCGCTTTTATACAGTTTCGATGCGTTCGGACGGTAAGATTTTAACTATACCTATACTAACCTAAGCTGTTATCTAAAGACGGGCACATTGATTGATACATATCAATGAAAAATGTTGTAGAGAATTGTGACCGGCGCGGCGGCGCCGGTGTAGCGTGCGCTGCATAATTCATTTTTGCGTTATGTTAGCCAATACTTTTAAGTAAATGTGTTTGTTTTATGAACTCAAATATATTTTTTTTGTAATTAAGTATTTATATTTTTGATGATAATGAAATTAAGAATATTATTTCAGCTTTCTTTACATTAGATATTTATAGGACTTAGGAGTAATTCATGTCCTAATTAAAATCACCGTAGCGTAGTATTCCGGCCTCGTTAAATTCATCTTCTAGAAAGGAGGGATTGGGCTTTTTAGTTAAAACAAGTATGACAAGTTAGAGATAGTCACGTTTCCTTCTTACCCCTCTATGCAACGTGGATATAAAAGTTCTACTTCAATGTAAATTGCAGGAGTTTCAACCTGGAGCTGGTGCCCAACCGGCGGCTGGTGTCGGCCGCGTTCGGCGTGTGGTCGGAGCGCGGGCGGGACGCGCCGCTGTCCGCGGTGGACCCCGCTTGCCACTTCCTGCACGCCGGGCCCGGCGCCGTGGCCGCCTTCTCCGCCTGCAGGGACCATTCGTTGGTAAGTGCACCCTTTTGTTCTTTAATCTGAGATGTGCACAGTGTGCAGATATTATACAAGGTGGATTTTTCGACTGGGTGTACCTCTCCATAGTCAAATCCGAACGAGGAATAGCGAGAAGTACTGAAAGGAGTGCAGGGCCTGATTTTGATGAAAACTTAAACTGAATATTGATTTTTGAAAAATCAATATTCTTATGCCAGTATATATTACATCCCATCGACTTTGAAAAAAAAAACTTGTCGTTAGAATACTTTATTCACAACTTCCTTTAATTGGTGCGATGTTAACTCAAATAAGAGGGTGTGAGCTAGGCTAGCTTCATGGAAGGATAATAAATACCAAAAATAATATTCAACACTAAATAATATAAGCTGTAATAAAAATTAAAAAATTAACGAATAATAGTTTTATTATTTAGCACGGGCTGATAGTGACAGACAATTCAACATATGAAGTTCGACCGCTGAACGGGGCGAGTCGGGCTGACGACGGAGCTGCGCGTCGCGGCCGCACGGCGCACGTCATCCGCCGCGCGTCACCGCCGCCGGCCACATACGGTGACGCACGGCCGCTGCGGCCCAGGACCCGCCGCCCCAGAATGCATCCCAAAGGACCCAAGCCCTCCTCCTACACCATCGAAGTAGCCCTGTTCTTAGATGAAGCCGCGTATAAAATATTTCATCCCCATCTAAATTATAACGAAGCGGACTTACGGGATATGCTGCTTGCTTATATTAACGGTGTAAGTATTAACAATACTAATAATTGTAAGTAAATTTTTTAATTTGGTATTTTTATATAATTTCGACGGTAAGGAAGACTGGGTACGGTTGTAACAGTTTTCCCCTAAATGCCCACAGCACAGCTATTACAGTTATAGGCAGCTATTAAAGCCTTTGTGATAAAAGCATAGTCATCTGTCTTTAAAATAATATCAAAACTAGTAGCTCAGTATAACAGATTGGCATAAATATGTAATTGTAATGAGTGTGTGCGATTGTTACAGCCTTCCCCATATCACGGGCGGTTGTAACTGCAATAGGGGACAGTTGTAACAGTCAAAAATAATACAAAAATAATCTCTGAATAATAATTAAAAAAAAAACTAATCTACAAAATCTAAGTTTAAATAAAAAAAATATCAGACTCGTCGCAGTTATGGCATACGTATGTAATATAATATTTACTCCCATCAGTACAAGCTACGTGAGACCATTGCTTGCAGCCCCCTTGACACAGAATCCAACTCTCTTCAGATCGACTCGCTGAATACGACTTTAGGCTAGGAAGGCTTTGTACCTCGCCCCTACCGTGCATGGTTCGATAATATTCAAGTTGTTACAACCGTATGAACCGTACCCTGTTACAACCGTACCGTACCCAATCTACCCTATGAACATTCCTATCCTTTGGAATAGTAGAAACACATACTAAACTTCCTTTTGGTCACCAGAAAGTCAATAATATATTGTAGAAATTTACTTTAAATTAGAAAGACTTCCTTACCTTACACGAGTAGGTATACATGTGAAACATTGAATAATTTTATGCCTATAAACAAAGTTCGCTGATTTCTGCTTTGTCCAAAGGTTCGCTGGTAGTGAATGCTTTTAGCAATAAAATTAAACTTAAGTAATGAAGTTCAGGGTTTTAGAAGAATTATATGAACATTGCAGGTTCAAGCGCTATACCAGCATGCATCCCTGGGCACTCGGATCCAGCTGTCCCTGGTGCGGCTGACCCTGCTGCGCGCGCAGCCGGCCGCGCTGCCGCCGCACGCCGAGCGCGGTCGCGTGCTCGACGCCTTCTGCAGCTACCAGCGCTCGCTCAACGTCGAGGATGACGACGATCCTCAACATTGGGACATGGCTTTACTATTATCCGGGTTTGTTAGCACGTTTCTTCCACTTCTTCGTATTAATTCCTCTTCTTCTTCTAATACGTTGAGGATAAAGATAATTACATATTAAACTACGTCTGCGGAAATATCATCATAAACATTTCATTGAATTACAATTCACCGAACACAATACATCGAAAAAACATTTCGTCGAATAACAAAACGTAGAACAACCAAGTCGTCGATTGACATTTCTTCGAATAGCATTACGTAGAACAACCATTTAATCGCATGACATATATCCGAATTACATTTCGTCGAATGTCATTTCATCGAATGTCATTTCATCGAATGTCATTTCATCGAATGTCATTTCATCGAATGGTAAATCATCGAATGGCAATTCATCAAATGGACTACCATTCGATGACAGTTTATCGAATGGCAATTCATCGAATGGCGATTCATCAAATGGACTACCATTCGATGACAGTTTATCGAATGGCAATTCCTCGAATTGCAATTTTTGTTGTTTAAAAGATTTTATTATAAACAGAAACAATTTAATGCTTTTATAACGTTTTTGTATTTCTTATTTTTTGATTAATAACAATTTAACATTTTTCTGTACATAAAAATTTTAGGTTTACTTTCCTCCTTGAATCATTTTTTTTCAAAACGTTTACGTTAGTGACAGAAACGAATCGCTACAAAACCGACTCCACGTAGTCTTGTTTGCCTTACCCCTAGAGTGTAATGTAAACCCGCGTAGGCGCGGAAGGGCGAGGCGGCCCGCGAGCTAAGGAGCAGGTGGTTGTAATGCTCGCCGCAGCAGCTGAGGCTGGCCGGCATAGCCGGCCAGCAAGCCGAAGCTGCGGTGGTGGGCATTAAAAGCATCTGCGATGATAAGCTCGCGTGGGACTGCCGGAGCCCCGCAGCGCCGGAGCCGTGACAGAAACTGTGCTTGCTGCAATTTGCATGCTGCTTACGTCTTAGTGCTGCCTTTCAAGGATGTGTGACGTTTGAAATAATAAAAAAATATTTATTAATGATCATATGAAAATTATATCATTCGATTCGGCCAATTGAGTTTCGATATATTGTCATTCGATATATTGTTATTCGATATATTGTCATTCGATATATTGTAATTCGATATATTGTCATTCGATGAAATGACATTCGATTAATTGTTTTCGATGAAATTTTAATTCGATTAATTGTGTTTTCGATGAAATGATCATTCGATTAATTGTGATTTCGATTAAATGTCGATTCGATTAATTGTAATTCGATGAAATGTTTTCGATGATTTTTCCGCAAATCATTAAACTATGGTTTTACTGATATTATGGTCAGTTTCCTCCCATGACCAACGTTGAGTTATCAATGTGTCAAATTCTCAATATTTTTGATGATATTATCTTCTCTCACACTATGTTGATGTTCACCGCATCAATTATATCTGTATTATTAGCACATAACATTTTTGTGAATAGCTAGACAAACGAGTAGACCTATTGGTAAGTGGTCATCGTTGTCCATGGACATCAGTAACACCACAAGTTGTGAAACATTTTTGGCCTGAGAAGAAGAGGAGAATGAAAATGCAGCTGAATCAAAAGTTTTTACCTGATAGCGTCCTACTTTTTTAAAGCTACCAACTCCCGTTTCAGGCTGGACTTCTACTCAGAGGAAGGCGGTCATCGAAACGGCGTGACGATGGGTCTAGCGCCAGTGGGCGGTGTCTGTCTGCCGGCGCACTCGTGCGTGGTGACCGAGTTTGGCACAGCGGACGAGTTCGGCCGCCCATACCCCTCTGCGGGCTTCACCTCCGTCTACATCCTCGCGCACGAGATCGGACACAAGTCTGCCTCTTATTACTATTGACTTCAGATTATTACAGGCCACTATATATCGAATACAAATCTGCTCTGATATTGAGCCCTAATTATTAACAGCTTACCTTAGAGCACGGATTTCACAAGACTGATTTAATGGTAAAAACTAAAAAGTTAGTGGCTAACTAGTATTCATAAGGCAGCCTTATGAAGCCTTATTAAGGCTACGGTCTCCCTCACGAGGAGGCCTAAAGAATATTCCACGCTGCTTCAATGCCTCCAATGCGAAAAGTTTTTATACTAACTATAATTGATTTACTGTAAGAAGGATGAGGAGAGATGTAATTTTAGATGTCTTTGGAGTTTCGTTAAGCTGTGAGTGATATATTGCAGCTTGGGCATGCACCACGACGGCACTGGCAACTCCTGCGCGCGCGATGGATACATCATGTCTCCGTCGCGAGGAACGTCGGGGGAGGCCACGTGGTCACACTGCAGCGCCAAAGTCGCCGCTGACCTGCAGTAAGTTTAGATAAATAATATTTTAGAAAGAAGTTTCTTAAAATAATATCATATTTATAATTTTGGACAACTGATTCAGATGTTAACGGACGCACTATACGTCTTTTCATCCGTGCCCAATTCTGTGCCCTGTACAGGAGCATTCTGCATCTAACGATCCTGTGGCTTTGAAACACCGCGGTCACTAGCATCAATCTTTCAAACTTTTTCTGTATGTGTGGATATCTTGTTCTTAGGTGCTTCACACAGACCTGTCCTCATACGCTGAGAATCTACCAAAATGGGCGTGGAAAAAATCCACTAATGAATACTTCATTCAATTGTTTCACCTCGCTATCTGGCTCATCTGTGATGGATGCTCCTTACGACCAAGTTTGCACGTAACTTCCAGATGGGCGACGTGTTTGTTCGACGGCGGCGACGATCTGGACGCGCCAGACGAGCTGCGTCACGAGCGCTTCGGAGGCGCTCCCGGCGTCACCTGGGGAGCCAAGAGACAGTGCGAAGTAAGAAAACTTAAAGGGTACAAGGGTACAAGTACTACTGGTGTCCCAAAAGTTACGCAAGGTTTGAACAACAACTACTTTGTGTTGCCAACGAATAGAAAAAAGCTGTTTAACAGCTGACACCTAGTTCTGGGTTAGTAAAAGTTGCCACAGTTAGCATATTTTGAATAAAATATGTTAAGTTAAGAATGTCGACAGTAGGATTGTCATCAGACAGCAGACAGTGACTGTTGTGGTCTCCATACATTCTCCATACTTATTCCCTTATGTGCTGTCCATATGGAATCGTATCCGTGTTTTAATTAAAATAATTAAATTACAATTAATTTAGAAGAAAAAATAGTTTTTTAATAAATTCAAATCTTGCGTCATTTTGCCCATTCGTAACAGGACTAGTTGGGATTCGCTTGTTATCTGATTGTGAACCCGTGATTTGTTTAAAAACATGATGGGACTGAATATTTTACGGCTGACTGAAGGGAGACAGACAGCATACAAATTTTCTCAAATGATAAATAACTGATCATTTCATATCACGTGATTACCAATTTTAGTATTTCACAATCGTACCACGACGTGGTCATAAGAATTTTTGCCCGTCACTCACATCGGGGCACCTGTAGTCCGGGGTCCCGTATCTTTGCTGCGACTTAAAGCGGTAGCTACACCAATGCACTACACCTACTCTTACCTACCTCCTTCTACCTTCTACTATCTACTACTACCTACCTCCGCTATCCCCTACCGCGTAGATATTACTGCGGGACCGCGACGCGTCCCCGGTGGAGGGCGCCGGGGCAGGAGGGCTGTGCGTGCAGCTGATCTGCCGCTCGCCGCACCGCACCGGCTTCTACTACGCGGGCCCGGCGCTACCCGGCACCGCGTGCGGACCGCATCAGGTATGTAGTATAAGTAGTATATAGGGTCCAATTCGTAAAATTTTTGTAATGTAAATAGCCGATAGGCTTACAGCCTATCACCTAATGGTCACCTAATCCGGGAAGAAACAGAACTGGCTTTCAAACCCCAGCCGGAACACGAAGATTCGTTTGGTGGCTGACTCAAGCTCAAAACTTAAGTATGTTCTAAACAACAACTTAGGTATGTTCAAGCAGAATAGTGATACGCATAATCATCTAACTAGAAACAGACATAATTTGGTGACGTCATCTTTTCGCTTAAGTAGGGTACAACGCTCTTATATGGGGCTTGGTGTACGTTTTTTCAATAAAATACCCAAGTCAATACGTGATTTACCTATCTAAATGTTTAAGAGATATGTGAAATCTCAGCTAGTAGGCAAAGGATACTATAGCAAAAATTAATATATTAATGACAAAGACGCCTGGAAATTAGTGCCGCATCCAGTTCCGCGTAGGTTAGAAGATATTATGTAACTTTTCATGATTTTAAAAGATGTGAGAGGAGTTTCTTTCGGCTTTTCTTCTCCTCCATGACAAAGCACCCTTCCGAAAAGCTGGTAGATTAAAAAATGACGTGCATAAGTGTATCAGTGATACCTATATGAATAAAAGATTTTGATTTGATTTGATTTGATTTAAGTAGTTCTAACTAGTATAATTATTATCGCCCGAAGTATCGATTGACTTATGTCGATCACTTGTACAAAAGTCACGAGGACGTTATGAGCTTGCTTAGGTTACCATAATATTCACTCTTAACTGTTCCAGTCATATGTAGGTGGGCTTTGGCTTTAATTGAGAGGGCTAAGGCTATAAGGTGTTCACGTGACACCTACTTCTGGTGCAATGATTAAATTAAATAAAATGTACCTTAAACACAGACCAACTTCATATGTGTAGTGGTGTCAAGGCGGAGAGTGTGTGGCGGAGGACTCAGTGGGTCCCAGCACGGAGCCCCCAGCCGACGGAGGCGCCACTTGGAGCGCGTGGAGCTCCAGCGTGTGCCGCTCGGGCTGCACCCTCAAGTCCCGCGGGGCTCGCGAACGACGCCGCACCTGCCCCACTAATGCAGTCTGCGAGGGGTCTTCGTACGACGTCGTTCTGTGTGACGACACAAAGGTATACATTGCTTATTTGTTTGTATATTTGATTGAAACTGTTCCCTGCTTTAAAGGGAGCTCCTTTAAAATATATGGAGAGGAGCACGGATGTGGATCAAAAGCGCCTGTTTACACTGAGGAGATATAATGACTGCCTTGATTTAGGCTTTTAGTTCTACTTTATTTTGTCTAGTCCTAGTGATAGAAGGAATTATGATTGTTGTCGATCTTACCCGTTGATTTTCAATTACTGATTTAAAAATATTTTTTAGAGTTTCATTCTCTTATTAAGTTACGTATTATAAATTTGGTTCGTATTTGGTTAGTCGTCCATGCCAATAGTAGTCAATACAGAAATAACTGTGCCTTACAATAAACACATAGCTCTGGTTGTCGCCATCAGGTTTGCGGTAAGAAAACTCGCGTGACCACAAGTGATTTCGCCTCTCGCAAATGTGCGGAGTTTGCGGCGCGGCTGCCCGAGCTGGACCCTCGCGGTGGAGGACTGCAGGCGCCTCATGATCCTAGTAAGTTTATACATCTAAATCATACAAATATAAAAGGCAGATAATAGTATAGGGGATGTCTACTATACAGCCTCTCAGTTGCAAATGGCGGATAGCAGAATGACACTTGTGTCTGGAGCAAGTCTCGGAATGGGGTTGACTTAATTTGGTCGAGTTCAACCCCACGAATACACAAGTTTGCGCGTTTACAGCTAAAAAAACCACATTTCTCATAGCGCCTCAATTCCAGGGTACCGCGCTCACTGTGAGCAGAAACGTTGGGATTCTGGGAGGTGACATCTCGAGTGATGTGCAGTATCGGTGTCATTTAGAGGCCAAGGCTAAACTGGCCTCCAAGAAGCTTGGTGTCCTGAACCGGGCTAAGCAGTACTTCACTGCGAGGAACCTGCTCATGCTTTATAAAGCTCAAGTCAGGCCCCACATGGAGTACTACTCCCACATCTGGTCAGGGACGCCACAATATCAGTTTAACCCATTTGACGTTATACGGAAGCGCGCAGTCCGAGTTGTCAACGACCCACGAGTCACTCACAGGTTAGAACACCTGAGTTTAAGAAGAGACATCGGTTCTCTCTGCGTGTTCTACCGACTTTGCAACGGTGAGTGGCTGAGTGCTCCGAGGAATTGTTTGACTTGATGCATACGTCTCCTTTTCATCATTGCACCACTCGCCGAAAATTGAAGTTCCATCCACACTGATTGGACCTCATTCGTGGAGAATCTCTACGGTCCGATTCTCACGAACTTTTTTGACACGTACGTGCAAACTGTGGAACGAACTTCCTTCTGAGGTATTCCGGAGCGGTGACATTGGGGTCTTCAAAAAAGGTGTAAAAAGAGTTCTCCTTCAGGGCCGGTGTTGCATTGGCGATTCCCCTGGTATTGCTCATGTCCATAGATGACGGTAACCACTTACCATCAGTTGGCCCGTATGATTTTTCGCCGGCCCTTCAGGTTATAAAAAAAAACAATGTTCGTTTTCAAATATCCGTTATCCAATATCCGTTTCAATGTCCAGCTCGCATGTGGATGGGGTGCGCGGTGTTCTGCCGGCGAGCGGGCGGCGGCGGGTTCTACGCGCCGCGTGTTGAGCTGAACGGCGCCGGGCTCGACCCCTACTTCCCCGACGGCACCTGGTGCCATCACGACGGGAACACCCACTACTACTGTCTGCAGCATCATTGTTTACCAGAGGTATGCTTTTTCTTTTGTGTCTGGTTATAAGATCGAGATATAGTAGTTCAAAACCGAAAGATAAAGCCAACACAAAGGTTAGACAACAAGTTTCCACAGTAAGTCCGAATAGTCTGTGTTCCAAAGTGTTATGTTTCAAATGCGTTTCCAGCACAGACATGCTAAACATGTCTGTGGTTTACAGCTTTATATTATTATCTATTTTAAAACTGCCCAACTCTAACGTATCCATCTACGCAGTGTGACCCTAATGTGACCCATGCAGAAAATAACATTCCAATTTTTGACAACATTAAATTCCCAATTGCACTAGTGAAGACAATATAAATTAGACAACTGACCAATGTGGAGGATTCTGGGCTACGACACGTGTTTGGTAGGTTGCAGTGCCACCCCCTGCCGCCTATGGATAGATGTCCATGATATGACAAACCTCGAATAGGAATGTAGGAGGAACCGTAGAAGGTTAGTACGTCCTGTTAGTATTAGGGGTTAATAAGAATATCAGAAATTATTATTCGTTAGTAAGATGACTGAAAATTAGGACGGCTATTGTAGGTTAGTCATATTAGTAAATATTAATTGGTCCATTTAGTAATCGTTAATACTTGTCTCCCTCGAAGTTGGTCAGAGATGAGTTGCTACCTTTGAGGACAGATGGTCGCCTCTTGTATAAGTACTATTATAAATATTATTATGTCTTCTGTGGTATAAATGTAACCAGTAACCTACACCCGACTGGAACACAATTGCTTGACAATAATGCTATACGGCAGAAAAAGGTGAGGTGGTGGTATTTCCCGGGTGAACCGTACAGAGGTTCTACCACCTACTAGAATTTCGTACTTAAAGGAAACCCAAGCACATTGTGGTAATGTTAAAAAAAAATATAAGAAGTTCACATATTTCGTCCTTAGTCAGCTGATAAATTCAGTTACATACGTATCCCTATTTATAACTATTGAGTGCACGCTGAATGAACTATGTACCAAATATAGATCAGCTAACGTTTGTCAATAGCTTGTATCCAAGAAATGTACTCAGTGTCTGTAAGTACAAGCACTCTGTGATAAAGAGACGGTCTTGGTCTTGACTAATAACATGGTTATTTACCTACATACTTACCTACACAAAATTATAGGTGAACATCAGTTAAACGTTCGTTTTATTTATGAGCCGATACAGGATACAGAACATAATAAATCGAAGGAAGTCTGTATGTAGATAATATTACATTAACTTATTGCCTTTTTCATGCACAACTTTATACGTATAGGTAGGTACCTTATTGTAAATCAGTGTACTTTTACTGTGCACTTCATATATTTTCCTATTATATAGGTTGTCCCAATAATTACACAAAATTTTAACTTGCTGCCATTTACATATTACTGATGTTTATTCAATAATATTTAAAGAATATAGATAAGTTATACCCTTAAAAATCAACCAAAAAATCTGTTCCGAAAAGAGCTACAACACACACACCTTTATCTTTTGTTTCACTATACCAATAACATTGGTATAGTACACGAAGGCATTTTAACACTGTATGTCAAATGTCAAGCACTTCTAACAATAACAAAAGCGTACGTATTGTCTTGTATTGACAGAGCGACTACGAGCAGAACAGTCAATTGCCTGTTCTTACGCTCTTCATCGTCTGCGCGCTAGTGACATGTCTACATCTTTTTTACATTATAATATCATTGTATCTATTATGACAATCTAACTAGTTATACGGGCGGCCTTCCCCTTCTGCACGTTTGTAGGTAAGTTAATTGCGTTATAAAAGCACTGATGTGCCCACCCCGTCTCCCAGTTACGTTTCTTGTCACCCAAAGATTAAGTAACCTGTAGAAATTCAAGAGGTTCCGATTTCCTTTGTTTACTTTTCTTATATTATTTACGACTTATTGAAACGACTCAATCTTCGGACTGGAAAACATAGGTAGATACATATACCCTAACATAAAATTTCCTTACATTACCTACAGTACAACTGTAAAACCTATTATGTGGTTAGAAATGGGTATTTTCCAACACAATATTTCTCACAGCTAAATAAAATTGAGGAAAAATTTAAAACGGAATTCGTAGGCATTTATGAGCTCACTATTAGGTACTTTATTATAAACAGTTTATTTTGCTCACGTTTCGTGTACACTCGTTCGGCACAAATACTTATTAAACGAATTACAACTTCGATATAATTATGTATTTTTTTCTTCATTCAATGTATTAATTTTTAATATACCTACTTACAACTAGGTATAAATCATACAATCATTTCCACTACATTATGCAGTCACGTAGAATCGCTGTTAACTAATTACCTACCCATAGTAATTTACGTATCCTTAGCTCCATATGTTAAGTGTCAAAAGCGTATAATTAGTACGAGAAATGACAAGCGTTTAAAACATTTAGCTAATGAAAAGCAAGGTCGTCGGTCGTTAAGTTAAGAGCTACATCCGACGTGCTAACGATAGTACAGAACGCTCAGTTTGTACAAAAATTTTACTGTGGTATTTTTTTTATTTTGTCTTTTTTATATTATCTTTTTATCGGTAATGCCGTTAAAATTTGTATTTAACAAAAAATCTTGTTTTAATAGGCAGATT
Source organism: Thymelicus acteon (assembly GCA_951805285.1). Lineage (NCBI taxonomy): Eukaryota > Metazoa > Arthropoda > Insecta > Lepidoptera > Hesperiidae > Thymelicus > Thymelicus acteon. Next base: position 14,527,666 of record OX638213.1, on the reverse strand, counting down.
TTTTTACGTACATAATTTACTCGACGCTTACCTTAAATAAAATCAAAATGGGAACGCAAAACTACAGATTTGGATATGCAATATTTATAAGTAGATGTAGCTATATAAAAATTTATAGATAAGGTTATTATGGGATTAGATACATAATATTAATTCGTGTTTACAAGTTACAATATTTATCGACATAATATTATTATATTTAATATTCATTGACACAAAAACCAATAGAACTGCAGGCCAGTTGATGGCTAAGATATTTTTGTTTGTGAATTTTGTAATGCTACATTTTTCTACGACTATACACAGTTCCACGGACATAAAAAAGAACGGACGTAACCTTGTCTAATCGAGAGTGAAGCTGACAGCTGACAGCTCGTTTACCATGTGTGCGTAATTTTGTAATTTTTGATTCGCGATGGTGTCAATGTCGTAGCCGTATGGTGTCAATGTGTGGGTGTGTGTACTTGTACGAATACAGAGTTGGTATTCCTATGGGTGCTTCACTGAATTTGTTCTTGGGATTACGTCCGTCTTTTTTTTACGTCCGTGACACAGTTCGTAATTTATGGTATCCTTGTACAAGGCAGAGCATAATTTTATTCTGATTAGTTAGTTTACTGTGCGGGACTAAAAATGGTTTTTCTATAATCGTATTTACCTTCTGTTACTGAATATGATATAGTTGAGTTGAAGTGCTCTTTGACTGCGCACAATTGTGTTCAACCATAAAATGCGAACAGCAAGCAAACATCAAATCCTATTGTTTACCTAATAGGTACCATAGATCTAAAAGGTGCCAGATTAGCAATATCAAAATAATCTTACATTAAAATAAAAAAAAAACCCTGACGGTTTTATTTTCACTAAAAAAAGCTAAGAACATTCTCAATTAAGTCACCTTTCAAACAAAAAAAATAGATCAAAGTCGGTTCATCCGTTTGGGAGCTACGATGCAACAGACAGACATACAGATCCACAGAAACACAGATACCCCTCTTTCTTCGTCAGGGGTTAAAAAACATGACTTTTAGTATGTGGATTTTCAAATCCAGAATTAACATAAAAATATTGTTCGCTTAATTACGAGTATATATGTATATACACAGAAGAAATAATAGTACATAAATGCAATATTATATCAGATTTCAAACCATAAAGTTCTTGAGATTCTTATCTATTCCTTAGCTTAGTTTTGTAGAAATCAGCGCTGTATTGCCGAGCGTTAATTGATTCCTTGCACAGGGATCTTAATCATTTTTGGTTTGAGCTAGGCCCTAGGCCTGATTTATATGTTATACATCTATGCTCAGCACGAGACGTGCCTCTTTCAATCAAAATAACGCCTTAAACAACTCTATCTCAAAGTAACCATGACACGTTAGGTTTTATGACTCTACATATTCAACAAAATAAATACTCGTATACTCTATCATAATAAACCACAAATACGCAAGTTTGTTACACCATAAACACTTTATAATCATTTTAATACGTTACAAATTACATTTATATTGAAGTTGGTACCTAATTTTATTCTTAGTCAATCTCGTATTTAAAAAAATTACCAAAAATGCAGTCAGCGTCTAAACTAATCCGCTACAGGATGATAGATAAAGTAGTAAGAATATTGAATCTCATAAGAGCCATAAGTCCGTGATCTTTATGTCTTTAAGTCACTGGTTCAATCTGGTGAACATAATGTAATACTGTAATACTGTGAACACTTGCCTTTGTTATCTTTAACAAATCTCAGAACTCACCGAAGCGGAATGCCGAAAGTGCGTCACCTACAATCACTCTCTTAAACTGTTTGTCTAGCAAACATCATGGCTTCTTTATGGCTGTGTACCTGCGTCACCTCCTTAAAATAATATTTGCCGTTAAACGGTAAATTATTCGCTAATATGTCAAGATTTATCCAGACGTTTAAATTAGACCATGATGAATCTGCTCTTTGACGTATATTGCAATATTTATTACAGGTGCTTAAATATATAATCAGTTCAATTTAGTCATAGTACCGACTGTAATGTATTGCACTCATTTGTCACCCTCTTTTAACGTACAATGCCTTTTCAGTACCAGCGTACTGTGCCTTTTCAGTAGCAGATGTTAGCCGTAATCTTTAAATCATTGGTTAGTTCATCTGGCCAATGTTTAATCTTCTGTCCGCGTCAAGCTCTAAAGGCCTCCAAACCAACAGCAACGGTCCATTCTAATAAAAAAGGTTTAGTCATTATTAAAAACTTGCGTTTGAATTGGTTTAAAAGTCCGCGAAAAGTTTCCTTCGCAGGTACGGGATTGCTTCTAGGATATGATGAGCCTAAAGGTTTAAAGCAGTGATTCCCAAAGTGGTCTATATCGACCCCTAGGGGTCTATGACAACCTGCAAGGGGTCTACGTCAGCGAAAAAAAATTTGGGGGTCCATGAAATGAAAATGGGGGTCCACGATAGTGGATCTCAACACATACACTGATAGTACCTATTTACTTACATGATACTATCTTATAATATCAAAACATATACATTATTTATAAAAGTACCTATGAAGTAAAAAAAATATTATATATCGACGGTTAAAAGGCGAATTGATTCAAGCGCCATCCTGGGCGATATTGAGTTATATACATCATTGGAATCGGCGAATTTTTCCGCGTCGATTGAGCCGGGTTTGAGGTTCATCTGAGCACTTTTTTGGCGCTTGGCTCCGTGACAAATTTGGGTATCATTTTTGCTTACGCGGTATCAAGTGTAGCGAATTTGGTTGTTTTTTTTCAAAGCATGTATATAGACCCACGAAAAAAAAGGGTTTTTCTTACTATTTGTAGTTTAAGACATTTATCCTCGGATGGAATGAAATGGTATCGGCATTTGAATTCTTTTTACTTGATCTTAAATAATTAAACAAAGGATGTTAATTCCTTTTTGCTTGAACCAGATTTATTAATTTAAGTAACTTTAATCATTTTGCCTTGAACATTCAAACATTATCTCTGTCGCTTGAATCAATCTTACCTGAACTAGTATATTGAAGAATATGACTTGTGCTAATTTTCCTTGACCAGTTTTAAGTCTTTATATCATTTAGAACCATTTTCTTTATGCAAGAAATAAATGTCTGCACGCTTGATTCCTTTATGTTAGTTTATTAATTAAACTAATATCGTACCTCAGTCAGTTTACTCCTTTCACCTTGCATTAAAAATGGCGTTTAAATCACAAGTAAAAGAACACGAAACAACGCAGGTAGGTACAGTAGAATCTCGTTAAGTCGAACCTCGATAAGTTGAAAACCCCCAAATCTCGAAAAAATGTTTTGTTCCCTTCCCCGTCATACACCAAAACCTCCATTACTCGAAATTAATTTGAGTCATTACTCCTTGAACAGTTTGCAACTAGGTGAGCGGTTTAAATCATTTATCCATGAACAGTTTACAACTAGGTGAGCGGTTTAAATCATTTATCCATGAACAGTTTATAACTAGGTGAGCGGTTTAAATCATTTATCTATGAATAGTTTACAACTAGGTGAGCGGTTTAAATCATTTATCCAAGAACAGTTTATAACTAGGTGAGCGGTTTAACTCATTTATCCATGAACAGTTTACAAATAGGTGAGTGATTTAAATCATTTATCCTTGATCTGTTAAAGAAGTCATTGTACACTTGAATTATTTTGCTTTGAACAGATAAATAGTAATCGTGTACTTTGATTCCTTCAGCCCTGATCAAAGAATTGTGCAAAATGGCTCAAGTTACATCTAACTCCGTTAAAAAACACCTTTTATTTGTTATATATATGTATATCAAAAATTAGCACAAAATATGCCGCTTTATGATTGGGGAGACTCGTCAATTTTTATTGTATACTTTAGGAACAATGATTTTTTTTTCTCAAAAAATAAACTTTAAAACGCTCTCCTGTAAAGTTCGCAAAATGGCGCTTGAATCAAGTCGCCTTTTAACCGTCGATATGTTTATAAAATTGTGTAAGTTGTAGGATGTTGGTATTCGCTTTGTGGTCGCAATACATTTTGAACTTGTAAAAATGTTTATTTAATGCTACGTATATTTTACCAGATACAAAATTTTATTTTGAGTAGTTTTAATTTAAATTCAATTAATAAATGTATAAATTAACATGTGTTTTTACTTTAAGTTTTTAACACTAAACTTCACTACAGTTAGAAATTTACAGGAAATCAATATCAGGTAAGTAGGGGTCTACCCAACACGGAAAAACATGGCAAGGGGTCTACGACACAAAAAAGTTTGGGGAACTCTGGTTTAAAGAATCCATAATCCATCACTAAATTTTGTTGTACTTGAATATGATTGACATGTTAATTAGTGAATTATAAATTCGTTCTAATTAACAATAAATAAATAAATAAATAAATAAATAAATAAATAAATAAATAAATAAATAAATAAATAAATGGATGAATGAATGGATGAATGAATGAATGAATGAATGAATGAATGAATGAATGAATGAATGAATGAATGAATGAATGAATAGATCGATCAATCAATCAATCAATCAATCACGTTGATCAAATTCAGCCGATTATCTTCAAAATTCTCATTTACCTGGTCCTCATTAATCTGGATTTATCTGACTCTTAAAATGAGATAAATTTTTGGAAACGGAAAAAAATCATTTTATAATTATTCTACATAGTTATAATATGTAAATAGATGCAAACAATTCTTACTTCAAGTTACTATACATATTGTTCTAATCAGGCTCTGGATAAGATCTGTTCTAGGTGTAATCAATAGATAACATTCGATGTGGCCATTAAGTTCCTTAACGATAACGACTTCCTGTTACATACTTTGTTAGTAATACGAGTACATCTAGTGGCTGTCATTGATATAGTATGTATGTTACAATACTCATCTACATAATATTTAATGCCAAAATCATATTTTAAGAGATGTTAAGTTTAATTTGTAATTTAAACACGAAATTCTAAGTAATAACCTAAAATTTTGAATTATTCAGAATAAATAAATATGCCAAGCTGTTGCAATATGACCTAACCGCCGACACAGTTGCAATTTGTTTAAAAAAAATGCTAACAACATAGTGTCAGAATTCTAGTATTATACCTATCTATTTTCGTTTCTTTTGTATAAAATTATGATTCTCTGTCTAAGCTCCGAACAAATTTAATAATTACATATTGAATCATTCAAATCTAATGATATAGGTATGTACCTTGGAAAACATACCTCACTATTAACGCTTCTGTAGAGACATGCATTCAACTATAAATAAGTGTAATTTATCCTGTTTATAAATTGCATATGGTAGAGTAATAGGCAGAATGTACTATCTAGCGTTTATGTAAGAAAATGATATACGTGTGACGAGAGAATACGTCGCGGGCACACTTATCGGAAGTAGACAAGGGCGCTGTAGGATTACGTTTATTGTGGTTTGTATCAAGGCTGTGAGAGGCGCTTGCACCTTTCATACGTGGTAACTACTACTTGAGCTAATATTTAGTGTGAGTAACTGATACGGTTTGAATATAATATCAACTTGGCAGTTTGATTTTTTAATCAGGTTTGATTTTCTAAGTTACAATGGTTAACCGTGTGAACTATCTAGTACATAACATAACAACATACATAAGAAAAGATACATAAGTGCTTTGGTTTTTACTATTAATTATTTATTAGTAATCAAGACAAATGTTGATATTGTACCGACAACAACCTTACCAGGGGGGAGTTAATTCATATATTTAAAGTTTTTTTAATTCTACTTTTTTCAATTTAGAAAAAAAAAATAAAATATAGGTACAATGTCTGTTATTGATATAATTTTATTAATAATGCTTTGTCAATCAATCGGTCCACATCCTTCAATTGTGAACCTTAAAAGGAATCTAAATGGTTCGCAGTGCATTGTTGTTTCATAAAATAACAATGTTACATTAATAATGTAAGAGCTACGTACTTATAATTTGACATGCTTTACATGTATTAGGGTAGTTACCTATCCGCACGGACGTAAAAAAAACGGACGTAATCCCAAGAACAAATTCAGTGAAGCACCCATAGTAATACCAACTCTCTATTCGTACAAGTAGGTACACACACACCCACACATTGACACCATCCTGCTATGACAGTGACACCATCGCGAATCAAAAATTACAAAATTACGCACACATGGTAAGCGAACTATCATTGCTATGCTTCACTCTCGATTAGACAAGATTACGTCCGTTCTTTTTTTACGTCCGTGCCTATCCGTAACAAAATTTTATCAACTTACACTCAGTAACAATTAATAACAAACGTTAATTAAAAGTAAATATTGGGATTAGATTCGAAAGTGTTTACTGAAAGTGACTACTGATTGTGTAATTAGGAGTTATGTTTTCAGGCTACTGTTTGTATCTTCTCGTTATAATGAGACAAACAGATAATACATTTCCATCGCACAGTTTTGTACACGGAATTTTATTTATATTCAGACACCGGGCACTAATCATGCAATCCGCTCATGTGCACATTTACATAGACGTTGCTATTGTCGACATTGACTGATTTACTTTTAAACTTGCATAAGTAATCTATGTTCAATTTACGGCTCCTGCTGCGTTATGAGTAAAGAAAAAAGTCATTATGCGAGTAGCGATGGAAGTCAGTCGAAACATAAAATATCTATCAACGACTTACAAAGTTGTTTATTAGATAGAGTTGCGCAAAAAGTATTTAAATTGTAACTCACGTAGCGTTATGTTAGTTATATAGCTACACTACACATACTATGATTGAGAACTCGTTCGACGATCGTAGTGGAAACCGACAGATTTAACTATTGAAAACTACATAAGAAGGAAAATACATCTTACGTTCCATTTTATTTATGTATGTTAAAATATGAAAGAACTATGGTAGGGATTTTTGGAAAAGAAAAAAAATGTTAAAACATAATACCTATGTCAAGTTTTTTTTAATAAGTAATTTCACATTAAGGGGCCATCCATAAATTGCGTCACACTTCATGACTTGACCCCTCCCCCCCTCCTTGTTACAGCTGGTCACATTTGTGAGATCTCCCCCCCAGAGTGACGTCACACAATTATTATGAAATTTTACACCTAGAAATTAATAAATTAAAACAGCAGTTCCGAAATAAGTCTTAATTCCATTAATTGTTTTTTTTTTATATTTATCTATACACACCAACTATTCGATTTTGAAATGTGACGTCACGAAATTTAGGTCCCCCTCCCACTCCTTGTCACACAATGTCACACTTCATCAACCCCCCGCCCCTCCCCCCTAACGTGTGACGTAATTTATGGATGGCCCCTAAGCAGTAGTTCTTTGAATTAATAATATCACTAAGTGAAAATTGATAAATGCACTTAATAGGCCTTTTAATCTTGTTTCATTTTAAACAAATAGTCATCAAGTAACAAGTCTAGGTAACAATTAATCAATGTAATGATTTGTGACAGAACTTCAAGATGAGTCCTCAGTGGCATATATGGGACCTCCCGAGTCAGGACATAAGGGGGTCATTCAACGCCCGGGCGCGCGCGGCACCTCTGGACCACGCCGCTCTGCACTCCTACCTGTCTCTGGATGAAGCCGGAGTACCCCTCGCCAGGTCCCTCTTCCCCCCACACCTGGCTGACGAACCTGAGCACAACTGGGAAGTCATCGATTACATCGACATTCCATCTAACAAATCCTCGACAGAAGAATTGCCTTAAAGTTAAGTTAAAATTTAAGTTGAGTATTAAAATAGCTTTTAGTTGACAGAGAGAGTTACCATATGAACTCGAAAGCGAACTAACTTGCCAAATTTTTTATTTTAAGTTACCTAAATCTTTAGATTCTTCATTCCATTCCGGGAATGAAGACTATTCTCTCATTCGTTTTGAATATAATAATTATCTCGAAACTTAAATGAAACCTACACACAACACTAAAAAACAATAAAATAAAATGAAGTCATTATTTTTTTTTAATTAGTTAACAGTAATAACTACTAATATATATACCTCTACCACGAAATGATGATAACGAACGTCATGGAAAACTCTGTTCTTTAATTTTTGAAGAGGTGTAAATCCTTTTTATCGTGATTTTTTTGTTCAGTTTCTGTAAAAAAAAAAAACAAATTTTATTAAATCCTAATATATTTTTGATTAAAAATATATTAGGATTTAATAAAATAGGCAAGATGATTATCTTGCCTAGCCATAATTTCTGTACAATTATTATAATAATCTAAAACTGAATGTATTTGAGGCGTTGTTAAATTATTTTAACGCGTACCTTAAGTCGTATGTATGACATTAATGTCGTTATAATAATTTTAGGTTTCAGTTGAATGTATTGAAATAGATACCGAGTACCGACTAACATCAGTTTCCCGGAAATACATTTTCAGGCTGTAATTGACAGTTGCAAGTTGCAATGCAATATGCTTGGTCATGCCATGCTTATCGCCAAGTAAGGACGACTACCTCATGTGACTATTTGCATTTATTAGGATTAGAAGTTTACTGCAGTATTATACCATATTATTAAATATTTATTCTGATATTTGTACCTAATACGTATCATCTGTCGTTAAGAAAATGTCCTAAATAGTTGTAACAACATTCGTCTTTTTAGTATCATAAGTAAATGGATTATCACGATATTACACTTATTGTGTTATAATAATAAAATAACGTTGACGTGGAAATCATAGAATTAGATATAGTATGTTTTGTAATGTACATTTCAAGAATGTTCATGTGTTCTAGTGTAAAGTCAAATGTTGATGGATGTTTACATACTTATTCGAGCGTGAAAATACTTTGAAGACTTCTTTGTTTAAACGCAAATAGCATTCCATTTTTCGATTGTTAACGAGTCTTTAGATATTAAATAGTCCAAATAATGCGGCAGGTGATAGAATTAAATATTTTTATAAGTATATTTAGTTAAATGCCTACCTACATTATAAACTAGTCTTACGATATTTTAGTACATATATAAATAAAATAAGAACAATCTAGAGAGTACCTTGGTATTCTTTCAATAAATATAAAAATAATATCATTGAATTATGTTTTAATTAGGTTTTTCCTATTATTCTTATCCTATTCCTATTCCTTTTTGTTATCAATATGCCTATGTAGTTAGTAGTTCCGTACCTGATGATGTCCGTAAAAGTTCTTATTTATATATATATAATATACATAGGTATAACATCTTCTGTTTCTCCTTTCCGTTTGTACCCGTGCATTCCCATGTACATAGTGTCAGGTACAGTGACAGTTCATTAAGAAAATTAATAGACGGTAAATCAAATGATGTGCAGTTGAAGCTTCGAATTATCACTTCACGTAGATCACGTAAGCTGTGATTGACGGCAATTGTCGGCAATCTAACACCGCATACGTGATGCGCTGGTTAGCTTAAAAATGCTAATGCAAATCACTTGATATATTATTATGTTGAGAGATCGCGCAGCTTATATACCTGTTATATTTTCTTCATTCCATATTCACTCCACATCTACGTAGTAAATCTAAGTTTTTACTTACATACCTTCTCCCTCGTGAATATAATGATTCGTTACGTGTTACGTCAGACAGATTACATAAATGTTAAACACATGATGTACGCCAGCACCAAACGGATCATACCTATAGCCTGGCGCAGCGGCGCCGGCTGTCTAGCCTTTCATAAATAAAATAAATAAATAAATAACGCTTCACACTCATAGCCCCACACTAGGATTCCCTGTGTCGTGGGTGCCATGGACAACACACTAGACAAGGACATTCACACCCAGACCGAGAACAGAAATTCAAACTCATCATTCAAATTTCCACCTCGCTGGGAATCGAACCCAGAACCCTCGGTGCGGCGATCCGGCATATGGTAAATATTGCGCCACACTGGTCGTCAAAAAGTAATCGTTTCATAAAGTAGTGGACTTAACTGTACGCTGAAAACTTCAAGGGGAGCGATGGAAGAGATAAAAAAATTACAACCTATAATTTATTTAATATTAAAAAGATTAATGATTAAAGTACTGACTCACATAAACATTGGGCTTAGTTGAACATGACCTAAGAATAGTTAGCCAGAAATTATAAAAAACGATAAGATCAAATGAAATATTGTATTGATTATATCTAATCATACCGAGAAATCAATATACATAGATGTAGATATAATATCAAATGGGCGTCCAAACACTGAATCAAAATCATTATGCCCTAAAGTTTACACCTTATCTGTTAACAGTTACTTCATAGTGAAACCTCGATTATACATACGGCCCTTAGATAATTATACGGATTCGCGATAATCACGATTATCTAGACTATAAATCCCGATCAAATAAGTCACGTCAAATGACAATTACCAAATACTTAAACCGTTTATTGGTTGTATTTTTTTGAATAGACATTGATTTTTGATAAAAAGTTTAATTTATTTGTGTAGTTTTTAATAATTACCTAACATTATGTATTAGGCAGGCTATAATCTGTCTTGTACAAAAACCGCTTTTCTTCATACATTCGATTATCTGGATTTTCGATTATCCTAATGCAATGCCTAATGACAACAATAAATTAGTCCGGTTAATCGAGGCTCTACTGTAGTTTGATATTTATCTGGCTAAAAACTCTTGGTTCCTTGGACAAAGGTGGACGATGTATCCTGTTATGTGTGTAGTGGAACAAGTCGCCAAACCAATTTACACACAATACAAGAATGTGTCCTTAATGAAAAATATGTACCTACCTATGTTCTTCAAACGCATTAGTATTATAAAGATGTAATAGGATACGCGTTAATAATTTTAATATAGGAAACGTTTGTACCTACGTTATTTAAAAAAATATTTTAAAACCAAAGTTTACTAGAGAGGTGATACTACCACACGAGTAAAGTGATACTACCCCCAGAGGACGAGAAAGCTCTTTAACAAGTTATAATACCTTTCGTTCATTCGATTATTCATATTTCTGACTGAATAAAAGACGTTTCTATTCTTCGCGTAAACTTTATCATTATTTGATTTTCAAAATAAGTAGGTAGGTACAATATCCATTTTGGATGTTTTTCTCTGGCATATATTTAAAAAACATTCATTCAACATGGTGTTGATTTAGCATTCACTGAACACAAACTCGGATAAAAGCCAAATTGTATTTTTAATAAATGAAACAATATATTCACATTATTTTATGTCGAAACGTAGGCGGTGCGGAGACAATAATTCCTCAGTCTAACCCGTCCGTGCGACGCTACAGGAATACGAATAAATATCGATAAAATTACGCACCAAATCTTTTTAGCTAGTTATCATTCGTTTCACGTTGAATAATAAAACTTCGTGAAAAGCGCGACTTCATGCCAATACTCATAAATCAATACCCCAAACGTTTCGAAGGAACCAATTTGTATCGTTAAATGTATCCATTGTATCAGTCTACACATAGTTTTTATGATAATAGCAAGTAAAATATATTAGACAAGCTTACGCAATACAATACGTGTGCGGAGGGTCAACAACACGTTGACGACCGAGGAAAAAACGGTAAATTGTCTTAGCTCTCCAACGCAAGATAGGTGCCCAGATACACTCAAAGACAAGAATGATTTGAGCCCTTTACTTTTCCAAGACAATCTATGATGGTGAATTAACTACTACCATCATCATATAATTATGATTTTATGTCATTTTATTGAAACTAAAAAATATTTTTCGATTTCAGCACAAATCAGATTACTAACTCTACTTGCATTCTTGTAGTGCAGCAAGGCCTAGCATTGTATATAACTAAAACTGGAAAACAATTAGTAAAGCGACGTCATAATATCTATACGGGCATGGAGAACAAACGGAACTATGTTGACATAACCAGATTGATAGTTAATTTATACTAATATACTGAATTTTAATTCCTTTTCGTCCTTAACCAACACACTAGATCGTAGTGAAGTTCTTTGTGGATTTCCTCAAATATCAGGAGAGACACGTGTATTGCGGTGGACTGCAAATGGGTTGCGGGTAGATATTTTCAAGTTTTAACCGACTTTAACCTTTTTTAAAGTCAGGAGTGAAAGAGGAAAAATGCCAATATCCAACACTGTTGGATCGATTCACTAATGAATTCATTCGGCACTAATGTTTCATTTTGTGTTCAGATGTGTCACTTGGAGTGAAATGTGCAAAATGAAAGAAGATAATCTAAATTTTACTAATATAAAATAACCGACTTCAAAGTCATAAAAACTACTTTTCAGATCTCGTTCAAATTTATGTGGGACCACATGACAAGCACCTGCTTTCGATTAAAAAAAGAATCATCGAAATCGGTTGGCGTGATATTGAGTTATTCGTCAATTTGTCGCGCACATCTAAACACAAATTTACGACTTATGTGGTTTTCTCATGGATGCCATTATCAGATCTCAATAAAATTTATGTGGGACCACATGACAGCCACCAGCTTTCGATTAAAAAAACAATCATCAAAATCTGCTCGCCCAGTCCAAAGTTCTGAGGTAATAAACATAAAAAAAAAAATACAGTCGAATTGAGAACCTCCTCCTTTTTTAGAAGTCGGTTAAAAATGAACAAGAAATGACTCGTCTGATATCAGCTTAACAAAGCCTTCTTTAATGATAGAGTGTCCTTGACGCCCTTCATATTATAGAGATGATATATTGCACGAGTGGCGGTGATCATTTACTCATTCATAACGCGTTACTAATAATATGCTAGATACACTCTGTGGATGTGCGCAGGAAAACGAGCAGACGCATCTTGATGGTAGTGATCACAGCCTTCCAACAGTTCCAACTACACTAGGAGCAGCAGGGTAGGTAGTTGTTGCCAACGCATCCCTAGCCACGAACGAAGCGATACCCACTTCCTGAAAGATTCCATGTCATAGCACTGTAGGAAGTTCGTTCCACAGTTTAAAAGTTTATTCATAAAATTATGCGGCACACTATGCCCTGCTAACTCGGTACATACGTCGCCTTGCTATTTTGCTAAATATATAATTCGTAAATTGAAATACAAATTATGTTAATAGCCTTATAATAAACATTACATCAAAAATTGTGTATTATAAGCAGTTTTATTTTACGGCCTGTTAAGACGTGGACACAAATGACACGTTTTTGACACTTGTTTGGTGACCACGAACACGAAAATAAAATTTACAAATTAGGTTAGAACTACAGCCGTTATTCAGTTCGAGTACTAGTTCAAAGTAGATGCACATCACGGTAAGGCGTACTAGGCACTACGAAGCAATCTAACTCGTGCACTAATCACTAACCGACGTAATTGTTGATTGAAGTCCATCATCAACTGCCAGCTACTTGCATTAGGTTCGTTCTACTCGTAATCCTTGGTTTGCTAGCTGTAGTAGCTACGATACTTCGTTTTTGATGTACATACTTTTGTTATGTAATGTTAGGCTCAAACACAAAGAACTAAAACACTCATTGAGGGGTTTTGAAATGTTTCTTTATGACATTGTGGAGACGGGTTCATTCCTTATACCACAACAACAACAAAAAAAAATTTAAAACCAAAGTCAGAAATGGTTTAACTGAAACAGACAACAAACTAGCAGTTATAACATCATGGGCATCACCGGCGCTTTGCTGGTTTTAGAAACGGAAAGCTTGCTATCCGATACTGCTATCGAAAAAAGAAAAAAATACCCTTCACCTTGCTTGAGTACCGATGGACGTATCTCCGTACACCTGCACTCACTCCACTTATTATCATTATCACAGAATTATTTCGATCTTACTAAATAAATACTTGTAGTAATATTAGTAAAGTTGAGCCATGAAAACCACAGGTGGTTTTACTAAACGGTATCAATTTCCGACGGTGCGGCAAAAGTAGGATATTGATATTGAGGATAAGCTTACCTAATTTGTGCAAATTCTTGCCTGGTCAATGACTTCTATTATGTAATCAAAACCTATTTATTTCAAATATTTGCACCAACAAAATGAACACCATTAAATTTTAAAATACTATGTAAGGTTACAAATATTTTTACTAGTTACTGCCCTGGTTTCGCTTCCAGAAACCTATGTTCGAGTCTCCTCATAACTGAGGAAGCGTAGAGCCATACTCCACCACGATGCTCCAGTGCGGGTTGACGGAGGGGTTAGTGAGCAACTCAAGCGACGGAAGTTTTCATGCCGCCCGAAGGCCTCCGACATGGCTTAACAACTGCTGTCTAATATTAACCGGGACACAGCTTTACATGCCTTGTGAATTTTCAAATGCACGATTGATTGTTGATATCAAATTATTATCTTTCTAAGAACAATCACATGATTTTTATCATATGCCTATGTAATATTCTTTGAAAAGTTTAATAGGGGATTGAATATTAGCAACTGTTAATAGATACAATTGAATTCAAATATTATCTGATTTACTGTTTGATGGACGTTCAGGTAGGGTATGTAGAACCGTAATTAGTGTGGCTCTTGATTTTGTCACTAGTTATCTCTCTAGTTTACATTAACTACTTGATACAAGGCTTTAATAAATTATGGCAGTGGCTGTGACGAGTTCGTGTTAAATACAAACAACATTACGTAATAATTCCTTGTCTGATTCTATTTTATTTTGCTAGCCCCTTATTATTACTTGCCGGACGAAGTTTATCTTAAAATTTCATAAAAATTGTACTACAGGAAATAGTAGTAGGTATAGGGTATCCAAGTAGTTCGTTAACAATGTTCTACTTAGGTCAAGACAAAAATCTCATCGGCTACAGTTACTTACACTTACATTTTTAGTCACCGTCGCGGCGTCGCTCGCCCATGTATATCCATCACCCGAGACATCGACGTCGACATCCAAGAAGGAAGTGAGAAATCATCTTGTTAAGTGACTATCCGATATTGCAATCAGTACCAGCCGTAAGCTGAACAACCCTGTCACCATGCATGAGAATCTTTGCTCACGGAGACCTCTACCCTCCATGTCTTTGCTATTCAACGGTGTTTCACAGTCCACCGACATCGGTACCAAAAGAATAGGTTCTGTACCGATATTTCAAGCATTGCCGCCAACGGATGGGAGCTGACCCTTGAAGGTTGGCTTCGACTCGGAGATGGCAGTCTCATTCTTTATTAAAACAAGTACAAAATACCTAATGCTGCACCATTGTTCTTCTATCTAAATAGCTATTAAATTCGAATGACTTAAAATGAAAGTAAGAAAATAGGGTTATTAGTTACAGATATTAATTATTATTATTATGATTATTAGTTATAGATACCATTACCTATGACTTTTATAAATTAGTTATTTATTATTGTTTAATCATAGGGAAGAGAAATATTTTTAACTCGGTAACTATTAATAGAAAAAAAGAAATTGGCGCGGCGATCATATCAGTGTTGTCAATTTAATTGTGTTCCGTATTTTCGGCAGAGCCAGATCGATCTTATAAAACAAACATTGCTACTGAAAGTAGTTGTAAACATAGCGTAGTTTATAAACACTTTTTAAGATCAAACATACATTTGTCAATGTGTTTATCAACAAATGTCCATTATTCCTACTGACAATCATAGACCTATATGCTGACAATAGATAATTATTATTTTAGACTAGTGTTTCTCTTGACTATAAATGTAAGTATAAGTTATCAAATAATATTACCTAGGTATGCTATAAATATTGGATTTGGATTTGGATGGGTGACCGCTAGTGGCAAAAATTTCTTCTGCGTTTCCGTGCTTCGGAGGGCACGTAAAGCCGTCGGTCCCGGTTGTTATCATAATAGTCGTTAAGCCATATCGGAGAGTTCTTTACTAAGGCAGGCCATGTCGGAGGCCTGCCTTAGTAAAGAATTATCATACAAATTCTGTACTAAGGAGCGATTTAAGTAATCGTTAGAGACCTAGTTCATTAGAATGCCGCTCAATCAATCATCACTTCCTCTAAGAATAATGTTTTTAAAAAACAGCCATTCAATATAAACAGTTTTAGACTTCAATTAATATTATGTGGATTTTTTTACTTAAAATAATAATAATATAAACACATAACCCACTTCAAAGAAATGGTGTTTGAAAGAACCACTTAAAATCACTATACATACATACATATACATATGTATAATATAACAAGACGACCCGTGTGGCGCAATGGTTACCATGCCGGATCGCCGCACCAAGGGTCCTGGGTTCGATTCCCAGCGAGGCGGAAATTTGAATGATGAGTTTGAATTTCTGTTCTCGGTCTGGGTGTAAAATGTCCTTGTCTATGTTGTGTGTTGTCCATGGCACCCACGACACAGGGAATCCTAGTGTGGGGCTATGAGTGTGAAGCGTTATTATTATTATTATTATTTGAAGAGTTCCCTTAATTCCAAGGATTTAATTTTGGTCCCATTTTTAGGGTTCCGAAGTAAAATCTGAACCCTTGTAGTTTCGTCATATCCGTCCGTCCATCCGTCCATCGGTACGTCCGTCAATGTAGCTATAATAGCAGCTGTAATTTGGCATGGATATATTAAAACTCCAAAATCATAGAATAAAATATTGAACAATATTTTTTCCCCTACAGGTAACGTGAGGATGAATATTTTTCGTTGCGTAGCCCATAGTGTGTGGGATCGTTGAAAAGGTCTTTCAAAAATATAATGAGTCTCGTAAATTTAAATTGCTAATTTTGTTTAAATGCCAGTGAAACTGTTGGAATTGGACCGGTGAAAAAAATCTCAAAATTAGGTTATATGATTAATTTACAAGGAAAACTATCATGGCTATGTTAGCGTAAGTAGTTAATGAGTACCTAATAGTCGATAAACTTACTACTTAGGAACCCTAAATTGCGCGTGGATCATTCATATAAATTGTTCGGTAATATCTTTCGCAATTCTATGATTTTTACGATATTCTACAAAAAGAATTTAGTATACTTACAAGTTTTATTGGCCTGGAATTGCGCCAAGTGTAAACGAAAAATAAGTGCAGCACAAATGTACTTTTTATTACAATATTACTGTTTTTAAATAAACATCCATAAATAGTCCTTATTTATGCGTTTTACTTCAATACGTTATCTCGGTCAAGACATAAAATAGTTGTCGTTGTTTGTTCTTGTGTAGCTTGCTGGGTGCATTCAATAGCTATAGTATCGCAATATCATGTATAGTATGTATAATTATATGCGCACGGACCTGGGTCACAGTACTTACTCGTTAACTGTCTACGGGTTATCACGGAGATCGCGACAGAGTTTATAAATAGACGCCTTTCTCTTTCCAACGTAAAAACAATTTCAATGCAATGAGTACATCCAAATCAGAACTTATTTTATAATATCTTTTTCAATCTGTGTTCAAGTTTCAGTATAGAGTGTGCCTCAGGCATGATAGAGTATAACGATTTTCTACAAACTTCAGTATTTTTACACGCTTTATAATAAAATTATTAGCTTCACTTGTATGTAACCGACTCCTTTGGACTTGATTTTGACCCACTTCAAACGGTCAGATTTCATTTAAGCTTCGTAGACTTGTCGAGGACCGATGACAATTCAATATTAAAAAAAAAAAGAAAAAAAAACCTAAAATCATTTCAAAAAATCAAACTAAAAAATAAAGAAATAAATAATAGTAAAAAAAAACTAAAAAAACAGGCTTTTATAAAAAATCAACTAAAAAATAGAAAATAAATTTGAATTATGAATCGTGTAATTGTAATAAAAGCGTGGATATTATCAAAATGATAATCCTTCTAAGATACTCATTGACAACATGCACCCCAGGCTTTTATTACAATTACACGATTCTTAATTCAAAATTATTTTAAATTTTTTAGTTGGATTTCCTTTATAAGGGTGTTTTTTAGTTTTTTTTTTTACTATTATTTATTTAAAGCTAACACTTATACACTCATATCCATACCACCACAATAGAATTCCCTAGGTGGCATGAATTTCTCAAATAAGACGTGGCCCGAGAACATAATATTTTCTTTCTTTCTTTCTTTTCTTCTTTCTCGGCCGGCAACGCATCAGTGATGCCATTGGTGTTGTTAATGTTCATGGATGACGATAGCCACTTACCATCAGGTGGAGCGTCAGCTCGTTCGCCGGCTATTTCCAATAAAAAAATATATTAAAAATTTATCGGTTATTTAAAAATCTGCCACGAAAAGGAATCAAACCCGGAACCCCTCGAGACGCAGGCAAAATAGGCTACGCTGTCGTCAACTTGAACCTGTAACTAAGTGATTAAGTGATTATTGTCGAAACACTCTTAAGAAAGGTATATTAGATTTACACTTTGGGAAGTTTCTCTAGCAATAATATTACCGAGCTGTATCGTTCTCACGGAACTTATATATCACCTGATGTACTTTTTTGATGTCTTTATTTTCATTAAGTAGAAAAATTGCCCCTATTTATGGTATTTTCCATCACTCTTACCACTCTTGCCAGTCATCACTCTTCCGGTGATAGGTTACCGCATTTAAGACGAATATTCTCTTTGAAGGCTTCAAGAGTCTGAGGCTTGTTGACCTACACTCGTGACTTCAAGAAACCCCACCAAGAACCCAAAAGAAGTCTAGAACGGTTAAATCGGGGCGATCTTGCCGGCTAGTGCAAATCATCAAAACGAGAGATTATTATGATTATTCTGCGTTCTTGAGGAGTATAACTATTCATGTCTTATTGACGTGTATTTTGTATCTGTTTACTTCACAAATCTCACAGCAGAACTAACATTTAACGCCATTTGTAAAAATTGTAGCATCTTCCGATAGGGTGATGACTTTTGCGCCACCCTATATTTTGCACTGAAACACATGAAGCGACTTGCTTCATGACAGAATTAATGCTGCGACGTAATGCAATGGTCTTATCTTATCGTCTCCAAACTGTTCAGTCCTTATAATACCTTGTAAATTATAAAATTCTTGTAGTAACTTTATAGCAAAATATTTCCGTTAAGCTGTAATCTTATGAGACATTAGTCCACATATTTGATAACTATAATTGACTTTGCACAGCGGAAAGTTTCGTCCGTTTGTTTGGACTGGTGCAACAAGAGCAATGTTCATATGATTATTAGTTTTAATGTTAGCAAGCGAGGTAATGATGAAAGTTACATAATAAGATTAAACCATCATCCCACAAATCCCACAAACATGCAGGGTTTTCGAAGAAAGCAGTAAAGGCCATTGCGTGAGGATTAATAGACTTTATAGATATAACTTTGCACGGAACTGGGAGGTAGATTTGTTTGCCTCGCGATATTATTATCTATACTAATCTATACTAATATATAAAGAGGAAAGATTTGTTTTTTTGTTTGCATTGAATAGGCTCTGAAACTACTGAACCGATTTGAAAAATTCTTTCACTGTTGGGAAACTACACTATCCCCGGGTGACATAGGCTATATTATATTTTCAAAAAAATTAGGTATCCTTATTAAAACTCCAATAATGTAACCCAAGGTGTAAAAAATAATAAAACCGAAGCAAAGCGAGGGCGGTTACTCGTACATTATAAAGAGGAAAGATTTGATTTTTTGTTTGCGTTGAATAGGCTTCGAAACTACTAAACCGATTTCAAAAATTCTTTCACTGTTGGGAAGCTA
This sequence comes from Thymelicus acteon, assembly GCA_951805285.1. NCBI lineage: Eukaryota > Metazoa > Arthropoda > Insecta > Lepidoptera > Hesperiidae > Thymelicus > Thymelicus acteon. Next base: position 14,507,998 of record OX638213.1, on the reverse strand, counting down.
CACTATCCCCGAGTAACATAGGCTATAGTGTTGGTGTATTTCTGGATCTACGTAAAGCATTTGACACAGTATCAATTCCTATACTTCTGGCACGATTAGAGAGCGCGGGCATAAGGGGAATCGTCCACGATTGGCTAGCTGATTACCTGAGAGAACGTAGCCAACAAGTGCGAGTTAGTCCATTTGAAAGTGAAGAGGCCGTATGTAGTTATGGTGTACCGCAAGGCAGTACGCTCGGACCTACGCTATTTCTGTTGTACGTCAATGAACTATGCAAAATAAAGCTAAAAAATTCTGATATTATCATGTTTGCAGACGATACTGTCCTTCTGTTCCATGGCTCTACCTGGCTACAAGCAAAAAAGTTCGCGGAAGATGGGTTGGCCACTACTATAACATGGCTTGAAGACAATCTTTTGACGCTAAACGCAGCAAAGACCAAATACATTTGTTTCCAGAAATCTATTGTTTGTAGCCCACCAACAGACTTTAATATTACAGCACATTGCCACCCCTGTAATCGTAACCGAACTGACAATAAAACCTGTACCTGCACTGTACTGGATAGAGTGGATACCATAAAATACTTAGGTGTTATTATTGACCATAGACTAACATGGAAACCACACATCCAGACAGTTGCTAAGCGAATTAGAAAATTAATTTATATGTTCAAGACTCTTCGCACAGTGGCAGACCATAAATTAGTATTACAAACTTACAGAGCTCTGGGTGAAAGTATTATTGGTTACTGCATACGCGCCTGGGGAGGTGCTGCTAAGTCCCATTTAATTGAGGTAGAACGCGCACAGCGAGCACTTCTTAAAGTTGCCATGGCTCTACCATTTAAGCACCCTACCGACGATCTTTATAGAAAATGCAACGTATTGTCGGTTAGGAAACTTTTTATTCTTAATTGGCTCCCCTCTTGGACGCCGCTCAGTGCAGACGTGTGCATAGCTTGTTTACGCGCTAATCCGGTTTCTAAGTAGTCATCATATTGTAATTCAAACGAGTGCAATTGTGAAGTGAATAACACGCGACTCTGACTTCTATCCCACTCGCACCTGTGTACGTAGCCGTTGAACGGTTGTTTGTCTCGCTCCCGGTGCAAGCGAGCCACATTGTGAAAATAAATAAATAATTGTAACCGATATATCTTGCAAAATCTTAAATATATTTTATATCGACGCTCGGTGTACGTATATGCCTATACACCATAATGGAAAGTACCTCGCCAAAAGATACCTTGTCCTATGGATCCGACTCCGACCTAAATTCAATGAGAGAAAGGAGGCAAAAAAACCGCAATAAAAGGTTACTGGAGCACTGTGATTGTTCTGACAGCATGAAACAACTAGAGAATAAAATTTTCAAATTGTTTTCGACCTGGAAAGATGAACACGACGCACAATATAAGAATTTACAATCAACTATTTTGGAAATGAGTTCTAAGTTGACGGATGTACAAAATACCAATCATGAAATAGAAAAATCATTGAACTATCTCTCAGATCAATTTGAAACGATGAAAAATAACGTCGAACGTCTGGAACATAACCACAGTGTACATAATCAGCGCATAAATCAACTAGAAATACATAACGAGGAACTACTGCGTAAGTCTTGCCTAAATTCCTTAGAGATACGGAATATCCCTTCAACCAAAAGTCGTGAGTCTCAAGAGGACTTAATAGATATTGTGGACAAAGTGTTTGATACAATTGAAGTGAACCATTCTTCTTCGGACTTTTATGATATACGTCGACTGCCATCAAAATCGGATAACAAAACCATTCTCGTCACCCTGTCATCTGTAATATTGAAAAATAAAATCCTGAAGCAGTTTAAATTATATAATGAACGAAAAAGGAGTAACAAATTAAATACATCGACTATAGGCCTTACTGGTCAGCCACAACAAATTTACATCGTCGAACAGTTGACGTTTAAAATGAAGAGGTTATACTATCTGGCTCGCGAACTTGTCAAGACCGGAGACTTCAAATATTGTTGGATTATTAACTCTAAAGTATTACTACGAAAAGAAGAAGGAATGAAGCCTATATACATAACAGATGAATCCCAAATTGAGCAATTAAAAAACCGTAAGAACTCTTGACTGGATGGCTGTAAACTTGATTTTTCTTTCTCCTTATATTATTATCCTATTATATTCTGTCTAAGATATGTAATAATTGCATACATTATCTTAAAACCATATTGGGTTATTGAGCAAATAGGCAATTCTTTTACTAAGCGTTACTTTAAAATAAATGTACTTTATAAATACTTACTTTACATACTACTTACAATACATTATACACTATACAATATACACTATCATATTAAAACCACACATTACAGAAACACAATTACTCATAACTATTACATTATAATAATATACCCACATAACCTACATTTCCTTATACTGACCTATGCTACAATATATGGTTTATTGTATTATGGATTATTAATATATATTCTACTACATATATATACACATATATATACACTACAGATTTACATACACCTTAGTTTTTTACAAACTCCCAACTCGGTTATTTTGCTTAAACTTAGTATAGTACACAAGTACCACAAATGCTACAATATAGCAAATTCCTTGGTAAATGGCATTATTCTAACCCGAATGCAATTCTTCAATGTATGTTATTACCTCGCAATAATTATTTTGTACCATTTGAAAGGCCATGTTATAAATACCTCATCATTTCTGAGTCCACTTAACAAATATATTTTTCCCTTAGTTAAGATTAACACTTGTCCATTGATTTATGGTATTTTTCCACTAAATCAGTTTAAATATACATTACGGTTATTATCACGGTTATTATTATGTACATTGGGTTATTTATTTAACATAAATATTTATAGCAATAACATAATTATCTATTTATGTATGTATGCATATGGATGGTCTCTGATTGTTTATGGACATTGCCAAGTTACTGCATTATTATGTACAACTGTACAAGTTTTCTGTAGCTATTATTTGTTTATATTATTGTATAATATACCTTTCGTTAATATCAAGGGCTATAAGCGTGTATTGTTGATGCTGCCTTTTTTTGTTTTTCTTCATTTAAAAAATGGCTTGTATAAATGAATATATTAGCAATATAGATGAGACCATAATCTCAGAGTCTCGTATGTCTGATCCAGATGATTGTACAAAATATATAAATGACCACCGTAACAACTTAAATATTTTAACACAAAACATTCGTAGTGTGAAGGCTAATTTTTCAAGTTTTCTATGTCTCTTGCAGAGGACTGATATAACCTACGACGTAATAATTCTTACTGAGTGTTGGCTTATGTGCAACCCTATGACTCCTTCTTTGAGTTCATACACTAGTTTTATTACTACTGATAACTACAACCAAAATGACGGTGTCACAGTATACATAAATAATAAAATAATTCAACAAACCAACATTGAGGAACCTTGCCTATTAGAATCAAACTGCTTGTTAATAAAAATTAAAAACGAAATTGCCATTATTGCCATTTATCGGCCTCCCTCATTTTATAATCCTACAACTTTTATTAATTCATTAGAAAAACTTTTGGCTACGCTTAAAACTTTTAAAAACATATATTTAGTTGGAGACATAAATATCGACATAGCCGATGGAAATAATTCTGCCTTCGCTAACGATTATCTGGATATTACTAGTTTCCACGGACTTATCCCCGGTCATACACTACCGACACATGGGCTTACTTGCCTTGATCATTGTATACTTAGAACAATATACGCAACGCAAATTTTAGTAATCGAGTCGACAGTAACAGATCATTATTCCGTTATGTTATCTATTGAAACTAATATAGCACCCTTAAAGAAAAAACTCGTACATATAGTTGACAAAGATGGACTTTTTCAAAGCATTAAAAACATAAATTTTGATAAAATATACCTTACTATTGATCCTAACATAGCCTTAAATTATTTTATTGATTTGCTAAGAACAGAATTAATATCTCATACAAAAATGGTGAAAGTACCATGTAAGCAACGAATAATTAAACCTTGGATTACTCCGGGGCTGCTTAGATGTATGCGCAACCGGGATAAATTGCATAAAAAAATGAAAAAGAATCCTACTAATGATATGATAAAATTAACTTACACTAGATATCGCAACTTTTGCAACAATCTACTTAAGAAAGCAAAACTGAACTATGAAAGAAGTGAATTCAATAAAGCTGGCAATAATTCTAAGCAGCTTTGGAATACTATAAAAGATGTTACCAATACAAATAAAACTAGAACTCAAGCTTCGCAATTACTAAAAATAAAAACAACTGTGGAACAATCACTGGATACGATTAATAATTATTTTGCAAATATTGGTAGTACCTTAGCTAAAAAAATGTTAAGCGTTGATATTATGAATTCTAATCAATCTAAAGGTAATACAGTACTAAGCTCATTCGTATTATTGGAAACTGACGAGACAGAGATAGGCAAAATTATTGATTCATTAAAGTCTTGCACTGCTGTTGGGTGGGACGGTATTTCCTCCAATTTTCTTAAAATACATAAAAAATTTCTACTTTCGCCTTTAACTTACATATTTAACCTGTGTCTTTCTCAGGGTGTCTTTCCTGACGCTCTCAAAATTGCAGTAATACATCCTATATTCAAGACCGGTGAAAAGGGAAATGTTGATAATTATAGGCCCATATCTATTCTAACTGCTTTGTCTAAGATATTAGAACGTATTATAAATAATAGACTTATTAAATATTTAGAATCCCACAATCTTTTATCTAAGTATCAATTTGGTTTTCGTAGGAAGAGGTCTACTGCGGATGCTATTCATGAGCTAATAGATCATATTGTTTCAGATCTGGATAAGGGATATAAATCTATGGCTATATTCCTGGACTTACGAAAAGCATTTGACACTGTTTATCACCCAATACTTTTTAATAAGCTTGAATCATTAGGCATTAGAGGAAATCAATTAGATATTTTTAAAAGTTATTTATCAAAAAGAATACAAAGAGTCAAAATAAATGAATTTACTAGTTCTGAACAAATAGTTTATTATGGCGTACCCCAAGGTAGTATACTTGGACCAACTCTATTCCTCGTCTATATTAATGACCTTTGTAACCTTCGAATTCATGATGGAAGAATAATATCATATGCAGATGATACTGTTATAGTTCTTAAAGGCTCAACATGGTTAGATACACTTAATAATGCCCAAAAAGGATTCAATATTGTTTGTGAATGGCTAAATAAAAATATTCTTACACTCAATTTGAATAAAACGCAATACCTTACCTTTTCTATTAAAAAGTCAACGCTTCCCAACCCTGAAGAATTCAAATTAGTTGCTAAAACCGCGAACACTACAATTAATAAAGATTATGAACAGATTATTAAATGTACCACTACCATTAAATATCTTGGTATTGTTCTTGACTCCAATTTGACCTTTGAACCCTATATCAATATATTGTCTGGGAGAGTTCGTAAACTAAATTACATTATTAAGAAACTTCGCAATGCAGCTAATTATGACATAATGAAAATGGTATACTTTGCATTATGCCAATCTCTCCTTCAGTATTGTATTTCAATTTGGGGTGGAGCTGCGAAATCTCACCTCATCACTCTCGAGCGTGCACAAAGATCTGTTCTTAAAGTTTCCACCGGTAAATCAATTTTTTATCCAACATTTACACTTTATCAGACCTTGAATGTTCTAACGGTTCGTCAACTCTTCTTTCTAGCTATTATCCTAAGGCAACGCTCCATTACTCCCTACCAAAATAACTTAACTAAACGAAACAAAATAATTGCACCGAATAACATTTATAACACTATTTTTGCACATAGATTTTTTCTTTTCCTTGGCCCCTTTCTTTATAATAAATTTAATCGTATCCTTTCAATTCATGAGTTAAACCAATATAATTGCAAAGCAATATTAAAGAAATTTCTAAATAACCTAAACTATGAAGAAACCGAAAAGTTTTTGCAGAGACGAATATAATAATATAATATAATATAATTATGTATATCTAATTTATATAGTATATTATGTTTATACATAAAAAATAAATAAAGATCAAAATACATATTTATATTTTAAATATATTTATTACACAAACTAACACTACACCACACATACACACGAACACACACACACACACACACACACACACAAACACACTTATTCATACGGCATCAATCCTATAAGCAACACAATATAATAATAAGTTTATCTTAATAAGTATTACCTAAGTTTTTTTATTTTTTTTTTTATTGTTACCTTACTCACCTCGGTTACACATATCAGATATGATTGTTGTCCTGTTTTTGTATTGTAATAATATGATATATAAGCTACCTTACAAGAGGTTGGGGCCTGGTGTCTTGTAACACAGGTATTTAAATACCTAGCTCAAGCACCAGCTCCCACAAACATCATTTGTAAAAATCTTTCTATCTGTATGAACCCCTTTGTATGTTTGCTGTTTGTGGTGAGAAATAAATAAAGTTTATTATTATTATTATTATTATTATTATTATTGTATTAAACGGTATCACATCAAGACCGCATCAGTTGTACCAATCACCAACAAAAGGCATTATAGGTTCCCAGTTCCCAGGTTCAATTGTGCTCTTGCACAACGGCATTACCTGTATCTGGCTCCTAAATTTTATAATGTTTTTAGTGCCAAAAAAAGAACAAAAGGTTTAAATTTTTATAAAATAAAACGTCTAGGTCTTGAATGGCTGCAAGGCTATGATTATGAAGGAACGGAAAGTCTGCTGAGTACTTTGATTTAACCGAACGCTCACACAACACACACACACACACCACACACACACACACACACACACACACACACACACACACACACACACACACACACCACACACACACACACACACACACACACACACACACACACACACACACACACACACGCACACATACACACACACAAAACACCCACATAAAGACACAGAACACTGCTGCATTATATTTTGTAACTGTTTTGTTTTGTTTACTTTTCATATTTTATTTGTTGCTGTATTATTGTTAATCACTAGTAGTTTAGAATATATTTCATTTTACACTGTTATATTTATAGTTCATAATTTTGGGAAGACACTGCCTTCTACAACACAGTGCAAACTAAAGTTGAAGGCAGGGACTCCAACCATATTTATACCTATGGAAAATGAAATGATTAAATGATTAAAAAAAAATGATTAAAAATGATTATATTATATTTTCAAAAAAAATTAGGGATCCTTAATAAAACTCCAATAATGTAACCCAAGGTGTAAAAAAATAAGAAAACCGAAGCAAAGCGAGGGCGGTTACTCGTTTTAGATATAAGTGAACCTATAATTGTCCCACTGCTGGGCTCGGGTCTCATCTCAAAATGTGTACCAGGCCATAGTCTACCACGCTGGCCAAGTGCGGTAGACTTCACACACCTTTGAAAATATTATGGAGAACACTCAGGTTGCAGGTGCAGGTTTCCACACGATGTTTTTCTTCACCGAAGCAAGTGATAATTAACTTCTAATACGCACATAATTTTGAAAATTAGAAGTGCGAGCCAGGATTTGAACTTGGCCCCCTGTGTTCGGGAAACCAACGGTAAAAACGATAGGCTATACCTAAAGTCTGCTGTATTTTAACAATGATATTGTATGTAGTATAATATCTTTGATTTTAAATGAATAATAATCTATACTAATATATAAAGAGGAAAGATTTGACTGTTTGTTTGCATTGAATAGGCTCCGAAACTACTGAACCGATTTGAAAAATTGTTTCACTTGGCAAGCTACACTATCCCCGGGAGACATAGGGTATATATTATTTTCAAAAAAAAAATCGATCCTTAATAAAACTCCAATAATGTAACCCAAGGTATAAAAAATAACAAAACCGAAGCAAAGCGGGGGGGTTACTCGTCATTAATAAAACTCATCTATACTAATATTATAAAGAGGAAAGATTTGATTGTTTGTTTGCATTGATTAGGCTCCGAAACTACTAAACCGATTTGTAAAATTCTTTCACTGTTGGGAAACTACACTATGCCCGGGTGATAAGATATCCGATTCCTTTCATGAAATAAGCAGGTATAAAGTTTCCAATCACTCAACTCCAATTAATATATTTGATATCACATTACATCACATCACATTTACGATAAAATTTAAATATCAAGCCCTCCTTAAACCTAACTTTATAGAAGAGCTTTTACGGAATTGAATTGATTAAACGAACTCAATTTATATTTGAATAAATAAAGAACAATTACGTAACATAAACATCCAGAACATATACTAGAAATAATAAATAAACGTTTACACACTCATACCCCCGCAGTAGGTTTTTACCTATGTCGCGGGTGGCATGGACGACACATACTATAACACATCACAATAAAACCCATGATCCAGGACACAATATACATAAATAATATCTAAACTTATAAAATAACGGATTCGTATTCGTATCGGATGGGTATATAGTATACCTATAATGTGTGATAAAATACACGATGTAAAAATGTTAAACATGTAATTTTTAAATAACCGTAGTGGTTCTATAAATATTTCGTTAAAATGGTAACGAAAGAGAGTAGAAGACGGGAAGAGCGTTGCCTTGTTCAGTTGTTCTGTTAGGACTTTCAAGCTGTTACCATGTCGGTCGGTGATGACGACTTGACGACGGACAACCCGACGGCTTGCTGGGTAAGGGCTCGGACACATTGGCAGATATTTACGATAATAGACTGTTTACTCGTACTTATAGGACACGTGCAAGTCTTAAATATTTGCTGACCACTAGTGTATCCTACATAGGAGTTCAATAGAGTGTAATGATAGTGAAAGATAATTTTACTTTTTTTTTTAGTTGATTTTTGTTCTTTCGGACGTAACAAACAAAAAAATAAAGAATAAGTTGTGCTTGTTCTCATTGGTACCTAATTTTAAAATTTCTCCAGTTGCGGTTATTATTAAAGTTTTATTATTCGTTCTATGTATTTTATGACTTTTTGTGGTAAACATAGGATCAAGGAAAATAAGCAAACAATACTAGCATTTCATGGGTGATTGGCGGTCAGCCGATCACTGACGGAGTTTTATCGTTTATGTCTCCATGTGAGGCCCACCTCGTCTGACTAATAAAACTTTAACTAACGGATATAACTTTACTATAAACGTCTGATTTTAAAATCTGCACATATTAATATCTCTTTTTTCGAATGTAAGTAATTGCTTTTTAATACAATCGATGATTGCTTGTTTGCCTTGTGTGAGAAAAAGCAAACGTGACGAAAAAACTAGCATGAGCCAACGCTGATAATTTCTTCTTATTATCTAAAATTGTGTACCTGCTGTTGGTAGACTATAAATTAACCAACCTACGTTGTTTAGCCAAATCAGACAGAACTATATGTATAGACTTTACAAGCTTAAAATCTTCCTCACTGTTAGAGGAAACCTGATCAAATAGCGAAACGTACAGTTTTTACATGCCTGGCTTTTTTCGGGGTAAACATCGATTAAAGGAAGTTACGTACTTAATTATTGGTAACGGCTCATTGCCTTTTTAATTATTATTAAATATATAAACATATAAAACTATTCATCACATTCGTTTGATTTACTTCTATTAAGTATTTTTGAGTTAACTTAACACGCGTGATCTTAGTGTCTGGTTTAAAACCTTTTATTCTTTACCTACAAGCTACGAGAAACTAAACAATAACCGTGAGATTTTGTATATTGTATTTACAACTTTAATAATTTACAAAGAAAAGGAGTTAAAATCTTAAATTGCTTTAATTTTTCAAACTAAACATCTTTTTTGCGGGATGCGTGGATTGTTAACTTACCTATATCATTGGCATTGACATGTGACAATCCATTTGATGAGTAAATAGCGTAATTACTATGAAGTAGAAAGCGTAGAGGGGCGGAGCGTGGTGGAGCGCGCGCGCGCAGTGCAGTGGCTTCGCGGAGCGCGCGCGTGCACACCGCTACCCGTGCAGCCGAGCGACCCGACCCGCGCCCGCGTCCGCACCCGCATCCGCGCCCGCGCCCGCCTCCGCTCGTACGCCGCGACCACAACCGACCCTTTATAAAGCCAACACTGCACGACCACTCGCACGCAGTCTCCGCTCAACAGCGATCTCTCGTACACTCACCGGCTTTCACGTACACGACGTCGAGTTACGCTAAACTTTAAACGAGTTAAACAAAAATACCGTGATCATGGACGATGACTGGGGATACACCTGTGAAAACGGTGAGTTTACCTGTTTTCATTCGCTCGCTGGCAAATCGCAGCTATCGGAGCCAACCGGTTTGTTTACGTCGGGCACGTGACAGCCTCCGTGTAAATAAAAGAAATCTCCGAGTTTACTTATAAATATGCAAGTTAGTGATGGTTGAATTAAAGTAATTACACGAAGCGTAATTATAATAATTAAAGATGAGTCATATTCCGAAAACAAGTAACTTAGTATCGTGACGTAGGCCTTAGGTTTTTCTTTAACAAATAATACCCAATTTGTTTCCATTCATGCACCGTACACCTGTTGATTTTTGTATTATAACAGAAGTGTTTATCGTGATAGGTGTTCCGAGCACAAGTGTAAGTAGGTAGACACATTCCGATCCGAGAGTAATATTTATATTTTATAAATATTTTAATTACGCGACTTTAATGTATCAGATAGGAAAATACCTGTTTATTATCAAACTGTTAGATTACATTGTTTACATGATAAGGCATAATTTATTCTTAAAATTATATAGGTAATTATATAGGTGTATTCAAAGCAAAAAAGCTAATTTTCATCCATTTGTTAGGTATAAATACGATATGTAAGCAAAGTTATATCAGATGCCGTTGATCTTTATGACTCTCTCTTGCGGCAACATAACGAAGCTAAATGAGCTGCACTTAATGCAAATCTCAGAACTATATGTAAGATGGATTGAGCAGACATATTATTTATTATTATATAACTTTATCTTTTGGAATTTAAAGACGAAAACGCAGTTATAAGCTTGGAAACATAATAATGGTTTTAACTTGATGATTAACATACTAATTAGGTATACCTTAACAAATTTGATAAAAATATCCGAGAATTACTTTATTATGTAATGGCTTCAACCCATTAATGGCCCACTACTGAGCACGGGTCTCTCCTCTTGAGGAGGCCTAGAGCATACTCCATCACGCTGCTCCAGTGCGGATTGGTGGAGGGGTTAGTGGCCAACCCAATAGTCGGAAGTTTTCATGCCGCCCGAGGGCCTCCGACATGGCTTAACGACTGTTATCTTATGATAACAACCGGGACCGACGGCTTTACGTGCCCTCCGAAGCACGGAAACGCTCAAGAAATTTTTGCCACTAGCGGTCACCCATCCAACTACCGAGCGCGCCCGCTGTTGCTTAACTTTGACGATCACATAGGATCGACGCAAGCCGATCTTATTATGTAATAAAAATGTCTTACTAAGGAAAATATTTTGAAATCGAAAGTTTCAATAAAGTTATTGTCAAATCCAGGTATTTGTTTTTATTTGGAAAAATCTAAATTGAATTATCAGCCGTAAAGATTTGGTTAAGCACTGAACGCCTTGAAAGGTTGTCTGCAACTTTGCAAAAAAGGCATTGCAAGTGCTACCAATGCTACTATTAATCCGATTTGGCCTCATCTTACAATGATGGCCTTGGATGATGGCATCGGTCATTGAACACCAGTTGATTCTGGCTGAATATCTAAAAAAAATGGTGCGGTTTATTAAAGCCATACTTTAAACTCAAGTATAACTAGGCAACTGGAAAATTGCAGCCGGTCACGAGTGCCAAAGACTGTAATTTAAAGCCTGTGTAATTTAACTGAGAATCGCAAATTAATAATAGTTCGTATTCCTCAGATCCAGCTCCTCAGATGGTACAGTCGGCCGCAGAAGTAGCTTAACATTTTAGTACCTTGTCACATTACCTACATTTCTTGAATTTGTCATAGATGTTGCTAGGAAACCGACGAAACAGTTACTATTACAAAGTACTAAAATGTTAAGCTACTTCTACGGCCGACTGTACCTACATCAAGCCATCAAGCTTCAAATCATAATTAAAACTCAAAACATAATTATTTTTTATATTTCTAATCTAAACAGGATTAAATAAAAAAATTAAAAACGTCCAAAGTAAATTAATAAAAGAGCTAAAATTTTTAATTTAAAAGCGTCTTAAAAATTATTGCTAATTACTACAATACTTTTTATTATGGCAAACATAACTATAGTGCCATTTGGAGTGTACGAAGAGGATTCCATTACAGCCTTATCTGAGTTGGTCACTGATGTAGAGCTGAGATGGAACATATTATTAGTAAGCAGTAAACATCTCATAAGCAGTGATAGCCTAGCGGTTAGAACGTTGGTCTCTCGAACAGAGGGGCCCGAGTTCAAATCCTGGCACGCACCTCTAATTTTCAAATATTATGTGCGTATTACAAGTTAATTATCACTTGCTTCGGTGAAGGAAAACATCGTGAGGAAACCTGCACACCGGAGAGTTCTCCATAAAGTTCTCAAAGGTGTGTGAAGTCTACCAATCCGCACTTGGCCAGCGTGGTAGACTATGGCCTGTTACCCCTCACATTGTGAGAGGAGACCCCGAGCCCAGCAGTGGGACAATTATGGGTTGTTGCTTTGCAAACATCTCATACTCGTATTTAAATATAGGTATTAGTAGCCATTAATTTATGTGTTTAACATACAAATGACGTGTCGTATGCATAAAAAACTGCATTGTAATAAAATCTTATCAAAATAAAAACATAAGATAACTATATTTGATGATAGTCTTACGTTAAATATGTAAAAGGTAAAAGGCCGAAAGGTGTAAAAATATCGCGTGTGAACACTAATCACTGACCTACATAAACATTCCGAAACAGCCGATGAAGGAAACTTTGCAAACTTCAAGCTGCATTCACACTACTTATACGAAATATTTCTAAAATTTTGTAAAATGGGGCCGTTATTAGTTATCCATCGGTAAGTAAAAATAACAGTTTGTAATTGATTCGAAAATTGCAGTTTCATTTAGACGCTAAAATAGTTACAGGGTCTGAAATCCGTCTTCAACCACAATTATGAATTTCTTGGCTTTGCTCCCAAGTCCCGATTTATTTCGGTTCAAAGCCATCCTTCCTTAAAATATTTAATAACATTCTCTGGCAGTCAACTTTTAAGGCAAACAGTCATCGTTGAAGGCGGCACAAAAGCTATATACCTAATGTAAGAGAAATGTGCGTCTCAAATATTTTAAATAAAAATATAAAGTCTGATTTTATATCAATGGAGGCGCGTAGTTGCAATAAAATAAATGTTCAAAAACAAAAACCTTAAGGAAGAGCTTTCATTACTGTTACATTTTTTTAATATTATTTAGTCACCAAATATATTTTTTAGTTTTTTCCTTAAAAGCGATACCACCTACAAATAGGTACTTATCATACTTAACATAAAGCTATAATAGCTATACTATTATAGCTATACCTTAAGCCGCTCTGATTTTACCAGTGAAAGTGCGTGTATGGTAGAATTGTCTATTGTTTCGGGCACATCACAACATAGATAGCTACATTCTTATATGCAATCTTCTAATGAGATCTGACTTCAGAAACAGTAGCAATGCCGAATAACAGTGCTGAAGTCAGACTCTTTTATTTAAATACCAACTGTATTCTCGATAAAAGATTTTTTAAACCAATAATGCCATTTTCCTAACATTTTTATACTCCAGTCGTTTGGTGCCAAAAAAGGAGCTTACCTGGAAACTTTTCAGGGAGTTTTGAAAATGATTAATTTCATTGATTTCGATGTACTCTTTTCAAATTTCAAGTGTGTTACCTCGTACCTTGAAAAAAATAAAAATCACTTATATCACACTGTGACCGTGCACTAAGATTACGCTTTTGGGTGCGTAAAGTAGCCCTTTTTTACACGGTCCGAAAACTCGTGGTTTAAGTAAATTATAACTCTAAAAATAAATTAGTTATTAGCAATAAACATAAAAACAATTATTTATCGAGCATAATCAAGCATAATTAAAAATATGGTTTCGTTCCATTTTAATTGTAATTATCGCGTCATTTATTTATATAACCTTACCGCGAAACCCGGTAATTCAGTAACAATATTGTTAGCTGTAAAGACCGTGGTGAATCGTTAACAGTGACCTACGAAGAAATACTTAATTATATAAGTTATCATTCATAACTTTTCGTGTTTAAAGCAGCTTAATGCATGTTGTTTTTATTTTTTGAGATATTTGACAAGCATATCAAGTATATCTGTATCAAGAAGTAGAATTAACAGAAACGGTTAATATTTCTTAGTAGATATCCTCTTTGTGTAAAATAATATACCCAGCGCAAAAGTTTGAGGAAAAGTGTGTTACAAAGCTTAAGCTAACTACAGGTTGTTTATTTTTATAAACTATGTCTAAATATTTAGTGAAGCAACAGTAAATATAGGTCTACGGAAGCAACTTCTTATTACATTATTTCCTCTGTGCTATTGGCTAGTGTACAAAATAGTTTTTGAAAGATAATTAAAACTGATACACGTTATTAAAATAATACCTTTATTTTGAAGGTTCCACTTCTACGATGATGTATGTTACATATATAGTAGGGTCAATATGCAGCCGATACAAATGTAAACAAATCAATAAAATCTTTTTTAGGGTTTTCACAGACTGACATGAATTTGTACACTAAATGCGTTTTATTTAGACAAACTAGTCATTAAGACAAAATTACATGATGTTAAAGGTTTCAAATTGCTTTTTGGAAATAAGGTTGTCATTGCAAAGTATGTGAATGATGACAGTGTTATTTAATTTTGTTTGTTTCCACATTTACTCGGAGTTTATAATTGTTATCGATCTATACATGTGTATTTATTGAAAAAATCATTTGGTGTACAAATTCATGTCAGTTAGTGAAAAATCTTACAAACGATTTTGATCTTTTGTTTACATTTGCATCAGCTGCAAATCGATCCTAGTATAGATAACTACGACATTTTTTACTGTACATGATTCATACAAGTAGGGTGTGATTCGCTTTAATTCTGGATAGACTCAACTTCCCCCCCCCCCCCCCTGACAACTAAATGGTAGGTAGGTAGTTAATACGTAATAGCACATAAGAAATGATAGTACTCGATGAACTACGGAACTCTACATTGCGCGTAGAATGACACGCTTTATTTAAAGTGAACAAGTATGCGAGTGTCATATTTTCTTCAAAAAACGTTTAAGACGTAATGAAATTCCATATCAAATAAGATACATAGTTACATCTATTTAATCGATTAGATAACGGTATGAATAAAACATTGAATTCAGATTCTCGCAGTAACCATCGTTACTTGGGCATTTATTATTAAAATATACAGCGAATTCATTACCTATTATTGCTCTACTTATTTCTAGCAAACCACCCTCGCTTCGAAAAAAATTGTATTTTAGCTAAGAGCCACTTAGATAACAGTACCTGCCTACTTTTAAAGTAGACTAAAACTTTAGAACGGTATTTCATTGAAACGTTTAAGGTTAGCTGGATCCAGCAAATTGCACAGCGTCATCTTGTCATACACATACACAGTTGCGTAACGAAACGATAATAAAAACAATTTAAGTTTTAAATATAAGTACCAAAATACGCAAGACTTTTGAAAAAAATACCACAAGGCTACAAAAGGGCGATAAAAAATGAACATTAATTTTGTTGCTGATGACGAAATAAAAAACAAGTATGAGAATAGCATTTGGACGCTTTTAATTTCCCACCTTCCAGGTGTTTACTAAAGTATAAATCTCTTCTCCAAACTTTTACTGTCGACGCTACACGATGAGTTCTCTTTGTAAAAATACCGAATAGGTACTTCATTTGTAAGGAGAAATGCTTTTCATATACTGTAACGCGAATAAGTACATGGTACATACCTACATAACTTTTCCTACCAATACCAATATAGGTACCGTCTTTTCGCATACTTACCTACTTGTCATTATCTTATTTACTTATCTATTATAGCTCTTAGCTAAATCTATATGAAAACTCACACAATAGTTCAGAGTCATTTACTTGTTAATGAACTAGGCAGATATCTCACATTCGTTTTATAAATATAAGTACCCGGATGACCGTGGAATTCTCAAAATTTTTAAAAAAGGTCAAAATCTCGAAAACGATGACACTTTTACTAAGGTAATTTTTTGACATTATGGTAGGTCCACTTTCAAGCCCTCTACTGTTGCACCACTACTTACGGGACATACATATACATATATACAAGAATTGCTCGTTTAAAGGTATTAGATATCTGCTACCATACTTTATAGATACGTCCTATTGAAGTTTTATTGAAATTGCGAGAATGAACTTTTTATATCAATTCCATACATTAAAAATTAAATAAATTATTTTCTTTCTTCGTTAAGTTTTCCTAATAAAAGTGGATTTTCATAAAATTATTTTGTATTATTTATAAATATTATAGTTTATGTGTGAATACAATATGTTTCTAATATAACTATATTGTATATGAGATAGGTAGGTAGAGTAGGCACATACAACCTACAAACCTAACCTGCCTAAGCGCTTAAAGCTGTATTAGTAGAACAAAATCTAAAAATCAGAGACATGTGAAAAAAATCACGGAAATACTTTATAATGATAAAAAAATAAAACTGTCATGGCTATGGTTTTGCAAGTTGATGAGTACTCTACCAACTGATAGCTACGCGGCGGAACTCTACATTATGCCGTATGCGCGTGACCTGACACACAGTTGGTAGATTTTTTCACATCCTATTATTACTTAAGGTATTTCTTCGTACAAGTAAACTTTTGGTTACATTTATACGTTGTAATCTGAAAAAATGCATATACCCGTAGGTATGCTCATACGTACATAATATATTCGATAAAAAAAAAATACAATGAGTATGAGGTAAGAACTCTTAAGCCATTTAGGCGTTTACCTACATCGCTCTGTGTAGGTAGGTATGTATGTATGGATGGCAAATGGTTATGCGCGCGTTGTAGAGTTCGACGGTGTTTAGTTATTATGTCATTTAGTGTGTTTGTGTACACATGAAGCTCGCTCACAGTAGGTATACAATAATCACAACATAAATTATCTCCGCTCCGAATGTAATTACTGCGAATTTTAAACCTTAATTTGCAAAAAACATCCAATCGCTTTAGTTTTAAATCGCAATTTTAATGATTAGCATTCGATAACAATGGTTAATAACAATATCATTACGCAACTCTCATTAAATGACAGCGCAGCGATATCCAATTAAACAAATAAACTGGTTTGTTTATTTGCACATGACTCTAAAAAAAACAATATATGAAATAATGCCTGTATCCAGTTTACGTTTAGCTTTCATGAAAATTAACGCAATATTCCCGTCTAACGAAAACCTTAAAATGTCAATGTTATTAGTACAATTTATCAATTACATGGCATATAACCATTGAACTGTATGTATGTATGTATGGGGTATGAGTGTGTTAGCGTGTTAGCGTGTGTTAGTGTTTAACTATTACATTGCTTTCGTATATTATACTTCAATGCATACAAGCGTGGCGAAAGTACAGTCTCTGGACAAGTGATGGGACCAAAAGCATATTCGACCACGCTGTTTCAGTATGGCTCAGTGAAGGGTTAATCAATGTAACACCATTTACTAGCCACGATCGCCTCAATATAATATTTTAGATCGCCCGGAGGCCTACCAACGACTGTTCTAACTACTGCTATTATACAACGGTAACAACCGGTCCGAAGCAAATTTTTGGCACAAGCTGTTACAAACACATCTTTGTCATTTCGACCTCGTTCAATGTTGCATATTCGGTTAGTTCTCAATTGACTCGGGATGCACTATAACTGACTTTATAAGTCCAAGAGTAGCATCGGGATGAAATAAACTTTTAACGGGCGGTTTTTGAAGATAAAATATATTTTTTAGCCTCTACATATTTTTATGCTGATTTTTCTCTCCTATTCTTAAATCAAGTAGAACACATTTTCATAACAACGATCTAAATACGTCTTGTAATATTGATATTTTAGTTTAACGTATCTAAAATCTGGGTCTCCAAATCTGCAGCATCACTGAAACTGCGTTGCAATGCTGAAGACCCGTTTGGAGCCTCCCGCTTCCTTCTTACTCCGCAATATAGCGAGTTGCAGTTGCAGTTAATGATTTCCATGTGCTGTTGTGGCCTTGTGGTGGCTCGGCTCGATTTATTATATTATCTACATTAAAAAATATTAGTACTATAATAGCAGTAATTACGCAAAGATAGGTAGGTTGTCATAGATCTAGTTCTACGCCAATGACTCGTTAACATCAGTTAAAGTTTAATCGTGGGAATTAACTATGATATTAACTAACAATTAGTAACAATCCTGCAATAAAAACCTGGTCACTCATTACCAATTGAGTTACGAGCAACTTCTTCAACGAGAATCGTGCTTTTAATCTTTTATTTTATCTTAAACACAATCTAATCTATACTATCCAACGACATTCTCAACCATCCTGTTAGCGGAAATTGGCGAAAGTATCTTTCGTATCAAACCAAACTATATTATTATAATTAGAGTAATACAAAAACAGCTCAAGATAAAAGTTAGTTCTAAACGCTCGATCTCTAACGTTCAGCACAGGCGGGCGCTCGAGCGCTCAGTAGCAGTAACCTTGAAGCGTGGCTTCGGAGCGGAAATTGCAGCCATTCATTGACAGTCGTACAATTAAGATTTTTCTTTTACACTGAGCTATTAGAACGCAAAGAAATACGGAAGTTATCACAAGATCAGAATGTAGAGTCGCACTTCCGACTATTGCAAACATTATATTTTTTTTATTAATCTGCATATTTACATCCGGTGTAGTTTGACAGAAAATAATTATAAGTCTAGCAGTGGAATGATGTGATGAGGATAATGATTCAGCCATTACGTAACAATTGATATTTCTTTTCTGCAACAAGATAAACATTGAGCGAAAAATTAAAGAAAACAAGCGTTACCTAACATTAAGTTAAACGGATGCTCGTACGTAAAAGGTGTCATTATCTTTCAGGTGATACTGTGTATTGTTATTATCTCGTGGAAATAGAGAATGTTGTTAGAAAAATGACTTAAAACCAGGGGCGTAGCTACCGCCGTATCAGCCGTATCAATTATACGGGGCCCCCAGCGTATAGGGCCCCCACTAACACTCCCAAAAAAAAAGCTCGTCAGCGGCCTGCGACCGCTACAGTTGCTACTCCTTTTATATTTAACAGCTAACGTTGAGGGGGCCCCACAACAAATATTGATATGGGGCCTCCTTAGGGCTAGCTACGCCACTGCTTAAAACCATTACGTATTCAATTACATAATTAATTGTTCATTAATATGTTTTCTCATTTCGCTATTTATGATTGGGGTAATTAGAGATGACGTTATTTTGTAGTCGATTATTTATTTTTAGTGCTAGTAAAATAAAATTATAACCTTGCAATAAACTATAACTTACAGACTAGTTGTACCTACATTGTTGATGGTTTTAAGGAGTTTTTTTGTATATCGATTATTTTTATCTGTATCTTCTCAACTAACTACATTCTTACAAGACGACCATTTGTAAGGATATTTAAAATATAACGAGTTCACTAATCTTCCAAACATTTTAATACAGGCCTAAAATGTACATATTCAGAATATTAGAATCTTCTCGGCTCAGCAATTTACAAGACTAACGCCACAACTCAGAGTCACTAACGGTTTTTTAAATCGCCCCTTAGTACAGAAATTGTATGGCGATTCTTTACTAAGGAGCGACTAAAGTATCCGTTAGTGACTCTGAGTTAGAGCGTAAATAAACGAATATTAAATACGACTATTACACGACTTTAAGCATCGAGTGCCTCAAAATCAACAGTAAGCTGAAGACAAAACTAATTTTTCACACTATTTAGCCGTACTTAATTAAAACTAGACAATCTGTTGCGACTATAGTTAGTTATGATAAATAAATCAGAGTCAGATAAAGAAGGCCGAGGTCACTTGTCGGTTGTCGGCGGTAATCGCTGCGCCTGCGCTTGGCGCTTCTGCTTGTGACACAAACCTATCCGTTATATCTTTGTTATTTGCACAGTTAATTTTATCTAATTACCTTTTTATCTTTTCATTTTATTGTTCTGTAATTAAGCCGCGTGTTAAGTGTGAAAAATGTCATTATTTTTTTACAAAAGTTATTAGAAATAAGTACTTACATAATGACGTAGGTGGGCACGTAGAAATATAAACGTTTAAGGTTTATTTAATTAACTTTTGAAGGTAATTAATTACCGAGCAGGTATGCACGTGCTATGGAAATATATTACACATTCAAACAAATTTCCTGAAGTATCTACATAATTATATAGATATGTATGCCTACATGTAATAGGTAATTGACTCAGTAAAGAATAGTCTAAATAAAATTTAGCATTTACTATATTTTTATTACTAACCAGTTAATTATTTATAAGTAAAAGGTTTAATACGAGTTTGTGTACGACAATTTTTATTATTTCGAATGTAGAGTTCAATGCTCTATGTCACTGTCATTTAATACAGTAGTTGGGCAGTCTATGGCTATTTAACATTGTGTTAGATATGTATGTATGTATGTTAAATATGTTCATAATATAAAATATGGTAGTAACTTCGGGTACCTTTACTTACTGAAGAAATAGACATATCGATTTTATATGTACAATTTTTTAGTTTATACGTTTGCAATGCTATTAACCCTTTAATAAGCATTATGAAACGGGTCGTATCAATTGAATACAGTAAATACCGTAACGATTGTATTGGTGACAAGTTAACGACTGCCGCACTTCGCTCGTGGACCGTGGAGCCCTATCGTGCACGCGACAGACGAACTACGAAGATAGACACGTCCGTCCTCCGATCACCTCAATTGAGTAAATTGCTTCTGAATATACCTATTCGTCTCTTTAACGCGAACTGTTTATTTTACGGGCACCGTAATCGGTCCGTTGCTATTGGAAATATATTGTTTTTGGCGATGGTTATCAAAATTACCGAAATTGCGAACATCTGACGGCAATATGGTGTTCAATTGATGAAACTGCTATTGGTTACTATTTATAGGATCACTCGAGGCCGAGGAAGGTAAGTTCGTACCAATTGACCACCAGTTAATAAACGAATATTTTTATTGGTTATCAGCTAAAAATTGCAATTTTGGATTCTCGTAAGCGGTAATAACTCAAGAGTTTAACCGAGTAACTGTCTTGTATTTACGTAATAACCTCATCATTTTAAACTTGACTCATCGTAGACTGAACACATTTTACTATGATACAGTCACGATATATATTTTGTACGTCGATATTTCGACCCAATTGCATGGTTCGTGGTCACGGCTGAGTTGAGTCATTAAACTCGTAACTACAATTCATTTGAATTCATGCATTCTCCCAAAAACAACAGTAGAATGTGTTGACGTCTTTCTTCTTAACTGACAACGCGTTGACGACACTTTAAAGTTGCGGAGGTTCAAAACCACAACGTCTACAGCGAATTTTACATTACCATCGCAGACCATCCATAAAATTGTTATATTCTGAATCATTGTAAATAGCGTTTATTTTCTTATTTAGTACGTATGCAGTGTAATGAGCCGTGAAAAATTATTATGCTTCTCATTTTACTCACAAGAACGATTGTATGTTAATGAAGTTACATACGTAACGCAAGTAATGGTTATTTCTTACATTTTAGGTGAGGTTTGTCCGGGTCGCCATCATTTTTAGTAAATTTTAAGAAATCTTAAAATACAATTCTGAAACGTTGTAATCTCGACGCGTTATTTAATGCAGGCTACCCTCTCCGGATTTCATGGTTGTACGGTTTTTGACACATAAGATAGTCAGATACGGTCTAATGAGAAAGCATCGGTTCCACATAAATGTATATGTTACCGGATATCTGTATAATTTAGCATTCTATACAATACCTAGGCAATGTATAGAATATCTAAAACGTTCAGGTAACGTTTTGAATAATATTTATTTCATACTTAGCCCAGGCATTATATACAATACTCCATGCGTAGTTGGTAATGTGTGTAAAAGACGGTTCTCTGCGTTTTCGCCGAAAATTGTTTGCCCGATTATCACTTGCCAACTAACGTTTCGCAGAATTTTATTTCGCCGAATAATCATTTGCCAACTTATCACATATATTTTTTTTATTTCCCAACCTAACAGTTGCCAACTGTACGTTTGGTCTGCCTTTTATAATGACACTTTTCAAAAGGCCAACTTTCAAGTAGCGAATGTTTCAGTTAGAGTAATATTCATTTAGTTGTATATTGTTTATAAACCTAGGTTTGTAAATTTGCGGTTCTTGTTATCTTCCGGTGACATATGCAAGGCCGTCTTTAACCTACTGGAGGCCCTGGGCATATTAGAATAATGGGGCCCCAATGACTTGTCAGAACACTATTTTGTTAGAATAAACGAAGAAAATAGGTAAGCAAGCCTCTAGAATTATGCAAAAGCTAATAAGAAAATTGGTATTGTAATCAGTAATTTAGGTTCGATTTATTCGAATTAAAAAAGTTTTTCAGTAATAAATATCGGTTATTGTTTAGTGATCTGGCAGAAACTAGTGGGCCTATATCGATCACGGGGCCCTGGGCACGTGCCCAGAGTGCCCAGTGGGAAAGAGGGGTCTGGACATATGCACTTTTAGGGAGAATTTAGGGGTTTTTGATACACAAAAAGGCTTCCAAACGTCTCCGGCGCTGCGGGAAGTGCAGCCCCTCCGCCCTTCCGTAACAAACTGCAGGCACTCCATGCTCGCCTACGCAGCCTCGGCTTTTTGGTCGCCTGCGGCGACCAGCCTCAGCCGCTTCGGCTCACATGGTGCCTGCAGTTGGTTACAGCGGCCGGGGGCTGCTCTCCCTCCGCGCCTCCGGGGTTTACATTCACTCTAGGGGTAGGGCAGACTAGTACCACGTGGGGTCGGGGTTGACTAAGTCGGTTCTGTCACCAATTTTGAAAAATCTGAAGCTGCGTAGGCGAGCAGTGTAGTGTAGGAGCCATTAGACTGCATCTCTCCTTACCATCAAGTGTGATTTCGGTCAAGCATTAATTTAAAATGTATAAAAAAATATCTATTCATGCAGGTTACAATTTGTTTTGAGTGTGTTTTTAAGTAAATTCTTAATTCCAATCTCCATCCAAGTTGACTACACATACCCAAATCTAACTTTATTCATTGCCGGTGGACTTGCAGGTATTCTGTACAGTATTTGGGAAACGTATACATTAACTAGGCAAACTATGTAATGGTGAATAATATTCATATAATTTAATACATTGCCGAAACGACCCAAGTATTATACATATTTCCTAGGAATTGTGTTGAATACCTGCATTATACAGATATCCGGTAACATATACAGTCTTTTTGTTGTAATTTCAGAGAGCCGTCAATTTAAAAATTTAACAAAATAATAGTTTAAAAAATTTAATACCTAACTACTCGGTTTTAACAGAGAAAAAAAATTGAGACTGTGCTGTTAACGATTAAGTTCCTTCGGCTGGAACCAAACTTGGATGTAGTATCAGATCAATCTTGTCACAAAAATGTATTGTCATCAGAATTAAAGCAATATGTAAAATTTCAACTCCTTAAGATAAGTGGAAGTAGGTCTAATAAGACCTGCAAGATTTGACCCAAACAAACAGCTAGGGCAAGCTAAATAAAACCGTTTTAAAATCGGGTTTCCCTTTTCCTTCTTGGCCGGCGCCGGCGGCCGGCAGCGGGTCGTTAGTTTTTCGGATGTCAACGGTAAAAGGTGACCACGTGCCATCAGATAACCCGTTTGTTGACTGTTGACATATTAAATAATCTGCTGCCTCACTGCAACATCAATAACATTACATAATGTATTTTCTGTCAATGTCTCTAGGTGGAATGTGGATAGGAAAATCGCAAAATTTTGTAATTTATAGAGTTACGTAAGTAATTTATACCAACGAATAACGGCATGAAATGTTGTTCTGGTAGGTATTGCAGTATTGGTAGGTAAGTTTTGCAGTTCTTTGAAAATTTGAGAACTCGTGAATAATAAACACTAAGACCTTGGATTTAAACTTAACTTTTCCTTATGGACCATTATGAACACTTTTAAAACTAGAGTCGCCTGCGATTACTATTGTTGATACATTTTGATAAGGTTTTCAATAAATTTTAGAGTAAAAATATGTTATTATTATTACATTATTGTCATTTATTGTTTTTAATTTTTATAACTAGCTGGCTCGGCAAACGTTGTTCTGCCAAAAAATTTCTGAATAGGGAATTAGGGACACCCTAATCACCTAGCGATATAAAATATACTTTATGACCTATTCTCATATCTACCAAATATACGCAAAAAAAATTCATAAAAATCGGCCGTTTTAGAGGAGTTCGATCACAAACACCGTGACACGAGATTTTTGTATGTTAGATATACACAATAATATGCAGTTGGTACATATAATAAGTAGGTACCTAGTGATCGTACTTACTTACGAAATCTCGAAAATGCTAAATTATTTCATAATGTCAGACTACTTACAGCAAAAATTCTAACAAAAGATTCCGGTAATTATAGTATATTATGTTAAATAGGCATTTATAAATGTAAACACTAAACTGAGCGACGCTAATTACTAAATGTAAGTACATTCTTTGGACCTAAGTAATACATAGCTCAATGCCTCCAAATATTTGATGCTTTAATCAGACATCCGGGAAGTCATTAAGAGCCATACTGGCCGTGATTTATCACTATAAAAACGTTTATTAAGCTCTGCGGCCGCGAGTGGCTTGGCGGCGGCGATGACGATAGAGTCAGATAAGATAAGGAGATAACGCGTGACATGTGTCAAACAAAATAGAAACTCTTAGTACTCTCACTTTCGTTTCGTGGCGCCTGCCGCCTGCGCACTTGTTCATCGTACCAGTAGGTATCTACTTAATGTAAATTATTCTTAATCAAACTTGCATAAAATACCGAGCTTCACACTTCATTTTATTTTCTGACGCTCATAGTCTACGTTCTACGTACACATTATTTTTTGTTCACAAAAGGCATTTGAAATTGTGAACGGATTGGAATCTTGTATTCCGAATCAGATACACCCTGTCACATGACTTAGGTACCATGAATTATGTGCCATGTCGGGCCCGGGGTAAGGATAATGTTATTTTGGAGGGTAACTCATGTTGCTAATCAATCACACTCGGTTGTTATAGTAAGAAAACAGTCATTCATCCATGTCTGTGGCATAAAAACTTCCGACACTTGGGTTGGCCACTAACCCCACCACCAATCCGCACTTGAGCAGCGTGGTGGAGTATCCTCTAGGCTCTAAACCTCCTCAAGAAGAGACCCGTGCTCAGAGATTTAAAAACGTATGCGTAAAAACGTAATGGGTTGAAGCCACTTGAAGCCATACATAATAAAAATTAACAATACAGACTTTTCAATCTTATTCACACGAATATTATTTAAATAATTTATTCGTTTTACTTAACTTTACATGAAAATAAACTCTTTTTTCACGCTATAACGATGCCTATAACAACAAAATATGTTCCCCAGGCCCGGCCACCTGGATCGAGAAGTACCCGGAGGCGCGCGGCGCGAGGCAGAGCCCCGTGGACATCGACACCTCGCGCGCCAGCAGCGGCGGCAGCGCTCCGCCCCTGCTTTGGCGGTACTCCGTCAACCATCCGCGCTCCATCGTCAACCCGGGCTACTGCTGGCGCGTTAATGAGAATGGATACGAATCAGGTAAAAGAATCCTTCCTTAGAGGATCTTAAGTTGAGGGAGAGCTTATCCTACAAATGTTATAAATATGATTTTTTTTTTTGGATGTTTGTTACTCTTTCACGCAAAAAGTACTGAATGGATTTTTATGAAATTTAGCACTCAGGTAAACCATCATTTGGAATAGGGTGTAGGGTAGGTATCTACTTATATTACTCAGAAAACGTGGCCAAAGCTGCGGGAGAAGCGCTAGTATCCTGCTGAACAATAAATCAAATGCAAATGCAGGAATCTTTATTACACTAGGTCAGTTTTAATCATATATTTAGCAATATTTAATCGTATGGTACTATCTCATTGTCATAATACCAATCTTTCCTTTCAACTCTACTGAAAGAGATTTATGAAATAAGCAATGTCCCATTAGTTAGCGATATAATCCTTGTAAGTAAATAATAAAAATATTTCCCTTGTACTTTAAAAAAATCACATAATCTTATACCCCATTTACACGCGCGCGCGAGCCACGAGACAATCCGCGAGACGCGCGCATACGCGCGCGTGTGAACAGGGCGCTCGCGGACCAGACCGCGGCAAGTCTCGTGGCTCGCGGGCTCGCGTCGGGAGCGGTTTTGTAGGCGCGCGCCAAAGGGGCTCGCGCGAGCGCTCGCGCGGTGTTCACACGCGCGTAGGGGGCGTGGCTTACGGACGCGCCACGAGACGGTCCGCGACACGCGCGTGTAAATGAGCGGTTACAGTTGCGCCCATGTACCTCATACCCCATTTATACGCGCGCGCGAGCCACGAGACAATCTGCGAGACGCGCGCGTACGCGCGCGTGTGAACAGGGCGCTCGCGGACCAGACCGCGGCGCGTCTCGCGCTCGCAGGGCTCGCGTCGGGAGCGGTTTTGTATGCGCGCGCCAAAGGGGCGAGCGCGAGCGCTCGCGTGGTGTTCACACGCGCGTAGGGGGCGTGGCTTACGGACGCGCCACGAGACGGTCCGTGACACGCGCGTGTAAATGAGCGGTCATAGTAACTACTCTTAAGTCCTAGTAGATACTTGAGTCTATAATTTTTATATTTCCGTGAATGACTCAACGCTATAGCAACAATATGTTATGTTTATAAATAGCTCATTTGTATTTCATAAAATAAATACTAATTTATAACTACAGTAACTAACTTTACTTGCCACAGACTTCTCATGTAGTCAGTTTCAAGGTGGCACTAGGTAATTCATTACCCGTATAATGAACTGTATTTTGTATGTGTACGAGCGTTTACACTTAACAGCGTTTGTTTATTTTATAGAGTTTTTAACTTCAAAAAAGGAGGAGGTATTCAATTCGACTGTATTTTTTTTATGCTTGTTACCTCAGAACTTTCGACTGGGTGAACCGATTTTAATGATTCTTTTTTTAATCGAAAGTTAGTGTTTGTCATGTGGTCCCACTTCAATTTGAGCTAAATCTGACGAGTAGTTTTTCAGTTATTTTAATGTCAGTTTTTTTTCTTCGTAAAATTTTTAATAAATCATGAAGTCACTGGTTACTAAATTAGCGCATATGGATTATCCGAGACGTTTCAGTTGATTAAAGATGATTCATTTTACAATTCGCATGCAGCGATTTTCATACGACACAAAAATGTCAGTACACGAACCTTCATCCGTTTTTGTCATTATTCAATTAACCAGCAACCTTTACAATAACACTTAAACTCAAGGCTGTGGCCAGTGAATGAAGTGATTGACTGTTCTTATAAATTTTCGGTATTTTAATCGAAAATTAGTCATTGTCATGGTATCCTCATATTTAATGAAGTGGAAAACGAATGTAATTTCAACCCCTGCAAACCCGAAACAAATATGAAAATTCCCCTTGCGATGACTCATGTCGATCTTATACCTACATCGTATTAGAATTACTACGTTTGTACCTCGTCTACTGTTAGTTATTGTTATTATAATTATGTTCTAGTATAGTTATACTTACTCATTTTAATTATTTATTCCTTGAGTAAGTACATTTTAAGTATAAATCATGTGTTTTAATTTATATAAATGAGCAGACAAGTTACGTTAGACTTAGACGTAAGTAAGATTCGGAATTTTAGCTTCCAAATCTATCCACAGACACCAATTTATTCTTTTGTAATGGTATTTTCAGAAAACTGTAACAGATACTTTCACTTTAATTAAACTTTCAATTTCAAGAGATGCATAATTGACTCATTACCAATCTGTTCTCGGCAAAAAAAAACTTTATTTTGCTGTATGCTCCCAATACCAACTCTCATCGATTTTTTTTTTCTCAAAAACTTTTAAGTTAGGTTTAATTAAGTAAAACCACAGAAGAAATAATAGTACTTACATATAACAAGGTAAAACAACAAGTCCAACTGTTTTATGGCTCAAGAAAGACATTTTATAGGTACACACAACCCTAACATAAAACTGTTGTTGCAATGTATCGTACTGACACGTGCTTGGCTTATAAATAGCTTTCAAATTCACTCGTGTCACTGTTTTTGTAATGGTACACACAATTACAAAATTAAAAAAACGTGGGTAGCACGTAACATATTATCAGAAGAGCGTAATAGCCAGTGAGCCTTTTAACAAGAAAAACACATAAGTTTAAGTCATGAACACTGAAAAAACACAGTTTATATCATTACAGCAATTAACTTTTGCATGCACCCATAGAGTTCCGTTTCCTGTCGTACTTTACTTACTCATATTTAAACACTTCGCAAACACGCAGACGGTTCTTCTGATGGTCTCTCTCATACAATCAGCATCAGTTCAGGTCCATTACATCCCACCAAACCTACGGTGTTACCGTTACGCTAACGTCTGTAAGTACATCTGTGATAAGAACGATGATCATAGAAGTACCGTCAAGACCTAAACTGTTATAGAGCTGAGTGACCTCTACAGAAGGGACCAGGAAGTATTGTCTTGCCTAAAGTTGTTGACAGAATTGTTAAACATTAGAGTAATTCAATGATATTGTTGAACGACATTTCTCATTACGTGAAACGTGAGCATTTTATTAAATTTATCAATTCAATCAGACCTCGAGTCATGGTCCAGCACAATATCAACCACTTTACTTTTATATTACCTACTACTTTAAGTTGTAAACTTCCTTACACGACCTGCATGGCTTACAGTCCTGGGTTCGATTCCCAAACAGGCGGAAAGAATGATAATTTTGAAATTTCTGTTCTCGGTCTGGGTGTATGTATTTTTGTCTTTGTGTGTTGTCCGTGACACTTACGACACAGGGAATCTTAGTGTGGGGCTATGAGTGTGTAGCGTAATTTTATTTTTTCCAGAATTACGCGGCGGGCCGTTAGGCTCGGATGTGTACAAGCTGGAACAGTGGCACTGCCACTGGGGCGCGGTGAACGGGGAGGGCTCGGAGCACACGGTGGACGGCCGCTCCTTCTCCGGCGAACTGCACCTGGTGCACTGGAACACCACCAAGTATCACAGCTTCGCCGAGGCGGCCGGACAGACTGATGGATTGGCGGTGTTAGGAGTATTGCTCATGGTAAGCTTAGGAATGCTTGATATCTTGGCTTGTTTTATTTTAACTAGGTTATTGAAATTGTCCCCACTCATTTGTCGTACCACATAACATTAGATACATATTCACAAACACCCATAACCCGAGAACAACACATCTACCACAAATATATACTAATATTATAAAGAGGAAAGATTTGATTGTTTGTTTGCATTGAATAGGCTCCGAAACTACTGAACCGATTTGAAAAATTATTTCTCTGTTGGGAAGCTACACTATCCCCGGGTGACATAGGCTATATAATATTTTCAAAAAAATTAGGGATCCTTAATAAAACTCCAATGATCTAACCCAAGGTGTAAAAAATAAGAAAACCGAAGTAAAGCGATTACTCGTATTTTTTAAATATCTATCCCTCTCAGCTTAGCAATTTATATAATTACCAACAAAGTTTCAGGTTTTATCCAACCAAGTTCTTTTCCAACGATCCTAAAAATCTTTCCACTGGAACAGTGGGTAAAGTCGATATATGTATTTGTATTTTATACGATTTCAGTCGCTATAGTGGACTATCTAGTAGCAGTATCGATTTTACCTTACCTATAGGTATAACTGCTTCTCGATATCGGTCACAAGAAATATCAAGCAACTGCAACCCAATTCCTTCGCAGCATGTAGCTGAATACAGATGCAATATTTACTTATATGTATTTATACGAATTTCGGTGGCACCTTCAGTATTTAGTATAAAAATTAATAAAAAAAAACAAAAAACCCGACTATGTAAAAATACTTAAAAGAAAAAAACAAGCCCAGTAGTTAAGAATGTTGTTAAAAGTAATACTGAAGAACTACACCACAGACGAATTAACAGTCGGGACGTCGCGCAGTCGGGTAATAAAAGGTATATTGTAGTTGTACTCATTACAAATAATATACTTTCTATTTAAACCCAGTGTAGTGTCAAATAACATCAAACGTTAGTGCAATGTTAATTTGCCTGAATCTCTGGATGATCGTTCAAGTTGATTGAATGCATCCGTCACCGGCGCCGCGGCGCGGTGAACAAAATTAGCATGTGAACCCTATCACTGACACTTCGCGCACAATATAATCAGTTTAAGTGGCCTACTCTATATACATACACATACAATCAATTTAAAAAAAGTCACTATTTTGACCTTAAACAGTTACGGCGTCCTGGTAGAGTCATCTCTCTATAAGCTAATGCCATGTTACTTCTTGGTCTAAGAGTTACATAAGTATATGGCTTAGCCTTTTCGCAGGCGTCGCAAATAAGTTAAGGCAGCAATAGTTCTATGAAATTACGAGTCAAGAAAAAGTTACGTGAACGACATAGGTATATGGTTGTTTAATAGAAAATCTAGAAATTATCCAATTTCATAAATCCGACGTACTCCAATGATTATATAATGTGAAAAAGAGCTCAAGTTTTGTTACTAACATGAGGACAATTTCATACATGTAGGTATACAATGTGGACAATAGACGGAGTATATGTCCATTACAAGAAGGTATAAAATTCACTGGCACTGCAAATAAAATGCAACTAACCAGCAAAGGGGATACGTCAGTGAAGCCGCTCAACTCAATCCTTTTAGGAGCGTCATCCACCTGCAATCGTATCAAAGGTCAATACTTACTATACGCATAACGTTACACGTCATTGGTAATACCGTAACTTAATATGAGGCATTTAGAAATGATTATGTCAATAAAGTTACATACGTCCTACTCTGCGTGTAGTATCTAAGTATCTGTAATCCCTGAATAAGTATACAAGGTTCGATGTAGGGAAATAAAGCGTTTCAAATGTGAATTATGTTGAAGAAAACTTGGCTCTTAACAAACTGCAGTTATGAACCTATAGCTTCAAATAAGTACATCAGTAGACGCTTTGAACTGTAAGTACATACCTACTGTACGGATTGAATTAAATTAAACGTAAAAAAGCAGGTATCAAAAGATTCACCGTATGCCGTATGTAAACAAAGCGCAGAACGTAAACACATTACACAAATTGGAACACAGCATTTTAATAAGATCGGTGTGTTGTCCTTATTTGGATTTAAGTACTAGGAGGAAACATTGTTGTATTATTCAATTAAACTTATGGCGTCACGTTCCCACCCACAACGTCAGCAAATATAGCTTCAAATGAGTAATAATAACGTCACCTATTCCTTCAAAATCTTCAAATTTTCAATAGAGAATTTTATTTTAATATTGATATTCTTGACCTATACATATTAAGTTACAGTGCCGGATAAATAAAAATATCTTTTTTCATTACTTCAACCATTTTTTATCGATGCTTAATGAGAATCAAATATGCAGTATCGGAGAGCTAGCTAAAAAGCTAGTATCTGATTTGCTTAGTGTCCACTGTCCATACCGGCCCTAACCACTTGCCAAAAAAGGCCAGAAAGCTCGATTGTCGGCTAAAATAAGAACACACTTTTGGAGCAGGTCAGCATAAATCACAAGTAAAAGTTTTAGATATAACATAATTTGACGATCAGTGGTGGCGTAATGGCTACCATACCGGACCGCTGCAGCGCTGCACCGTCCGAAGAGTCCTGGGTTCGATTCCCAGCGAGTTTGAATGCTGAATTTTAATTTCTATTCTCTGTCTGGATGTGTTTGTTCTTGTCTTTGTGTGTTGTCCGTGGCATCCACAACACAAGGAATCATAATGTGGGGCTATGAGTGTGAAGTGTTTATTTTTTTAATACACCTATACGGTATTTAGTTAATATTTTAATAGGATCAGGTGTTACTTTACCAATGTTATTTAATTCGCTAAGCTGGAAAGTGTCGAGTTTTGCAACTAACCATTGTAGAGTCAACCATGATGATCGCATATCATTGCAAAGTAGTCAAATAGAATAACATAATTATGGTAAAGTAGACTTTATGATCTTCCAGGTGGGCAGCAAACACGAGGAGCTGGAGAAGGTGGTGCGGCTGCTGCCGTACATCCAGCACAAAGGCGACAAGGTGACGTTCTCGGAGGCGCTGGACCCCGCGCGCCTGCTGCCGCCGCGCACCGCCTACTGGACCTACCCCGGCTCGCTCACCACGCCGCCCTGCACCGAATCCGTCACCTGGATACTCTTCAAAGATCCCGTCCAGGTCTCCGCTGAACAGGTACCTACATACGAAATCAAATGTGAAACTTGTAGTCAGTTTTTATATGTAGGTATACCCATTACCCACCTATATGCCGAATAGTGCAAAAAATGATTTCAAGTCGTGATTTACCGTACCTAACTGTATGTACGAATGACAAAAAACAACAATCGTTTAAAATATCAAAATTAAAATAGGTGAATACAAAAATCAATTCATAATCTTATGTAGTAATTTTGAAAGTTACGTTTACGAGAAGGATATTTTGAAAACTAGTTTCGGGATTGGCGTAATATAAATAACCTCCGAACCACTTCACTACCGGTTTCCGATGCGCACCGCTTTACATACTCGCACTCGCCCACCTCCGCGGAACCGATGACTGTACGAGTGTCTGTCTGTACGATGCGGCCGGAGACCGGCGACCGATGCAACGGTGTGTCGGTGTGGCGATGTGGCGTCGAGCGACCTACTTTCCAGCACTGCTTTACTTTCGAAAACTTCGTCTTTTTAATCTGTACGGTAATTCTGTAATCGCTCAAATTAAAATTACTGCACGGGCCTCTTCACTGCTGATTCGGCATTAAAATTATTACAGTGGTAAATGATTTCGTAAATTTAACCATTTAGGCTTCAATAACCACAAAGCGAACATTATGACTACTGTAATACATACGCTAATGTTATATATCTCAAAGATAACAGCAGTTTGATATGTAAAAATACAGAATTACCTTACTGAGCAAAGACAACTCTACGAGTTGTCTCTAGTGGGCTATGGCCCAGTTGGTAGTAGCGACCCAGCTCACCCAGCTCACCCAGCCAGCCAGCGAAGTGAAGGATCGCGCGTTTGATTCCTCTGCGTCGCATCGCAAATAAATGTATATTCCCATTATATTCCCGTATTTCTCGTCTCGAGGCATGAGTGTTTATGATGTAACGTATTATATGTGGTGACCTTATTTGTCATCAAATATGAGGATAGTAAATAGAGACATCATCACCCACCCCAAGGTGCTGGGAATCCTAGTAGAGTATGATGGTGGGTGTTATCTACATGCACATTTTATATTGGTGTGCAATAAGGAGTTATGTATTAATTAATTGTATTGTATTTGTATTGTGTATGATAAGTCGATATCTGTAAGCATTTATTATTAGTTTAAAAAACATGTTATTTTTTTATTTATTTATTTATTTAGCTTACATTACCTATTGTCTTAGAATTGTATCTATCTAACACTCTTAAAAACTAAAGAGTTAAGTTTGTCTCAGAGTGTAGATAAGTGATTACAATAAATAATTTCATTCGCGGCGCAGCGCGGTCGTTAGTTCTATCATAACAAGATGTATTTTTTAAAGTTTAAATCATAAGTACATTGCCGGTATCCGGTGCAGCCCGCGCTCCACTAGTGTCCGGAGTGACCGTATCACACGTGACGCGTCGTTTGAGCAAGATCGCTCGTTCTTCTTTATACAGGCTGCTTCCCTATTGACCGATTTTTTGCATGTTTTGTATTTATGAATAATTTATGTTTTTATTTAATTTAATGTTTTATCTCAATATTGTATAGTAACTGTTACACTACATTATATTATATTGTTTTTTTTATTTATATTATATATTTATTATTATTTTTATTTATTTTTCGACAAGAAGTGTTCCAACAGCGTAGCTTTTATATTCGTTTTTGTGATTTTATTTTTTATTTGTAAAGGGAGATTGTTTATTAGGTCCGGTATTATATATTCTGATAGTCTCTTTCCGTAGTAATTGTTATATTTTGGCTTTAATAAAATTTTATTTGTAACTTTGCGTGTAATGATTTTATGTGTTGTTTCGTGCAATATTTCTTTTCGGAAATATTGCTCTTTTAGCATATTGTATTTTACCAGATCGTGTATTTGCAGAACTTTACAGTAATTAAATAGGGAATTATTTTCGATAAATAGACTTTTAAATTTATTCGGTACTATACATTTTAAAATTCTTTTTTGAACATTATAAATTTTGTCTAGGTAGGTTTTAAATGTTCTTCCGTAGCTTGTAAGTCCATAGGTTATTATACTTTCAACAAGGGCTTTATATGTAGTTATTTTTGTTTTATATGGTACTTTATTTTTTATTGCATGAAATTTAGCTAGTATGGCACGTAGTTTGTTACAGACGAAATTAACATGACCATCCCAATTAAAATGATTGTCTATAATTACCCCAAGATATTTGTGCTGTGATACTTGTTCTAGTTTTGGACATTTACAATTTAGGTATTTGATTTTTTTCCTGTGTAGACAGTTGTGAGAGTGCGCTTTGATCGATAATTCTGACTCTGTTTTATTATGGCAAGAATGTATATGTAAAAGTTTTGTTTTTTCAGCGTTTAGTACTAATCCTGCATCATGAGACCATTTACATAGTCTATCAAAATCTTCCTGGAGCAATTTTTGTGCCAAATTAATATCTTTATTTGCCACAACTATACAGGTGTCATCAGCAAACTGATATGTCTTACAATGTTGGGTTATATTGTTCATGTCATTTACATATGCTAAGTAGTGCAAAGGCCCTAAAACTGAGCCTTGCGCTGTGCCTTCTGTTACTTCAAAGGGGTCACTTACCGATTTACCAATTTTGACCTTAAAAGATCTGCCATCTAAGTAATTCTTGCACCAGTTACGCAGAGGACCTCGAACCCCCGTATCTTCTAACTTCGATAAAAGTGTTTCATGTCTCAATGTGTCAAAAGCTTTACTATAGTCAATAAATATAAGTAAAACATGTTCCTTATTATTTAGGAAGGTGTTTATGTCATCTGTAAATTTCGAAAGAAGTAAAGTTGTACTTTTACCTGACTGGAAGGCATGCTGATTTAAAGATAAAACATTATGCGTTTTGTAAAAGTTGTGTACCTGATTACTAATATACTTTTCACAAATTTTATCAATTACTGGAAGAATTGTGATTGGACGGTAGTTTGCCATGTCGTTATGTTGACCTCCTTTATGAACGGGTCGAACTATTCCTGTTTTTAGCTCCTCAGGATAACTTCCGTAGGATATACATAGGTTGATAAATCTTGCTAGCACTCCGCAGATTTTGTTTGATAACGCTTTTATGTCTATTGCACGGATTTCGTCCACGCCTCCTGCTTTTTGTGTATTTAATTTCCGTATAATATTTTTAATGTCCTTTGCAGTGGCCTTTTTGTAACGAAGAGATTTATCCAAGGGTTTTCTATAACTGTTTTCATTCAGTAACGTGGTTTTACATGTGGGAATTATTTGTTTCACATTATTTTTAAAAGAATGAAGAAAGTTATGTATCTTAGATACATTAGATACAGTATCTACCCTATGTACACATAACATAAAGTATTGTACGTGTAAAGGTATAGCATAACCTACACACTCGATACGATAACACTTAATTATTATCATAAATCGATAATTTGTAATAGAAACCAGCTAGGTTCGTTACATTCCGCTTTGTAGTGATTAGTTTAATTAAATACAAAAAAAAATCTTCTTACAGTTCAAATATTTTTCTATTACAGCTTGCTCTAATGAGGAAGCTACGGTGCGGAGAAGCGTCATGCGGCGTGGAGGCCATGGAACTACTGCACAACTACAGACCAACCCTGCCTCTTGGAAACCGCGAGCTACGCGACTATGGGGGGAACTAACTTGAATGACCCGCTATGTAAAGCAGGCCCTGCACAGTAGACATCAGGCCCTATCCACCTGATCCCCTGCTGAACAGCACATGTGCAGCATCACTACGGTGTAGTGATACGACTTTTGTGTTCTTGTGTTTTTGATAAGAACGTATACCGCCATATACCTATCTCTACAAGGTGATAAGACGTTGCTAAAGTTGGTGCTTAAACAAGTGTCACTAGTGCGATACATTGCGCTTATAAGTTCTGTTGCAATTTGAATTTGATACGTACGTCGCGTCGTACATGTAGTACGAGTTATTAGTTATTTTAACGTTAAGAAATTTTGCAGCTAAAAATATACGTAAAACGGGTCATGTACAATTTAGGTCTTATAGGGAATAAAGTGCCTTATAAGGAAATGTCCGCCGTGAGTATATCTACCTGTTAACAAATACATTATCAATGTATGTTTTTTATTTATCAGTGTCCTGTAACCTATCAGATCTGTATATCGTAAAACGTACTATCCTATACCAAATTCTTAAGATTTTAACTTTGCGATGTCATTGACTTAGCTTTCGATTTAAGGCGCGGTATGACTACGATTTAAAAACGTTGATTTCACTCACACAACCGCATATCTGCGTTAATCTAATGTTACATTTACGTGACGCTGAATAGGGTTCAAAATTGCAGAGCATATTCTTGCTAACAATGTAACTAGATTGCGAATAAACATTTAATTTGAGGGTTTTCCTTAGGTTATTCAGAATATATACATTAAATTCAATATCTGTCCGGTTTAAGTTTTAATAAAACCATATACGTACATTGAAGTATTATTACTAGCGTATAGAACAGACACCGCGAACACAATGTATGTTCCAATGAATTGGCGCCGCGCGGCTTCAATGTCCAATGGATTCGTTCGATTTTGAAAGGAGAACAGGGGCTCAATTTTGAAAATAGAACCTCCCGGCGGGGACACACATTTTGTTTGAGATGTCTTCTCTATGTATACTTATAACTCAATGTATACGTATTATATTCTCAAAAAAATATGTTGTTACCGCTGAAAATACAGAGAACTTCGACGATTAAGTTTTTGTATAGCAAATTAAGATTTTTTATTGCAAATATCAAACAACTATTTAATATTTTATTCGGTTAACATTTTTTGTTAGACCTTTTTCTATGCTCTGTATTTTTTGCGTGCGATATTTTCATTGGGATTCCTTGTACTCAAGCACCAAAGAAACCCAGTTTTGTGAATATTGAGATCACACCGCGCCTTAACATATATTACTGAATAAATTAAATGTGCCTTTAGATAGTTCGTCTTGAGTATACAGGTTATAATCTAATATTATATGAATAATGACATACTGTATAAGTTGATTTGCATTGTGCTAATTGTGTTAGCTTGCAGGTTTGTAAGCAACTTCATTTTAACTTCGCATCATGTTTATGTGATTCTCTCCAAATAATTTACGCATGCGGTTAAAGATTAGATAAATCGTTACCGTAGTAATGATATCTTTAGCGTGCAATAATATTATAATATGCTACTGTATTGTGTATCGTAAGTATTGTAGGTGCTCGTCGCTCGCCTGTATGGAATCAAGTGCCTCGAAAACATCGATGCAGTTATGTTAACTGCATCGTGTTAGGTATTATGTTATGTATTTTCCATATAGATAATTATAACGTGTATAATTTGTATGGTGTTGTCATTATAAATGTCGTTTTAGTGTGAATAGTCATTTAGTTTTAATAATGTATCCGTCTCTACATTAAATAATGGATCTGTTACTGTCTCCAAAGACATTATATTCAGACTATTTGTTTGCGTTTGTTAGTATTTTATGGAATATAATTTATAATGCTAGCCCATTATTTACTATATCAGTATAAAACACAAATAAAAGTACTTTAAGGAATACCTACTTGGTTTTATTAGGTAACACCCTCTTCTAAGTATGTTTATGCCTCAGATTAAAAAATGTAATCTGAGGCTTATGCTACCAAAATGCGAAATCTACCGAGGTAGATGGAGTCTTATAGTAACAATAATCTAAATTTTACTAACAAAAAATAACAGACTTCAAAGTCTCAAAAACTACTTTTCAGATTTCGTTCAAATTTATGTGGGACCACATGACAAGCACCTGCTTTCGATTAAAAAACAATCATCAAAATCGGTTCGCCCAGTCCAAAGTTCTGAGGTA
This sequence comes from Thymelicus acteon, assembly GCA_951805285.1. Classification (NCBI taxonomy): domain Eukaryota; kingdom Metazoa; phylum Arthropoda; class Insecta; order Lepidoptera; family Hesperiidae; genus Thymelicus; species Thymelicus acteon. The sequence goes on along the minus strand of OX638213.1, from coordinate 14,469,434 downwards.
ACAAACATAAAAAAAAATACAGTCGAATTGAGAACCTCCTCCTTTTTTTGAAGTCGATTAAAAATAATTTTTAATTTTTCTTAGTAAGCAGAAACTGTGATACCGGCGGAACCGATATTGCTGTAAAGCACATTAAAATGATGAAATGTAAAAAGCTAAGCGCCGTATTAGTACGTATCTATCATTTTAGGACAAAAATAAATTACTTAAAAATTAAAAGACCCATCGTATAAAATATTAATTTATTCTAATACATAATAAATGAAGTATCGATTGCGGAATTACATGCGATGTTATACTATACATAATAATATCAAATCTCTATAAAAATATAATCACGATCCAATAAATCTTACATTTATAGAATCGTTATCAATCCAATGTTACAGAAAGTGAAAAAATATACATATTATCACGGTGGAAAAAGATATAATTGTTTTGTTTAGTTAATTCTAGTTTTACAGTTCTATTGTAAAATACTAAAAGAGTCAAACTCTCTGGAAACCTGTTAAAATGTTGTTTTACGACAAGTTGGACAATGTCGACAAAATCACCCTACACTATAATATTGTAAGTTACTCGGAAAACGTGGCGCTGCACAATACGAGATACGTTGCCTATGACGTGGTTTCTATATTTAAATATTGTTGTGCACAATAATTTATTTCCCGTGGAACTGATAATGACATTGTGGTCTACTATAAAGCATTTTTGTTATGACCTTTTATAGCTATTGGTTTTATAGCTACTGTTCCCGGTTTCAATTCAGGACGTAATAAAATTATGAACGAATTTCCTACATGTACTGGACCTATACCTACGTAAATGCCACTGAAGATCAAGTTGTAATCGTATCAAAAATTTTACACCAGAGATGCGACTGTAATAATTTATCTATACCTGTGATCTATACTTACTAATATTATAATGAGGAAAGATTTGATTGTTTGTTTGCATTGAATAGGCTCCGAAACTACTGAACCGATTTGAGAAAATATTTCACTGTTGGGAAGCTACACTATCCCCGGGTGATATAGGCTATATTAATTTTCAAAAAAATTGTGATCCTTAATAAAACTCCAATAATGTAACCCAAGGTATAAAAAAATAAGAAAACTGAAGCAAAGCGAGGGCGGTTACTCGTGTAATATATTAAGATTCTTTACGATTTTTACCTTCAACAAAAATAAATATACAATCATACTTTATACGCTTATTAAAACCAGATTCGGTCTAGATAATTTTTTTATTGTTGCATTCAAAAGTAACGACTTTATGTGAAATATACCTATCGGATTTCTTTCCTCGGTCAATATCAATATATCGTTGTACATAAGTACATTGAATATATCAATAAATTGTTGTTCTTCGGCTATGATCTTCCTATCTACAGTTATTAGATGACTAGTTCTATATACTGAGCATTGATTACAGCACAATATTGTTTCCAATACCTAAAGTTGACATCACAAGAATATTTGTGATACTTAATACCGCTTTTGTAAATCTTCGAGGGTTTATCCTGAAAACAATATTAATTGAAACAATTACCTATATTATTTGTTTCTATGAAATACAATGTTAGCTATTTAGCTAGGTGCTTGTGATGAGAACTTTAAACTGCGAATAACATCAATTTGTACCTACATATAAAATGAGATTATAACAACTGAATACACTTGTTGGATTATACGAATATCACATCTAAACTCTACCTCTCTATATCTATTTTTACACACATGAATTTGCGAGTGGACATTTTTCACTAATCACAAAGCTTTTCAAAGCAACATTATTATATTATATTTATACAGTTGCTATTAATACAATATTAAAACAAGCATACCATGAAGCAAGCATTATATGAAGGTTTTGCCAATACATTACTGGCTAGGTATCTTAAAATCTAGGGCTTATGAAATTGAACCAATTGCTTTAACTAATAAATACTAAGCTAAGCTAAGCAAGTTATATTACGTATAAAAATTTAAAATGCAAGTGTATTGGACTAGCTTAAAGACGCACATTAATATATTATCTCGTGACTGGGTAATGATCCCAGCCGCATCTTAATACACGTCATATGAACATAATATACTATCAACCAGAGGTCAGTAGGTACATAAACAGCGAATGATTCGGTAGTGATATTCATTCGCTTGATAACATTCTCACGCGAATCGGGACTGGCTAAACATTTTTCTTTGTAGTATCTCGGGAACTAGTTATCGTTAATTGATGTTGTTAATACTTCGGACAAAAACTGATAGCATGCACCTACTGCTTCGAGGCTCAGATTGTCAACCTTCAGTAACCACGATATTTTACTGCTTGAATCAGGCAGTGTCAGGTGAAAATCGGATGTAATTACATCGTAAAGTAACTAAATAAATACAAAATTATCATTCTAATTTTATAGTGTATAAAAAATATAAGCACAAATAACTTAAATCATTATCACATATGTATAGGTAAATAAAATAGAACCAATTGCAAATAAAATAATAATAAATTTTTGTGGCATGTTTATCCTTAAAGAGAGCTCTACGAAAAGTATCAAAATTAATATAATAATTTATACAATTCCTTAGGGGTTCAATTTTCAGCCAATAAACGATAACTCCTACGAAATTTAGTTTTTAAGCAGAATGTTAGATACAAGTACTAAAGCCAGTGCAATGTATTGCACATGAATTGTGCTGTTTTATTTATTAACAGATTTTATCTATGTATGCCATAAATTAAATGAATGAACTTGGCTGGTAAATAGATAGGATGTAATAAACATTCCACTAAGATTTTTTTAATATAAAAAGCGCTGAAAAAGAACCTAAACTCGATCATGAGTAGTAGTAATAGTAGGTGTAGGGTAAGGCATAATCTGAAGATGAGACGGATGCTACTAATAATAAAATTTTATAAATATTTCCATCCCTTATACAACATGAAAATCAATCACCATCTATAAATAAATAAATAGGTTTAACATATAATACCTATTAAAGATTTATGTCAATCAGCAATAAAATATAAGTAAAAAAAACATGAACAACTTAAATTCATAAAGCCAATGAGGTATAATGAAAATAAGTGGCAAGATAAATACTATTTTCATAAACTTGGTGGGAAAATTGTTTGGATTAAGATTTGATCCAAAATATTAACTTTAAAACTGTATAAGGTCTTCACTTGACCCACTCCTTGCATTGTCCTTACTGGTATTCACATTATCTTCTAAATGTCTTGAATTTTTTTCTGCTGGCCTAGGAGACACCTTTCTCCTAGGAGGAACAGGCACCTCAGTAAACAAGTCAGTCATTCTTAATATACTATTTTCATTCTGTTTGGGTACATTCATGTCTTTTAAGATTTCTGCTCGCCGACTGCCTGGAGACAGTTTCAACCTTACGGGGGGGCTGGGAGCAGCACGAGAGTATGCTGGTCGATTATCAAAGATCGATGCATCTATTGGTTTCACATGTGACGTAAACATTGCCGATGTTTTACTTTTTTCTAATGCAAACGTTTTTGCCTCTTCACTGGATTCTGTCTTATGATCGTCAGTATAAAAAGTTGTCTTTTTAGCGTAATTTTCCTGCAAGTATTTATGAGCCTGAATGTCTGATTTGCTCCTTTCTAGTGTAAAAGCACCATTTGTGTGTAGATGGCAACTGAATGAACTAGTGTTCACTGTACAGGCCGCAGCTGTGGAGAAGGGTACGGCCGGAGCCCACAAACAGGCTCCCTCATTTCTCGGCACCATTAGCAGAGGATCCTAAAAAAGTTAATTATCTTGTTAGCAAACCTAGCACATCTTACTACAGATTAATAAATAATATTTTAAAAGTAAGCTCTAAAAATTTTTTGTGCTGTTGGCTGCCACAGAGTTCCGTCGCCTAGAGCCAACCCTGAATGTAGTATCAGGTCACAACTATCATAAAAATGCATTGTCATCAGAACCATATCAAATTGTAAAATTTCAACTCCCTAGGATGAGAAGTTCTAATTTCAGCTTCAAGATTTCATACATATTACATGATAACTAAGAAAGTTAAATAAAAGATTTTTTGAAGTTATACTTCTTTGGGCGCGTTATGAAATAAATGGAAAAAATTATGAGTGAAATTTTGAGATTTGTAACACGGACGGTGACACAAAAACGACGGTAACGAAAAACGTCGCGCGCGTTTTTAAAAAATATTATTGTTATATTAATTATATTGGTTTTTTTAATATTGTTAGAATATTGTTTTTGGATATTTTTTCGTTTTTTTTTTATTTTTTTTTTATTTTTTTTTTTTATTTTTTTATGCCAAAGAAGTATAACTTCTCACTGGCGTACATAAGTATTTTTTTATGGAAATACCTAGCAAATAGCTATCCAGGCAAACCCCATGGAGAAATAAAATAGCTTGTAATAAATATAAATATGAATTGCACACCTTTCCTGTAATTGAATAAATTTTAGACTGAAGTGTATGTAGCCGATTCCTTAAGTACTCATATGAACATTCTCGAAGCTTCATCACCCATTGCACCACATTGTCTTCAGATCGCGCGGCGAATATATGACGTTTTTCAGGTTCATCTCTGAAACAAAATCTTATTAATTCAGAGAAAAACCAGGACAAATATGTTTACTTGATATATTATTGTTTACTACTATTAGTGAGGTTTAATCCATTACACTCTGCCTGCGGGTATGCCCATGATTTCCTGGACAATAAATGAACTATATGTTATTCCAGATCATGGTCTACCTGTTTGCTAAATTTCATAAAATCCGTTCAATACTTTTTACATGAAAAAGTGACCAACATCCATACATCCTCACAAACTAATATTATAAATGTGAAATTTATAATATTAGTAAGAAATAGGATATTAGTAGGATTGGGACCTGCATGTATAAATAAATTAGAAAAATAAATTACCATATGAGGACAATAATAATGCAATCATTAAAATATTTCTCATAATAATATAATATTGACCTCCAAGTAACTCAGCAAAATAATCCTTTAAATTTGTTTAGATGTAACATATTGCTATATTTTTTTTGTTTATTTAAATATTTAAAAAAAAAAAACTTAATATTGGAAGAGCTATTTCAATGAAGTTTTATCTCCTTTAGGGAAACAAAATTTTTCTCTGTCTATCAGTTCATATAACTAATACAAATATTGAATTATTCAAAGCAAAAAAATATACAAAAACAGAAAGCAATTCAATCAAATAAAAAATAATTAAAAAGGCTTACATAAAAGATATAGAAAATGAGAATGATATGTTTTGGCCATGTTCCATTTGTATTGATGAATTTTCCATGACAAACACCCCAGCTGGATTCTTTGTGTCAAATTTACCCATTTCACTAATTTTAAAATAAAATAAGTAATTATTGATGAGTCTGAACCATCTCTCCTTGAATACTGTAAGAAATAAACATGAATTAATTGAAGAATAAATCATACATAGCCGGATATTCAGTGTCATTGTAAGCAAACTGTAGACAACAATAATACTTGAATAAATATCAGCTAGTTGACATTCTCAGAGTGTCTACATTCTGGGGTTTGTTTAGCTGTATGTCTTAGCTGCTTTCATATAACAGCAGTTATTATTGTTTAAAACATGAAAAATTAATTCAAGAAGCAACATAACTTCCAAAATTAAATGAACCTTTCATACTACCTGTAAGAATGGCAGCAGTGTAATGAATTACCTATCTAAAATGTGAGGCAAACCTCTCACATAAGTCTAATAAAATGATCATTAAAATGATCATCATTAGGTTGTGATGTATATAATAGTTTACTTTAATGCAGCAAACCTTTTGCAGCTGTATTAATATTTACATTATACTTCATTGCCACTATATCCAACATATTTTTTCTACAGTTACAACCCACACCTGTTGGTAAACACTGTATAATACTGTGTCACCAACATTTACAAACAAGTAATAAGACGAATATTTAAAGAACTCTTAACTTACATGCTGAGTAGTGACAGCCCGAGTTATTTGATTCATATTAATAATTAACAAATCATAATCACCTGCTGGATTACGATAACTTCCATTTGAAACCTTTTTGTAATTTAATCTTCCTTCCATTACGCAGGTTTGATCGCTCAACAGAGCGAGCTCTCGTATATTGCATTTCATCGAGAATAATTTGTATGGACAATACAATAAAACTGAAGCCTATAATTTCCCAAAATAGCACATAGAATCACACCTTGTGATGCTGCTTCCATAAATATTTACAACGATATTTAAACTTCATTAATATTCAATTTTCTGACACTGCAACTGACTTGCTTAGAGTACACTGTGGAATAAACTAAGGGTCTTGTATGTTATAAATTGTAAATTTTCGAGCCAGTCCTGTGAAAAGGAAAACAAAAATAAAAGCAAAAATTAGGAGTGTAATAATAATTAATGTAATTTGACATTGACTTTGACAACAAGAACAAGGTCATGTCAGAAACATTCAGATTTGCAGACTTATAACTTTAATGTCACAGACTATACAATGATCATGATTTGAAAACCGGTAGTTACCGGTATTACCAATCGATTACCGAAAGCTAGAGGCACGTTTACAGTACTCACACTAAAATCTTGTTAAAATAATGAAAAATAAAAAACAACGTTTTAGATTTTATTATAATCAAAATTAAGTCATAAAGAAATAAATTATTTTGAATTTCAATGTCCTATAGTTAGTTAAAATAATGTTATACTATAATTATAGTTTTACTAAAAATACTTCTACCTGATAGTTAACTATAAGATCTCTCATGAAAAAGAAAATTAAATTCTTAATAGATAAAATTTTGTTAATATTAAGGTGGATATATATACAGTTGAAAAAAAGTCCGTGGGTGGAAGAAAAGTAATCCTGAATATGGCAAATTTTACTTTATTCCTTTATTTTCAAAAGTTATTAAAGCTACATTCAAAGATTTTTGAAAAAATACCTGCTTGAACCGGGAATCGAACCGGTGAAATGTGAAAAAAAAGACATGCAGTATTTATGGTAACAACCGAAAAGGTCATGCATAAAGATAACAACATAGTATCTTTAATAAAAGGAAGACCAGAAAAAATATGAGTTAGTTGAACATTTTTATTGTTAAGTTCCTACTAACTATCCCACTACAAGTTCACTTACTTGTATTAAATTATTATAAATTACTGTTGAAATTGAGACCCATTTTCACATATGCATATTTTTATAGCCGGCAATCTCTGGATATAACGCCGCTAGATTTTTTGTGGGGTCATGTAAGGAATTTGGCGTATAAAAGATATTATGGGTAAAGCACGGACATAAAAAAAGAACGGACGTAATCTTGTCTAATCGAGAGTGAAGCTGACAGCTGACAGCTCGCTTACCATGTGTGCGTAATTTTGTAATTTTTGTCAATTTGTCGAAGGTGTCAATGTCGTAGCCGTATGGTGTCAATGTGTGGGTGTGTGTACTTGCACGAATACAGAGTTGGTATTCCTATGGGTGCTTCACTGAATTTGTTTTTTGGATTACGTCAGTCTTTTTTTTACGTCCGTGGGGTAAAGTAATTAAAAGATGTTCAGAATATTATTTTAAATATTCGCTATAACTTTATAAATAAGGCGAAACGAAGCGAATTCAGTCGAAGAGTGCATACGTGTTAAATACTAGTAAGTGAACTATTTACTTCAAAAAATCCTGATGCTCAATATAGTCAACGATTTCACAATTTTTTGGATTTTTTCTAACATACTTCAAAAACTAGCACATTATCATACTTTTTTCAGTGCGTGCAGGCTCATAGCGTATGTATTCAAATTGAGATAACCTATAGTGATAACTCGCGAGTCTTGAGCATGGAAGATAGAGTACCTACAAGGAAGGCTATCTCTGTATATGAAAAATGTCCGTAAAAACGCGTCCAATTACGGATATCGAATATCTATCTTTCAGACACTAGCGCCATTCATAACAAGTGACGTTGCGGATGCACTAGGCATTAACTATAAAAATTTTGTATTACACTTTTTTCTACGAATCATCATTATTGAGATAATAATATAGCTATTCGAAAAGTTAAAAATTCATCCCCACGTTACCTTAGGGGCGACACCCTGAAAAAATATATTTTTTAATATTTTCTTCTACAATTTTAAAGTTTTAATGAATATTTAGGTACATACATGCCAAATAACACCTTTGTAGCAATAAGGGTCTCCTCGCCATGCTGCGTCAAAGCCAAAGTTCGCAACTATGTGGGTTTTGCTGCGATTTTCAGCCAAACAGTTAGTTTTACCATGAAAATAGATAAGACTTAAATTATCCCCATCATGCAGTTATGTATAAAAATTCTCTTAGCTCTTTTTTCTTTAGAGACACCGTTTCTTGAGTTTTCGAGCTACTACTATACCTTGCCTATTTAATAACAGTTTACCGGCTAACCTGCCACTGTATAATAGGTTACATGGTTATTTAATCACTTATTAATTAACCCGTCGGTTACCGGGAACGTTCCAGCACGTTCGAACTCAAAGGTACCGCGATCACGCGGATCTTTAAGAATTTAGTGATGGAAAATATCGCTACTTTTATTTCACTATCATGTCCGTAAACTTATTGATTTTTGTCACTGTTTATCACCCGTGAAAAATCACGACCATTATATTTTATGAGTGACGATATTGTCACAGTGGGTGTATTTTATTCCGTCTGTTACATGTGGCAGTGACTTTCAAGTACCTACATAGTTCAATCAAAACCTTACCCTGTTTGCAATATAATAAGACTTATTTTCACTCGTCGACCGTTACGATTTCACAGCTAACGGTACTGTAGACAAAAATGTAATCAAATAATTTCACTAACTTAAATAACAAATTACGTTTGCCACTGAGTAAAACATTTTTATTCATATTTTAGTCATTTTAGCGACAAAAATCAACGAACGTAAAATAAATCAATAGAATTTTTTTTTAACAAAAGTAACATCAAAACCAACAACAAACTCAAGAACGCATGCGCTGCACGGGACCTAAAAAATACGCGAGTAGCGTTGCTGTCCGTACTAAATGAAGTGCGGTACGAGGAGTGGGACGCGTTGCTGTCCGTACTAAATGAGGTGCGGTACGAGGAGCAGGACGGGAGGTAAGGGCAAACTTGAAGTGAACGCGTAGTAGAGACATTCTCTCCAGGAATTCTGTCGAAGATTTAGTCAGTCCGTGTTGAAGAGATGAAAGTTGGCGAAATCTAACACAGACTCTTTCCGAAAACATTATGCGGATTGTTTGGAACAGAACATCGAGTGGCCAACTTACGTTCGTGAAAATTTACGGCCACAGCGGTCTTTTACTGGACTTCAAGTACCTAACGAGTGAACCTGGTGATTTTTGTCTACCTTCTACAAGTGCATCAGCTGGAACATCAACTTCAACAGCTCTAACTCCACGTAAACCATTCACAGATCTTGGAACGAAACAGAAAATACGAAGGATTGATGATTTCCAATATCAAGACCGAGAAGGCTTTGAATTGGCGTATGCCACTGGTGCTAAAAAAAAAGAAGGTAAAGATAATTTGGCAGCAGCAATAGATATTCTTATAAAAAACCCAAAAGAGGCGAATAACATTGTCCAACGCAAATTTTTATTGAAGACAGTTACATACACAAGCGCGATTTATATTTGTGTTGTACGCGCCAGCTTTCGGTAATCGACCTATACATCTTTGAAGCCTACCGTCCAGATGTACCTATAAAATAAAGTTCTTAGTAAAAACGCACTCCATAAAAACCAGTGTGGATGATCGCCAAACATCCAAAAATTTGGAAGAGTTTGTATATTAATTTTGGTAGTCTGGAGTTGGTGTCGGCTTGTCGTGGCTTGGCAACTGTGTAAACACCCCTTGAAAGATCGGCGGTCGATGTAGTTTTTGTTTCGGTTTCTTTTCAAACTTCCCTGGAAAAAAGTGCGGAAAATGTACTGCTGTCAACGTTTTACATCAGTAAGGCAACATATATAAAACACAATATGTATACAACATTAATTTGTTCTATACAACGTGTTTTAAGAAATATCAAGCTATTTTTAGTGCAATCGCACGATTAAGTTAAATGGCAACCCTATCGTGCCGTTTAGAATCTCGCGCACTATTAATGCAAATTCAAAACCACTAGTCGTAGGCGTAGCGCACTCTAGGCCAATTCAGTAATTCATCCTAAGATTAAAGACTAAGCTTGGTCGCCTTGAGAGAACTAGTCTAGTACTACTTAGAGAAAATCCTGACTCATTCTTAGTGTTGCTCGTTATTGCCAAACTCGTTGATCCAGCTAGCCACGATTGATCAACAATTGTTCGCAAGTGGTGCGCGGACTTTTATACAAACCGTTCCATAGTATAAATATGCAAGTGTATGCGACCTGCCGACGGACGGACTAGACGCTAGTCTACGCGTCCAACTGGACTAAGCGACCATTACGGTAACATTAACAATTTCGTAAAAATAGTCTTAATGCGGCTTGGCTTGACTGGTGTGTACTAGTGCGCGAGATCCCTTACAGATATTTCTATTGCACACGGAACGCAAATAGCGGACATATAAATAACTGTACTTAAAATAAATACAATCATTTAAGATTTTCACATTAGGCCAGAACTTCAATAAAAAAATATTACATAATTACTCATTTATTTTTAACTTTTAGTACAAAATAAAACTAGTACACAGGGATACATCTCAAACCTAGCATTTGCAATGTTGAATAGTCCGAGGCTTACGACAATAAGTCTTCTCATTTGTACTATTTTAGACACTAATGTCACACTGATTAGCGCACTTCCCCATAAAAATAAAAATTAGTCAAAACTGAATAATGTAATCACTCTTCGAGTCTATCTGGCCATGCTAAAATTCAACGCCAATTTAACACTAACTTACTACGGTACTTCAAACGATTTTAAGCTTACTTATTACACTAATAGATAATTTTGAGGTTTGGAGCGGCATTGGTGAGTTTTTTCAGGCACAATCAAACCAGTGCACTCCTATGTTTAAAATACACAAAACGACATTATAGTTAGGCCTCTATAAATAAGAAAAATATACTTATTACAAAAAGACAGTATTTGGGATTCTTCCTGATATAATTATTGACAGCGTGTACGAGCTGGCAGTATATTATATTTGCTTTTACTTTACTCATTTCCAAGTACCGTAAATCAGCAAAGGAACAATATATTGTATTACAATGTAATGATATTGAACTGGTGAAGCTGTACTACTCTTAATTGTTGGGTGTTTATTTATATTCCTTGCCTGTTACCCCTGTCGTCCATGTATTATAAACATCATATCTTTAAGTCCCATTCATTGAACGCAATAATTTTATCGGTCTCAAAATGATCGTCATTGCTCTTGTATAACATTATTACGTTATATTACACCATACGTATATTCCATGTCAAATCTTATCTATATTATAATAGTGCACCAAATGGATATGGACATTTCTAATTATTTCGTAACATCAAAAGGACCAAAACAAACGCCGACTATTTCTTTAAGACTCTAATCAATTCAAATATTCTATCAAATCACATAAAAATGCCCATACCCTAAAATTTCGAAGTAAAAAAACTACTTCATTACTGTATAATATAACCAATTACGACACACGTAATTGCTAGTCTCTCTTCTAACAACAGGGAGGATATCTAGCGACTGTCTATAGAAGGAAAGTATTAATCGTATTGAGAGAGAAAAAAACAATAAAATTTCTATGATCATAAAATTAATGTAAATATGTATTAGTAAGTATAAAGTAAAATTAGGGACAGCCCCTAGTCTAGTTCATAATAAATTTTGATTAACATAATTAAAATTTTATCAAACCAAATTGGCATTTAAAATACTCTCAGATATAGTATAAAAATATAAAAACCGAATTCATCTACGAATGACATTCTACAAAGATTTCCTAATAATAAGATAAGGTAAGCCTTATTCCTAAAAGGCGGATAATCTTCGTGAGCGAATGTATCAACTAAGTTATAGATTACTGCAAGATATTCATCGCAAAAATCGGTTGTTCGTGGACCGACACAAAAGTGTCCGTAATTTTCTACTTTATAATATTATTATCGATGCGTAGATCAAATTGAAAATTTTGAGATAATAACCCTGTAACATTATCTGCTGTAATCTGTGGCTTGCAAAACTTTAATACCATTCAATATAATTTACAACAAAAATAAATATAATAAATAACGTTAAATAATGTGATCAATTTCGTAGTGTTACATTTTTAAAACCAAAAGAAAACATGGGGCGATTAAAGGGGCTGGATAAAATGAGTACCAAAATACATAAATATTAAAATAATAAAATAAACGTCACATGAAACCAATGAAAACCACGTGCTCTAGATCTCACTTTGTGCCACGTTGCACATAATAAAAATATTAATCTTGTGTTCAATACAAAGTACTCGTATGTAGGACCAAAAATCTTGTATGAAATTATTTATAAACTCGAAAAAATGTATACGGCAAACATTCATCGCACATGCAAGCCGACTGGCAGTTATTGCTTAACATTATTGCATTGCATAATTCAATACAAATTTATGCAATTCAGTTTATGAATTTCAGCACTTAGCCAATATAGAAACTAACGTAATAGCCATAAATTCTAGTATGCTGAAATTTTGGCACCATTTATCTTTAAAAATTACTTGTGCCTTGGGAAAAATAAGACAAAAGTCTTATAATCTCACCATATCAAAAATTGTATATTGTTCGCCCCTTTTAATATTACTGTACAATATTTATTTAATTTCAACTTGAAGTATGATAACAATAAAAATACACAATTCAAGCTCGTACCGTAACAAGTTCATAACAATTTATAAGACACTGCGGCTTTTACTGTATCATTTATACTGTTTTTTATTAGGCTAAAGCTAAGTAACGGCAAAATGAACACAATTGTTTTAACAATATAAAGACGACAAAGGCACGTTTCATGTCACAATGTCTCCTACTGCAATAATAATTTTCTCGTGGCTTTTATAAAACACGATACGAGCCCGAAAAGTGTTAATTTGAATTGTATGAAAATAGTGTATTTATTTAGCTGTAATATCACATCATTCAAAAATGTATTTATTTATAATATTAAGATTCTATTTCTGTGTGATTTTCTTCCGTAGTTATAAGCTTATAACTATTAACGTGTCATTAAAAATATTACTGTACGAATCTGACCGCCCTTAATTCTAATCGTAGATTACTAGATTCATCGCATCTATACAATACAATCACTAACGTTTCAAAAAGAACTGCTATTTCCGAAACTCTAAACTCTCCTTTTTTTAGAGTTTCTGTTAAACCTACTTGCGACCGTTTAATCAGTCACTGAATAAATTGACATTTCATAGCTATACATAATTACCATTATATCTGTAGTATTTACAATTTCAATACATGCACGCCCCTCCTAGATTTCCCAAAGAAATGATTGACATTATTCAGGCTGAGCTCTCCATAACATCAAAAACGAAAAAACACATAAAACAACAAACATTCATCGAACGACCTGTGTAAGAGCGAACCGCTGCACGGCTACCGAGTCATGTAGTCCGGACTCTAAGACCTAAATGAACACATGAATACAATCCGTCGCGGCGCGATCGACCTCCGGAGCGTCTCCATACTCCCGACACAACGGCGACATATTCTAACATTAAATAATTACAAATCTTAAAACGTAAAATAAACTCAGTAATATACATAATTACATTATATATTCGAAATAAAATTAACAAACGAAACCGACAACCGACATCCGGGAGGGGTCCACCGCGAGCGATCTATGTACAGGCTCCCCGAGCGGCGTTCCGATACCAAATTACGCTAGAGGTGTCGCTAGGAGCGCGGGCGTCACATGGCCGGCCGCTCCCATTCCACGGGCGGGGGGGCGCCGCCCCACGCGCCCCAGCGCTCGCGCCGGAAGAATCGCTTCTTGAAATGGTGCGCCGCCAGCGGGGATGGCGACCGCGCCTCCGCGCCGCCCGCGATCCCTCCACCGCTGCTTCCCGCTAAAACAATACGAATACATACAATACACTGCATTATTGTGTAAAATAAAGTACGTCAATTTTATAAATGTTTCTCAGTAGCCTTCCTGCGTTTCACTTTCCTGCGTTTATCGCATCGTGTATGTAACACATATGTATAAGCAATAATATGCACCCTAGAGTTCTCGCGTCATAATCTATATTGTAAACGATACATTTATCAAAGCCTCAATAACTACTGAGGCGAAAGCGCACATGCGTCACACAGTGACGTCACGCTAACCTGAATCACGCTATCGTAGTTTTCTGCATCGGTTGCATATAACGCTCCGACAACATCAGTCGAGGCTCGGCCGCCCCGAAGGCAACACCACCTCACCTGGCGGGTGATCTCCATTTGCCAAACTACCATGTATATTTTACCTCTTTTACAGTACGGCCGACGTATCATGGCGCGTCTGAACTTCGCGCAGAAGGCTGCGCAGTAACATAATTCGGCAATGCTCGGTACGCGGCGTATTATGTCTCGGTCACACGTTAGCATGTTTGTATCGCTATCTTTGTCTTACATGCGCTAAAGTTCGCAAAGCCTATGTTCAGACGCGCCACGATACGTCGGCCGTATTGTAAATAAGGGTAAATCAGTGCAAAGACGACCGCACAAGGAAGGGGTTTTTGTAGGTTAATAGTATCAGGCGTTATTTTGCGAAAATCCATTGTTAATAAGTTAGTATTAGGGTCAACGCACATTTATTCGGCGCCATTCGCATTTCGCCGAATGATTTTGGTTACACTTATTCGGCTCGGCGAATGCGAACGGCTGCGTACGGCGCTGAATACGCTGCCGTAGAGAGTATATGTTCCTTGGTACGACGTCGTACGCGGCCGAACGATAAAACACATTTGTCGTCGTTTTCTACTTGTTTACCACGAAAGCGGAATCGACGCCGAAAAGCCGAAAGGACGCGTACGCGTCTCCATACAAAATCGTTGTTTACTATGGACAAAAGCCGAATGGAGCTGAATAAATGTGTTTTGACCCTTAGTCTACTTTGCAACAAAGTAGTTGCTAATTTTTAATAATAATTATAATGATCGCACGACTATATATCCTAACATATCCTCGAGCAAAATAAATGTAGAATATTGGTTTTTACGTTATTACATATTATTAGTAAAATCTATTGCTACAGGCTTTTGGACATAAACGAAAACAGAGAATTTGGTTAATATTTTTAGGGTTCCGTAGCCAAATGGCAAAAAACGGAACCCTTATAAATTCGTCATGTCTGTCTGTCTGTCTGTCCGTCCGTATGTCACAGCCTCTCTCTGAAACTATAAGAACTATACTGTTGAAACTTGGTCAGTAGATGTATACCGTAAACCGCGTTAAGATTTTCACACAAAAATAGAAAAAAACAATAAATTTTGGGGGTTCCCCATACATAGAACTGAAACTCAAAAAATTTTTTTTCATCAAACCCATACGTGTATAGGATGGATAGGTCTTCAAAAATGATATTGAGGTTTCTAATACAGTAGAACCTCGTTAAGTCGAACCTCGATAAGTTGAAAACCTCCAAATCTCGAAAAAATGTTTTGTTCCCTTCCCTTCATACACCAAAACCTCTATTACTCGAAATCTTAACCCTCTATTAGTCGAAATAATCAGTGAGTCCCTCCAAGCAATTTTGTTACATATTTTCCCTCCATAACTCGAAAAATTAAATTTTACCTCTGTATCTCGAATTACTTTATTTTACAACCTTTACAACTTGATTATTTGAGCTTTATTACCTCTATAGTTCAAAGAAAAATAAGTTACCGACTTTAGAATCCGCCGACAGTGTAAGCACACCATTGTTTTTTAGAAAGCAATTTAGGAGTATACAATGAATAGAATTACTACGAACTTATGACTCACGTTAACACGTGTTTGCTTGCTTGGTGTCAGATGTTTAATTGTATATTTTTTTATTTCATTTGAACTTTAGCGAAGCAAGTCGTTTGTCTCAACCTCTTTATGTCGAATCAAAATTCGCTTAACTCGAAATTCTCTATAAGTCGAAAACTCTTTATCTCGAATTTTTTGGCGTCTCCCTTGATTTTCGACTTAAAGAGGTTCTACTGTATCATTTTTTCTAAATTGAATAGTTTGCGTGAGAGACACTTCCAAAGTGGTAAAATGTGTGTCCCCCCCTCCCCCCCTGTAACTTCTAAAATAAGAGAATGATAAAACTAAATAAAATATATGATGTACATTACCGTGCAAACTTCCAACGAAAATTGATTAGAACGAGATCTAGTAAGTAGTTTTTTTTACAATACGTCATAAATCGTAAACCGCAAAAAACATCGATCAAAGTTACAATGAAGTACAAGAACTTTTATATTATGTTACTTGCTGCTACGGAACCCTTCATGGGAGAGTCCGACTCGCACTTGGCCGCTTTTTTATAGTAAACTTCGCATAATGTGAATAATATCATAACATACCTGGCGACGGATGCGGCGGGTGCGTCGCGACGGGCTGCGGCGTGGGCGGGCCGCGCGGCTGCGGCGGGCGCGCGTCACCGTGGCCGATGCCAGAGTCGGGCGACGTGTTGCACGCCTCGTCCGAACGGCGCCGCTTGTCCTCGATGGCCGTGGACGCGAACGATATGATCTGGTCGAACCGGAACGCGATGCGGTCCTGCCACTTGCTCTCGTCCACCTCCTCGCCGCCCTCGCCTTCTGGAACGAGCATTGTACAGTAATACGTTTTTAAAAGGTATTCATAATAAATAAATTAATATTTTATTTGCTGTATATTATATTACACAATTTACACATTGTATTGTTGGGAACAAAGTACATTTGTTGTTATGCTTATATTTATTTATTTTAATAGTTATTTATTAATGAGAAATATATTGGATATTTATGTCATTATACTTTGCGTCAGAGTTATAAATACATATTTTCATCCATTCTCATAAACTTTCACATTTATAATATTAGAATGAAGCAGGACCTAAGATGTAATCTACGTCTTCAGCTTGCTAACTTTATACGTATAAGCCTACACAATTCATAGATTCTTCTTATCTTATACTTTTTATATTCCTTGCAGCTTTCTCTATTGGTGGATGTATTGTGTACTGTATATGTGCGTGTGTATGTGTGTGTACGAAGTGCGTTTACCCTGGGGTCGCACGCCGTCGGGTATCTCGTCGACGACCGGCGTGGAGGAGTTGGAGTGCGTGTCGGGCGGCGCCTCCCCCTCGCCGCGTCCGCGCCAGTACTCGGACGCGAGCACGCGCGCTTGCAGGCACGCCGCGAGACCTGACACAACATCCGTTATTAATGTTATTCATTATGTTAACAACATTGGGCTTACAGGACGGACGGTCTGACTATCTGAGTCATCCAATTCAACTAAACCATATGTTACGTCAGTTAAGTTAAGGCAAGATTTCGGAAAAAGTAAACAACCGATTAAGATCATAAGAAAACAAACACTGACCCTCGAGCGGTTGATGCGGCGTGTGAGGAGCGTGCGGCTGATGCTGGCTGTGTGGCTGGTGCGATGCGTGCGTCGGATGCGGCGCCGCCGGCTCGTGGTAGCGCGCGCTCATGTTGACGGCGGCGTTGATGATGCTCTGGTTGGAGATCTCGAGCGTGCGCTCGATCTCCCCGTTGACGAGGTCGCCGATGGTGCGCGCGGGCGCCGCTAGCCGCTCCTGCGACAAGTGTCGCCGTAACGCCAACTTCGCGGGTGATACCTGCCGTTGGCATAGTATGTTCTAATTATTTTACAAGATGCCTATGGCACAATTTATGTATTACGCTTCTAGGTCTCATTATTTCTTCCATTATTATCTCTGTAATAATAAATCTATAAAGTGACGATTGGCGACGTTTAGCGGCCAAGGCAAGATGATGGGAGCCTGTTCAGTGTTCTTTACTGCACTTAACTCAATTTTAAATCAGATCAGATTGACTGCGGAGTGTTGTCACTAACATAAGAGAGTTCAATAAACACAGTATAAGTATTATATCAGTAGGGCATAGTTGTAGTAGTACATTGTAATAGGGACAGGCACAGTACTATATCAGTAGGTACGCACCTGCGTGTAGTCGGGCTGCGAGGGCGACGGCGTGGAGTGGTGGCGCGGGTCGAGGTGCACGCGCCTCTCGTACGGGTAGCGGTCGCGGCGCACCTCGCGCATGTCCCGTGACCGCGCGAACGACGCACCGAGCGCCGCTGCGGGCCGCGCGTTGAACGCATGCGACCCGTGCGACCCGTGCTGCCCAGGACCTCCGTGCTGCCCATGACTTCCATGCTGTCCGTGACTTCCGTGCTGTCCGTGACTCCCGTGCTGCCCGTGATTCCCGTGCTGCCCGTGACTTCCGTGCTGCCCGTGACTTCCATGCTGCCCGTGACTTCCGTGCTGACCGTGACTTCCATGTTGCCCGTGACTCCCGTGTTGCCCGTGACTCCCGTGTTGTCCATGGCCTCCATGTTGACCGTGACTCCCGTGTTGCCCGTGAGAGCTATGCTGTCCATGTGGCGGGTGTGCGGCACCCGTAGGGCGAACGTAGCCATTGTTGTAAGTATGATTTGGAGCGGATGGACGCGGCTGGCGAAATGAAAATTGTTAGAATGTTAAAGATATGTAAACTAATAAAACACAATTATAGCAAGTAAAGGTCGATGCATACGTAACGTGGACGGGACGGGGACGGGACGGGATGTGAAGTTTTGGAAACATCGTTTCTTAGAAAATGTAAACGATAGCGCATACGCCACTGAGGCACGGACGGGACGGGAACGGGGCACGCACGTATATTTATACCCCGTCCACGTCCCGTCCCCGTCCCGTCCACGTTACGTATGTAGCGACCCTAAATATACACACAAAACAACACAATCTTCTTACTGCTGTTTTGTCACTACACAAAATTATGTTGTCATTTCGAAAATGTAAGTCGAGGGACCTACTATAACAGCTGTGTCGATCATATGATAACATATGTAGACATAAGCCATACCTCCAACCGCGAGGCCTTCCGGTGCTCCTGGTCCTCATTGAGCACGGAGGTGATGATGCTCTTGAGACGGTCCTCGAAGTTGATCACCTTGGGGGACTCCTGCACCTTGGCGACGACGTTGAGCGGCTTCTGCGGCTTGCCGGGTGAATGGCGCGGCGGGAGCGGCCCCCCCGCGCCGCGCGCCACCTTCGCGCCCTGCTGGCCCCTGCTCACCATACGTTCATCGGTTACAGTAACATAAACAAATTACATTTATAACACACTGTCACCTAAGTGCCTACTGTATTATGTATTATTTAGTATTAGGTATCAATAAATGAAATTGGGTTGGATAACAATTTTGATTTGAGATGATTAGCAAATTTATAACTTTTGCCTTCATAAGCATCATTGAGAAAGTCACCTATTCAAAATGTAAATCTTAGGAAATTGCAACCATTATCTTCTGTGTAGCCTGCAATCATTATACTATTTTCATTTCTTGTTGTAAAGGTATCTGGTAGATGTGTATTGTAGTTTTAATAATTTGGTATGTTGATTTAACTACTTGTCTATTAGAGCAAAAATTAAGTTAGCTCAAAATAATTTAAAAACATTAAATAAAAGGTAACAAAGAAAAATTGTTACACCAATATATGTTTACACAATAAGTAATGTTGAAAACTTAATACCTAAACATTTAATTACACGGCAACAGAAAACTCATCGTAACACAATAATAGTCTGGTCAGATTTGATAAAAAAAACTATAGGCTTAAAGCTTACAAATATTTCTCATAGAACTGAAAATTTTTACGAATGTTAGGAACATCAATACAAATAAAATGTGCTGCTTTGACTGGACTATAATTATATAAATATGAAATAAAAAAGAAACAATCATGCAAAATGTACCTATGATCACCATGTCTGTCGGGGTCCCTCTGGTACCCGTTGACGGCGACGTTCGGCTTGGCCATCTTGCTGGCCTCGATCTGGCGGCCGGTCTCCAGGATCTTCTGCGCGAGCACCTCAGGGTTCTGCTCCTCGATCTTGCCCACCTCGGGCACGTCGGGCCACTCCTGGGAGCGGGAGCGGTGGTCGCGGGACTTGCGCGGCTTGGAGTTGACCGTGTGCGGCTTCACCGTCGCCACCGGGACTGTCGGCGGCGCAGCTTTTTGCTGCTCGCTCGCTCGCTCCATCTGGATGATCTCGTTCTGTAGGTGGCCGACCTGCGCGTGCAATCGTTTCCTGTGCGCTAAAGTTGCCGATATCTCCTTCAGGATGCAGTCGTGCGCCATGCTCTGCGTGATCTCCACGTCGGGCGGGATCTGACCCAGCTGCCTATATTTCTCAGTTATCTCTAAAGTTCGTTGTTTAACTAGCATCGCTTGTTCAGCCTCTATATTATTGACCTAAAAAGTAGGGAGTAAAGTTTTTATCGATATCGTGAATATTGGACTACAATATGCAGCTAGTTTTTTGTTCTAACAAAAGTACCTGTGCCTGTAGCTTGCTGGCCTTGCTCTGCAGCTCCTTGTGCCTGCCGACGATCTCCTTCGCCTTCGCCAACAGATCGACCGTGTTGTTGGCGTGGATGCCGAGCTCACTCATGCGCGCTTTTAGAAGCGCAACGCTATCGCTAATTAGCACATTTATTTGCTTATCGAGTTGGGAAGCGCGTGATTTTAATTTTTGATTTCTCTCCTGCGACATAGAAAGTAAGGAATCAATATCAAAATACAAATTGTAACATATATATATAAATATATATAAACACAATAATATATATATAAACACAAAAAATGTTTGTACGGATGTCCTTTATAAGACTCTGAAACCATCCAACCGATATGCCTCAAAATGGTTTCATTTGTAAGGCAATAATCCGAAGGTGGTTTGAGACTACTAAAACAATGCATTAGGCAAGTTCGGTCCATTGATAAAGTCGTTTTTCCACTTTTCCCATACAAAATTTTGAAGATAATATGTGAAGATGGCACAACAGACTGTCAACACTGATCTGTCATTGTCATCACAGAGCACTTACACACTTTGTCATCAAAAAAAAAATTGAGTCGTCGAACACGACGGTAATAATATAAGAATCGTAAAATTGAAAACGTAATTTAATAAATAAATAATGAATTATACACAAATGTAACTTTAATTTTTTCTATCAATAATTCACCTACCCCTTCCACCCAACAAACGTGAAACAATCAACAAACCTTCTCCCTATCAATCTGTTGCTTGACATGCTGCGCGTACTCGGGCGTGTTCATGCGCTGCACGAACGCGAGGTACTGGTCGCGGAACATGTCGAGCAGCAACTGCAGGCTGTAGGGCGTGTCGGGCGCGCGCGGGATGTCCAACTCCGAGTGCAGGCGCTCCGCCGGCTGCAGCTGCACCCCCAGTGCGGATAGACGCTGGCCCACGCAGCCCGGTGGCGGGACTGTCTCCTGTACGACGAAATCATCCCGTGTTTTAATAACTAAATAGGTCTGCTGTAATTGATTTACTTTTTTAAGTAAATAGTCTAAAGGAAGAAATTCGTGTTTTATTGTATATTTTTTTAAGCCTGTTTCTGTTTTATTATGTTTGATAAGTTTTCAAGTTATTCTGTGAAACAGAGCTACGGATATATGTGCTGTATTGACAAATAAATAACAGGAGTGATGGGCTGATTGTATTAATTTGAATTTGTCGCTCAAGTGCAGCAATACAACACAAGCCACGCAAAAATTCTTCAACTGCTTGAATAACATTGCTACTAGTTTAGAGAGAACATGAAGTGAGTACTCACGGCGCCATTCCGCAGCGTGGAGGCGAGCGTGGTGGAGTGCAGCAGGTCGAGCCCAGCGATGGCGGCCGGCGTGGCGCGGCGGCGCTTGGCCCGCGCCGCCCGCCGCCGCGCGCCGCCCGAGCTCGCGCTGCGCTTGTTGGTCGAACGACGGCTGCGGTCTATAGATATAATACTCTTTACTAATCTGCTGCCTGAAGTAATGAAGTACGCGGTTCGTCGCTACACTGTTCACCCAAATTCGAGACAAAACAAGATGAAGAGAAAGTAAAAAAATAAATATTTCTTTTTGTACTAGATACATTTTCTATTAACGGGTGTAACTCGGTTTTAAATATTATTATCCTAGTAATTAGAATAACTACTCATGTACCAAATTGCAGCAATTTCTTCCATTTTCATCGATTCCTACGTTGAGTGTCCTAATAGTTCTTTAACAAATTGAAACCATTACAGTCGGAGCAAGCAACCGATTTCCAATGTGATCGAAAACGTAGTACTAGGCCAGTAGGTCGCCGGTACCCTTCACATTGTGAGAGGACACCTGATCCCAATGATGATGATAACGACAAGGCACGTACTGGAGTCGGAGGAGGAGGCCCAGGGCGCGCCCCACTCGCGCGGCGCGGGCTCAGGCCCGGGCGGCGCGTCGTCGGTGCCGCTCGCGCTCGACTCCTCGTCGCTCTCGTCGCTGGAGCGCCGCGCCACGCGCCGCTTGGCCGCCGCCGCCGCGCGCGCGCGCGTCCTGCCGTTCTCACCCCTAATAACAATATTATTTAACAAAAAAATAACCGATTTCAAAGAAACAGTTTTCGAAAAATCTGTATCAAAATGGATGAGTTCTGTCAATTCCTCATGGATCATAAGCGACGGAGTTATGAGGTAACAAATAAAAAAAAACAACATAATTGAGAACCGAATAGCGGCAGAAATAAACTAAATTATATAACACATATTTAATTGAATTGAACTCAGAGTCACTAACGGTTACTTCAATCGTTCCTTAGTAAAGAATAACCATACAAATTCTATGCTAAGGAGCAATTTAAGTAACCGTTGGTGACTCTGAGTTGGGGCGTAAAACTTAAACATAGTTTTCTAAAACTTAAGCCCAATGCATACGTAACGGGTTTTTTCCCGTACGTGCCACGTTCCGTACGGGTTTCCGCTGCGTATTCACTATCGTATACATTTTCTATGAAACGATGTTTCCAAAACTTCACGTCCCCTCCCGTACGAGAAAAAACCCGTTACGTATGCATTGGGCTTTAAACAAACTAATTTACATAACCTGCACCTTTCGACCTATATGATACAATAACCAACAACGGAGGTAGCGTCATGATAAGAAACTATCGTATCATGTTCAATATTTCCATATTCTAGCATTCAGTTGAGGTACATAAACAATTTTTGGTTAAAGATTAGAAATATATTTGAAAGAGCCTCTGTAAATCTTTTTCCAAATCTGACTACATTATTAATAAACTCATCAAAAACATTACACAGTAGGATACCATATACATTTTACATTAAGGTAAATAATTGCACAACTGGAAGCCCCGTCCGACAAGTGCAAATTAGATTAGAGTACAATTGACACACTGTACCACGCAAGTGCGAATGTTTACTTGGCATCTTCACTTGTTGCCAGTAATAAAACTTCACGATGAAACACTTTAGTATCACTAATGACATAAAGTATCACTAGTTCTATAACTAAGTTCGGTATAATGCTCTTATATGACTTAATAAAAATATGCTCTAAGCTTTTATATGACTAATGTTGTTGTAAATAAGTGCGATGATAAACATTTTCTTATTTTCAATTAACTAGTGTCTTTTCAATAACTAATTTTTGCACGAAATTTCTTCATTTAAATGGAGCAATTATATATTCCAAAAGCCAATTTCTTCAAGAGGCTTAGCTTATTGACGTAGACGCCATTTTGTCGCTCTCATTGAACTATGTACCTTTTTATGCAGTCAATAAGATCTAAATTTTATTGTCATTTAATAATACTGTGCGCTGAGTCGCGTCTCGATATCAATGTCGACCCTTGTTGTTGTTGATGTTGTGACGTCGCGTTGGTCACGTCGATTACCTGACAGCGCGCGGGCGGGCGACCTTCCGCCGGCGCTCGGGCAGCGAACCGGTGCTGTGGTTGCTGTTCCCGTTCAGCAGGTCCGGCGTGGACTGCCGCGTTGGCGGTGCACTCAGGTGACGCTTGCTGCTGCCCTCGCCCTCCTCGCCGTTATGCGCACCCTGCAATAACGTCCAATAAACTGTCATACTTCACCTTATATAGAAATAATAATTTTATTTTATTAAGTATTCATTTATACACATGTATTTTATTGTTGTTAAGCGCAAACACTGTGGAATCCAAATTATATTGTAATAAATCGTGTATGTTGTTTGATAGAAATTCTAGAATTTTGTCATTTATTGAAATGAAACATGTAACTATAAATTATGCTCATTAGAGACTCAAGACTGTAGATGTGTCCATAGTATTCGTGCAAGGCAATTCTTCCGCAGTGTTAGAACTTAAGCAGCTTATATTATTGAGCAATATTATCACTGAAGCCATAGCACACAAACATAATTATCACAATCACAACACTAATTAAACAATATACAGGGTGTTTGTTAACGTGTTGGCAATCCATCAAGGGGATGTAAGGGAAGTCATTTGCAACCAAATTACCTATTATTACCCCTATCCAAATATCAACCATTTTCGAGTAATTTAATATTTTATGTTTTTTTCAAGAATGTGCGATATTCACCTTTGAAAATTGAAAAAAAAAAATCAGTAATGCATAAAGTTGATTTTATTATTTTTATTTTGTTGCTAACACTTTAATAATAATAATCATTTGAAAGTGAATTTTTTTAACAAATTTTAAATGAGAGCTACCAATCTTTAAAATTTTCATAATTCAACCAGGTTTCTTCAACTTTAATAGGTATTTTCTGGAAAAAACCCAAAAGAACTTTATCGGCAGGCTATCTAACGAGATACAAAAAGTAAGCAGATTATAAAAAAAAAACTGAGTGACTAAAATACAATAACTGCGGAAAAAAGAAAATTATTTTTAATGAAAAATAACAATAATTGTTTAGGATTTTATAATAATTTACGTAACTAGCTTAATTACACCAAGTAATCAAAACTAGAGTTCATTTTCAAAATGGGAGCCTCTATTTCTTACGCACATGCGCATTCTTTGCCTTAATTGAGATTTATAAAATTAACATTCGTTGTCAAAGTATTTCTTATCGTATTTGCTGCATTTATTATATTGATTCTTAATTCCTCAATTGTTTGTATGAGTGAGACATCGTATACTAGACTCTTCATATGTCCCCAGACATAATAGTGCACTGAAGTCAGATCTGAGCATCTTGCTGGCCAAGGAATCAGACAATCTCTGCCAATCCATCGGTTGGGAAAACTGCCGTCTATCTATTGACCATACCTCTTCTTATATTCAGAGGCACGTCTTCCAAAATTTCAAAAAGATTTTCGCGCAAGAACGTCTCATAGGAGACTGTGTTCAAGTTATTAGAGAGAAAATGTGGATCAATCAAATTATCATTTATAATACCCACCCATTCACACGTTTAAAGAAAAACGTCTTTGTGATCCCTTTGGTCTCTTTTTGTTAGGGTTTTGATCGATTTTTAAGGACCTGAAATGTACATTATGGGAATTCGTGATCCGTCAAATTTGGACTCATCAGCTGTCCACAGAATTTTTCTTAAAAACATGGCATCTTCCAGATCTGCACTCAGCATGAATCTACAAAAGTTCATTCTTCTCCCAGGATCGCCTTCATGAATAACCTGCACCGTGTAGTGGTACGGGTAAAATCTTGCGGTGTGTAAAGTAAACCACATCTTCTAATGAGAAATATCCAGTTTGTTTGCCACAATACGTGTCGAAGTTGTAGGGTCAATTTCAAAATAACGTAAAATTATGTCTTCTTCGGATGAACTATAAATGCGTGTTCTTCCATAATCGGTTTGCTCCTTTGCACAGATCCCATTTCACGTATTTTTCGGTAGCTATCACCGAAGACAAATCTATAAGGCAGTCGGCGGTCGGTAAATCGGCGAGCGGCCAAAGCATTCCCATTACAATATCCGTAACAGAAAAGAATATTGGCGTACTCTTCGTGAGAGAACTGGGTTCGTTCTGCAGCCATTAGTCCTTTAAACACGCCAAGTTGTCGGGATAGCAATCGATCACAGAGTCCAGTCACAAGCCAAGTCGTAAAGTATGAAAGAAACAATACTAAAAGTGTCGCAGAGAGAGAGTATCCGCACAGTACGAGTGGCACGAGCAGACTAATTTATAAATTGTTGCAAAATTTTAATCTTTTGACGACGATAATAAATCAAACTTATTAAACTACAGGGATACCACCCTTTCATCTAATTATCGTGTACTTACCGACACTATTATTTTTGTCCTATTGTTTTAAAAATTATAAATGATAATACGGCGGTTTACTAGTTTGTTTTTTCTGTTCGTTCGCTAATGTTTTATTGCTTTCCTTTTCTTACAACTGGACGTCATCCACGTGTCGATGATTCAAGGGTGGGATCGAAGGATTCAAAGGATCAAAAGTGTTTTTCTTCAGATTCTCAAGCAAATTATTGTTTTAAACGTTTTAAAAGCTTCTTGTTTAGAAAATGAAGTGTAAAAATGACTGCGTTAATTTTAATTATTGCAGTTTGTACAACCAATTCTCAATTTCTTGTATCTTATTTTATCTTGTTAGATAGCTAATAAGTTGTACATATTTTTAAAATGTTCTGCCGATAAAATTCTTCAGGGTTCCAAAGTTGAATATCACACATTCTTGAAAAAAACATAAAATATTGAATTACTCGAAAATGGTTGATATTTGGATCCCTCACAATAGGTAATTTGGTTACAAATGACCTCCCCTACATCCCCTTAACGGATTGCCAATGCGTTACCAAACACCCTGTATATGTATTTATATCTTAAAGAAGATACAAGTAACAACAATAAGAAAGATGACGTGATTGGAAACAGACCCTTTTGCTGACCTTGAGTTTCGGATTTTTCAGTCTTTGAAAATATCTCTCCAATTTGGTCCTATCTATAATGTGTAAATAATATGATACAGGCTTCCCCGTCCAAGAGACGGATCCCTTGAGCGGCGACATTTCGCTGACGTGCATGATGGTCCCAATATCACTAAGATTCCTGTCGGTTATCCTAAAGTTCAGCGGACAAAAGCTTTTCGATGATACTATTTTCGCTCCATCTTTGAGGTCTGCGAATCTTTCTTTCAACTGATGATCTACATGTGGGCCAAACGCAAAATTATTCACGAATACTATCGTTGCAGCGTTTATTTTTTCTCTATGCTCATCCAAAAGAAAGTCGCCCTTTATTAATTTATATTCTCCGAATTTTTTTCCGTACCACTTCATCCACATTCTAAAATGTAAATCCATACTCTGAAATGAAAGAACATCATATTATTGATTAAAATATTAAAAATATTAAAGTGATTTCCGAAACGAAAGAACATCATATTACTGTTTAAAATGTTAAAGTGCTGGTAAAAGTAATTTAATTTTAGTATACATTTACATCGTCAGCATTCTAAATACACAGATATATGTATAACGATAGATGCTCACCTCGGCATATTTACTAGGTACTTCAGCCTTTTCGACGCCAAAACAAATACGACATGGTGTCGCAGCTGCCATTTGCAGTACGACCTGGCCCACACCAGAACCCAAGTCCACGAAAACATCCTCTGCTCCTATTTCTATCTGATCGATCATCTGACACACCAATTCGTATGAAGTTTCGCCGTATACCTAGAAAAACCCCACCAGTATTCAGTTAGCTTTGTTCATATAATAAACTTGTGTAGAATTAGGAAATGAGACCTTCCTAGGTCTGTTGATAGGTGTATTTATTTATTTATTTTTTATTGCACCTTAAAAACATAAAGGATACAAAAGGCGGACTTAATGCTTAAAGCATTATCTGCCAGTCAAACTTAGGGCACTGGGCTCTATATTAACCACATAGAGCTGACAACTTCAGGAAATTGCATATAGTTAAATTAATGTAATTTGAATTTAAATCAATTCGGACACTGAGCTGCTTATTTTTGTTATGAGGGGCCATCCATAAATTACGTCACACGTTGGGGGGGAGGTGGGGGGTCGATGTAGTGTGACATTATGTGACAAGGGTGGGAGGGGGTCCTAAATTTCGTGACGTCACATTTAAAAATTTAATATTGGTACGTATTTCGGAACTGCTGTTTTAATAATTTGTAGGTGTCAAATTTAATAATATGTGACGTCACACAAGGGGGGGAGGTCTCACAAATGTGACCAGCTGTGACAAGGAGAGGGGAGGGGTCAAAAAGTCATGAAATTAGTGTGACGTAATTTATGGATGGCCCCTAATAGGGAACTACGAGAATACTATATGTAATTTTAATATCTTGTAATGAAAAAGAAACCTAAGAGTTTTAGTTTGCACATTCATCTAGTAGGTAATATTTGTATTTGGATGAATATTTATAAAAAAAATAAATGTTATATTTAATTTTATCGATCTCATTATACAACGTGTTAAAAAATACCCCGTAAAAAATATAAATAACTATCAAAGTAAAAAATTTTGTCAACCCTAGTAAGCTGTCATGCCAGAGAACTGGATTATTTAACAGAAAGGCCTACGTAGGTACGTGAAATAGGTATTTTACCTAATAATTGTCTACTTTAATAGTTTTTCTATTTTTAATTCATAAATGTTTGCTACCTCAATACAAGGATGTCATTATACTCAAGTACTGGCTTCAAAAAATGTCAAGTTGGAAAAAAATGTTGTCAATTTCAAATCTTCTAATCGATATCCTAAAACTGTTTCGAGATTTTTTTTTCCAACTTCTTTTCGAGTTGCTTTATAACTCGGAATATTACGATATGATGTATGTATGATGAAGATAGTCTTTTAAAATTATTGTCGTTCCGCGAATTAGGTAGAAATGTAGGTACATTCTGCGTAGTTTACTCTTTAATGCACAATAGTGAAAATAAAATATTTTTATTTTATTTTTGGAACGAAGTTCCTTATCGCGCGTTGCGAAAGGGGGCTAGACGGAAAAAATTAAGACGAAAAGTTGTAACGACACTTTTTGCCGTCGTTAGAACTCGTGCGGCGTCGTTACAAGTCGTGCGGCGTGTGAATGTTTCTCTGTCTGTCTGTCTCTCTCTCTCTCTCTCTCTTATAGAAAGCAAGCCAGATATTTTCGTTTCGTCTTTCTATTTCGCATTGAACAGTGTGGTGTCGCGACGATTATTTTTGTTGTATACGTACAAATATTATAATCTATTTTTGTTCTAACCTATACGTATATAAAAAAAAATATTATTATAATTTGAAAAAAAAATAACATTTTATTACAATTCCTTCACTAATTAATCGAAAGGAACTTCGTTCCATCCGGGTGTCCCTTGACACCTCTCTTTTTTTGGGGTATGTTATACAGCGTTACTGCGGTTCTGAAATATTGTGAATGGACTCGTTATAAAAAAAAGCAAAGCATCAACCCATAATTGTCCCACTGCTGGGCTCGGGGTCTCCTCTCACAATGTGAGGGGTATTAGGCCGTAGTCTACCACGCTGGCCAAGTGCGGATTGGTAGACTTCACACACCTTTGAGAACTTTATGGAGAACTCTCCGGTGTGCAGGTTTCCTCACGATGTTTTCCTTCACCGAAGCAAGTGATAATTAACTTGTAATACGCACATAATATTTGAAAATTAGAGGTGCGTGCCAGGATTTGAACTCGGGCCCCTTCGTTCGGGAGACCAACGTTCTAACTACTAGGCTATCACTACTCGTTATAAGGCCCCATTTAACCTCCTTTCGGCTTTACGGGTAATTTTGTAACACCCTGTATACCTGCACATTTCACACTTTATTTTAAGATCGCATCGCTACAAACGCGGGCAAATCTAATTCATAAATTCAAATAAAGGTTAGAGCCACGTATTGATCAAAAGAAACATACCTCAGGTGAAAATGGTTCATATTGATTTAACTTATCGGGATCAGACACAGCTTGGTTGTATGTCTGTTGAAGTATATGTTTTAGCAGGCCTCTCGATGGATACTTGTTCAGTCGTTGTGCTGGTAATGAAGTACCTTTTTCCTGTAATAAAAGGAAAATATTTATCAGGTTAAATATTTTTTTAATAATTTCACATTTTAATACCTATTCTTAAATTAATTACCTATTCTGTAATTCTTCAATTACCTATTCTTAAATTCTTTTAATTTTGTATTTTAAAATTACAAATTACACTATTATAAAGACACTGAACGACTGACGTCTATAAACGGACAATACCTGTCCTACTTTGTAAATGTCTTTAATACAGACTTGACGTAGGTTTGGAATCAATGGATTAGTGGTCTCCTCTCCAAAGTATCCAACCAAATTGCACAATGTGTTACGCAAGCGACAACGGAGCTAGGTATCTAGATAACTAAACCCAGACTATTCAATAAAATCAACATAACGAACGATTAATTGGGTAGTTCGAAAACAGTCGTCAGTCGTCACAGCCATGTTTATCATAAGCTAGGATGAGCGTGAATACAATATGAATGTTTGTAGATTATTTTAAGAAAGTATAAGTCAGGCGGGAATGTTTACCTACATACATTTTGTGCCAATATTTTTTTTATTTCCAAGAGTGTTTTAATGCCTTGCTATAGTTTTTCCTAAAAGACCACTTTTATTAGTAGTTGGAATGCGAGTTTGATGAAGTAGGTACCTAACTAAAGTTAATTTAATTATTCCGCGGTATCTTATTTAATTGGCATTTATTTACCTACTAGTTATTTATCGTGCAGTTTTAAATACAGTGGAATTTCGATTATCCGGCCTTCAATTACACGGATTCGCGATTATCCGAAACATAAACCCCGATCAAATAAGTCACGTCAAATGACAATTACCAAACACAGGGTGCAGTACATATCTTAGTAATTGTCTTGTTTTTTAATAAATATTATAAGTTACAGTAAAGACTCGATTAACCGGACTAATTGTTGCATTAGGCATTCGGATAATCGAATGTATGAAGAAAAGCGGTTTTGACAGATTATAATATATTATTATACTGTTATGTTAAAATTTGTATGAGACGGAAGCAGAGCCATCTAGCGGTAGTGAAAAAAAAGCTTAGGTCCCATACAAATTTTAGTAAACGTGCGTTTACTTTACGCCACCGTTATGTCAAATAAAACTCGTACCAAGCACACAGTAAAATATTTAAAATAAAATATGTGAGACATCCGCTTGTCAGTCGGAGTTTGGCAGCTCAATATTCTGTTTCGTTGTCTCTGTCGCACGACTGGTAGCCGGTCGCGACCTTGACTGAAATGGCGGATTTCGTTGCATCTCGCAACGGACTGCGCCGCGAGTTAAACATTTCGTTACCCCGTGATGTTTATTTAATCTGTAGACTTGAAACAGATACAATGTAATCTTAATGGAATTATATATCTGCACTTAAATTTTGTTTATGGTTTTGTTTTGATAATTTGACGATTCTATGGAGTATAAAGGTAAGTAAAGTCCTCTCTGTGTATGAAAAGTGTCCGTAAAACGCGTCCATTAAGGATGGCGCTGCGGTAGCCTAGGATAAATTTTATTGAACTCAGCAAACTTGACTTCGTCTTCAACAGCTATGTTTATATCGGAGTTTTTTCGACGCTAGCGCTATTGTGGCAGGCTGATGGTAGGTACTGGAACCTTCATTTTGAGTGTAAAGCTGGACACTTTCAACTTTCCCCCATATGAGATGGGTTTTCTTACCTCTATATTTAATGGACGATTCGACTAGGCTCAGTTGAGTTGCCAGGTACCGCTTATATTACAGCTCATCAAAATAGTTCTAAGGCAAAATTACCAAGTGCAGAACTATTACGTGCCTTACGTGGTCTTAAATCATTTATTATTTAATCGATTGGATCAGAAGTTATGTTGCGTTCAAAAAACAATGCCAAACTGCCATACATAGTTTTATTTCATTTTCAACTTAAGCATCTTAAAATAAAAAATATTCTAAAAAATACAGCATTAATTTCTGAGCTTAGATATATAAGAATTTTCAGCAGGCACACCCCAGAACCAAATTATTTTGATATTGAATGTTTTATAACCATAGAAGTATTACCTAGTCTAGCCATAAATACTCTTACAAACACTTCAGTAAATATATTTTTTTGGAATTAAGATATCTGTAAATTAATTATATAAAAACAAAGGTAGTTAAATGTTAATTAAAGTTTTGTTTCGGTTATTCAAAATACCCTCCCTGGTTTTGAATGTAGGGCCTCAACCTCTTAGGCCAGTCGTCAATCGTAGCATGTACAAGGTTCGTATCTATATCAGCCACTGCTTTAATCATGAATGCTTTCAGAAACTTAAAATTTTGGTGAGATTTAGCGCATGCTTTCTGTTTCCATTGTTGCCATATTTTGTTTCCAACGGATGTAAGCCTGTGCTTTAAGAGGGCCCCTCGTTGTGCCCTATAAAGTAAATTTTATGACCAATCAGCCAGTTTTGTATCCTGCTTTCTGATGATCTGGCGCTGAATCTTATTGGAATACTTATTGTGAATTTTCGATAATTTTTTGAAGAAGATGTTCCACAATCTTTGCAAGGACAGTATTTTGATAGTCAAAAATACTGGGCTTCACTTCTTTTTCACAGAGAAATATCACAGATGAGCCCGAATATGAGACTCCAAGTCAAACCATGATTGACGCAGGATAATG
This sequence comes from Thymelicus acteon, assembly GCA_951805285.1. NCBI lineage: Eukaryota > Metazoa > Arthropoda > Insecta > Lepidoptera > Hesperiidae > Thymelicus > Thymelicus acteon. The sequence goes on along the minus strand of OX638213.1, from coordinate 14,436,652 downwards.
CCCACGCTGGATTATTGGCATACGCCTGGTTGCTTCTTTGTTCACGTGGGCATAATATTTTATCACTTTGTTTTTCGTAACTTTCTTCAATGCCAAAAATTTTTTCGTTTGAAATAAGAATTTGGCGGTTTTTTTTCTCGCGTACCTTCTTAACAAAGCTGGTCATCTCTCGAGTCTTAATTTTTTTGGAGGTTCATTACGGAAATTCCCTGTGTGTCGTCGATAAGCTCTGGGTACAAGGTCTTCATTTAACATTCATTTGATGGTAGTTTTTCTTAACCCTACCTGAAGAGCTAAAATTTTTTGCTTCCGGACGGGAATTCGTTTAATTCGCGCCTGTACCTCTTTGGTGATCGCTGGCGTTCTAACTGTGCAAGGTTTGGCGCTTCTTCTACGGTTTTCGAAGCTTGCAACTTCAGGGAATCATTTGATAGTACGATAAAAAAAATCCATGAGTTATTTTAAAATTTTCAGCAATTTAAAAACCTCAAGCTGCATAGCTGTAGCGGTGCAACTTAATAACCCGTGTGTGTCTTATTTTAACGTCCACTCATTTTTTATTAAATGACACAATATCAATTATTTCTTTATTTTAAGATAGTGCAAAATTTCCTCATTCGTAATCAATCGAAACATTTCTCGCTAGTATTTGGTACTTAAATTAAACAAGGCTGTAACAGTATATCTGGCAAGACTATGTATACATAGAGTACCTGGTACACAACAAAACAACGATGCCGGAAGAGTATGATGTCACGATTTGATCACTAAACGTCTACGTCAATTTTAAAAACGATTCAAAAGTTGCCATTTTACTACTACTGAAAGATTAAATTACATATAAGAACTTCATGAACATGAAGAGAAAAAATATTTTTAAATATAAAAATAAAAAAGTTCAAGCAGAATGTTACTTATTTATTAAAGATTGCCCAAATTACTCACTTTATACAATATGAAATAATTAAAATCAGAAAATATGTACGACTATCAAAATATATTTTTAACCATTAAAGTAGAAAAGTATGAAATGGTAACATTTTTACCGAATGAAAATGGACAATATCGACGTCATTGTTATTATTATAGTCAATTCATCACTTATTAATAAAGTTATTTTACCCTGGGTAATACGGGTACAAATATTAATTTTAAAATACGTAAAAAGATATTGAATTGCTTCGGTATAACTGACGTTTTAAGACGCTACAAAAAATAAAAATAATTTTTCGGCATTGTTCTTTATGGGTTGAAACTGGGTTAGTCAATGGAGCTTTAGTTTATGTGGAAGATATAATTTATGAAGAAAATTATAGTCCCCCTGATTAAATGCCACGACTGCCACGAGTGATAATGGTTCAATTTAACATTTTTTCTCATTCAACTTATAAGAACAGCGGTTGTGTTCCAATACCACCTACATATTATTATAACAAAATTTTGGAAAAGTGGAAATATTAATAATTGTTCCAAAAAACAATTCCCATTACAATTAGCTTTCGCGAATACCATTCATAAGTCACAAGGCTTAACATTAATAGATAAAGTTGTTGTAGATATTGGAAATAAAAAAAACATCTATTGGTTTAACACAATATATATGCGTTTTCAAGCGTTAAAACATTTGAAGGATTAGGTTATATTAAAAATAATTCCCTTATGATAGATTAAGTAGTATTAAAATCTTTAAAAAGACATATTATATCAAATGTAGAAAAGAAGAAGAAATTCGAATGAGAAATTTTATGATGAAATAAAAGTTAATTATCTTTAAAAAACTGTCTTCGCGAGCCCTCCTAAAGCACCGCTTTTTTGCTAGTACATAATCAATATTACATAAAAAGTATTTCTGAAAGCTTACTGTGCATCTTCTACAGCTACGAATTTATTTATGGGAAAGTTGACAAAGTTACGAGAGAGACATAATATATTATATAGTCTAGTCAACAAGTGCTTTTTTGGTCAACTTTTTTCAGCAGTCTTGGAAAAATATGAACCAGGTGTCATTCGATTCAGAATGGCAAATAGATGATTTTTGAAAAAATTCAAGTTTCCCTTGCAAAAATTGCAAAAGTTATAAACAACTAACTAAAATAAAAAAGGGGTTTAGTTTTTTGCCAATATCTCAAAAACTAATTGAGATTTTTCAAATCTAAAAGAAGATTCAAAAAGAGGAGGAAATTTCCTAAAGAATCTTGACTCCCGGAATTGTAGGACCAATATTTATAATTCTCACAGAGGGATGAAAATACGGCCGAGAACAGGTATTCTGGCTTGCGCAAGCCACGCCTACTTCGGACACTATCAATAAATTACGTGTCACGTTGTTTGTCCGCGATGGACTCCTAAACTACTTAACCGATTCTAATCAAGTTTGCACACCGTGCAAACGATAGGATAGATTCCAAACAGACACTCCAATTTTATTTATTTGTATAGATGTTTAAATATTTTTTATTGATAGTGTCCAAAGTAGGCGTGGCTTGCGCAAGCCAGAGTACCCGTTTTCGGCCGTATTTTCATCCCTTTAAGAAAACTATAAATATTAGTCATACAATTCCGGGAGTCAAAATTTTTTTAGGAAATTTCCTCCCCTTATTGAATCTTTTTTAAATTTGAATAATCTCAATTAGTTTTTGAGATATTTTCAAAAAACTAAAACCCCTTTTTTATTTTTAGTAATTGTTTATAACTTTTGCAATTCTTTCAAAAATCATCATTCTGAATCGAATGACACTTCGTTCGTATTTTTCCGAGACTGCTAAAAAAAATTATCCAAAAAAGCACTTGTTGACTACACTAATAAATCATTTTTCGCGCACTCATCATACGGCGTGGAACGAATGACGAATCGAAGCCGCGCGACTGCGAGTGTAACGCCCCAACTCAGAGTCAGTAACGGTTACTTTAGTCGCTCCTTAGTAAAGAATGACCATACAAATTCTGTATTAAGGAACGATTTAAGTAACCGTTAGTGATTCTCAGTCGGTGCGTAAATCTGTATAATGTTAATTAAACACGGACCACGCGATCTATGCGGTACATGCCGCAGCTTGTCGCACTGTGCCGGGGCCCGCGGCAAACAGCCGTGGCCCGTAGGCGCTGGGCTCCGGGCTCCGCTCTAGGCACATAGCTCGTGTGCTGTTTGTTTACGTTTCACAACCATTGACTTAAATATATATAGACTCGCTGTTCTTAACAAATTTCGTGTCACGCTTTCGTGCCACAGAGTACTCAATCACAGAGTCAATATGCGCCCAGTGTTGCCAACACCCTACTCCGAAAGAGATCGTGGATACATTACTATAACTGGACATATACCATGGATATATTACTCTGTCTGGATTACTTTGTAGAGGTACCTGAGGATTAATTACGTCATAACGGAATGACCATTGTGTTCATCCATTCATTGTGTTATCTGTAATCCCAGGATATATCATTCAGCTGTGTTAAATTTTTTTTATAAGTGTTGTGCACTTAAAATAAAAGAAATGTACCGTAATATACTCGCAAAGAAATTGGGAGTGCTCAACAGAGCTAAGCAGTACTTCACGCCTAAGCACAGGTTGATGCTCTATAAGGCGCAAATTCGACCACACATGGAGTACTGCTCCCACCTTTGGGCTGGAGCCCCAGCTAGCCAAGTGGATCCGTTCAATCGAATTCAACGGCGAGCTATTCGTCTTGTCGACGATCCCATGCTTACAGACGGACTAGAATCACTCGAATTGAGGAGAGATGTAGGTTCTCTCTGCGTATTCTACCGTCTGTACAATGGGGAATGTTCTGAAGAACTATTTGGCTTAATACCTGCAGTTGGTTTTCGACACCGCACATCACGGGGTTCCAGGTTCCACTAACATCACCTGGATACCTGGCATTCGTCCACAGTTCGGTTCTCACGTAATTTTCTACCTCGTACGTGTAAACTATGGAACAAACTTCCTGCATCGGTGTTCCCTCTAAGCTATGACATAGGGTCCTTCAAAAAGCGGGTCTATCGTCATTTTCTTGGCCGGCAACGCGTTGGTGACGCCCCCAGTGTTGCTAATGTCCATGGGCGGCGGTGATCACTTACCATCAGGTGACCCGTCTGCTCGTTTGCCTGCTAAAAGCATAAAAAAAAAAAAAATTACATTGTTTCATTTCATTATCACATTCAACATCCGTTTTCATGACGTAAGGACAATTTTGAAGAAATTATAATAAAATGTGTTAATACAATAATATATTTTTTTACCACCAGAAAACTTATTAGAAAACATTTGGAAAATAGGACATAACACCCCACAATTATGAAGGATAATCTCAATCCGGTCTGCGATTGGTCAAATAGTCATTCCGTTGTGACGTCATCTGTCTTCAAGTACCTCGAAGTTATGTATCCAGTTAAAAGTTATAATTATATCCATGGCAACAATCATACGATTTATGCCTTTTCCAGTTCATCTCGGAGTGACTACTATATATTTTTTTAACATCGTAAGTAAACATTAAAAATTTAAATATGTATTTGTATGCATTGTTAGAAAATTATGTACGAGTATAATAGGTTCATGATATAATTATTATAGGTTCATAGATTTATCAATAGATGGTGCACATTATAATTACCTATGTCCCGATATTTCTACATTTATAATTTTGTATGTTATTATGTAAATTTATATTATAACTAGCTGCCCGGACAGACTTCGTTCTATCAAAAAAAAATTGCAATAAAATAATATTGCGACTATACATTGAGATGTAAGCTATCGTATCTTTCAAGTTGGATCAAACTGCACACGGTGTGCAAAGGGCAATGAACCTAGTTGGCATACCTACAAGTCCGCAATTTTGAAAAAACCTCGATTCGGCGGCCAGTGATGTAAAATATGTCAATCGATAGAATAAATGATTATGATCAAAAAGTATTCAGTGATGAAATGTCGTAAGTGGTATACTTTCTGAGATATTTGAGTTCAAACCCGTAGAAAAATGAAGTAAAAAACTTTGTTTCAGCGGATATTGATAAAACATGTGTCAATCGATAGACTAAGTGATTACGATCAAAAAGTATTCAGTGATAAAATGTCGTAAGTGATATACTTTCTGAGATATTTGAGTTCAAACCCGTAGAAAAATAAAACATTGGTAATTAATTGTCTTTTTTATTTATTAGTGGATCAACACTATAACTATATACATAAAATATCACAATATCATTAACAAAACTAAATAAATACATATTTATTCATATTTACATATATACATATTATATTATATATTAAGTACATAAATATTTATAACTACGTATATAACATGTGGTTGAAGACCACGGGCGAGGACATTCTAATTGCTTCAGGTAGTGCTGCCGGACGTGATTCTTGAAGGAACTTTTGGTAGTCTTTTGATGTCTACAAGCAAGGAGTTCCAGAACAGTATTGCAAAGGAATTCCCGAAATAAGCAGTGCTATGGAAATAAACAGGAGAAGACACATTATTCAAAATAGCATAAAATGTTGAGAGAATTCTGAAGTTTCACCTGTGTCGAATTGGTAGCAATTTAAGTTAGGAATCAAACTGGGAAATGTGGTCATAGTTACGTAAGCTGAAGATAGGTATATCGAAGTTTTTTTACTTTATTTTCCTACGGTTTTGAAATCAAATATCTCAGAAAGTATATAACTTACGACATTGTATCACTTAATACTTTTTGATCGTAATCACTTAGTCTATCGATTGACACATATTTTATCAATATCCGCCGAAACAAAGATTTTTACTTTATTTTTCTACGGGTTTGAACTCAAATATCTCAGAAAGTATACCACTTACGACATTTCATCACTGTATACTTTTTGATCGTAATCATTTACTCTATCGATTGACACATGTTTCATCACTGGCCGCCGAATCGAGGTTTTTTTCAAAATGGCGGACTTGTAGGTATGCCAGGTTCCATACAAAAATGTTGGAAGCCCTTTGATTAAAATCGGTTAAGTAGTTAGGAAATACGACTTTTATTTACCCACCGTACGATCTCTCACTCCGCGACGTCTGGCAACCCTGTTCCGTAGTGATTAAGTACTCTGTGTTCGTTCTGTCAAGTTTGGTTCAAGATGTCGGTATTAAATATTTGACACAAAATAATTTTTAAGACTGTAAATAAAAATATAGTTACTTACCAATTATGATTAAATAAAGTGAAATAAAGTTCAAACGTAAATAATGAGAACGTTTTAACTGTGCTCAATAAACAATAATACGTTATTAAGTGTTTTTGAACAGTCGGAGTTTTTCTAACGTGACATTTACTTGTGTAGCTTGCTCGCAACAGACTAAACTGAGGTGAACCCAATTGGGTTAACCTCAGGTGAACAAACTGTAAGTATTGAACAACGTGTCTATATATTTAAGTCTATGTTCACAACCATTTCATTCACTGCATCGATTACATTAATTTTACATTGCATTGACCGCCACTGCGAATACTGTTTAATCAATCAATGTGTTATCAATCGTCGATGTCGCTCATGCTGCGGTGTCGTTTACATCCTAGTACATAATAAATATTACTGACAATGTGACAATAATCAAGCAATTCTTGCAACCTCCACTCTTAAGGAAAATAAATACCTGGGTAAGTAGATAGACACGTACCAAGTATTTTTTACTTAAATTCAATTTAGCCAAATTCTGCTGACCGACAAAATGGAACGTAGATCTATTGTAATCTAAGTAGGTAGGTACGCTCCGTGTACATTTACCCAGCCACAACCAACATTAGTTCCGCATTTGAATCGCTGCTTGCTTTACTTTTTTAATGAGCTATTTAAATCGATGATTACTCAAGCAGGTAGGTAAGTAGTTAGCTAGTTACGTGCACAATAAGTAATATGGTATTTGACTAATTTTTAAAAATCATTGAGGATAACAAAAAAAAATATGTATATTACACTTCAAAATTACTGTGAATTACTGTTTGATAAAAATTGAAATGTGTGCTGGGACACATAAAAGTGAAACTTCAACGGACAAGTAGAAAAACGAATGGCAACGGACAAGTGGAAAAACGAATCGCAACGGACAAGCAAGTGACAAAACGAATATTTACATTTTATTGCTTTAGTAAATAAAGGCCTACGCTACGGCTGCTTTGCGTGGGGCCACACTGGTCATTGCGCTGGTGCCGCGGCGGCGGTGTTTATTTTCCTAAATTCGTAACATCTGATTTGAGTAATTCAAAAAGATATCAATAGGTATTGAAACAGTTTTGAATATGAAATTATTTATTTGGATAAGGATTAATACGAAGGTATGGTTATCATGGTCTGATTTTGGTCAATTATTATTATATTAACTTTTAAAATGTAAAAAGTGATTATAGTGAAATAACTACAATAGTTGGACATATAGTATCACGAGGTTTTTTGTAGATATTGATATGTTCTCTAAGAACAAATAGTTTCCGCAGCGTATGCGATGAAACAAATTTTTAAGCAAATTTTTTCACACCTTGATTCACGTTACTGATGTTTTAGCAAGGAGCCCTAATTTTTTCTAGAAATAAATATAGCCTATGTTACTCAGGGATAATGTAGTATTCTAATGGTGAAAGAATTTTTAAAATTGGTTCAGTAGTTTTTGAGATTATTCGTTTATTCTCTTTATACTATTAGTATAGATTTACTTAAAGTATTTCCACGCGATATATCGTCTACGTCACTTCGCGGTAACGCTTTTTTGACAGAAATCTAAATACCCCGTCTATATAGAAGTTTCACTTCAAAATTGTTAACGAAGTAGGGTACCTATCCTAAACTGTTACGGCCATATTAATAAACATAGACTAAAGCAAGAGTAACTTTAAAACTTGTCGTAAATAAGATTTAATTAAATTCAGTATTAATAAATATAGAGTAACGAAGAAGTAAGCTACTCCGAGTCTCATCTCAGAATCAAAGTTAGTCCATGTCGCTACATAGTTTAGCGACTGATTAGGCGTGGACTAGGCGTGCATTGACGACATTGACGTTGACTTGACGCATATCAAGAGTACTTCGTTGTTCTAACTAAACGTCATTCACATTGATATTTTCTTTGACCTTTTCTTTTTCATCCCAGTTAACTGAGCGAGCACGTTTTTGGTTCATGTAAATCAATTTTAAATTTAACAAGTAACCATAGCATGAAACAAACTGCGAGGAGCGAAATTAGGCGCTTGAAATTGAAAGCTGATCACGTCGTTTGAAGTTGTCAATCCCAAAATATTGTTGTCACTGTCATTTTAATGCATGAAGTCATTCACTGACTCACTCTTTTTACTTTTAAATTACAAAGGTTGCCATATTTTACTCGTTGAAACCGGACTAAGAAATGTATTGTTAGTTCGACGTTACTCCATATTTATTAATAACATTGCAATTACGAAGTTATTACTTAGTTAATCCAGAATTAACTAGTCCAAGTGTAGCTTCAGATGATGCTTGGATTAAGCGATTTTTATTAATAAGGGTGCTAATGAGTAATAGCACAGAAGACATAATAATACAGAAGGCGCACTCCGCAAAATCACTTTAAATAAATAGCGACTCTTGCCCCAACGCAATAAAGTGTAATTCAGGTCACACAGCGCTAATCAAAAACGCATAATGAGTTGCCTTCCTTTCTAACGCTATGTCTTATCCTCTCTGGGAATAGCAGGGTTGCCTTTTTTGAAATAATAAAATTACTTAATCTGAAAGTTTAATTACCAGTTATATGCCCGTGCTACTCTTATGAACCAATGCCGTTTCAAATAAATCTAGGCTAAGTAAGTAGGTATTTACTTAGTAGTAGAGATGGGCCGAGTACTAGATTTACCGGGTAATCGAATACCGACTTTTGCAAAACCGAGCACTCGGCCGAATTACTCGGTTCAGTTTTTACAGTTTAATGGCGCGAAAACAGGTTTGTACCTGTTAGCAGCGTGCGGCCGGCGAGCGAGCGGTACCTCTTCGCCCGTGCCCCGCCTCCTCGCTTTCGCCCGACAGTCTCTTGTAGACATGGGTAACTCAACCAAAACGCACGAGCTGCAGATCAGCTCGTGAGTCACGAAGTTGAGCTGGTTGAAATCAGGTCAATGAGCTGAAAGAGTCAAAGAGCCGAACGAACCGTTCGGGCCGTTTGAGCCATTCGAACCGTTCGAGCTGTTCGAGCCGTTTGTGCTGAAACAGCCGAATGAGCCGAACGAGCTGCGCTACGTTCGCGACTCGCTAGCCGCATTTTAATGTGACAAAAAGAAATATACCATAAGTGTTAAACTACACGTAGGGTTGAAATTTCAATGAAGCTTGCTGTAATTACAATACCAAGGTTGCTGATGTGCTAATGCCTAAATTTCAAATTCAACCTTATAGCTTCTTAGGTTAAAGATAACAAATAAGGTATATTATCTTAGTCGACGCTGGCACTGTACAGGTTAGGATCAGGTACGGCTCGCAGCTCGCGCACGATCTGATTCACTCTTGACCTGAAATGAGCCGTGAGCCGGTCGAGCTGTTGTTGGGTTGCAGCTGAAGTTCGTGTGAGCTGAATATTTGAACCGGTTCAGATCTGAGTTACAAACCTCTGGTCTCTTGGTATCTCTACGAGCTTGTGGCCATAATTTTCGTACACGGCACACATTATTAATATAACATAATTCATTGTCTCTGACCTAACAGTTTTTAAATCAAATACTTGGTCACTGGAACAAAGTTATTCGGCCGAGTACGAGTACTAAATAAAAGACCGAATACGCCGAGCACAGAGTAATAAACGAGTACTCGGCGCATCTCTACTTAGTAGTATGTAGATCAAAAATCTATTTTATTTGAAAATGTCTGTATAGGTTCTTTAACCAAGAAGATGGCCATACGGCATTATGTTGGTATGTACTTACTTGTCTATGAAGTAAATATTATCTCTTAGGTTCTTAAGCAGATATGCGTATCAAATCTGGAATGACATTATTATTATTATTATTTCTCCATGGGGTTCGCCTGGATAGCTACCACCCTTGAGCATGAGTCGCGCCAAACGACTCGTCGTGCTCCGGCTGGGGGCTTGAGAGCCAGTTCTTTCTTTCTTTTTCTTCCTTCTTTCTTGGTCGGCCACGCATCAGTGATACCTTTGGCGTTGCTAATGTCCATGGGCGACGATAGCCACTTACCATCAGGTGGATCGTCAGCTCGTTTGCCGGCTATTTCCATATAAAAAAAAATGACATGCGACAAAAAACGTGAGATTCGGATCCTCGTTATTGTTTGGCTAGCGGAATGCGATGCAATATGCTTTTGCCTTCATTTTAGTTAATATCATTTAGCACGACGCAGCGCGTTGTATCGAACTAACGTGTGACATGTGTTATGACGTCATGTGTGATGGATTGCGAACGTGTGACAGCCATTATGAAATTTCTGAATTAGTCCGACACGTCAAACGCGGCATGTACTTGTAACTTCACACCGACAGTGCGGAGTGCGCTAGGCCTGGTAATAGGCAATGATATTTAAAAAATATAGATACGTTATGCCCTTACAAATCAACCAAAAAATCTGTTCCGAAAAGAGCTACAACAGACACACCACACGTTTATCTTTTGTTTCACTACACCTATCACATTGGTATAATACACGAAGACATATTAACGCTGTATGTCAAATGTCAAGCACTTCTAAAAACAACAAAAGCGTGCGTATCGTCTTGTATCGACAGAGCGACTACAAGCAGAACGGTCAATTGCCTGTTCTTACGCTCTTCATCGTCGGCGCGCTAGTGACATATCTACCTCTTTTTACATTATAATATCATTGGTAATAGGTAAATAAATAATGTATTTCAAATTCTAAGTCCATAGATTTCAGGAGCAAAGCGACGACGCTAGCGCAGCCAAAAAAAGGTCATTAACACTTCGTGAGACATTCGCGCTCGCTCAATATTGCGGTCATCGCCCCCAAATGCGACCCGCACCAAACCTCTAATAGTACAATTTGCAGTCGAATAACTTTTTATAATTTATCGCTCATTGATTTAATTTTATCGATATCAAGAATTACATAAAAATCTAATGTTAAACGGAGATTCATATCCTATTAGTGCAATACATCAAAGACGATGACCAAAATTTGTTAGTTATTTTATTTCTTACAATATCCAAATATTGAAACAATGAATGAAGGCAATCAACTTTTAGTAGACGCCCGTCTGCGTGCTAAGGTCACTCAACTCGAAGATCGACGCTAATGTCGATGACTGAGAGTTGGTAATTCAAAGACTTTCACAAAATGATAATGGTTACGTACCTATCTACCGTACGTAGCTACGTTTTGAATAAAGTTATGAATATTTTAATGATTGATACAAAGTCGGGTAGAAATTGTTTTCATATAGTCGCGTATTTACGCTTCGCTACGATTTACGCGAAACATGATTTGTTTAACCTCATGGAACCCAAGTAGGCATGTATCTATTTTAAAATATCGTAGTTTTGCATAGCTAGCACAAGTACCTACCACCTATCAGGTAGGTGATCATGGTTGTTGTCAGCAATGTCAGCCCACGGTTTGTACTTAGTAGGCTGTACGTGAGGTTAGGTAGGTGGTCGGTAAGAAAATTAAAATAGGTAAGTCAAGTAGGTAGCTAGGTATTTTCAATCATTTATTTACTGGTGTAGAGTCTAATCAACCCGTTCTCGACTTGTTACCAGATAACGTAAGAAGTTGAGTACTACGACCAAAACTACACTATAGGTAGGTTAGGTATTAGATATGTATAGGGATAAGTGAAGTGGGGCTCTTTGAAACGCGCGGTACAATGAAACGATTCAAATAAAATCTACAATTTTTCAAATTTCCGCGTTATTTTTACGCGACCAATCGCGTGCTTCCAGTTCCACAAGTTATTCGTGAAGTTAGTTGCCTGGAGACCACATGTCGTGTATTTGATTAGCGAACGAAAAAATTGTTTTTCAGGATCTAAAGTTAAAATTAAAATGAGAAAATCGATGTGATAGCAAAAAAACAGTTGAAGATTGATAAATGTTATGTTCTTTTAGGTTAAACTACATATTTTAAGATTTAATTGAGATGTGAGTGTGAGGTCAATGTGTCAATTCAACATAATTATTAGTAACGGGCCGACTATTGGTTTTGCCGATCAGCCGACTAGCCGACGAATCGGTGAGAAAATTGCCGACTAGTCGGCAATGCCGATCAACCTTACTTTGGTCAAATATTTATGAAACTACAAATAATCGATTAGCTTCCTGATAAACTTGAAAGTCTGACGTTTCTTCACCATAAATTCGTATTCGCAAAAATCATGCGAATATTTTTGGCAAATGAAAACCATATTGTACAAAGAAAAATAATTACTTTTAACATTTAAGCCCCGTATTAATGGGAAACATTTGTTTAGCAACAAAGTTGAATCAACGTGCTGCGGAATTGCTGTCAACATGTTGCTGGCAACAATGCATGTTGCCAACATAGTTGCTAGCAACATTCTCGCCGCTCACCAACAATGTTGATCAACTGTTCTTAAACAAATGTTTACTATGAATACAGGGCTTTAAATGTTACCGATACTTAAGCCTCGTATTCATGGTAAACATTTGTTTAGCAACATGGTTGCAAAAACATGTTGCCGAGTTGCAGTCAACATATTGCGGGCAACACTTGTGTTGCGGAGTTGATCAGTCAGTTGTCAGAGTTGACGCCCGACGAGGTGAAAACATCAGTTTATCAACAAATGTTGCCGTGTATGGACGTGTTTGCAACTGTTTATAAACATGGCGGTAGTGTGGAGCAACGATAAAATTATGCAATTAATTGTTTTTGTACCTACCTTCACATATCCTGATAACGAGTTAATTAGTTCTTGACATACATGTGATATGATTTTGCTGATCAATTTTTTTGATACTCTGAATGTGTATGAACGAAAACTGTATGAATCTGCAGTTGCAAGATACCGTATTGTTGCAAGCCTTGTTTGAGGTGAAACTGGCTGAGGAATATTTGTTTTCCTTTTGGCTATTGATGGACCAACAATTTCTAAAAGATGTTCGAAATCACTTTTGACATTCTCGTAAAGTAACTAAATGATCCATCTGTCATTCTGAGGTCACTCATCAAATTCTCTCTTTGAAGGAAATAGTTTCGCACCCACCATCTTTTTTTCTTTTTTTTTTATTAGAAATCCTATACATCAGATACAGAGAACAGAACAACACTACTTCCTCAGGCAACATTTTAACGCATACTGGCGTGTGTGGACAACCTATATTGATTTAAACAAAGTTTCCAGCAGTATTCTTGCCGTTCATCAACAACGTTGATCAACTGTTGCTAAACAAATGTTTACCATGAATACGAGGCTTAATTCTGTGCCTTTTGTTTATAGGTAAATGGATTGAAAAGTTTTAATTCTGAAATAATTTTGAGGTAGCTTATTTATAAATATGTCCTCAAGTTTTTCTGTGTAGTTTATGTTGCATATTTTGTTTCCGAAACACATCATCAGAACTTGAAATGGTCACTGGTCTTGAAATATTATTACCAACGACATGTTATATCTTTGAACATGGACCAACTATTCCCATCCATTGATTTAAATATTACGTATCCAAGGCATAAGACCCTAACTTGGCCAATGATATTCTGTTTTTGAAGTTATTGAGAACTAATTTCTTAAAACACGGTTGTATTGTTGAAGAGTTACATAATTATTTTGTCTCCAAGACACATTTTTAGACCCTGGAATGGTCAGTAAAGTACTTTTTTTTGGTATCTTCCTATTTTCAATACTAAATCTTTAAACACGGTTTAATTACTACTACAACTGCCAGTTGAGGAGTTTCACTCTTTATCTGTATGTACAACCAATCATCAGATCCTCACCAAATTTGAGTGAGACCAACCTTAAGCAATTAATTCCTACCCAATAATGTTTGTATCATCAAAATTGGTCGAGCCTTCATTGCATAATCGGGGAACATACAACCAAAAAATATAAACGCGATGAATTGATTGATCCTTTTGAAGTCTGTTAAAAATGAGTTTTCATCAACATAATAATTGAAATGTTTGTATAATCAAAATTGGTCGAGCCTTCATTGCATAATCGGGGAACATACAACCAAAAAATATAAGGGCGATGAATTGATTGAATCTTTTGAAGTCTGTTAAAAATGAGTTTTCATCAACATAATAATTGAGTATTTTTATAGAGAAAAATTAAGTTTGTTGGCGCCACTGGGCATATTTCTTAGAACCATATCTTTGAAGGTCAACATTCGCATTCGCATTGCGAATGTTTGTTTAAAATATTCGCATTCGGGAATGTAACAAATCCAACATTCGTTACATCACTACTACATACATAAAATATTTATTTTAGTTATATCGGATTTATTAAAATAAATCTCGTTATGCTATTGCAAAATTTTGTAATTTTCTTCATTAAAATTCCTTTATTTTTAGTAGCGAAAATTAATGCCGACTAGTCGCCGACCAGAAAACATGCCGAATAGTCTGTTTTCCCGACTAGCCGGTGTGTAAGTCGGCCCATCTCTAATAATTAATTATACAGAAAGACAAACTTCTACTGCAAACGGGAAATACTTTTAGATACAACAAGTACAGACTTATAATGATGCAAACTTTGGTACATCACCGTACCTTGGCGGATAATTATTGAAGACGAGTAACCGCCCTCGCTTTGCTTCGGTTTTCTTATTTTTTACACCTTGGGTTACATTATTGGAGTTTTATGAAGGATCCCTAATTTTTTTGAAAATATAAAATAGCCTATGTTACTCGGGGATAGTGTAGCTTCCCAACAGTGAAAGAATTTTTCAAATCGGTTCAGTAGTTTCGGAGCCTATTCAATGCAAACAAAAAATCAAATCTTTCCTCTTTATATATTAGTATAGATTAGCTAGTGAACGTCATCATAAAAAAATACTAAAGTGCAATTTGAAGCAGGTACCTACCTCACTTAAATCCTGATCAAACAGGTTTGGGAATCATCTGAAATATTTGCCTCTCAGGCTCTCATCCGTTGAGTATTGTTACAAACGAGCTGACATTGTTTGTAATGATGTCACAGTGATCGATGACTAGACTAGCGACTAGCGAGTGACATGCATATACCTACCTACTTAATATTATTATGTCCATAACCTTGTAATCGCCTCGCAGCAATGTAGGAACTGTCGTTGCTGTGGCGTTACTATGAGACTATAATAGTTAATAATTTAAGCTATATTTATATCATAATTCATCAGGTACTTTTGTTACGGACTAACTTTGTTTATAGCTACCTAATACCCTAATCTATACTAATATATAAAGAGGAAAGATTTGATTTTTTGTTTGCATTGAATAGGCTCCAAAACTCCTCAACCGATTTCAAAAATTATTTCACTGTTGGGAAGCTACACTATCCCCGAGTAACATAGGCTATATTATATTTTCAAAAAAATTAGGGATCCTTAATAAAACTCCAATAATGTAACCCAAGGTGTAAAAAAATAAGAAAACCGAAGCAAAGCGAGGGCGGTTACTCGTAAACGATAAAAGTACTACTGTACGAATTAAGTAAAAGCTACCTACCTAATTACCTACGTACCTAACCTACCTACTAATCAAATAAATAAGTAAAAAAAAAACTAGAAAACACGCTTTTATACAAAATCCAACTAAAAAAAAATATAAAATAAATTTGAATTAAAAATCGTGTAATTGTGAAAAAAAGCGTGGGGTGCTTCTAAATATATTATCCCTTCTACTCATTGACACCATGCACCCCAAGCTTTTATTACAATTACACGATTTTTAATTTAAATTTATTTTATACATATATTTTTTTTAGTTGGATTTTCTATAAAAACGTGTTTTTTAGTTTTTTTTCAACTATTATTTATTTTTTCATTTTTTAATTTGATTTTTTGAAATGAAATGTATTTTTTTTTCTTTATTTATTTCTTTCTTTTTTTCTTTATTGAATTGTCATTGATCCTCGATAAGTCTACGAAGTTTGAAAGAAATATGACCGTTTAATGCTAATATAAAGCGTGTAGTTAGGTTTTCTTTTTTTCTTTAAATATTGAATTGTCATCGGTCCTCAATAAGTCCACGAAGTTTGAAAGAAATCTGACTGGTTGAAGTGGGTCAAAATCAAGTTCTAAGAGAAGTTATAAACAAACAAACATACAGGTGAAGCTAATATAAAGCGTGTATAAATATGAAAGACAAATTACGTATGTTTAGAGGTAGGGGTACCTACCTATAATAAGTTTGTAACTTTGTATAATGTTTGTTTATAGGTACTTACAGGTACTCACTAAGTTTAGTAGGTATAATAATAATTAACATTTCCCATTGTTCTTTGCCTATGAGTGTATTCTAAAGGACACCTACCTACATATACGTAATACTGTGACCGTTAAGTGTCTATGTAGTGTGTAGGTAGTCGTTATGTACTTAATTATGGTTTAAAATGACGTCAGCACCAAGATAATTTTCGCGCGTCTTTTGAATACTAAACGTATGAGAATGAATGTGCGCCGTTCCGGGCTCGTATAAATAGTTTTCCATGTCGCGGTGAGAAATGGTATGCAATGTGTATAAATAGAGTAGCCTCGTGCGGTGTCTGCTACGGCCATCGATCGTTGCGTCCTCGCCGCCATCTTGGCCCTCGTGTCTCCCTCCTGTACTCGGCGCCCCACTCCTCACTCTAACCCCTCACTGCCCCACATTCACTCTTTCGAATAATGCGAATCGCACATGATGCACGCCGCGCCGCACGTTATGTGGGTTGTCTCTAAATTGCTGCTATTCTATAAGAGTAACCATGAAGAGAAATTCTTGCGCGAGCCTCAACATGGATCGATGTTAAGAATAGCACGCTCCGTAGTCCCAGTATTGGATAACCGTTGAATAAATTGGAAACTGGCGAGAATTACCTCGACAGTACTTTTATGAATTTAAAACTGCAAACGTGATGTTTTGTGAAACAAAGATATTTTCTAGAGCAGGTACTGGATATATAAGAAGTGTATAAATAAACGAAAGTGACATTGAAGATGTTTCCGCGGCTTGAAAACTATGCCAAGTGTAGTAGTGCTTGTGGCATTATATTGTGTAGGAGAAAACAAAATCGCAATAAACATGAAATGCTGAAATAGCTTTAAATAGGTATATTGTAATGGTTACACACCGTTTGTTGTGCAAAACAAAAAAAAAAGTGTGTTGGGTATATTTTATTTTAAAACTCGTTGACCCAACTGTTTTGCTAATAAAAATGCTATAAATAGGATTTTGTACCTAGCGGTAATTAGTCACCGGTTATAAAAGACAAAGTACCTAGTGATAGTTTTTCGTAATCTAATTGTGAAATGTTTATTATTTTCAATATCTTTCATAGTTTGGCTGATCCCTTAGTTAGGTTAGGTTAGGTTATCACATTAGCTACTCAAGGTTGTCATTTTTCTTTCCGTAACAAAACAACCATCTTCGGACTATCAAGAACAAAAAATAGCCAAATCGGTTTAGCTTCTGTTAATTTATCATTATCACTCAACTGAAACTATTACAGCAGCCATAGATATTGTCAGTGAAAGACTGTCATTAGCATCATGTATCTTATAATGATAAGTTCTTAACTTAAAATTAAAATATATAATCTATATCTATACTAATATATAAAGAGGAAAGATTTGATTTTTTGTTTGCATTGAATAGGCTCCAAAACTACTGAACCGATTTCAAAAATTCTTTCACTGTTGGGAAGCTACACTATCCCCGAGTAACATAGGCTATATTATATTTTCAAAAAAATTAGGGATCCTTAATAAAACTCCAATAATGTAACCCAAGGTGTAAAAAAAAATAAGAAAACCGAAGCAAAGCGAGGGCGGTTACTCGTGTATAATAATTATAAAACCGCAGCAAGACGCAATAGTTTTATAACGATAAATATAACTAATAAACGCCAATGTTACATTAAATGTCCACAGTGCGCAAAGTAGGTAGCTATTAGATCTGAAGGTGAACATCATTGGAAAAGTGACCTTCCGCGATAACAACACTAACGGCTAACGATATCTGCAGCACAAACTACAGACTATGGAAAATAAACTTATCTACTTACATTTAAACTATTAACGTCAGTGCGTTTCCACATACAAAATAATAAAGACTGTAATCATTTTTGATATAAATCGTACATGACTGTGAAATGTATTCTTTTTGAATCATATGAGTCACAGACAGCTTATATCAATAACACGGTGCAGTGACCTGAGGAGAGACGCAATTATTATCATTGTATTCGTCGAGACGACCTTGAGAATCAGCAAGATGTAAATCAATAATTTGTTCTGGTAAAACGAAAAAAAATGGTTACGTAACTTGTGCTTTGAGTACATGCAATGCTGAAAATGTACCACATTGCGAATAGATTGAAATCAAAACAAAGCATCCAGTTTAATATTCTTACGTGTTTATTATGGGTGCCATGTGTACGTCAGTTGCTAAGTAAATAGTTCGTAGGTGTAACACAGTAGCTTCTCTACCATTGCCAATTCCATCCACATCCACGTAATTATAAAGGAAATGTAATAAATAAGTCCTCAAGGTATTACACGCATTCAGTAATTGTATTAAAAATACTAGCTGAGCCGGCGAATTTGTATCGCCTAACAATCATTTATTAAAGTGATACTTTTATAGTTTTGGTTGGTTTAACAAATCAAAGATCATTAAAATCGGTACAGCCGTTCTCAGCTGTTATAGTTTATGTGTGCGTATCTCCTCTCCCTCTCTCTCCCCATGTTATAATTATGTTTTTTTCCTAACTATAAGCTTAGATACATATTAATTTTCACATTTCTAAGTTCAAAAATGAAGAAGTTGCGTACAAAATTACAACTACTTGGGTGGGTAACCCTTAGGGGTTGAATTTTCAAAGCCTGTTACAGTTAATTTTGGTTTCTAACTATATGTATAACCTACATATTAATTTTCACATTTCTGAGTTCGAAAATGACGAAGTTACGTACAAACGTTCAACCCCTTAGGGGATGAATTTCGAGAAAACTGTAATACAGTTATTTTTTGTGTCTAACTACAAGCTTATATACAAATTTTCACCTTTTTTACCTCAAAACTGACGATGTAGCAAGAGAAAGAAGCACCCCCTTAATTAACCCTTCAGGGATGATTTTCCAAAAAAAAAACGCATTACTGTTAAATTTTGTTTCTGATCTTGAGCTATAATACAAATTTTCATGTTTATAACTTCAAAAATGACGAAGTTGCGTACTAAGTTCCATCCCCTAAATGAACCCTTTATTAACCTGACGTCTTCTTAGAGGCCATCCATAAATTACGTCACACTAATTTCATGACTTTTGACCCCTCTGTGTGACGTCACATATTATGAAATTTTACACCTAGAAATTGTTAAATTAAAATAGCAGTTCCGAAATAAGTTTTATTTCCATTGGCTTCAACCCATTAATGGCCCACTACTGGGCACGGGTCTCTCCTCTTGAGGAGGCCTAGAGCATACTCCACCACGCTGCTCCAGTGCGGATTGGTGGAGTGGTTTATTTCCATTATTTGTTTTTTTAATATCTTTTATATAAAATTCTCGTGTCATGGTGTTAAAAGTTGAACTCCTACGAAACGGCTTGACCGATTTTCATGAATCTTTGCGTGCATATCGGCTAGGGTTGAGAATCGGACATGTATTTTTCATCCCCTACCCCTTAAAAATTGTTGGCAGAACAACGTTTGCCCGGTCAGCTAGTTTACTTATACATACCAATTATTCGATTTTGAAATGTGACGTCACGAAATTTAGGACCCTCTCCCACCCCTTGCCACACAATGTCACACTACATCAACCCCCCCCCCCTCCCCCCTAAAGTGTGACGTAATTTATGGATGGCCCCTTACCATACACTATCTCTGCCAAATTTCATCTTAATCGGATTGGCAGTTTCTGAGATTTTTTGTTTAATCAGCGGTGAGTCTTCTTTCGCTTTTATAATTATTATAATTAAGTTATAGATACTTAATTTTCATCGATAAATATTTACTTAAGGAAAGTACACTAAATATGTGTTATTTTTATTGCTAAATCTCATCACAGTGCTTGACTTCAAAATACAGTTAGGTACATGTAAACTGCATCGTCATTCCACGAATCTCGACCGAACTGTTATTCGTACCTAATAAATCCTATAACTTGTTGTTACTTTCATGTGCATTTGCACGGAAACTATAGACCCACTACCTACTTTGCATCTGGCAAAAAAATATGGGTATCAATAATATATTATTTAGATACAACAATGTGACAGTATTTATTTATTTATTCATTCAACAATTTGCTAACAGTCAATGACCAAACACAAATGTGATACTTAAATAAAATTGCATTAGTATTATCATATGTAACAACATTGACCGATAAATAATATGATTAAATGGTAACGTCATCACATCAGAACAGCAAGGATAATTTTCAATTTCTGGGGACACCGGACATGGCAGTGCCCCGCACAGTCGAGCAAAAAAGCGGCACGGCCGTACCATCCTTTTCTCGAAGCAGTTCAGGCCATTTTCGACCCCACTATAACTTCGTTGTGGAAACTAGAAGCCTGAATTTTCAGTAACCAAGCAGGCATTGTATAAATAAACACGGTATATTTCAAATTTCATTCAATTTGAACCAGTAGTTTAAGAATTATAACTAGTCAAAGTTTCTTACCTTTGCCACTCATTCACATACTCACTGATTGACTGACCGATCATCAAAACTAAGGCACTTCTAGGATACATAGAAGCTTCACATCTATACATTTTTATCTATACAAATAAATAAAATTGGAGTGTCTGTTTGTAATATTAAAAAAACGCTTTTTACTAAGTGCATTTGGATAATAATAATATACCAAAACAACATTTTTTACAATGTTTGTCGCATGTGTGGCCAAACTCCTACGGTCTAATGCATATTAGTTAAATATGTTATGTATTAGTTAACGTAAATCAAACTTACCAGAGCGACGACGGAGTCTATGGCGCGGTTGAAACGGTCGCATAGGGCTCTCATACTTTCGTAAGAGTGGGTGTCGTAGTCGCACAGAATGTTGTGCTCCAGCGCCGCTGTTAGCTCTGGGAGATCGTCGCACACCCATCTGTAACAATACAAATAAGAAAAACTGCATCACAGCAGGAACTCGCTACAAACGTTTAAGATAGTTTATACTTCTCTCCTACTACCCTTTTAATACAGGCAAAATTTCAAGATTAAAAAACCTAACCTAGTCCGTAGATCTTGGTGTATCTTAGTATAATGAAACTTTTGAAAAAGTGTAATTCGTTTCCTTATCAATTATTTCATTACTTTATTAGTATAAATTGTTTAATATTATGTACATAGTATTAATATGTCAGCGTCGATGGCATTATGCTGTCCCCGCATTCTCAGGAAACCTCGACAGACAGGTGGAAGGACAATAACGTAATCTTAAATAGGGGTCTTATTATTTTTTATGCCGTTTAGGAAAACCTTTTATACGGTTTGCCGAGGGTGGGTCCGCCACACCTGCTAATTCCGCCATGAAAGAAGTTGCTTCTAACAAGTTGAATGATTCGGCTTCAAGAATATTGAGAGCATTGAGACCTTCGATTTATTAGTGATCGATGATTGAGACCAGCGATAGTTACAAATAATGGCAATTAATCCACGTCAAACCTCGAAAGTAATAACATAGGTATTCAAGATTATAATACGTTTATTGCTAAATCAAGACTTGTATTCCAGCTAGGTTCAATGACCCTTTATTTGACTCCTAAAGATCTGAAATAGTGGAACTACATCCATGTCCAACATACAATTTTGAATGACAGTAACCTATTCACAGGCACCCATACCATACATTGTGCACAGTATGACGCACCTGCTGGGCTACGGAGCGAGCACCCTACCAAGAACGCTTTATTTTTCATTAACCTTTGCGCAGTCGGTGGCAGGTGTCGATAGTAGCACCTGTGGGTGTCCGGACGGTTTGAGGACGGGTCCGCGTGGTTCCGTATTGGTTTATTTATAATAAAATAATTCATATGCTAATCGTTAGAAGTTGAAGGCTGTTTAATATAAAAAATATAGACCCACATTAGGATTTCCTGTGTCGTGGGTGCCACGGACAGCACACAGATACAACAACACACACCAAGACCGAGAACAGAAATTCAAACTGATCTTTCAAATTTTCGCCTCGCTGGGAATCGAACTCAGGATTCTTGGCACGGCGATCCGGCATAGTAACCATTGCGCCACACGGGTTGACAACAATATTGATCGAGCAGTAGAATTCTTGTAAAGAAAATTTGATTCAGTAATCGGTATCAAAGACCAATCACCACAAGCAATCACGCATTTTTTTCAATTTAATATTAATGCATATTTTACAAAATGATATTATGGAATAAGCGGTTATGGGTGAATTATCATTTTGCCATTTTCATGACAGTTTTTTTTGGTAACTTTTTATTTTGTCTAATACAGAGTAAGCTCGTAATATACTACAACTATAATTTAAACGGCAAATTCATGAGAAAATTCAGAAAAAAGGAAAAACCCCGTTGAACGAAATGATGTTGTGTAGAGGAAAATGATATAACCCATTGACGTAAATGATGAGCGGTTGAGGGTAATGACGAAAATTGAAATCTCAACATGTTATCAACTTTTTTATCAAGAATAATAACAATATTCGTTTGATCTGATAAAATCAGCATAACTTATTGAAATATTTTAATGATTGATTACGTATGGTAATAGAAATTCATCAGTCATAAAAACAACATGACTTTTATAACTTAATGCATGACTACAATTGATGGTAAGTGGTAATGAAGTCTTGCATGAGTGACAAGGCGCACTAACTTTATTAAGTTAAGAGGAAATACCACTGCCGAAACATTTCGAAAGCCATTAAAAATCGAAACTATTGCCGTCGCGCTGTAGGCTTGTAAACCCCCGCTGGCAGCTACTATGTGTGGGCGAGCGTGCTATGCGTGTGTGCGTATTGCAGATTGCCTGACTCGGGGGACGCGGGGAGAGCGAGAAGCTTGAATGGCTCGCTCGTCGTTATAGTATTTTTCTGTTTTGCACCACAACCATTCTGTTTGACCCTGGCTTTCGTTACTGGACTGGATTTAGCGTTTTCGATTTGGTTTATCTGTTGATTTGGTGAATTCTTGTACCAATTGTACCTAAGTACTAAATACCTACCTTATTATTTTTGTAGCTACAGTGTATTTAATTTATTACTACCTTAGATATAACGACCTTAGATATAACGACCATTTTGATATAGCAAAGTTAAATCTTAGTCCATTTTTAAAGCATACTTTAATACAAAATTCATACAGTTATAGCGACTTCGGATGTAACGGCAACTTCGGGTGTAACGACTGATTTGTAAAAAAATCCTAGAAATCCCATGCAGATATTATACGACCGGAGTTGGCTGCCAGAGATAGGTACAAAGAGCTTTTTTATCTTTTGTTAAATCCACACAGCAACTGCAGTAACCTTTTCCTTTCATTGATACAAAGGGAAATAAAATTGTGGGTGTTTTGTTTAGTAAATTTTTGAATTATGGTTCCTAGACGCACATTCGATGATCGATATTCTTGGAAGAAAATGGTGAAACCTCGTGGTGAAAACAATGCTGATTTGTGCAAAACACACAGATTCCAATTAAAAAATACCTACGATGTGGAAAAACCGTGATAAAATATTAGAATGATTTGAATCAAAATCCTTGAAAATTAAGAAAAAGCGTAAAACAATGCATCTCTTTACCTTTGCTTATTACGACTTCCCGTAGTGGTCCCGTCATCGTCGGTCGCTATATCCTAAATCTAGTGTAATAATAAAATATAAACCGGGCAAGTGCGTGTCAGGCCACGCGCAAGGTTCCGAAGTAGTAAGTTTATCGACTATTACTCATTTACTATATATGCTGACAGACGGACAGATGGACAGACGGACAGATGGACGGACGGACATGACGAGACTATAAGGATTCCAATTTTACTTCGGAACCCTAAAAAGTAATTGAAGATTCGATGACCCGTGTGGTGCAATGGTTACCATGCCGGATCACCGCACCGAGGGTCCTGGGTTCGATTCCCAGCGAGGCGAAAATTTTAATGATGAGTTCGAATTTCTGTTTTCGGTTGATTGATCGTTCTGTGGCGACAGCGCACACGCGTCACACGATGACGTCACGCCAACCTGAATCACGCTATCGAAGTTTTCTGCATCGGTTGCATATATACAAATGCTCCGACAAGGTCAGTTGGGGCTCGGCCGCCTCCCAGGCAACACACCGCGCCTGGCGGGAGATCTCCCTTTGCCAAAGGTCGTTTGAGATAAATTACTAAAAAAACTCTCAAATATAATTATTTTAATGGTTGGCATTTTTCGTGAATGGGATATCAAGAACCCTTCAATAAAGTTCAAGTTACAAACGAATAACTTATTAGATAATAGATAATAAAGTTCTCTTTATTATTTACTAGCTGACCCGGCGAACTTCGTATCGCCTTGCAAACAATTTTTTTTTCTAAAATAAAAGTAGCCTAAGTTCAGGGGCGTAGCTACCGCCGTATCAATTATACGGGGCCCCTACTAATACTCCCAAGAAAAAAGCTCGCCAGTGGCCTACGACAGTTGGCACTCCTTTTATATTTTATATATAGCTTACGTTGAGGAGGCCCCACAACAAATATTGATATGAGGCCTCCTTAGGGCTAGCTACGCCACTACCTAAGTTACTCCTTGTTACATCAGCTATCTGCCAGTGAAAGTCCCGTCAAAATCAGTCCAGCCATTTCAGAGATTAGCCGGAACAAACAGACAGACAGACAGACAGACAGACAGATAGACAGACAAAAATTGTAAAAATATTGTTTTGGTATATGTACTGTGTATACATCCAAATGCACTTAGTAAAAAGCGGTTATTTTAATATTACAAACAGACACTCCAATTTTATTTATTTGTACAGAGTACAGATGTATAGATTACCTAATAAGTTATTCGTTTGTTTATTATATTATTATGATTTTGGCGCCCCTTGAAACTGCCGCCCAAACGAGCTGACGATACACCTGATGGTAAGTGACTATCGTCGCCCATGGACATCAGCAACACCAAAGGCATCACTGATGCGTTGCCGGCCAAGAAAGACAGAAGAAAAAGAAAGAAAGAACTGGCTCTCAAGCCTCCAGCCGGAACACGACGAGTCGTTTGGTGGCTGACTCATGCTCAAGGGTGGTAGCTATCCAAGCGAACCCCATGGAGAAATAATAATAGTAATAATGATATTAAATTAACAATTAAAATCAATATTATCAATATAATCCCTCGAGGGGCCCTACCACCAGCGGGCCGGATTTAGTCGCCTTTTACGACACCCATCCGGCGTGGGATTGGTGTTAGTATTCTAAGCCGCCCCAATACGGCTAAAACTTACTACATTAAAATATTATTATTAAATACTTAATTATTAAATACTTCGTGACTGACTTTTATTTAAACTGCCCAAACGTGAAACATCGTATCCGAATTAGAAGCGTCCTTCACCCATCTTACCGCATAAAAAGTACTTTTTATCAAATATATGTAAAGAAAAGTATCGCGAACCTTAGACCTAAGTGCGAGTGAGCGAGCAATATGCGTGTACGTATTAGTTGACCCTTCCGTCTCACCCCTTATAACGTGAGCGGGACAACTGCAGCTAGGATTGATAATACCTACCAAAAATTGATGAAATCGGCATTACGCATTATACTGTTTCCTCCACGAAATCTGAACGGATTTTGAAATTTTTTTTACGACAATATAAATAAAGATCTTGACTATGTCGGTATGTTTTAATTTTTCTCTTAATTTGCGTTTTATTTGGTTTAATCGACGTCTGAAAACGACCATTTTTATCGGTAAATTTTGTCGTTTTTGAAGCTTCGTAACTTCTATAGTAATTAATTTATTAAAAAAAAACGAAACATACCGACATGGCAGACGTAGAGATGTATTGTTTTCCAAAAAATATTTGCTCTAATGTTAATATCCAGGGAGGAAACAGAAAAATACGTTTGTATGGGCCGAACGGTACTCCGATATCCTCTTAACTTTGGAGCCAAAGATAAAAATCGCGGGAATTTTATTCCTGACCTTCGTGGTTCGCATAATAAATGATCAAGCAAAGGATCGTCTGCACATGGAGGACATAGGGATGCTTACGGCGAAGGCATGATGATGTTTTATCTGGACGTTCGATAGTGGAGATTGACGGATTAATGGCCGGTTTCTGAAGTCTCCAGTTAAATGATCAACAGCTATTGAATCAATAAAGTTAAACTTAAGTTATGTATTCGATAACTGTCACTGGGTTTCTGAACAGGCGAGCGGCCTTTCAATAACTATGAATTCAATAACGAGTACCTAAAACTGCCACTAGATGGCTCTCTTCAAAATGATAAGTTTCAAAGGGATATATTATCATTTTCATATTCATTTTTATTATATATAGACCGTTATATTGACGATTCCCTTCAGCTGCAGCCAGGCCAGCCAAGCCGACGCAGCCAGATGGTGAAGGGAATACATCAATTGTATTATAGTGTAGCCTTTGCCATAACAATACTTTTTGGATAGAAGTACCTAAAGAATAAATTGTGAGATTGACGGTCGGGTTGTCATGGATACAATATTATTGATGAATGTCAATGGCAAAAATTAAAAATTGTTGGATTTATTTCATTAATTTTATAAGTATTTAATTTAACACGTTGCATTGGCGATTCCTCTGGTATTGCTCATGTCCACAGGCGACCGTAACCACTTACTATCAGGTGGCTCGTATGCTTTTTCATGTCCCAAATGTTAAAATGAAACGTCAAATCTTTATCTGAGCGTCAAATAAAGTTATGGAACCTATAAACGGCCATCTTGGGTTAGATAAGGTGATCTTAGTTTAAGCTGAGTTTATGTATTATCGCAGTGCTCAGAAACGCTTTTTCGGAAGTTATCGACCCGTTAGCGTTATTAAATAGATAAACTTCCGTCAAAAGGACCTCAGAAACCGGCCATTAGTCGTGTGGGACAACAGACTCTCCACAATTGTACAAAACCACAGAAAACTAGAAACTAGCTACTCTGTACACGTGCTCGAGGCTTTGCAGGTTGGTCTCAATTTCATCATCATCAATACACCTGTTATCAATACACCTTTAAAGCATGCCCCTACATGGAATCTCACGCTGATGGATAAAATTTGGTTCTTCTTCTCCCCTTCCTCTCTAGGACACTTATCATCCTAGAAGCTGCCGTAGTTTGGATTCAAAAAACCAGCCATAATGTATTTTCGAGTGTTTCTCTACTTCCAACAACCGAAGGCTGACGATGTATTCGAAATATACCTTCTGAATAACGAAGAAGAAGAAGGTGAACGGGCTCCTTTTGGCAGTGAATATAGACGCTTGTTTTTGTGGCGTTGAATCTCACAAGGTTGGCATCGCCCCATTGACTGCCTGAAGTGTGAGATTCACACGCTAGATCAAGACCTCTTCTTCAGACTGTATTTATCAGACCGTCCGAGCGGCTGACAATTACCTCACCACAATAATTGTACCGTCATCTGCGGACCTATACACATTGAGCATGAGCTGATTTCGATGTGCAGCAAGAATAGAGTTGAGGGGAAAACAGACCTCTGGAACTCCAGCAATGGTTGTCAAGCAACTCAGCTGATCAGGCTAGAAGATACACGTTTCGACGACAAGAGACACGCTTTTTTGAAGTTGAACTCCTCCGAAACGGCTCTACCGATTTTCGTGAATCTTTGCGTGCATATCGGCTACGGTGGAGAATTGGACATGTATTTTTCATCCCCCTACCCCTAAATTGTTTTTGGCAGAACAACGTTTGCCCGGTCAGCTAGTTACGATATAATATCATCACGAGTTATCACAGATAGGCTTAACAAGTTAACGAATCATAGTCGATCAACTTACAACCTTCGGTTGCACGAGCCTGACTCGCACTTGGCCGGTTTTTTATTTCTTAAGAATACTTGTAACTATTAAAATCAAAAAGAAAAACAAAATTTGTCGGTAGATTAAAAAAAAAGATGTGTATCAGTGATACCTATGTATATGAATAAATTGTTTTATAAGCAGTGTATCTATTAATTATGTGTAAGTATAAATTATTTTGAAGTTTGAATAATTTCGAAAAAAGAACTGGTCTAAGTATTTTAAATCTATTTTCATTTACATTAATAATACCTATAATGCATGTTAAAAATGAAATATTTACAAATGTTACATTTATCATATTCCTAATCGCGGAGTCCCAAGGTCACCGCAGGAAGAGCCATGCGTCCGATTACGGGCCGGTGATGCCGCGGCGCGGCGCGGCGGCTTGCCGATGGCGGGTATCCCGACCGCGCAACGGGTCGGGTCAACTTGCCAAACTAGTTCTTTACTTATTTCCGACGTACAACAACAAAACATGGTCGATCGTTGCGGAGCTATAAGGCCCATTATCTTAATAATAACAAAATAATTATGTTACCTAACTGACTGTAGTTGAAGAATGAAAAATGTTTTTATTGATTCATAGATGCATTATATGCTAGTTGCAAGGGAATTTGTACTTTGTACTTTGGTCTTTGTACTTTGTTTTTACCCCGGAAATAGATCTGTTCCCGAGGAATAAGAGATAAAATTTTGGTTTTCGTTCATAGATTCGTTTTTAGGGTTCCTTATAGTTTCGTCATATCCGTCCGTCCGTCCGACCGTCTGTCCTGCTACAAAGCTATAATTTGGCATGGATATACATATTTATTAAAACTCCAAAATCGTAGAATAAAATATTGAAATCATTATTTTTCAGGCAACGTGAGGATGATTTTTTTATTCGTCGCGTACCCTACAGTGTGAAGTATCGCTGTTGAAAAGGTCTTCAAAAATATTACGGGTCTTCTAAGACCATTTTTGGAATAAGTGGTCCGTTTACGAAATATTTGGCTTTAAAGTGCTAATTTGGTTGAGTCAAGGAAAACCCCCCGCTGGCTAAACGCTTGGAGTTGGACAAGTGAAAAATTCTCAAAAATCAACTAAACTATCAACAATCACGACTATGTTAGCATAAGTAGCTAATGAGTAATAGTCGATAAACTTACGACTTCGAAACCCTACATTGCACGTGGCCTTACACGCACTTGCCCGGTTTTTTTTATGAAACAACTGATGGTTTTATTTTATTATGTTACGAATTTTGTCACGTTGATCCTACTCAAATTCAATGAGGATCTGATTGATGATGGGTTCTGGGGATACAAAGTGAAATTCCTCAGTGGTAGAATAAAACGAAATCGTGTTTAAAGATATTTGTTATTATTATCGTTAACATTGTAAAACCAGTAGGTGGGTAATTTTCACGAAATTCCGAAATTCGGCTATCTTAAAATGACAAAAAATATTGAAATTATTTGATATTTATTTTATGTGAATTTGGTAGTACTAATGTTACTAGAATTTAATTATGTAGTGGTCCCAAAAATTATCGCGATTTATGAAAGTTATGAGGACATTAAAAAAAATTAAGGTGAGGGAATGATAATTACAGACAAGTCTGCTTTTTGAATAAAATTAGTTTAATTTCAACGAAAACTTTTTATTCAATGAAATTTTGTTCTTAAACAATAAGTAAGATCAATGAGTAATTCCAGGAAATCACAAATTGCAGCACTTTGGCATAACTCTAATTTAAACTTATTTTTATTTATTCAGGCACTTAGTTAAATAACAGTGACATCAAAATCCTTACTAACTTAAAGATTCATCTAACAGTATTTTTAACAACAGAAAAACTAATTATTTTAAACTTTAGTCTCATACTTGACCTTTATCTTTTTTTTTAGGTATTTAATTCTTTCTTTTTCGCGAAGTATTTCAAGTGTTACAGGATCAGCTTTCATTTTTTCCCTGCGCTTTCGGTCATATTCTTGCTTTTGGATCGAAGTTCCTTATCGCGCGTTGCGAAAGGGGGCTAGACGGAAAAAATTAAGACGAAAAGTTGTAAAGACACTTTTTGCCGTCGTTTATTAATTAAAGCGAAGTACTAGGCGACCAGAAGTGTTCGAGGGTGCGACATCTATACACATACTGTACAATCATAGTATGTGGCTGTCTTATTTACTCTTCGGTATTTAGCATAGGCACAACAGGGATATCTATATTACGATCATGCACATTAAGTTATTATTGCTATTCCTCTTGTCATGCCAATTAATATGCGGAAGAGCTACAGGGATAGAATAAATCTATCACTGCCACTCTGACAAGTGTCTTGTCAGTAGTGATGTCAGTAGATAGTGATAGATTTATTCTATCACTGTCGCTCTTCCGCATATTGATTGGCATGACGGGAGAAATGGCAGTAATAGCTTAAAGTGCATGATCGTGATATGGACGTCCCTGTTGTGCCTATGCTAAATACCGAAGAGTGAATAAGACAGCCACATACTATGATTGTACAGTATGTATGGATGTCGCACCCTTGAAGACTTCTGGTCGCTTAGTATTAATCGAAAGGAACTTCGTTCCATCCAGGTGTCCCTTGACACCTCTCATTTTTTTTTTAATTTAGCTTCTTCCTTGCTTATCTTCTTTTTTCTTGACATTTTTTAACCTACAACAATATTGCAGCAATAAATTCAAGAGTTAATAAAAGAAAACAATAAAAAAAGCCAGTAAGCCCACCCAAAAATCATTCCCTCATATATCATCATTCCCTCACCATAATTTTTTATGAGGGAATGATGGTGAGGGAATGACGAAATAAAGAATAACTGTAAAGAACTCGTGACTTAACCTTTCTTTTAAAACGATTTTTCTGCTTAAGGAAATTACTCCCAAAAGCCATCTTATCTGTGCAACTTATAATCAGTTAAAGTACTTACCTTTTGTTCTTTTAGAATGTGATGAAATGACGATCAAAAATGTAATTTAACCATAAAATTACTAAAATCTTTTTGCAGCGCACACCCGAACACAATCACAGAAAATCCGCCATTTTGATAAATTGACATTAGTGCCAACTTTCAAAAACTGGTGGTAGCGTTCGTATTTTATTTAAAATGCGTTCATAATTCAACTGCCAGTAATAGTGTGAGGGAATGATTTATTTTTGTGGGACACATATAAATATTCAAATTTTTAACGCGTTTTTTACTTTAAAACGCTAATTTCGGTTTTTCCCATAAATTCATACTATTTATAAACAACCCAACCTATCTGAATATGATTCGAATGATTTTTGTGCTTTTTTGGTAAATAAAAGTAAATAAAATTGGTACTTGGGACATAGTGAGGGAATGACGTTAGGAACATTATGGTTATGCATTTTTATTTATTTATTTATACAGCTCTAAAATCTTATGTGAAACCTTTAGGTATAGTTATGTAGATTGTATAGAAATATTAGTAACATCCATTTCTTTGTTGGATTTTTATATAATTTCCAAGGACAAGAATTTCGGGATTTGGTGAGAATTACCCAGGTACATCATTAAATAAATAAATAAATAAATAAACGCTTGACACTCATAGCCCCACACTAGGATACCCTGTGTCGTGAGTGACATAGATAACACAAGGACACACCCAGACCAAGAACAGAAATTCAAACTCATCATTCAAATTTCCACCTCGCTGCATCCACCTCGCGTCGAATCGAACCCAGGACCCTTGACTCGGCGATCCGGCGACCACACCACCATTCGCCACACGGGTCATGATCATTGACCAACTTGATGTATTTTGGAGACATATTGTACTTTTTAACCGACTTCAAAAAAAGGAGGAGGTTCTCAATTCGACTGTATTTTTTTTTTATGTTCGTTACCTCAGAACTTTGGACTGGGCGAACCGATTTTGATGATTCTTTTTTTAATCGAAAGCTGGTGGCTGTCATGTGGTCCCATATAAATTTTATTGAGATCGGACAATCGGCATCCATGATAAAACCATATAAGTCTTAAATTTGTATTAAGTATGTGCGCGACAAATGGACGAATAACTCAATATCACGCCAACCGATTTCGATGATTCTTTTTATAATCGAAAGCAGGTGCTTGTCATGTAAAAAAAATATGAATATTTTTTTGCACTAAATTTCGGATATTTTTACTCAACTCACGTAGAAGCCTTTGACATTGTGAAATTGCTTTAACATAATGACGTCACCAACATGGCGACCAAATTTGGCGCGATTGTAGTCACGTGATTCTTTTTGAACTTTTTTCAATTTTGAATTATTTATTATTAATATTAAAATATTTTTTTGCAATGACAATTAATATAATTTATGTTAAAGATTTAAAATACATTTTTACCATATCAGAAATATCATCAAAAATTAAACTGTTGAATAAAGTTATTATCTAATATCATAATTTACATTAAATAGTACACAAAAAACGTAACAACTTATTTATGTATAATCTATGTCCTAGTGAAAAAATGTATTTATTATATGAACACAGACATAAGAAAATAATGTAAATATTCATAAAATGTAATTTGTTTTGCTCACGTTCTGTTTCCGCATTTGCTGAAGTCGCTTTCACCTTGATCTAGATACTTAGGTTAAGTCACATACATAGCATACCTACAGACATGTTATTTTTAGCGAAGCGATTGTCGATTAACCTTCGAGATCCTAAATTATAGGACGCGATAACATCCTGGCCTTGAACGATATATTCAGTTAACAAATGAAACAGGATTTGAACAGGACTGAAGTAAAAAAATACTTTTTTTTTAACAATTCACTCGCAAACCCTGACTTTTGAATCTTTACATATTAACTTTCGAAGAAGTTCGGTGCACGTCCACCCCCACCTATGCAATGGATTACATTTCATCCTACAGATTCATTTATGGACTGCCAATAATCCTGATCCTAAATATATTATTATATTCTTAATTTTTCTTCTATTCTACTCTATATAATATTGTGCAGCCTTTCGTAGAATTTAGCTCTTTGGTATTATAAGTTCTTGAAGGTTCTTAAATTGTCATTTACACAACGGACGCCATAAAATGCAAGTGAAAACATAATGTGACGGTTTAGCAACGGGTTCGCAATAGTTGATAGAATAACTTAAGTAGGTAGGTACTAGGTATTAACGATCATTTCACCTAATGCCACTTGATATACTTTATTTTAGAATAACGATCAAATGATATAACGATTAATTGATATAATTTCATATTTCCTATTTTTACATGGTTAACGGACATTTAATAGTTGCACATTTGAACTAATATACAATTAGTATCATGATGAGGTACTATAATATTCAAAATCTATAAGTAACGTTTAATATAATTTAGAAATCTAATTTGTTTTTATATTTTTGTAAAATTCCAAATAATTTTATTGTCGTTTGGCCTCATAAACAAATCGCTGCAAAACCGACTCCACGTAGTCTTGTCTGCCCTACCCCTAGAGTGTGGGTTGATTTCAAGCTTGGGGCCAAAAGCACTAATTATGATTTAATATCATTCTCGTTAAGTAAATATTAACATTACTCAAATTACTCTTATTGACTACTCCCTTGAGACGAATTGAGAGCCTAATAGAATTTTATTACTTCTTATCACTGTAAATGAAACAGATATATGCCTATAAAACTACCCTATTTCTCATTAGTGTCACTGGTTCCAAAGGCTTATTTTTTCTTTATTGCTCTTTATAATAAAAACGTCTCCAGGAAAATGGCATTTTATTCTCACATCGTTTATTATGTTTCTTTAAGATCGATAATTAATTGTTGCAACAATCTAAGTATAAAAAATAAGATTTTTAACGCTTTTAATCAGTGACATTTTCAAATATCATTTGTGTAACTGTCGTCAAACATATTTCAAAACACTATCGTACCCTGCTATACCCTCTTTATCACCCCGAGTGGTTCCCGGGTGGAAGGAGTAGGTGGTAGGTGGTGGAGGTAGTCCGTCGTGTACATTGTTATTTAGTAAGAAAATCAAAATATCGCAAAAGATTAGGGAATGTGCATCAAATTGTGTCATTAGTGTTTTAACAGATTATTGTGCATAGATAAGTATTGTTTTGTTTTAGATTTATATGAATAATCATGAGTAAAGTAAAGTATATCTCTTACGACATTTCATCTCTGAAGAATACTTTTTGATCGTAATAACTTAGTCTATCGATTGACACATGTTTTATAAATGTCCACCGAAACGAATGTGCATCTGGATTGAGGGCCCACTTTTTTTTTCTTGGCGTAGCAAATTTAATTTATAGAGGATTTAGTTAAAATTAGTTAAAACTTAAAGCAAACACTCATAAATTTCTTAAACGTGAATTAAAGATGTTATGGGCAAATGTTTTGGGCCCTCAGTTCAGATGCCTACAGAAAGTGGCATAGTATAAATCTCAGAAAGTACTACCCTTTTGTCAATAATTTTTATTTTAGAATTTAATTAAGAATTTCTTAAAATGATTTACGTCATTCTCAATTGGCTAGAGAATAACGTTACAGATTTATCGCAGTTTTACTTGGGCCCTCAATCCAGACGTTTATGAACTGAGGGCCCAGGCCAAACATAGGCTTAAAAGAAGAAATACATAAATGTACATTGAAAACCCCTTAGATAACATCCCTATGAATTAGTTAAAAAAATAACAGTGGATAAAAAGTAGCGGCTGAAAGGTAAAACGGATTCGAATTTTTGGATAACGTCTGATCTGAAGGCCCAATATTTTCGGCTTTATCGACTAGGTGTAACCTCTTAGCTTGAAATAAATTAGCTGAAAAGTTTTTACAAATTTTTAACTAAAATTTTACATACGGTTTTTTGTTCAAAATCATTCAAAATGTCATATTTTACGAGAAAATGAACGTTTCATTTTTAATAGGAACAATTTTTGTAGGGTAACCATGATGGTTAGTTTTTTAAAATAATATTTTTTTAAATTATTAGGCGTATAACATAATAAACATTAGATCACATGAAATCAGGTTATTTATTTTTATAGCATATGAAAATTGTATCATGTTAACGTTATTTCAAGACATATTATACTATATGTTACACTAACTATTGCACACCCTTTAGCAACACGGAAACTATGAAAATCATGCTTTACTACTCAGATCAATGAATAACGAGATAAGGCATCCCGAACAAAAAAGTGAGGAAAGTTTTCACGTAAGCATGAGTGCGTAAGTGATCATGTGTGCGTAAATAAAATGTTGCCAAATTTGCCAAGTCAATTAAATCTCCCTAGATGAATTCGCGTTTTTGTTTTACTCGTAGTTTGTTGGTTTTTTAAAAAGTATATGGAAATGCGTGCAAAACCTTGAATTTTTTTCCTAAACGGATGTCCTGTTTCGCTTACTTCGTTTGTGTTTCAATCTTGGGGTTAAAAACTTCTTTAGAATATGGAGAATATGGATATATTAAAATATTTACTGCAATAAAAGATGTACTCGGTTTTGGGTTGCAGAAATAATCGATCATTTCACTAGGTGAAGCTTGTAACTAACTATGTCCTGTAATAATTCATTATTAATTAAAAAAAGCTGAACATGTGATATAAAACCAAGTATAGGTAATTATTACTATCTTGAGCTTACTAGAGCTTCTATGGAAGAAATAGTCGGTATTGCAACGGGTTTGCTGTCTATAGCCTCATTTGGCTGAACTGGTACATCCTACAATACAATATCATTTTGTGGTAAAAATACTAATAAAATGTAAATGTAATCCAGCACTCTCTAGTACTTACACGTACTACGGCAGATATACTGGGCAATTCGGCGCTGCTTAATGACAATGATAAGTTCTACAACAATTTATGCTATACTAGTTATGAATAAATTACATAGTTCAGTCATTTGTTAGTTTTACCTGGAAAGGTTTTCCGGGAGTGTTGAAAGTTAGTATCTTTCCAAGATAACAATTTTAATTTTTTTACATTACCGACGTTTGCCTTATGTGATTTAGACGGTTTAGTGGTATGTGATATATCAAAGATAGAATTTCAAAATTCAATAAAAACGAAACTACGCGTCTCCGGCACGAAAAAATTTGTGAGGAGGGTTCCCTGCATCCCCCCGCACCCCTCCATCACACCCCCCACTCCAAATTCAGGTAGCTAACTATTAAAGTTTATCCGAGAAGTGACTTTTACAGAGTGCTACCTGAATTTTACTTGATGTTGTGTTGGGCTTACCCAGGGGTCTGTTTATGGTATCCTGATGTAATTTTTGAGCGCGGAGACACGCCGAAATAATATATTACATACCTTTTTTAAAATCACATAGAAACATTATGCAATCTAAATTTTACTAACAAAAAATAACCGACTTTAAAGTTACTCAAAAACTACTTCACAAAATTACAATTAGTATATTTATTTTATTTTTACAATGCGACTAATTGTACTGATTGTATTTATAGAACTTTAAATCTGGAATATTGCAATTAATTTAAGACATTAACTACCTAGAGGCAAGGTGTGATATTTAATGCCATCAAAAACAAAACTTGTAAAAAAACCAAGTCTCGCAACTCAGTTCTTCTACCGTAAAAAGTTGTGAGATCCATGTAATACCAAGTCGGTTAATTTATTAAGGGTCCTTCTGTGTTAAGTTATTACGTAATTAGCTAACCTAACAAGTAACAACATCTTATAGTGACCATATTATCAATATTAAAAATCTTTTATGTTTTAAATAAATAGATCGACTTGACCATCGCATGAAAACACAATGCATCTCACAAGTAATACCACGGAACACAGACACCAGAGTAATACCTACATATAATATTAAATTTGATTGTTTAGTGCGATTGCCAAGTCAATCTATTTATTTAAAACATAAAAGATTTTTAATATTGATAATATGGTCACTATAAGATGTTGTTACTTGTTAGGTTAGCTAATTACGTAATAACTTAACACAGAAGGACCCTTAATAAATTAACCGACTTGGTATTACATGGATCTCACAACTTTTTACGGTAGAAGAACTGAGTTGCGAGACTTGGTTTTTTTACAAGTTTTGTTTTTGATGGCATCTCATTTCTTTTTGTAGATAGTTCTACTTTTTTTCCTTTTACAAGTTACCTTTGAACATAATTATATCTAGGTAACAATCTACGCCTATTATTCCATTATATTATATACAGGTACACTGATTCATTCACTGCAAATGTTACTTTGTTATACAGGTACAGTGATTCATTAACTGCAAATGTAACTTTGTAATCCTATATATTTATAAGGGATTACAAAGTTAATTATGCAGTTGATGTATCTAGAAAACTAGACCGAAATTGCAACATATTTTAGTTTTTCCTTGATCTATACACTAAACACTAATTGTGTTCCAAATTTGAAGCTTCTATGTCTACTAGAAGTGCCTTAGAGTTTTGATGATCGGTCAGTCAGTCAGTGAGTGACGAAATTAAGAAACTTTGACTAGTTATAATTCTTAAACTACTGGTTCAAATTGAATGAAATTTGAAATATACCGTATTTATACAATGCCTGCTTGGTTACTAAAAATTCAGGCTTCTAGCTTTATTAACAACGAAGTTATAGGGGGTCGAAAATGGCCTGAATTGCTTCGAGAAAAGATGGTACGGCCGTGCCGCTTTTTTGCTCGACTTGGCGGGGGCACTGCCGTGCCCCCAGATATTAATTTATCAATTTATTGTGTTACCACAGGCTCCCCATAAAGGGAGGATTACAAAACACGCATTTCTATTATTATGGGCGAGATTAACAATATTTTTGATAAAATAAAACTACAAAATACGGCAAGCCGCCATGTTATCTTGAACGCCAATCAGTCCCAATCAGCGCAAATTACGCCACGCTTCTTTAAACAAACGAATATGACCATACTGATAATGACGTCTTGTCTATTATTTTCCTGAGACGTGACTGCACAAGCGACGCCATGACACTTTGAAGCGTTTTGGTGCGAATTATCAACTTATAAATTGAAATGTATTTATTTTATACTAAACCTTAATTCTTAATAAAATAGAACAGTATTTCAAAATCTGTCATCATGCCCATTGTTTTTCAAATTTTTTGAAATTACGTACGTCGCGGAGGATTGAGTGTGATATCATAGCATTCAGGGTCGAATTCCTAACAAATTCCTTCCTTTTCTTACATTACCGACGTTTACCTTTCGTGATTTAGACGGTTGAGTGGTATCAAAGATAGAATTTCAAAATGCAATAAAAACGAAACTACGCGTCTCCGGCACGAAAAAATTTGTGGGGGGGGGGGTTTCCTGCATCCCCCCGTACCCCTCCATCACACCCCCCACTCCAAATTAAGGTAGCTAACTGTTAAATATTACCTAATCAGATTTGTACACTTATTCACGGCGGGTCAGGTTATGTTCGCTTCGATCAACCGTTGCGATTTTTGGTGTTTTTACTTTTTTCGTTCATTCTTACTTGTTTCTACTCACACAAAAACGGATTTTAATAGAAGAGTTTGTTAAGGTTTGTAGTCGGTGACTGCTTGTCGTGGTTCGGCAAGTGCCAAAGTTACTCTATCGCAAGTATGCCTTATAGGTTAGAAAAAATAACGGAGGGGGGGGGGGGGTCCTAAATATCGTGACGTCAAATTTCAAAATCGAATAATTGGTATGTATAGGTAAATATAAAAAAAAACAATTATTGGAAATAAAACTTATTTCGGAACTGATGTTTTGATTTTATAATTTCTAGGTGTAAAATTTCATAATACATAATATGTGGCGTCACTCTTCTCATAACAAGTCATTTTTCGGAAACCTTACATATAATAACGACAAAAAACAAATATTATATTATTATTATTTATTCAAAAAATAATTTATTGTAACATAAACATGTTTTTAAATTTCTCATTTAAAATTTTTCATTTAAAATTTCGTATAAAACAAAACAAATTTTACTTAATAATACTTGACATATTTGCCCCACTTATACTTGCAATTATTTCCCTACATTTCAGGCAGTTCGAAATAGGAATATACTGGCAACACTGATCTGTTACGTCAACTGACAGTTTTGTCAATTATAACCTTATAATGTGTTCGATAAGTGTTTAAAAATATAGTTAAAAGTGCATTTACAAGTGAAATGTTATTCCTCCGGACTTTTTATTTGATGTTGAATTGTTTTTGCATGACTTCACTACACAGGATGGCATTTTTTCGTGTAAGTTATAGCACGACGTTCCAGAACTTACTGGCAGAAATCGGCATGGTTTTTGACGTATGGATGGGCGTGGTTCCTTGTAAATACAAGGATGACGTAAATCGGCATGGTACTTTTCTTCCTCACTCGGATATAAGGCGGTGACTTATCTTGTTATTCATTGATCTGAGCTTTACTAATTTGTAACGTGACACAAATTGATTTAAATTTTATGTTTGGAATCGTCAATGTCAACTCAAAATCTGGCTATGTGCACAAATTGTCATATTATCACGTAGAAATTATGGTCGTGTTTCTACCACCAGCAGGTAGTATAAAAAAAACCAGGCAAGTGCGTGTCAGGCCACGCGCAATGTAAAGCTCCGAAGTAGTAAGTTTATCGACTATTACTCATTATCATATGCTAACATAGCCATGATAGTTTTCCTTGTAACTTCATCAATTATAACCTACTAGCTGTCTCGGCGAACTTCGTATCGCCTAACAATCAGTGAATGTACTTTGTTACTTTTAACTTTTATAGTTCTGGTAGGTTTAACAAATTAGAGACCATTAAATTACCTCTCCCTCTCCCCGTAACTATAAGCTTATATACAAATTTTCCCCCCTTTTACTTCAAAACTGACGAAGTTGCTATACTAACTTGCTACCCTTTAATTAACTGATGATTTTCCAAAAAACTGTGTTAAAATTAATTTTTGTTAATAACTATAATCTTTCATAAAAAAGTCGGTTTACGGACGGTAGTTTAACGTGACAACGTCATGACAAAGCATTGATGAAATGATAATAATTGTTTATTGCTTATTGATAAAGAGAGATATATGCGGCACGAACCGAGCGCTTCGGCCGATCGTAGCCGATCGTGCCTCTCTATCGCTTGTTCCGCGCTCTCGCTCGCGGAACGTGACATGTCACATGACGTCACGGAACGTGACAGTGAGTCATGCTTTTTCGTGCGTGCACCCGGCGTTCATCGCTTTAATAGACGTTGTTACGTCAAAAACTTCATGTTTACAACTCTAAAAACTGACGAAGTTGGTTTCTATTTAAGTGTCTTTCAACCCCTATTTTAACCCCTAGGGGATGAACTTACAAAAATTCGATAGCCTTTCTCGATAAATGGACTATCAAACACAAAAAGAATATTTAATTCGAACCAGTAGTTCCTGAGATTAGCGCGTTCAACCAAACAAACAAACTCTTTAGCTTTATGGTATTACTATATTATGTAGATTTTTGAGAATTTTTTTCACTTGTCCAACTCCAACCGCTTAGCCAGCACGGGGGGGGGGGGACACTAGACTAACCAAAAATAGCACTTTAAATCCAAATATTTCGCAAACGGACCCCTAGTTCCGAAAATGGTCTTAGAAGACCCATAATATTTTTGAAAGACCTTTTCAACGATATACGACAACGACATAAGGTACGCGACGAATAAAAAAAACATCCTCACGTTACGTAAAGCTTTTGGTGCAGATGGCTCAGGACCTGTCAAATTAGCGTCATTAAAGGAAGGGCTATGAGTGCTATGACCAAAAGGGGACTTCAAAACTGATCGTGTTGTATGTATGATCTAATTCATAACTTGCCGTAAAGCGAAATACTTATTTTATTATTTATGAAAAATAAACAATATGAATGTATAATAATTTCTATAATATGTAATTTCCGGGTGAAATTATTCAAATAATATTAAAAATCGCATCCAAATCTATATCAAAAAACATAAATTGCGTTTTGTTTAATATTATTTTCAAATAACAGTGCTACAAATCAGATAAATTGTATTTTTAACCAACTTCAAAAAAGGATGAAGTATTCAATTCAACTGGTTTTTTTATGTTTGTTACCTCAGAACTTTAGACGGTGTGAACCGATTTTGATTATTCTTTTTTTTAAT
Source organism: Thymelicus acteon (assembly GCA_951805285.1). Lineage (NCBI taxonomy): Eukaryota > Metazoa > Arthropoda > Insecta > Lepidoptera > Hesperiidae > Thymelicus > Thymelicus acteon. The sequence continues at coordinate 14,395,363 of OX638213.1, read as the reverse complement.
CAAAAGCTGGTGCTTGTCATGTGGTCCCACTTAAATTTGAACGAGATCTAACGAGTAGTTTTTGAGCTATCCTTAATTTTGAAGTCGGTTATTTTTTGACAAGAATTATTAAACGAGTCCTCTCATACTTCGCAATGACTTTGATTACGTAAGCGTACGTATAATACAATGTTTCGTGAAAGGTCGGGCAGTAGGGCGACATTGCCTAGTACCTCATCATTGCGCGCGAAATTGTTTCGTTCGGTCATCGCCCCAACGTCCTTCTGATGTACAAATAAGAACATTGTATACAACATAGACACGCAACCGATAATTAATAGACCAAGTTATCATTAGCAAACTAGATATTATACCTACTACTTTATTAATTTTGTGTTATATGTATAGAATGTATGGATAAATATGACGTATACGATACTCATTAATATCCACAGAGTTTACACAGTAGAGATTGTCTACTTTAAAAATAAAAATGGGGACATTATTGTTACAACAAATATTAAGATGACGAATTCAATTATAAACATATTGTTACAAATGAGATTTTACAAAACTGAGTTGTTCATTTTAAAAAACATTATTTATTTTTTTAAGTATTTTAAATCTTTAACACAAATTATGTTAATTGTCTCTTATAAAATATTTTTAATATTAATAATAAATAATTCAAAATTGATAAAAGTTCAAAAAGAATCACGTGACTACAAACGCGCCAAATCTGATCGCCATGCTGGTGACGTCATTTTGTTAAAGCAATTTCACGATAGTACAGTGTCAAAGGCTTCTCTAAAAAATTTTCATTAAACGTAATTTTATTGTAAATTCAAATATTATATGATTTATTCTTCGTCAAATATAATCAAACTCCTTATTAATTATCTTCTCCTTATTAATACACACTATTTAAATAAATTTAGAAAAGGGTAAACTGTTTACTGGTAAATCGTGTCTGGGAGAAATTAAGGTTGTATAATAAATTATATTTTTCAGATAATATGTATCCTTAGAGAAATGAAGAATGTGATTAATAAAAAAATGTACAATGCAATGCTACACAAATTCTATGCTAGTAGTACATACATACAATGACCCTTTAGCCTAGTTGGTAGTGATTCGACCCAGCCTGCGAAGCAAGGATCCCAGGTTTAATTTCCGGCCATATCTAATTAATATGTGACAAATAAATAAATAATAATACTTTGTCTTCGAAATACACCAAGTTGGTCAATAATCACGACCCATGTGGCGAATGGTTATTACGCCGGATCGTCGAGCCAAGTTTCCTGGGTTCGATTCCCAGCGGGGCGGAAAGAATTAAGAGTTTGAATTTCTGTTCTTGGTCTGAGTGTGTGTCCTTGTGTTGTCTATGGCACCCACGACACAGGGTATATCCTAGTGCGGGGCTATGAGTGTGAAACGTTTATTTTATTTATTTAAATGATGTAGGTTTTACAATGTTAACGAAATGTTTTTTCATGTAATGGCGTCTACCACAAATAAATATTATTACAAGTTAAAGAAATTTTCTTTGGAATAATTAAGTGCCTAAGCACACCCACCTCTTCGCAACAACCGTAATTAATATTTAAGCTGACACTTTTATTTTCCTTGTATTTTCATTGTTGTTCCTTTCTCAGGATCCACAGACTGTTTGTAAAGTAACACAATATTATTATATTTTCAGAACATAACATAATAATATGTAAATACAAGCCAAGGCATTTATATTAGTTTACATACCAACTTGCCATAAAGATGTTGGGTTTATTACAAGAAGACGCTCACACAAAATAAAATATTGAAACATAATTACACTATGTATGAAATATATTTAAGAGTTAATATAACAAATTAGAAGAAAATTGTATGATATTTTCTTTAAAAGGGCTGCATACCTTATTGTTTCTACTATTTCCAAGGCTCCGTCGTGTTTGTCCTGCAATAAAAATATAATTAAGAATACAACAAAAACATTATTAATATTAAATAACAAGTGTCAAGTAAATTTTAAGTATCAAATTCATTAATATTTTTTGATTAAGTTCATATAGTGGTGTTTTAATAAAGTTTAGAGCGAAATTAAGTTTAAAGTCAAAAAACAGATTAAGTCAAAACAAAATTGTAAAGTTACAGAATGTAACAATGTTTGTTTATGTTTGATTCCATCCCAAAATTGTTATTTATCAAATATTTTATTGTGTTTTTAAAGCATAATATATCGAAAAGCATTTTTAAAATATTAAGTAAATATTTTTTTATAATAGTACCAAAATTTAGAATCCGGTAGCAGGAGGGGGGAGGGAAGGGGGGTGGAAGAGGAGGAAGGTGATTGCTGATTACAACGGTACCACCTGCAACTCTCGGCGACGAACCGTTTCCGAGAAAATTGAGAAAAACTAAACTAACCTCAAAATTCTAAAATAATAATCATACAACTTCATGATGTCTTTTCTTGCACAACAATATTTCAATTATTCAATTATGTCACAAAACTACACTTCGTCATAAATGTCGATGGGACCCCGCTTCGCGGGGTCCCTATTTCCGCGTAAAAAAAAAAAACGAACCTAACCTAACCCATTCTGTTTTGGGTTTCTGTTGCTTTTTTCGTTGCGGGGGGCTTCGCCCCCCGAGCCCCCCTTATGATGCCTTCCACCGTTCCTCTTTTTTCGCCAATGTTTATACATAGAGTACTTACATTTGGGACCGATTTGACAGTTTATGCATAGGACTTATTTCATAGCTCGGAAGACATTTGGCACTGATTTGACAATTTAAGCATAGATTATTGACTTATTTGGGACTTATTTGACAGCTCTGAATTGTCAAAAAGACATTTCTGGCGTTCTAAATCGAGTTAAGTGTCGTATTTTGGTACTAAGGTTATGAAAGTTTTTTTTCAATTTTCTCGAAAACGGTGTGTCGCCGAGAGTTGCGAGTGGTACCGTTGTAATCGACTGATGAACCTCTATAAGCTTCAACCATTCTCATGTACGAACTCCTGCTACCGGATTCTAAATCCAACCCAAATAAAACCTCAGAATTGTGCATACTTTTGTTAAATTTAAATCTTAATTAGAATATAGTATTTGTTATGTATGGCAGCTTCAATATTACATAGAGAAAATAAAAGAAAATGATCAATGAATGAATTATTTGAATTATTTTTATACTGGCTGACATCAAATAGATTTTAAATCCAAGTTTATTTGCAATATAGACAATAAATGTAATAACATGATTAATAACAAGCTATCTAATACAAGTTACAGATTTAAAATAATGTTACAGTACAACTATAGTGTATTCATAAAATGTAAATAGAAAAGAACGACAGAAGACTACGCAACAGTGTGTACACATCTAAAAAAAAGCCGACACCTTGACAAAACACGAGGTCAATACACTCTGCACTACAAAACCCATGTGATGCGAGACTAAAATAAAATTATTATCTTCCGATATCGTTTGCGTTCCGGTTTTCTATACCTACTCAGAGTTAAATAACATTGTCTAACGCCTAACCTAATGCTATTTCCATAGTTTTACTTATCGCATAGCATCTATGCGAACCTATACATATGAATTATTGTATTGACAGCACTATCCCCTTATTTATTTGGAATTCTAGTTTCAGGTCAGTTTTATGTGTAAAGTTGAACAAATTGCATGCAGTTCGGTCGCATCTAACTCATAGTATAATACATTTTCTTACCGAGCCATGACCCGATGTGAGGGGCCATGTATAAACAACAGGTTCCGCGCCTGCAGGAGAGTGCAAGCGTAAATCCAAAGCCATTATAGGATAACCACTGCATTAATGCACACACTTTTCACTTAAACACTAAAATTATCACTAAAACACTTGATATTATTCATAATTTCACTGCACTTTCACACACACACACTCTGAACAACTAGGCTGGCAGCCATGTTGAAAATAGTATCAATCAAATCATGGCCGACAGTTTAGTGTTGTCAGTTTACTGTGCATTATGGTTTATTTAAAATTAATGATTGATTATGTATTTTGGGTCTTTTGTTTGACTTGGTGTAAAAACGCATGGGAAAAATACATTTTGTATTTTGTCTTTCTTTGGCATTTGGTAGAAAATATATTTTTGAAATGAAGAATGGGAATTAAATTTCGGTTTTATAGACTGCGTTTCTCGTAAGAGGTTCCCTTTGCACTTATTAGATACATTTTATACTTTTAATGATAATTTAAATTGTCAGGGAACGAGGGTCGAGTTGAACGAATTTAAATTACTTAAACTTACTACATATTCGTTTACGTACTCTGTGGTATACATTGACATTGTCAATTTATGACTAAAGTGACAAATTGCTTTATTTTTTTGACAATTCTTGTCAACTCTTCTCAAAAAAATAAAGCAAAGCATGCTCGAAGTTTCAGAGAAGAGAATTGCTTGAAACGTAGTGATTAAGTACTCTGTGATTGCTTGGTTGGGCAGTACCTTAAAATTTAAGTTTTTACCAATTTAAAAGTCTAGATTGTAAAAGATGGTTCATCTTAAAATAGATGATGTGTATACAAAAGGAGAGGAATCTCCTGCTGTAATTAAGTTTCAAAACGCCTATCCGACCCACTCGATGATATCCGTGCCATGCACTATTTTGCAAGACTCTGTAACCAAAGAAAAAATATATGCCTGTGAAATAGATGGTATGCTTTACACTGGAAAGAAAGTTAAAGATAAACACGTTGAAACCGTAATAGTAAAACGTAACAGAATTACTGGTAAAGTCACGGTTATCGGAACTGATTATATTGAAATGAAACCTGAATTAATTCAAGATATAGAAGAACCTGATACAATTCAAAAGACTGATATGTTAGAGCTTAGTCGGAAGTTTGGTTCAAAGAAACAAAAGCAGCAAATGGAACAGAGAGAAAAGTTAAAGATCAATGTTGAAACGGTGACAGAACAAATGTTGAAGGTTACTGATGATATTCGGGATGAACAAGTAGACTTGACTCCGTATACTGCTAATGATGCTGAAAACTTTTATATTCCACCCATAGACCGTACAGCTGAAGATGTCAGAAATGTATACACTATTAACAAAATATTAACAGATGAAGAGTTTGAAAAAATCCATTCACAACTTGATGGGAAGGATTATATTACAGACATGATACCATGGTTACAAGGTATAATAGCAAAGAAGCAGCTCTCTCCAAAACTTACTGTGTTGGCCGTTTATGCAAATTGTCTTCTAAAGTTGTACAATACTGGGGCTAGGGACATAAGTAAGAAGACATTTGCTGCCTGTCCACATTCCACAACATTAAATGAGATAATAATAAAAAATTTTACTTCTCAACACAGTGGGAAGATTTTACGACCTGGCCCATATAAAGATAAATCATTATGTTATGCCATTGTGTTAATTCTATTAGTAAATGACTTAAAATTTGACTTGGATGGACTTTGTCAGGCTATGAAATTAACAGCAAACAATGCATCAATGAAAATTCGGACGACAGGTGCAACAGTGGTCAATAGTGGAGGAAAGAAGGTCGTACAGCTGAAATTACCATTGAATACTAAACAAGGTTTCAGACGTAAAAGTGCCAAATTTTAAAGTTTTTCCGGATAACACAAAGCTAAAATGAAAAGTAGGAAAGACTCCCAAAAGAAGTGTTGACTCCGTACGCTCACAATACAATGTAAAATCATTTATATTTGGATACCTTAGGCTCAAGATGGCCTTGAAGACTTGTTTCTGGAAGTCTCGTTACACTTAATTTCTTTTATACCTGGTGTATTTCCTCAGGCAAACCAAACAATTACTTGTGAGGGCAAAGGTTTAATATAAGGCAAAAAAATAAAATCTTCTTTTTTGTCGTAAGGAGTCCATAACTAATTATTATTAAATAAGTTACAGTGAAAGATGTTAGTTTAATTAATTTATATTTAACATAAATATTGGTTCATCTCAGAGTTATACTATCAACTTTAGGTGACCCTAGTGCGGACCAATGTCAAATAAATGTCAAATGTTAATCCATTTTAATCATATCAATGGAGTGATAGGGCTTGTTTCACCATCTTTAAGTAGAGTCCTGAATAAGCTATTCGCCGGTTAAAGTGTCATTTTACATACACGAAATGTCAACTTAACCAACGAATAGCTTACTTCGGACTTACTTGAAGATTGTGAAATAAGCCCTTAGTGTAGCAACACATAAAATATGTTGATAATAAAAAAAAGATAATATTTATTTAAGCTTTTAAACTTATGATTTAAACTAATTTAAAAATCATTTGTTTCATGTATTAAATTATACAGATTAAACCCATGCCATAGCCCGTAGGGTATATAGTCGAATCTATACAAATAAATAAAATTGGAGTGTCTGTTTGTAATATTAAAATAACTGCTTTTTACTAAGTGCATTCGAATGTATACACAGTACATATACCAAAACAACATTTTTTACAATTTTTGTATGTCTGTCTGTTTGTTCCGGCTCATCTCTGAAATGGATGGACCGATTTTGACGGGACTTTCACTGGCAGATAGCTGATGTAACAAGAGTAACTTAGGCTACTTTTATTTTAGAAAAAAAATTGTTAGGCAATACGAAGTTCGCCAGATCAGCTAGTCCATAATAAATTCAGTAAGCAAGTAATCCGAGTTCCGACCAAGGAACATAGTTCCGACGGACCACTCTGACAAATAGTGTGTTGCTATCTATAGATAGCACTATAGACAATTTTTTTTAGTCGAGTCCATGGATATATTACTCTATTTGGATTATAGACTTTGTAGAGGTACCTGAAATTCGATGACATCATATCGGAATGACCATTCGACCAATCACAGGCCGAATCCGCCGAATTGAGGTTGTCCACACTTAGCAAGATTATGTCCTATTTTGATATGGTTCTTCAAAATGTTTTCTGTAGGTAACTTTTGTAGAGGTAATAATTATTATATTATTGAAATAATAGATTTTATAAAAATTTCTTCAAAATTACCGAATTTAATTAATTGTATTATGAGTAATTAAAACTGAACATTAAAGTACACAATTACAGTACATCTATATTAAAATAATATACAAATATTAATCATCTTAAATGTTTTTATACCATTTTAAAAAATCACAATGGAATGATATATCCTCGGACTATAGATACCATCGACACAATACAAAAATGGTCATTCCACGATCTTCAGGTAATACCACGAAGTCACGTATCCAGTTAGAGTAATATATCCATGGATGTTATTGTCAGTATTGTCAGTTAGTAACTGTAGCGTTCGAACATAGATTACCGAATACTCGTGCGGTATCGATACCCAAAAAGTATCGGCCCAGAAGTATCGATACTAATCAGTATCGAGTATTTGCGAGGATCACATTAGAGCTAAAAAAAGGTCATCGGCAGTATATTTCAATTCATTTTGTTGAGATATAGAGGCCCGATGACCTTTTTTTACTCCGAGCGCTGAACCGATACTAAATATGTTGGCAGCACTAGACGCGGCCCACGATAATGTACACGGCCGTCTAAAAACTTAAATACAAGTACTCGATACCGACGTTTCATATGAATACTTACGAGTGAATACCAGGTATGAGCATCGAGTACTCAGTATCGAGTATCGATACCTACTCAGTATCGAAAGTATCGTTCGATCCATATCAGTAAGTAAAATGATAAAATCGATTTTTTTGTCCTGTATTTAGAATGATTGATACAGTGCCACCAAATTATCTGTGAATTGGAGGAGGGTGCTGTCGGACGCATTGGACCAATCATTGGACGCAATTTCAGACGTACCTAGTAAATGTCAAATGAATGAGCACAAAGCCAAGCCAATGGCGCGGTATTAGTTCCAATTAGGGTTCGAAGTATCGGCCTCTGGTATCGATACCGAGTACTCGTGCGGTATCGAGGGTAAGGTATGAATACTACTCAGTATCGAGTACTCACGAGGATCACATTACGAGTTAAAAATAGCCCAATGACCTTTTTTTTTCGTCCGACTACTGAACCGATACTAAATGTTGGCAGCACTGGACATGGCCCACGGTAATGTACACGACCGTCTGAAAACTTGCATTGACAACACTGAAAAGTACTCAATATTATAAAAGTACTCGATACCGACGTCTTATATGAGTACTTGCGAGTAGTACCAGGTGAGAGCATCGAGTACTCAGTATCGAGTATCGCGAACAAAAGTATCGATACCTACTCAGTATCGAAAGTATCGTTACTATCGTTCGAACCCTAGTTCCAATTTTCGCCACTTGACAGTCTTGACCATAGATTAAACACTATATACCCGAAATAGATAGGCAACTCTGTGTTTGATGATGGCGAATAGTTCATTGAAGTGCATACGAGATGGCGCTAATTAGTTATCATTCCTTTCGCTAGATGGCAGTATATTTAGGTTGAAATCTCAAAACCAATGTACATTTTGTATATTGGTTTTGAGATTTCAACCAAATATTAGTAATTTTATTATTAAAAGCGCTCCATCTAGCCGGATTTTGAAGTAACAATCAGTGAATTCGTTTATGATGTGCATGAGAGATGGCGCGAAGTTTTATTAATTTTTGATAGACACCGTTCAAGGAAAGTTTCATCCCCCTCAGTGTTGCCAATGCTACGGCAATTACCGTGTTCTACGGCTTTCAGGCCAAAAAATCACAAAATCTACGGTCTACGGCCCGAACCCTAGGGCCGTAGCAAATTCTACGGCTTTTCGCAAATTCATCTTTCTGTTATTTATTATTTTTGCAGACATTTAACGAATATTAAACCCTTAAAACAGTGTCACTAGGCTAATGAAGAGTGTTCCTTGTTTTGTGGACATGAAATTCACTGCTGATGACCTTTTTTTTTTTTAGCCCGAGCGCTGAACCGATGGTATATATTGGCTTAATTGGATAGCATAATATATTAGCAGCTGTGGACACGGCCCACAGTTGATCTTTTTCCATACAAACACGGCTTTTTTATCTCATGTACACGGCCTTCCAAAAAATTTCATTGGCAACACTGATCCCCCTGGTCTTGACACTTCACTGTTACGGATAACTTGGTGGCACTGTGCCACTGTACTTAAATCTCAATTGTTTTGTTTCATCTGAGACTTATTATATTATACTAACAAATTTTACTATTTACAATAATATTCGCGTTTTGTGTATCGACAAAAAAATCAGAACGATGTCAGATTCTGAAGAAGAACAATATGTCAGTGACTACAAAGAAATAGCGGATGAAATAAAGAGATGCAAGTCAGACCCGAAAACTGCAGGAATGTTTGTTTCTGGATGGGACGATGCAGATCAAGATGTTCAACTTGTAAAAGACCCGAAAGGTTGATTGATATCTTGCTTTTAAGATATATTGATAGGAGGGGTTTCCTACGGGAAAATGGATCTTGTACCTAGGGGTTCTTCAGCTGATTACGATACCTAACGCTTGCAACTCTCGGTTAAGCATTGTTTTCGAGAATATTTGAACAAAAATCCTAATTTCTATACTAAAATGCACATAACTCAATAATATGCACCAGAATTCAGGTCTTCAATAAGTCGGTTATAATTCTTAACTTTAAAGCGGAGGAGCAGGGAGGTCCAACCCTTTAGTGATTTTATAAACCTTAGGTACTTAAATGCTCATCAAATTTAAAATATTTTGCTATTATGGAATTCAAATGCTCATCAAATTTAAAATGTTTTGCTATGATGGAATTCCTATATCTTTATTAGTTTAGCCGATTCCTTAGTGTTTCACATCAGCTACTCCAAATATTCAACTTTCGATTTTGTTTTGTGTAACTATCTTTGGACTATTTTAAGTTTTAAACTTAAAATACAAAAAAAAAAACAGTAAAATCAGTTCACCCGTGGTCATGGTTTCTGCTTACAAACAATTACTGAAATGTTTTTTTTAATATAAGGTTATATAATCATTTTGTCTCAAGTAACTAAATTAAGTAATTAAAATGCTAAAGGATTCTGGACCTGACAATATCTATATTTCTGTTGCAATCTCTTAATTCTGTAAAGAAATAACATACACATTTCAGCACACTTAAGACAATTTGAAGATAAGATTACTGGAAAATATCCTAGAAATAAAAATATTGTAGGTATTTAGCTTCATTAATTTATTATTTGCAAATTTGTGGTGTAAGTATTTTAATGACACTGCAAATATTCTTAATATCGTAATATATGAAAACATTTGTTACACATATAATTCAATAAATCACTGTAAACCTAGGTAACTTTGAATTACTGTTCAACTTTGGACCAAATTTTCACTGAAATTCAAAGGTTTAATACACTTATATAAAAATTAAAATGTATACATCAATGATTACCTACTGTGAACTATGTACATGACCTAAAAATTACAATATTGGCTATAACTACAAATCAAATTTTAGAAGGATGCATTGAGCTAACATGGTAAAAGCTAATCAGGGGCTAAATATGTACTCATATTATTTCCTGGTGGTGGTTACTCAGATTACACTTGATAACTTAAAATTAAATATGTTGTTGGTTGCAGCCAACCCAATTGATCACGTTCTGTGGGCTGCTGAACATAATGAGCTTGGGGTCTTGAAAGAGCTCCTAACTACACAACCTGGTCTAGTACATGCTACAGACGACGATGGATATACTCCACTGCATCGAGCAGCTTATAGCAACCATGTTGCTGTTATATCTTATCTACTTAGTGTTGGTGCCAGTGTAAAAAAAGAAACAAAAATGGGCTGGACACCTTTACACTCTGCATGCAATTGGAACAATTACAGTGCTGTAGCACGATTATTAGCTGCAGGAGCTGACCCTAGTGCACTTTCTGATGGAGGTAAATAAATAAGTTTATTTTACATAAAATTGGTTGTCCAAAGATCAAATGCCAATAATCTACATCTGCGATAGTATTTATATGGTATTCATTGTAAAATCCCATAAAGGGTGTTCACAAAACAACAAAAATTTGTGTAAAAATAAATATCCTGTAAAGTTGAAACAATATTTAATCTTAATTTTTTCAGAGCAAACTCCGTTACATCTTGCGTCAGCGATGAGCCATTGTAAATCAACTCTACTAATTCTATTATTGAGAGATGATATGGTGGAAATTGTAAAGAAACAAAACAAATCCGAGGAAACTCCTGAACAATTAGCACGAAGTCATGGAATTTATGCTCCTTTATTTGAAATGGCATGTCCAGCATTATCATATATTCGTTCTTTAGAATATACTTGCAATCCATATTTGCGAAATGGTTGAAGTTGACTATTTGATACACTAAATTATATGCACATACTAAATCATCTAGTTTGTGCAGAATTCAGAGTAAGTAGAAAAAAGATATTTAGATTTATATAGGAAAGTGTTAAAGTTTGCTAATATAGGTTACAATTTGCAGGCACAATACAATTAGTTAATATTTTTAGTTTTTTACAGATACAACTATATAATAATAACATCAGTTATCATGGTCACAATTTATTTGATTTTCACCCACTTCCAGTCTTAGTTACAGCAGTGGTAGGTGTTAACTACTAACACTATAAAATTACAAAAACAAAGGGTAGCCCTATTATTTTATTTTTATTATACAGGGTGAATTTCTGAAGTGTGCGCAGGTGGCCAAATCCGAAACTATGAGGAATAGCGAAAAATGCTGAAAGAAGTCTCGGGGCCGATTTTGATGAAAACTAAAACTGCATCATTACATTTTTGAGAAATCAATATTTCTGGCTAGGAATCGAACCCGTTCATTTTGAGAAAAAAACTTATCCTGTATTATTACACTGTTGAATAGTGTTGCTAGCAAGGATCTTTGGGAAGTAGTGATATGACACGGCAAACCTAAGGAAAATGTAGAATTTTAAGAAATTGCTGCATTTTAGGCGCTAGTTTAATAGGTGGAAACGTATTTTGTCAAAAATTTGCTCTTTCCTTAAGCCTTATGTTATTTCTTCCCAAAATTTGATCCTTGTTAACACTATCGAATACTGCAGTAATACAGAGTGAGCTTTTTTTTCAAAATCAAGGTTCGATTCCTGGCCTGAAATATTGATTTCGTATGTTATTACTTTCCAGAATTCGATCGTAGCGTCACTATCGAATAGTGTAATAATAGTGGGTGCGTTTCTTTTTCAAAATCAACGGGTTTGATTCCAAGCTAGGAATATTGATTTTTCCAAAATGTAATGATGCAGTTTTAGTTTTCATCAAAATCGGACCCGAGACTCCTTTCAGCATTTTTCGCTATTTGTCACAGTTTCAGATTTGGCCATCCACGCACACTTGGAAAATTCACCCTGTAGGTAGGATATTTTGTACGTACTTATTTTCATTTCGTGGTCATAAATCAGTGAACGAATATTCAAAATGCAAAAAAATATAATGTAATTTTTATTTATGTTAATAATTATTATTGAAATATATTTTTAGGTACTTTAATCGTAATCTTACAATAAGCAGGTATCTACTTTAAACAAAATTATGCATAAAAAAAATAGAATTCAAAGTAAAAAGAAAAAGAAAAAAGACCACTAAAGTTGAGCGCTGAACATATTATATCTAAATAGTCTTATATATTATCCTTTCAGCTAGATATAAAAAGGTTTTTCCAATCAGTCCAAAATAGAAGTTCTGAGGGACACAAAGAAAAAAAAATCAAATTGAGAACCTCCTTTTTTAAGTTGGTTAAAAATTTAATCTAGACCCTAAAAATATTTATTTACTATTAATTACGAGTTGACTAAGTATTTCAGTATTTTTTATCTCCGCATACACTAATACGAAAATACGAAGAGAAACTGTATACTTACTTTCTAAATAACTAACTAAAAAATACAAATCACCATAGAATTCAAAAAGGAAAATTTGCAAAATTTCTAATTTTTACAATTGTACTTTTCTCTTCAACGCTTGGAATAACTATTTGTAGGTTTTTTTTGACATATTTTCAATAACATACATAGCACCTGAGACCAAATATGTGTCGGCCTGCAAGTTTTTTAAACTTATTATTAGATTTCTTTTGTCAATTTTATGAAGTTCAGTTAGTGTTTGTCTCTTTTGTGCTGTCATATATGGTAGAACTAAACATCCTAAGCCAAGGCATTTGCATCTCATGCAGTTTTTCCATATTTCAATCAAATCGTCATCGTTTATTACTGGGCAGATTGGCAGTAGATTTAAGGCGGTCAAACAGTTTGCCTTTTGATGTTCTGTAATGGGGTAATCAGCACGTTGAAATGGATTTAATATTACAGCCCGCCAAGCTGTGCAAATAACGCTATCCGGCGGGTAAGGTAGCTGTAACAGTAATGGACTCATTTCCTCATATAAAGCAGCATTCAACAGAGGTGGTATAAGATTACGTACAGCTTTAATATTTCCGTACATGTGTGCTAGTTTGGCTGCCACTTTTAAACCTTCAACGTTGCCATTAGCGACATTAGTTAATTGGTTAATAGCCAAAGTTTTGTCTTGAATAAAAGTAGATACAACATAGGGCATATCAATTTTCTCAAGATTAACAATAATTAGCAAGTCCAGAAGGGATGTCCAAAGAGCCTCTCTTTCCCGATTCGTTACTTTCACGGCAGTATCTGGATCTATCACACTCATTAAACATTGCAAGGCTCTCAGTTTTTTACATTTGTTAAAATCGCTATCGTCATCAAACGCTATTCGAGATAAATAAATGGCCCCCATCTTTGGACAAGTTGCTTTTAATATGTATTTGGCAATAATCAGGTCTTTGTTGGCTAGACCAAATGAATTATTGTTCTTTAGAAGTATATTTTCCAAGATTTGAATTCGTATTGAACTAATATTAATGTTGTTTTTCTCAGCTATTTCGTTCGCTGCTCGGTTAACATCATGTCGGGTTACTTTGTCTACGAACTGTGGATGAAGATACAAAGCATGAATCAATTGAGCAGGCTCAGTTGAGAGTTTAATTAATTCTTCACGAGCCCAATCTATTTTATGAAGTGCGTGTCGAGTCGATAAGGATGAATGTAGGCGTTCCATCTGTTGGACTGCCCGATTACCAGGTTGAACAGCAGCCCAACGTTGTGAAAACTGGAAGCACAGTTGAGCTGCCGCAACTTGATCCGCGCCCCGAGCGCAACCTTGCAGGACGTAAAATAAGCACGCACCGGCCCATTCCATATTGGCAATGTGCTTTACACATCTATGTGCCGTACGCAGTAAGGGTTCTTCTCGTGAGATTAAGCGCCACGGCTCCCTTTCTTTTGGATGTAAATCAGTTGCCTCTTGTTGTTTTCGGGAAGTCATTGTCTGTTTAACGGCATTACTGCATATCATATCCTTCGCTATCTGCAAATCACTATCGAGTGATAATAATGGAACAATAGGTAGCCAACACTCATAGGTTTCTAATGTTATTTCTGATTTTAAGTTTGACCACATGTCATCTCGCATGAACAAATGGAAGGGTAGACGATAATGGCCCAGTTCTGGAAATATACCTTTCACTGAAAAAAGTTCAAATTCATATTGTCTTGGAGCACCCTTTCTTTTATAATCTTTTAAAAAGTTTAATAACAAATACTCCTTAGTCTTACATGTGTCGGTAGTTGAATTGAAAATTAAACAATAAATGCATAAATATACTTCGTAATAATAAGGATTTATCGAAACGAGGCATCCATGTAGTGTAACTTCACCATTTTTCCAAAAATCACTGAGAATGTCTATTATAAAATCTTTGGTTTTAATACTGTCCCATACAGTCAAACACTTCGATAACAATTCGTTCTCATCATTATCTAATAAAAGTTGCCGGCGTCCTATGTTGTCGGAATATATTTTATATTTCAAATTCCAGCTACTTAATATTGAAATCAATAATAAGGATAATCCATCGTTAAGTGATACATTCAAAGTTTCACAAAGATCTGACAGTCGTTCGAAGGAGGTATTTGGAAATTGCCTTAAAATATAAAAGAGTAAAATTTTAACATCCCAAGTTTCTTCAGTGTTTTCGGGTAACGCTATTTCAGCTAGATTAATATTAAACTTAGTCTTGAGGAGATACTGAGGTGGATACGACATATTTCCACCTAGAATTACGTTGTGTAATTCGAAAGTATGACGTATCAGTGGTGAAGACAAGTAGTGCATCACGACTGGAGATATTGAATCCGATTGCCCTCTTAATAAGTCTAAAATCCACGAGTTATCGTCCGTGATTTCACTTTCACACATAATTAGAAGTAAACTTGTAACCAGGAGCTGGTCAAGTTCTTGAGCCGCCACAACTTTAGCCAATAGCTTTTTACAAATTTTGTTCCTCATTTTCAAGAAATCATCGGACAACTGAAAATTACTACTTCGGGACATAATATGCCCAATCATACGAATTGGTAAGAAGTCACTTTTTACCGATATATTGGCTAAATCTAATTCGTTATTTTTGGCGGTATTTACATAGAAGTCAATTAAATCATTCAAAGCTGGCACTGATGACATAGGTAGGTATAAATAGTTAAACTTCCACGCCACAGACAGATTAGTCATTGTTATGTTTGAATTAATAAGCGAACTTAAGATTCCTAGACGTTCAATCAAATAATGTAGGTGTTCTTCATCACAGTTGAATATCAATTGGGACAGAACATCACATGCATCTACTAAAATTTCAGAGTTATTACCATCTTTAAATTTAATTAAAATTGTTAAATCATCAGGATTTTTTAGATTCCATAGTATAAAACGCTCAACAAAATCGCGTACTTCAGATTCTGAAGACAATTGATACAATAATGCAAGTAAATTTGAATTTCTAGACGAGCTTTTACCTAATAATTTATGTAAATGACGTCCACGTCCTGAACTCACGGTTGTTGTATGTTGCTGTTCCCAATTGCTTGCTACTTCATTTCTAACTTTTTCCGTACATATATTATTCAAAGTCAGTGTTATGTTATAGGAGTTTTTTAAATGATACATGTTTTCAAGCTCACTCATCAGTTTTTCATCAACATATTTAGTTCCCTTTAACAAGTCTAAATAATTCCTTTCTGTCATTGGATCCTTTATATCCCTACTGATTATTAAATTAAATTTATTTACTATTGCCCTTAGCAACACCTTTCGATCGTTGTTAGGTAAATTACTATAGTAGTCTAACGCAATTTGAGTATCGCAAGTTTGCAGGCATTTATCAATGTACATCAAGTGGGCGTGGTGAGCGTAGGCACTGACAACAGTGGTGATTACTTTCAAGTCATTTAAATCAACCGTTGAAGCATTAACTATTTTATGGATGACTAAAATGTAATTGTTAAAAGATGATGGAAAATTATATTTCTTTAAGATTACTTTAATTTTCGCATAATTTAATTCTATGTAAATTTCTTGAGCTATAGTTCGATCCGCATCTGTGACTGTGAAGTCAGTACTGACAGATGCTGCAGCTTCTGAGGCTATCTTCAATACTGTATCATCCCACGGTACCTCTAATACTTTCAAAACTTGGAGAAGACATTCAAGCTTATTACTGGGTGAGCGAAATGCGTTGAGCAAAATTTGGAGTCTATGACCATCTACGCATCCCCTACTACTGGTTGCTTCACTCTCTATAAAGGAGCGGAGAGTATCATCTAATTCAAATTGATATCGTGCTGCATAGGATGGCAAAGTGCTTTGCAAAAATTCTTCTAGATCTTCTGTATAACATCGGCGCAACATAATAAGTGCAATTTCAGTGGGACTTTGTGAGCTCAATTCACTCAATAGCATATTAACTTTGTGTTTGTCTTTCAGTTCCATTATGTAATTAATGTGGTCTTTAAGAATATCTAAATCGTCCATTGAAATTGGCCTTAATGGAATCATTTTCAATGATCCTTCCAAAACATTAGAAATTTCTCCAATAAACTTTAATCCTATTTTTGGCCAATATGTAGACTGCTCTAGCAGAAATACTCTATCTGTAGTCCATTTCACGAACAAATCAATGTAAAAAGGGTTTTCTTGTAGAAGAGGAGGAATGAAATTACGTAACCAGACAATTAAACCCCCCATCTTAACATTTATGGGTATTGCATTCAAAATATTCACAATATCATCTACACTTACAGCTAATTTGATTTCCGAATATTTTAACCAACAGATAGATGCTAAATCCAAATCACTCTTAGATATAAATGCTACACAAAGCTCTATGACATTAAGATGAAATAAATTATTGTCATAATAATTTATCCCCCTAAAATATATATATTCCAATAAATCTATTTTTATCATAGTATCAGAAAACAATTTCATTAAGTAATCATCTTCTGTAGCATACACTTGTTTCTGGATTTGAAACAATACAGATTTATATATTAAATTATTCTTACAGAGTTCAGTGGCCATCTTAATCAAAAAATTGTAATCTGTGATATTACTAAAAAGTGTTTTTAATTGTGTTATTAACTCAACCTGTGGATTTACTTCTTGAATCGCTTCTTCAAATTTTGCTCTTAATTGTGACTTCAATGATTCTTGAGTGGCAAATGTTGGTGTTGTGACAGCCATATTATCACAATCAGGTGGGGTGTCACTCTGCGAGGGTAGTGCATTGCAAATAAGCACCTGTAAATAAATATATTTTTTGCTGTAGCGGGTGATAAGTTCACAAAGATTTTGTGTTTGTGCTGTTGTACACTGAAGAGTTCAAATGTCTGGAGCCTTAAGCATTAAAAACACTTTGCCATCGGAACCAAATAAATTTGTGAAATTTTAACTCCTTAGGATTAGAGGAAGAAGACCTCTAAGAAGAAGACTCTCTAAGAATTACAAGATTTGACCCATACATATTTACATGCTAACAAACAAAGCAAGTAAAACAAAATTTGTGATAGTAATCTTGGTCAAATTACATAAATAATGCATTTTTACCTCTTCAGTGCTCCATAACAAAAAATAAAACACTTGATTGTAGGATCCCAATGGACAGAAGTAAAGGTCATTATCCTCAAAATTATAAGTAATGTTGCACTCCGTGAAGTTTAAAACACTCATTTTAGATTTATTTCCCACTACTGCCATATCATCCCATGGAACAATATAATCCATATTAGTATTTGCAGAGATAAAATCGACAACTCCAGTAACAGGGCATCTGATTCCAGCCAATCTTTCTTCTTTAAGGTAAATGTTCAGCCCATTAGAAAAGGTGCATTCTTTTTTATTGACATAATTATTTAAAAGTGTAGAGGATTTTTCAAGAGTGACTAACTGTTCAGTTACACCATTGTCAAACTTCAAGTTTATGTCTTCATCAGTGAACGGTGTAGCTAGCCGCTCTCCACTTTCACTGATTAAAAATAAATGTTTTCCTTCCGTAACAAAGCGGCATACTTTGTAATTGGCATAGTTATTAATGATTATTTTTATTTGCAATCCCTTTGTAACGTCAATAATAATAAGTTCCGAAGAATCGAGGGCGAGCCACAATTTTTGATCATGTATAATAAAACTTCGTATATTATTTTCGAAGCAAAAAACCTCGTTTGAAGTAGCATCCTGATCTTTATTCAAAAGGTTCACAATGCGTATGCTTTTGTCAGTTTCAAATAATATAACAAAAGGATAACTTAATCGGACTTGAATACGATTAAGATCGAAAGGTTTTGATATTTTTAACTGTTTTAGACGTGTTTGCTTTATACTTTTACTAAACATTTTGAGTATTTTAAATTAAGTACTTAACACTTTTGAAAAATGCGCAATCAGAAAGTTAATTGTAAAGACACCTATTACTACTATTTGCGATAAAAAATAGCACAAGATGACTGATGAAATTCGAACTTTGAAAAAATAACAGTAGCAAGTAGCAACAATAACAGTTTCATTTTGTTCGAATAACAAATTCAAAACTTTATCGTTACGTTACGTTACTGTCAAGACCATGTCAACGTCAAGACAGTTGCACAGACTAAACACAGTGAAACTCCGATCTTTCAACTTTCAAGTAGTCACAAGAATTTTATATATAAACTGGAGACCAAGCTTCAAAGAGGTACTTTTGAACCTTGTTATTTTTGAAATTGTTTACGCTAGTACATCGTTTTCACTTAGATCGTATTATATGAAAGTAGAACTAAAGTTTGACACCCATTTCAAGTTTCTGTGACCTATAACGGCCGGGTGTCCCGCTGGCTGGAGGTTGAATTAAAACCAACGCCCTTCTTTCATTTTGACAGAACAAAATCTAATTTTGACTGCATTTGATAGAACTGATTTGGAACTAAATCCTAGACATACTTAACGTTTTAGGATAGGGGGTCCCGCTGCGTGTAGGCACACCAAACAGAGTGGCCCATTATCTTCGCTCGGTACTCGTGCATTTAAAAGTTTTAAAACGATATTTTTGTCTATACCTGGTAGGAAAAGCTTCCTAAATTTTATACTAGATGGTTCTGTATTAAATAACGCGTCTTTTGATATCTGTGGAGTGTAACAGAGTAACAAGCTAACAAGAAACGTGAAAAAAATATTTTTGAACTCGGTGTGACAGATAGCCTCAGAAGGAGGGCGCTGTCGAACGCATTGGACCAATCACTGGACGCAATTGGAGACGTAGTAAATGTTAATGAATCAATTCAAAGAACTTATGAATGGAGCGGCATTAGTTCCAATTTTCGCCATTTCACAGATAAGTTGGGCGCACTGTAGGTGGTGTCAAGTGCAGTCAAAGTTGTTGGATGTTCTCCGTAGATAAGTAAGTAATATTTTATTTATTATCAGTATAAATTAGTGTTATATTAAAAAAAAAATGAGAGGTGTCAAGGGACACCCGGATGGAACGAAGTTCCTTTCGATTAATACTAAGCGACCAGAAGTCTTCGAGGGTGCGACAGTACAATCATTGTATGTGGCTGTCTTATTCACTCTTCGGTATTTAGCATAGGCACAACAGGGACGTCCATATCACGATTATGCACATTGAGCTATTATTGCCATTTCTCCCGTCATGCCAATCAATATGCAGAAGAGCGACAGTGATAGAACAAATCCATCACTGCCACTCTGACAAGTGTCTTGTCTTGTCTTGTTATTTATTTTTAGCATAATATCATTATTGTTTTTAAATAATTTCTTTATTATATTTTATTGAATCTTAAAGTGCTGAAAAATAAATTAAATAGATAAATTTAATTAAAATTGTTGTTAAATAAAATTATTGTTCTAATAATGCAATGACCGTAGACAAGAAAAACGCTTGTTGTAGTTGTTTTAATTTTGTCTTTGGATGGCACACTTGTCATCTTGCGCTTGCATTGGTTAAGTTTGTACTGATTTTTGCTTAAAAATATTGATTTTTAAGTGCTTTGTGTTTAATTTCCGTCGAGTCGAGTTGTAATAGTTCTTCCGGTTAATATTACACAAAAATCCGAGTTTTAGTGTATACTGTGTATAGTGTTGTGCGTGGGTTTGAGACAAGACTATTTCTCCTTGTGCATCTTGATTTTACAATGTCTAAGGTTAGGTGATGCGTAGAAATTGTTGTCATAAATGCTGTAAAAGAAAACTTAAATAAATTCTAAAATGATTCAATTTTTTATTTCCAAAGTTACCTCCTTCAAAATAAACTAGCAATGTTGGTATAGGCTATAGACGCTATAGTATAATAGTGTCTGTTGGTTAGTGTTGCCAGGTCGTAAAACTGGATGTACACGGTAGATCTACCGTAATCATAGATATATACTCTAGCTAGATCGACGACTTTGTAGAGGTACCTGAAGTTCGATGACGTCATACCCTAAAGTTCATTTTTCCATTGTGTCCATGTTATCTATAGTCCCAGGACATATCATTTGATGCATTTGATTATGATTTTTTATAATGATATAAAACATCTAAGATGAATATTATAGGTACCGTAATTGTGTGGTAGTTTGCAACACTGCGCCAAAATCAATGCAATTTTTCAGAGTGGCGATTATGGTCATCGGGGATTTGTGAAGATTGTGGTCGTCATAGGTACTCGTCGTTTTTGTTTGTGTTGCATAAAATGTTGTGTACTGTTGTCGATAATCAGTGATTGTCGTGTTAATATCCTTTCCTAACTGAATAATTCCCAGTCCCTTCCCGAGTCTTCTTTAAAGGTAATCAATATTGTCTTGGGCAGCAGAAGATCGGTGGGTTTGCTATCGTTAATCTAAAAACACATAAAGCAACTTAAATTACTTATTACATTTCATTAATAAAAAGCTGGAATGTGCAATCGTCTCAATTTTGCTCTTAATGCAATATTTTAAATTCAGTAATTTTGAAGGAATTTTAATAAACTGGCTTACAGTTTGGCAGACATGGAAATGTAGAAAATGTACTCATTCGTTGGAAATAAATAAATAAATAAATAAAACGTATTATTAAAATATAATTTTTACCTATAGAAAAATTACCTACAGAAAACATTCTGAAAAACCATATCAAAATAGGACAATCTTTCTAAGTATGTAAGTGTGGATACCCTATAATTATGAAGGACAACCTCAATCCGGCCTGTGATTGGTTCTTTAGGGACTTTAGATTATGACGTCATCGATGACGTTTTATCGAAATCGAACTTCAGGTACCTCTACAAAGTCGTCGATCCAGCTAGAGTATATATCTATGACCGTAATTATATGATACCTGGCAACACTTGGCTATCATATTAGTTCCTCAAGACACTATAACCGCTCATTTACACGCGCGTGTCACGGACCGTTTCGTGGCGCGTCCGTAAGCCACGCCCCCTACGCGCGTGTGAACACCACGCGAGCGCTCGCGCGAGCCCCATTGGCGCGCGCATACAAAACCGCTCCCGACGCGAGCCCTGCGAGCGCGAGACGCGCCGCGGTCTGGTCCGCGAACGCCCTGTTCACACGCGCGCGTATGCGTGCGTCTCGCAGATTGTCTCGTGGCTCGTGCGCGCGTGTAAATGGGGTATAAGAGGCGCCACTGATGCTCATTTCTCTTTTTAGGCGCAAAGTTTGGTCTCTATTTCAGTATATAACAAAGTACTCAAGCCCAACTATGGCGCGAAAACGTGAAGCCCATCTGAAGCGCATGTTGTTGCCAGACGCCCCACTGCGCAAACGTGCATCAAAGTATTTTTTTTTTCTTCTAATTACGTTAAGTTTTATCGTACATTTAAGAATTACAAAAAAATTCTCAATTTTATTTGTAAGAACGTGTAAGTATAGATATTTATTTTTCAGAAGGCCGTCTCCAGAGCGACAGGAATGCATCGTGGTCCAACCAATGGAGTTTGGAGTGCTCCAAACTTGCGGTGAGATGGTTATTTAAAATGGGTGATAAGCCCTTTGTTTTTTAATGTTCATTAAATCATCATAATTATGTTTCTTACAGATGGATCCACTGCCGCGGCCGGTGCGATGGTGAATTATGGAGCCTCGACGTCGGGAGTGCTCCAACCTTCCGGTAAGATGGTAATTTAAAATGGGTGATTAGTATTTTGTTTTTAATGTTCATTACATCATCAAATCAAATCAAATCAAATGTTTTTATTCAAAATTGGTTTGGTTTACAAACACTTTTTGAAAGTCATGCAAGTTATGCCAATGCTTCAGACAAAGCCCTACTGTGAGAGGGCCCGGGAGAAGAAGCAGCAAGAAACTTCCGGGTTTGTTTTTTTCCTGCTCACAGTTACAGATAGCACTTATCATCTACTACAATCTATATTCATAAAACTCATGTCCAAGCAGTCTTGTCTTTAAAATAATCATCTAATTTGTAATATCCTTTCCTCATAAGAATGCTTTTAATATGAGTTTTAAATTTAAGGTAAGGCATTTCTGTAAATTTCGATGGAATTTTATTATAAATCTTTACACATGTACCCATGAACGAGCCACCAGTTTTACATAGTCTAAAATTTGGTACAATCAGTTTAGCCTTGTTCCTCGTATTAATATTGTGGATGTCACTCTTCTTAAGAAAACTGTCGTAATATTTCTTAACATACAAAACATTATCCAATATATATTGTGACACCACAGTTAAAATATTAATTTCCTTAAAGAGATCCTTAAGCGAGTCCCTAGGCCTGAGGTTGTAAATGGCACGGACTGCTCTTTTCTGTAAAATAAATAACGACTCAATATCTGCAGCTGAGCCCCACAACAACAGACCATAGGACATAACACTCTGAAAGTAGCTAAAATAAACTAACCGTGCTGTTTCTACGTCAGTTAAGAGCCTTACTTTCTTAACCGCGTAAGCAGCTGAGCTCAGTCTACCAGACAAGGCTTCAATATGAGGACTCCATTGTAACCGTGAATCTATAGTAAGGCCAAGGAATTTTGTTGAATTTACAAGGTCAAGTACTTCCTTATTTATAACTATTTGAGTTGGTACCTGTTTCACATTTGGTAATGTGAATTTCATACATTTCGTTTTACTAGCATTTAACATTAGGTTGTTACATGTAAACCATTGCAACACTTGGGAAACAGTATTATTTACATCGTCAAAACATTTTTTTCTCCTATCAACTTTAAAAAGTAATGAGGTATCATCTGCAAACAATACAGTTTCACACAAGTCCCTTGTGAAATAAGGAAGATCATTGATGTATATTAAAAATAACAGGGGTCCTAATATTGATCCTTGGGGCACTCCCATAGTAATGTGTGCTCCTGGGGACTCCTTGCCATTAATAACTACTTTTTGGATACGGTCGGATAGGTAAGATTTTATAAGGCCAACAGATTGTGTTGAGACACCATAATGCCTAAGTTTATTTATCAGTATATTGTGATCAACGCAATCGAACGCCTTCGAGAGATCACAAAAAATACCAATGGCATCCTGCTTACACTCCCACGCATCAAAAATTTGCTTAAGGAGTGCTATACCTGCATCAGTGGTATTTTTTCCTCTCGAAAAACCGAACTGATTAACATGAAACAACTTGTTTAAGTAGAAATGAGACAGCAGCTGGTTATAAATAACTTTTTCAAAGATTTTACTAAGGACTGGTAACATTGAGATGGGTCTGATATTAGTGGGGTCGCTTTTATCTCCAGATTTAAATAGAGGGATTAATTTACCATGTTTCATTAGATTGGGGAAGCTACCTTCGTCAATACATTTATTGAAAATGTGACTTAGATGTGGCGCTATGGAATTAATTATTGGTTTTATTATCATAGAGAGACCCCAGAGATCACCTGACTTCTTGATCTTTATAGACTTAAAAGTCTTTATAATTGTATTGGAATTAATGTATTTGAAGCTAAATGAAGTCAGGCATTTTTCAACACATGATTCCATTAAAGTCATAGCAAGCTGAGGGCTCGCATTTAAGTTTTTTGTTATTTCATGCGGTATTTTCGAGAAGAAATCCTCAAATGCGCAAGCAACTGCGCTATCGGTAGTAACATTTTTATCATTGACCTTTAAAGTATACTCATGATTCTTAAATTTTTCTTTACCTGTTTCTTTATTAATAATGTTCCAGGTAGTTTTGATCTTGTTATCAGAATTTTTAATCTTATTAGCAATATAAATAGATTTAGCTTTCGCACAGACTTGTTTAAAAGTTTTTGAATAAATTTTAACACGATTTAAAAATTCAGGGTCTGTGGAAGTCGACTTTTCCGCATAAAGATCAAAAAGTTTAATTCTGCTTTTGTATATACCAGGAGTTGCCCAATCACTAAATTTAGTTTTAAGGTTCTCACATTTAATCTGTTTTTGCTTAAAAGTATTATTAAATTCACTATTAATTAATCCAGATACATTACTGTATGCTTGATCCGTTGTATCATCATCAGAAATTTGTAGGAATGGAATTTTTCTAGCAATATTGTTTGTAAAATCACTAACACGTCTTTGTGTGATTGGTCTATAAGATATAGTATATTGTGATTAATCTTGCAAGGCCTCTGCCGGCACTTACTAAACTAATTGTAATTGTAACTGTAAAACAAATTATTTAGTTTCGTTCAGCCCTTTGATGATATGATAATGATGATAATATAATTGTATACATGCTAAAACAATTAAATAATACAAACCAACAATAATTGCCTATTATTTAATACCTATTATGATAACTCTAAGATAGAATGGGTTATTGATTCTGGGTGTACCTATTGAACTACTGATCAATTGATCATCTGATAAAAGAAGATTATAAGCAATTTATGAGAAACATCGTAGAACTAAATAAATATATTAAATAAAATATATTTTGCTAATGGAGTCCCCATTAGCTTATAACTACAAAAAAGTGAACTTTCAATAGTTTAAATGTATTTTGTAGTAAATAGAAACTAAGGCTCTTATTGTTAAATCGTTAACATTTCTGTTATCAGTTCAGAAAATTTAAAAAAGTAATTATACCTATGTACATTAATGATGGTTTCGTAAAAATATGTAAAAATAATTCGAGGTCTTATATAATTGGTAAACTTAACAGGTTATGGGCTCAGCACACTTCCACTGCGCCACTCTGCTGCGGATTGGGGCTCAGGTAAACTCGATAGGAAAAGCGTATTTGTTTTTTTTATGCCTTAAGCAGGCAAACGAGCAGACGGGTCACCTGATGGTAAGTGATCACCGCCGCCTATGGACATTAGTAACACTGGGGGCGTCACCAATGCGTTGCCGGCCTCGAAGAAAACAATAGACCCGATTCTTGAAGTCATAATTTGGAGGGAACACCGATGCAGGAAGTTCGTTCCACAGTGCGGGGTAGAAAAGTACGCGAGAACCGAACTGTGGACGCATGCCAGGTATCTAGGTGGTGTTGGTGGAAGTTGGTACGCCGTGATTTGCGGTGACGAAAATTAACCGCAAGAATTAAACCAAACAGTTCTTCAGAACATTCCCCATTATACAGTCGGCAGAATACGCAGAGAGAGCTTACCTACATACATCTCTCCTCAACTCAAGCGACTCCGATCCGTCTGTAATTTTGGGATCGTCGACAAGACGAATGGTTCGCCGTTGAATTCGGTTGAACGGATCTACTTGGCCAGCTGGGGCTCCGGCCCAAAGGTGGGAGCAGTACTCCATGTGCGGCCGAATTTGCGCCTTATAGGGTTTGTGCTAGGTATATTGTTTTGTAACAATTTAATTTCATGGTTTTCGAAGAAGCAAGCTACAGTATCGTTATAATTAGTCGAAGCTGAGTATGTTGCAGCGTCCATGACAGTAGCTGAAGTTATTTATTTAAAAGGTATTCTTTCACACTTTTATCTTTTCACACTTAAATTTGACCGAGATCTGACGAGTAGTTTTTGAGTTATCCCTAATTTTAAAGTCGGTTATTTTTTGTCAAGAATTACTAGTAACTTGCGCTGCGGCATTACGTGAGTCTCTTACGAGTTGCGGTTTCGCGCTTAACCGCTCGCTCGATTCATTTAACAGCTCCAAGCTAGATGGTAGGTATTGAGTTCCCCACCCCCTAGGACAACGTTGATCCGTCCCCACCCACTGTTGGTCTTAAATCATAAAGTCAGTTTCTTCTTTTTACCCGACACTGGCAAGAAGGGTTATGCTTTCGCGCGTATCTTGTATGTACATATATGTATGCATGTAATATTCTTTATTACCTCATATCTTACAAACTGCTGAACAGATTTATATACCTAATTAAGATATCGTTACATTCGACTTGATAACCCAAGTGTTCTTAGACAAGTGCAATTTGATAGCGGGTTTTTTTTTTAAATTTATATCTACTAGTTAATGATGGCGTTTGCACTTGATGAAATTGAAATTCAGCTTGAGAGGTGCCGTTACATTCGTCTTGATTGTAATGTAAGTGACACTGGGTATATTAAAATTGAAAAAAGAAAAAGCTAAAATGGCCGATTTTTGGCGCAATATTGTCTTCAAAAATTTTTTTTTCTCAAAACGTGGTATTGTTGATTAGCTTTAGATAGATTTTTAGGTTACTTTCATCATTTTTCATTTTAAGTAACAGTTTAGGATATATAACGATTTAAAGTTGTTAAAACAACCATTCTCGCTAATTTATTAACTCCTTTAATTAAATGACAACATTGCGAATTTTTTCGTCTAATAAAGAAGTCAATAAATCCTAACTAAAAAGTGTAAAGCCGGCTTTTGACTATGGGATGTAATATATATTACATCTTGAGATATATATTACATCCCGCGGTTGCTGTTCACACTGTAAGATATATATTTTGGAACAGTTCAGCTTCTGTCACCACTGTGTCATCACGTTTTTTATCGAAACGGTCGAATTCTAAAATGGATAATAATATGGAGATTGTTTTCCTTGATTCCTACGATAGTTCTCAGACGACGATGATGCTGTATTCGATTTACATGTATCACTATTAAGAAGAAAATATAATAAATCATATAAATATAATATAAATAATAATAAATATAATATAATATAAATAATATCATATAAATATTAATATAATAAATCACTACTAAGAAGAAAATATAATATAGCGTAGCGTAGGTAAGGATTGCGTACTTCAAACACTTATGTCAGTTGACACGTCTGCACACGAACGTCATCATTCAAACTGAGGGCGAGGCAGGGGGAGGCGCGGTGTCCGGGGACGTGAGGTAAAATATAGACCTCAATATCGCTCAAAAAAATATTTATAGTTTGGGATGTAATATATATTATAGCACAGTGTGAATGGTCTCGTACAAAATGTATAACGAGCGATAAAATATTATATCTCAAGATGTAATATATATTACATTATATCCCATAGTCAAAAGCCGGCTTAAAATAAAAAAAAATATATTTAAAAAAAAAACCCGACAGCTTTATAATAATGAAAGATTTTTATAATTGGTTCAGGGATTTATTTTGATTTCGTTCTTTTTCTTTTCAGTTGCTTAATTTTATTGGACCCTCTTTTTAACCCTATGGATTTTTTTACTTTGTTGTGTATTTCAGAATGAATTAAACCTTTTGTTTCATTTATAGCCAATCTGTAGCCATTGGATAAATTATCAAATAAATCTGTAGGTATTTCCAATTGTGGCAAGTTAGGTTTTTCACCAGACTGCATAATTTCCTGTAAGATAAAATTTTTTGAGTTGTATTTTACACTATTTTCATTCACAATAAACACAAACTGCACAAAAAACATGTATATTTATTTTTTGACATAATTATCATTATTTTTGACTCAACATCACCCACCTTAAACATTTGTACTTGGTTTTGCAACAATATAGTTAGAGCAAATCCTGTATGTCCAGCCCTACCAGTTCGACCAACTCTGTGTATGTAAGTTTTAATATTCCTGGGAGGGTCATAGGACACAACATAATTACAGTTTGGCATGTCTATTCCTCTTGCCAAGGCATCTGTACTAATGATTCTGAAATGTCAAATATCATCATTATATTTCTATTTCACACTTAAAATCATCAAACACTCATAAATATGTTGCATTTATTTTACAACAAAAAACAAAAACAAAAAATACTTATATATATATATATACATTTTCTTTAATACCAACTTAATAATGATACAGTTGTAATAAATTCAAAGAATACTTACATATTTATTTCAGATTCTTTAAATTGTCTTAATACAATTTCTCTCTTGGACCTATCAAGTGCAGCTGACAATTCTGCTACTTTCAACTTGCCCTTGGTCCAAGTGTCCAGTAAAACCTTCAATCTATGTGCTGATTGAGCAGAGTTAGTAAAGCATAGTACTTTATCCCATAATTTTTCAACCAATAAATGGTAAAGAATAAGGGGTTTCTCTTCAGGGCTGCAAATGCAAATATTTTCTTGCAATTCATCTGGAGTAATAAACTTCTTGATGTGTCTTTCATTTGTTAAATCACTCAAAGGAGCAACAGAGAAGAGCTTTGGCTGGAAGAGTCCCCACTGCTCTAATAGTTCGGGATCAGGAGACAATGTAGCAGAGAAAAGCAATTTGTTTGGTGGTGCATTTTGACAACTAATATTATTCCAGTTTACATGTGGTATCTTGGTTTTGCCAAACTGATTTTCTTGTTTTATATGTTTGTCTAAATGATAAAGCCAGTCATTCTGTATATTGTCCATAATCCTGTCCGCTTCATCAATCACAAGAAACTTTAAACATTTTAATGAAAATCCTTCAGTGTTCTGCAAATGCTCAACTAGCCTACCTGCGGTACACACTATTATATCGGTCTCACTGATCCACCCCATTGATTCAGCTGTAATAATATGATTCATTAAAAATGTTTTGCTAATATTGTGCAGTAGAAATACATCTGCTTTAATAATATGCTAAACCATTCCATTCCTTGTTTTGCAGCTGTGACCTCTTAATTTCCAAGAAAAGATCACAGCAGCATTATCCTGCAATTATTGCTTATATAAAAGCAAATGGTACATAGGTATAACATATTCTATTAGAGTATTACGGTTCCACTGCTCAACTTGGGTTTCTATTGAAGAAAAATATGATGCAAAATAAGTGTACTCACTAAAGCGCATTATTTGAAGCTGCTCCTTTTGAAGAGGAGTTGCACCACTTAAAAGTGCAACTCTAAGGCCAGTATTAGTGCAGTATTTTTTAAATACTTTAGCGACTTGGATTGCAAGTTCTTGCACTGGTAAAACTATCAAAGCCCGAATGTGGTGTCCAATTTCATTCATTAATATCTACAAAATTTACATTAAATTTTAGTATAAAGGCAAGTTTATAATGCATATTAATATATGTATTAAAATAAAAAAAATACCTGAATTATAGGCAAAACAAAAGATAATGTTTTACCACTTCCAGTAGGAGCCGATACACAGATGTCATGTGGCCAGAATAAGTTAGAGAATTTATGTTGTTGAAGTATAAAAGGAACAACTTGCTCCTGAACAGGAAATAAGTGCGAGACATTTTCACTTGCCAATGTGGTTTTTAAAATATCATTTAGCCAGGACTGCTCTTTAACTTTGCATGTCAATGTCTGAAGGTTCTTTGATACACTGAATGGGTGAGACAACCAGTGAGGAAGAACTCTTTCAACCTGAAACAGCAAGTACGTTAATATTATCTAGGAAGACAGGATAATACATATTACACTAAAGCAGTTATTAAAAATAAAAACTCAAAAAACAAAATATTTGAATAATAGGTCACCCTAATACAAAATACTGAAATAAAAATATATTTAGCTTACAACAGTTTTCTTTTCAATGTCTTTGCCACCAAGAACTTTGAACTCCAGCGAAGGTTTCTGTTTTCCTGGTTCAATTTCTGATTGCACAATGACATTATCAGGATTTTTTTCAGTAGTCGCGTCTTGTTTCTCTTTATTATTTTTTTCTTGAAGTTCATCTGGAATTGTTGGCAAAGTCTGTTGTTTCAAACTAATAACATTAGAAGGCTTAGCGGTTTTGTAGACTTTCTTTCTTTCTTCAATTTTCTGTTTCAATTTTTGCAAGTGAATTGTTTCTTGATTTATCAAACCAGTATCATCTTCTGGGCCATTATACCTAAAAAGGTTATTTAAGCATTATTGAATAGATTTAAACTATTAGTTGTTATGATTCGATAAACAAATCGCTTATTTATATCAAAAATGTGTCATGCTAACCTAACCTAAAAACTAAGCAAAATAGTTGTTTATCTGAATAATGTTTCCTCTTTAGGTTCAATCATTATCCTACAGTTTTACGAGCATACTCTTCCAAAGGTTACTGATTAATTGAATATAATTATTGAATAATGAATCTTGTATTATCCTACTAAAATAAATCAGAAGTACCTGTTGACGATAAACAAGTCCATTTTGTTAAATATACTTGTTGATTTTGTGACTTAGGAGATTATATGTTTTGGGAATAAATTAATTCACTTAATGGAATACATTTAAATATGAGAATGATATGATATATAATTATATTTTTTAGAGAAGAAAGTTAAAATGTAAATATAACCTCCCAAATTTACGATTTCAATTCAATCAAAACTTAATCACGCTATGACGTTACTCTATGACATCCATGGATATATTACTCTATCTGGATCACAGACTTTGTAGCTATAGGTGTTCTAGAATCTCATGGCATTCTTGACAAGCAGAAAAATAGGTTTTTTATATGGCAATGAAATTTTTTAAAACTATAACAAGTCAAAAAAAGAGTTGTATGGAATTTTTTCTTTTTCTAAAAATTATGATTATTTTCGATTGAATACCGACAATACCTTTACGATCAGTAACCAAAAATATTATTTTCAATGTTTATTGAAAAACATATGAGAAAACAGGTGCATTTAAAAGACAATCTACAATATTAATATTATCCATCTCGTAGGACTGACTCGTTTTGATACTTATTTTTCTTGATTATACAGGGTGTCCCAGGGCCAAGTGACCGCCCGGCGTCTATGGATTATTTGGACAAAACTATCAACAAAAAACCAATAAAGTACAGGTCTAATCGGTTTGGTTCTTTTTTTATTAGCTTTTTAATTTTTTTGGAAAAAACCTGACTTGCTGCACTATTTTCGACATATTTTTATGGTTTTTATATTTATTTTCATTCTGTTTTTTTAATTTACCAGTTGTTATCATAGTTTATCTATTCGAGGTATAAAATCTACCCAAAATTAAATAGAACATATTTTTTAAAGACATTAACTGAAATTTTTTTGAAAAAATTACCCTTTTTTATTTAATTTCCTAAAAAGTTGGAAAAATGCCCTATGAATATTATTATTTTATCAATTATCATTAAACTATATGATATTACCTACAAAATCTCATGAACATGTTTGTAGTTATCTAAATCTTTTACCGAACTACAAACTCTTGAAATATGCACCCTATTTTCGGTAATAAAAAGAGTAGACTTTTAAAACCAGGCTAGTGGAACATTTAAGTGTCTTACTATCAAAAATACGTTTTGCCCTTTGATAGAATAATTTTAAATGTTAGGAAACAATAAAAACAAGTGCAAATTTAAATCATTTATTTAAAAAAAAACAATAATTAATTCATAACATTTTCGAAATGACAGCCTTTGGTGTTAATACAGGCTAAGGCTCTAAATGACGAGTCAAAGCTTGTTATTTGCACTTCGAAAGGTTCGCTCCTATTTCTGTAGCAGCAGCATCAATTCTCTGTATTTTCTGTATTTTCTTAGTAATTAATCTAATTATGATTTCTTTATATGTAAATAGATTTGCAAATGATATTAAAATAAATGAAATTAAGAATACAAACATTGTTACAAATTCGAGCTTGCAAACATGTTGTAAAATATGACATGAAAAGTTACATCATGCAAAGTCACGTAACTGAAATGTTAGAGAAGCAACTCATTATTATTATCTATGTATTCTCTTCATCGAATGAATTAAAAATACCTATACAGATAGAAATTTTTAAATTGTAGTTGAATAAAATAAATTACCTAGTCACTCTTATAATTAACTAGCTGACCCGGCGAACTTCGTATCGCTAGCCGTTACAGTTTATGTGTGCTCCTCCCTCTCCCTCTCCCTCTCCCGCTCCCGCTCCCGCTCCTGCTCCCGCTCCCGCTCCCGCTCCCAAGTAAAAAAAGGAGTCATAAAAGTCGCTAATAATAATAACTAATAGCTATCTATCAACTACACATAACAAAATTTTACCTTATCCCGCAGGAACAGGTCTATTTTCCGGGATAAAAAGTATCCTATATCCATCCCCGAGCTTTATTTTATATCTGTATAAATAACTAATCTATCAACTACATATATCAAAAATTTACCTTATCCCACAGGAACAGGTCTATTTTCCGGGATAAAAAGTATCCTATGTTCGTCTCCTGATTCTAAGCTACCTCCCCACCAATTTTCAGCCAAATCGGTTCAGCCGTTCTTGAGTTATAAATAATGTAAGAAACACGACTTTCTTTTATTATAATATAAAAATATGTGCTTAATATAACATTTTTCTTTATATATTTTCATCTGAAGTTAATAAACCAGACATATAATGTGAATTATTAAACTAACACTTTGATAAAAATATCAACGATCAACAAGTTTTATTCCAATTTCCCCAACGCTTGGGAGTGTTGCGTCTCCAATTTTAATTACCCCATTTTGCCATCAGATCCTGGTACACCTATAGTACCTGAAGATCAATAACGTCACAACGGAAAAACCATTCGACCAATCACAGGCTGGATTGAGGTTATCCTTCATAATTTGTAGGGTGTCTACAGTTAGAAAAAATATTTCCTATTTTGAAACGGTTCTTGATATGATAATATTGAAACATTTTATTGAAATTTCTTCAAAATTACCGAATTTAAATTATGTATTGCATTACGAATAATTTTTTTTTGAAGATTAACGGTCTTACGGCCTTATTCATAAAAGCTTAATAAACCTATTTTAGTTACTGCACTGTTGCAATATGTATAAATATTGTTTTAAGTCAGAAAGAGACTAAACATTTTCACTTCTTTATCTTCATTTGTTTTTATGAATTAGGGGGTGAGACCCTCAGATTTTAATGTTGTTTTGTGCTTTGCTCCTTCGAATAAATGCTTTTGGAACGAAGTTCCGTATCGCGCGTTGCGAAAGGGGGCTAGACGGAAAAAATTAAGAGGAAAAGTTGTAACGACACTTTTTGCCGTCGTTTACTAATTAAAGCGAGTACTAGGCGACCAGACGTGTTCGAGGGTGCGACATCAGTGATACTGTACAATCATAGTATGTGGCTGTCTTATTTACTCTTCGGTATTTAGCATAGGCACAACAGATATATCTATATTACGATCATGCACATTAAGTTATTATTGCTATTTCTCTTGTCATGCCAATTTATATGCGGAAGAGCGACAGGGATAGAATAAATCTATCACTGTCGCTCTGACAAGACACTTGTCGTGTGTTGACGTTCACGGCAAGCTCAAAACTCACGGGGTGGGCTTAAGGCTAAGCGCAGATTGAGACTTTTTGTCTCGGAGACTTTTTGTCACTGTCTCCACTGTGCGCGCACTTGAAAAGTCACTGACGATTACACTAACGACATAATATTTTGTAAGGTAAATTCACAAATACTCGTTTTTGGATTTCTCTATTCACGATTGCTAGCCTAGCTTTTTAAAAGTTTTTAGCCATTTCTTGGCTCACTGACTTGGCAACACCGTCAGTGACTTTTGAAGTGGGGGCACCGTGGAGACCACGGAACACAGACACAAGTGGAAATGGTACAAGTGTTGATTAGTATGGGAACCGTGCTAGCCAAATAAACACAAGGAAATCCATAATCGTATTATTTACAACTAAGAAACTCACATTTTAATTGGTTGTTACTTGTCAACTACGAATAGTCTAAGAAACTCGCTGTTTATAGTTGAAAATGCACCTTAATCTTTTATGTTAATTCTTATTTTTCCATGTCTTATTCAGTGACCTTAGAACCTTTATCAATTATGATCATAATACTTTTCAAGTTTATCTATCCACCGCTAGATGGCAGTATTCTGCGTTACAAGTAATATATACTTAACTTCTTTACTAACAAGGTTGACAATATAATATCAATATACAATATATACAATGTCAATCATATGGAAAATAATTAAATAATTCCATCTACTGAACGCTAGATGTCGTGACTGGAGTCTTCAATAGATTGAATAGCAACCTTACAAGTATTTTGGTAAGTTACATTTTTGGTTAACAACATCATACTGTGTTTGGTTTAGGCTTAGAGATGTGCGTTGTGCTTTTTGCCGCGTTATCGATATTTATATTGAAACTGGTACTGTCCGAGTGTCCGACATCATAAGATGTAGACCCGTCATATTGGTACTTAAACTTCTTGTTTTTGTACTGCCTATGTGAACACTTGATCATTATTTTGAAAGCTTGTATCTCAAACACACGGATCTAAAAAAAGACGAACGTAATCCCAACAACAAATTCAGTGAAGCACCCATAGTAATACTAACTCTCTATTCGTACAAGTACACACACCCACACATTGACACCATACTGCGTCAATCGCGAATCAAAAATTACGCACACATGGAAAGCTGGCGGCCATTGCTATGCTTCACTCTCGATTAGACGAGGCATTACGAGGCGTAGACGTGACCGTAGCAATTTTTATCAACGTTAGCTATCTAAACAGTCACGGAATACCAAGCCTAGGCATTTTTAGCAACGAAAATAAATATACTTTAATATGTCGATAAGTGAAATTTCAATGAAGCTAAACATAGCTACAAAAACAATGCTGATATGAACTGGGATGCATTTCAACCTTAACATTATACAAATAAGGTAAATTTATTTTCTTGGAATTACATTTCTTAGACATGCTGTGCCAGTCACGCGCATGCGCTTATATTCCTCGTCAGGATCCTAGATTAATTAATGGAAATAAAACTTATTTCTTTTAATATGTACCAATGATTTCAAATAAAAAAATTCATTCATATTAATTTTATACATTTATAAGATACAACACAATACTTTATTGCATACCAAATAGCAGAACTGTATGTAACACATGACACATATCCCTAAAATAAAAAAAGAATATTATTATTATAATAAATTGTTATATTCATATTATGAAATACTTTTAACTAAAAATAAAATTACAAAACTGCCGATATTCATATATTTGTACCCCATCCCTGCCCGAGTAGCAGAAAATGTTCTAGAAAACAATAGCCGAGTAGCAATATTATCTAAAACATAAAATGAACCTTATTGCCAAGTGACTGAGTAGCTTTTTGATCATAAATTATATTTTTTCCTTTATTTATGTGTTTCGAATTTGAATTATTACAAATTAAATTAAAAACTAGGCTTATTTGTGGTATAAAAGACGGCCATTAAGTAAATTAATTGCTCGCTATTATTCCTGCCCTCCAAAATTGCACAGTAAGGCATTTTTACATAATTTAAGACAAATTTTATTTTACGTAATGCACAACCGACGCAGCTCAGTGTCAGTTGAGTTATGCCGGCA
Source organism: Thymelicus acteon (assembly GCA_951805285.1). Classification (NCBI taxonomy): domain Eukaryota; kingdom Metazoa; phylum Arthropoda; class Insecta; order Lepidoptera; family Hesperiidae; genus Thymelicus; species Thymelicus acteon. The sequence continues at coordinate 14,359,341 of OX638213.1, read as the reverse complement.
AGTAAGCGGAGCTCCTCTTAATGTTAGTCGCTGTGCCACGCCCACATCGCACTTCCACTGGTGTCTGTGTTCCGTGGTGGAGACAGCGACAAAAAGTCTCCGAGACAAAAAGTCTCAATCTGCGCTTAGCCATAGTCAGCGCACTCCCATATATCTTCATAGCACTCGACTGGGTAACAAAAAGTCTCCGTGACAAAAAATCTTACCACGACAAAGTCCGTGATCCAGATAGAGTAATATATTCATGGTCATAATAGACAATAATACGCGTATGAGAATCTACTGCCAGTTCTAAATCTGTGGGATATACGATGGGAAAAGTACTCTGTGGAGGGGAAGATGTACTGTACCAGTGTGACCATTTGTGGTAGATTTCTGCCATTTTGGCAGATTTCACTCGACGATTAACAAAAGTGGCAGATTTTAGTAGTTTTAAAGGATTCCAAGAAAATTCACATTACCTAATTTGAATTTTCAATGAACTCATCTTTTTTATGGTAATTACATCAGGTTTTATATACTTATAATGAAATAAAAATGTTTTGCATAAGTAAATTGTTAAATATTTTTGTTGATTAATTTCTAATTTCATACTCCTATTTTATTGTCTGGCAAATCTCTTGGCTTTCAAATGAAGTATTACACACCATAATTTATCACAGCGCATTTTTTTCGTACCCCGCAGGCCACAACTCACACATTCTGCCAAATTGTGAGTTTGAAGTCTAAGAAATATTCACTAAGGTGGTATCTATTGGGGGTAATCTATGCCTACAGGTAACGTGGGGATGAATTTTCAACGTTTTGAATCACTATATCTCAATAATGGTGATTCTTAGAAAAAAAGTGAAAGATTTTTTTTTAGGTAACTGCATGAGCTACAATTTCTATTTACATACTTTTTTTATAAAACTTACTGTTTGCCTGAAAAATGCAAAAAAAACCATGTTTGCAAATTTTGACCTTGAATACATTGAACTATTATTACTAGCGTATAGAACAGACACCGCGGACATCGGGTTCGGGGGTGTGCATTGCAGCCGGCCGGTTGCATTTCATTCTGTCACTTGGCTGTCACTCCGCACTCGGTTGCGCTCATTGCTGCCGCATGCCAAAATTGTTTATGAAAAAACTGAAAAAAATGCCGTTGTGCGTACTAAGAACGTGTCACAATTGCACGACAAAAAACAAAACAGATAATGGTATCCCTTATCATCGGTAAGAAAACCAAATATTAACATAAATCAACTAAAACAAATTAAATTAAATTATTATGCAATATTCCCGCCATTTTTGAATGAAAAAAATCATAAGGAGCATTTGAACTTGGCAAGCCACTAGCGTGCTAATGGACTAAATAAGCTTGCTTAGGCTAGCCGTCTTGGTTCAGCAAGTGTCATATACAAAGTTACTCTATGACAAGTGTGCAAACGAGGCTTCTAGTTTGAAAAGAGAACGGAGGGCAAGCCGGCGATGGAACACACATTTTGTTTGAGATATCTATGTATATACTTCAATGCTTGAATATTTTATTTTCAAATGGCGAATCAATGGGGACTTCTCACATTTCATTTATAATGGTGTTCTGAACATTCATACAAATTTTTTGGGCTAATTTGACCGGGCTTTAAAGGAATTTCATTTAATTGGTTGTGTATTTTTTTCCGTTTCCATGAAGATTGAAGACATATTTTGGCATTTTTGGCGCCAAGTGTGATATGGCAGATTTTGGCAGATTTTTGGCCCAGTCTTTGGCATGGCAGATTCGCTATTTATGAGATGGTCACACTGTACTGTACCTATCAGTTGGACAGAATACAATTCATAGCATTTTATTTCGATAAATTCACTGATCTTGTTAAATATAGGTTGCTTTTCAATGAACAAATTAGTTTTTACTCTTTCTTGTTTTGTTAGAAGTAGACTGTCATATGCGTGTGTCCTGTTAGGGTTTTAAATAGTTACTGGCGTTTGAATCCAATCAAAATGGCTAGTGTATCTTATCAAATTGCCAATCTTCTTGAGAAGGTGACCGGCTTGTGTAGCACTAATTATGCATCTTAAATTGGAGCTAGATCTTCATTATAATTACTAATTCATATTTATTTCTTAATAGATGACATCCAATGACAAAGACTTCAGGTTCATGGCTACAAATGATTTGATGACTGAACTTCAAAAGGATAGTATCAAGCTCGACGATGACTCTGAAAGGAAGGTAGTAAAGATGTTGCTTCGATTACTTGAAGATAAAAACGGTGAAGTCCAGAATTTGGCAGTGAAATGGTAAGTTTCCTGTGCTAAAAATACACATTTCCATTCGGTTTTAACAAACACTTGAAAAAGTCTTCCAAAAATATTATGGGTCTTCTAAGACCATTTTTGGAATTAGAGGTCCATTTGCGAAATATTTGGCTTTGAAGCACTAATTTTGGTTAGAGTCAAGTGTGGGGAACACTGCTGGTTAATGGTTGAGTTGGACAAGTGAAAAAATTCTCAAAATTAGGTTGTATGATGAATTTACAAGGAAAACTACCACAGTTGTGTTAGCATAAGTAGTTAATGACTGATAGTTGACAAACTTACTACTTTGGAACCCTACATTGCATGTGGCCTGACATGCACTTGCCTCTTTTTTTGTCATTTCAGCATTATTCAAATACAGGGTTAATAATAAATTTAAACTTTTTTAAAAATTAAACATACAAGTTGAATTTATTGGCATTTCAATGAAAATAAATTGTTTGAACTGTGTATTTCATGCCTTTCTTTGTTTCATTCAGTATTTATTTTCACCTCATTAAGGTCCAATCAAATGAAATAAGTAATGAAAGTATGTCTATTATATGTCTCTAGTTGAATGTTTTTTAGTTTTTTAATCCAATGCTAATAATTTGGCCCATCAGAAATGCTTGTTCTCAGATTGTGTGTATTTTTGATATCTTATTTAAATGTTTGTCCATGTCATGTGATGTCTGCTACATGGAATTCTAATGCAGGGGTGTGTGTGAGAGATATGGTTTTTGGTCCTCATGTTATAAGAGGAGACTTGGCACAAAACCCTCAGATGAGTAATGGAATTTGAACCATTGAGTATAGACAACTTTAGACTAATTTTATGTATTATTTGAAATACGATTTCTGTATTTATTTTTAAATTTATATTGTCTTGAATAGTAGTATAAATGTTTGAAAAAACAAACTCAACATGATATGGACTAAAAAGTTTTAATTCATCATCATCATCATCATCCTGCCCATTTCCCAATTTTATTATAATTTTACTAAAAAGTTTTAATTGTGTTAATATAAATTTTATTTTTATTACCAGCCTTGGTCCACTAGTAAACAAGGTTAAGGAGTATCAAGTGGAAGGGATAGTGGAGACCTTGTGTGCTAATATGCTCTCTGATACGGAACAACTGCGAGATATCAGCAGTATTGGGTTGAAGACTGTTATTTCAGAACTACCTTTAGGGTCTAACACTTTGGCTGCAAATGTGTGTAAGAAGATTACTGGAAGACTTAGCGTTGCTATTGAGAAGGTTTGTCTGGTTTAGTATATCTATTAAAAAGTTTTAATGTACTGTCATACATCATTTGTTGCAATTAAGACTTAGAAGGCTAATCACAAAAAAATCATGGATCTTAACATTATATATTTTTGTTTTAGCAAGAAGATGTGTCAGTTCAGTTAGAAGCGTTAGATATATTGGCCGATTTGTTGAGTAGATTTGGTGGCCTTCTCATAGCTTTCCACCCAATGCTATTAAGTTCCCTGTTGCCACAACTAGCATCTCCAAGACAGGTAATGTCACTGTTGTGTTTAAATAAATTAATTTCTAAATTGTAACAGATATTGAATAAACAATGAGTTGTCATAAGTTTAGTGAATTGAGTAAAAGTTTTTGGTTTACAAACAGTTTATATTGTTATGTATTTAAAAATCCAGGCAGTCCGCAAGCGCACTATAGTTGCATTGTCACACCTTGTGATGTCCTGCAATGCAGCCCTGTATAACAAACTCATTGACCATCTGTTGGAGGGATTGAGTACATCTACATCTGCAAGTGTCAGTCGCACTCATATACAATGCATTGCTTCTGTCTGGTAAGATAATACTATTGATTAATTTTTATTTAATTTACAGGGTTCAAAGCTAAAGTATGATAACTTTTTAGTGTCATAAAATTATTGTTTTACTGTGCAATCAAGATTTTATGATTTTTGATACATCCTCTTTCACATAATTATAAACTGTTTAACAATAATGATTTTAGCCGCCAAGCAGGACATAGATGTGGGGAGCAGTTGTGGAGAGTGGCCCCGCAGGTACTAGAGCATTCAACTGACCCTGATGAAGAATTGCGAGAACATTGCTTGCAGGCACTGGAGGCCTTTGTACTTAAGTGCCCCAAGGAGGTGCAACCTCATATTCCTACAGTAAGTTCCAAATACAATATATCACTCAGCATGAGATTTACAATATATTACCAGCTGGAGTGGCCAGGGTTAGAAATATTACATCAGTGAAACAAAAATTCCTTTTCAGATAATTGAACTGTGTCTGAAAATGATCACATATGATCCCAACTATAACTATGAAGACGAAGAAGAGAATGGTGGTGGAGAGGATGAAGAAATGGAGGATGAGTCCATTGAGCCCGAAGCTGACCCTGAATCTGACTCCGAGGAATACTCTGACGACGATGACATGTCTTGGAAGGTAAAAAAATACTTTTAAAATGATCAATCATAGCATGCATTAATGCATGGTGCGTGGAAAATAATCTGCGTATTACGGATAAATTATCAAGTGCTTGAATGTTGAAAGCAGTGAAAGAGATAGTATCAAAACTTGGACATCCGCTAGTTCTCTAGAATGTTTGTTTCCTGTTATTGTTGTCCTACACAGGTGCGGCGCGCCGCTGCAAAGTGTCTAGAGTCTGTCATAGCGACGCGGCACGAGCTGCTCCCCGAGTTGTATCAGACTGTCTCGCCGGCTTTAATTGCAAGATTTAAAGGTAACTAATATATTTATTGCAATGGCTGATTTGAATTAGTTTGTGGTGAATTTTGTTTGAAATATTCTGCAAAGACTTCATTTCATTTGGATAAATGTGTAAAAAAACAAAGTAACAACAACTCATTAATTTCATAGTTAGACTGAAAATGTCTTGTCTTCTTAGCAACAGTTAGGATGCGAGCGTGTATCGGTCTTTGGCTGCCATTCTACTGCGTAGCAGCATACATTCGTGAAGTCGTGACCAGTGTTTTCTCTCGTTGTGCTGTGCCTCCTGCATCTCAGCATACATATAGCCGGTTTCTGAAATGTTGATCAAGATTAATTAACACAACGTAATTTTACTAAACAGTTCTGTTAAATGAAAAAAAAGTTAACTATACATGGAGTTTGTCTTATGCACGATTTTGATGTAGAATTTGACCGCTCTGTCAATTGACATGTTGTTCAAATAATCATGGTTGTAACAACCAGATTGACGATTGTCAATAAATTTCACAGTTGATTAGTTAATTTTTCATTGATCAGCCTGTCAAAAACCTGCGGTTAGTTTTAAAACTGTTAATGTTCGCAGAGCGCGAGGAGAACGTGAAGTGCGACATCCTGAGCGCGTACACGGCGCTGCTGCGCGCCACGCGGCCGCCACCCGCGCTGCAGCTGTCTCTCGCGCCCGCCGACGACTCGCCGCAGGCGTTGCTGTTGCAGAGGGTAGGGTTTATATCCTACAGCCTACTTCCTACTAATATCATAAATGCGAAAGTGTTGTTTGGAAGTTTGGGTAACCATCACGCATTAACCACGTCCAGATGTATAAAATAGGGTAGATTTTATCCCAGTTATACGGTCCCATGAATGATTTGGACGTTTATTTGTTTGTAAAACCACTCTTTAGCGGGCGTAGCTGCGGACGGAATCTAGTTCATTATAAGTCATTGCCTTAAAGGTGCTCCCTCACCGGGAGCATTCGCGTGTAATGTAACATTACAGATTTGAGCATTACATCAGTGAAGGAGGAGAACCGAGCATTACAATGCGCACCTTGTAATGATACAATGTGTAATATCTTGATACAACTTGTAACATCAATGCGCTCCACTTCCCGTATAATGTTACATTACACGCGAATGCTCGTCAGTCAGGGAGGTAGTATTGTAATGTAATGCTTAAAAGTCGAATCTATAATGTTACATTACACGCGAATGCTTGTCAGTCAGGGAGGTAGTATTGTAATGTAATGCTCAAAGATGAATCTATAATGTTAAATTACACGTGAATGCTCCCGGTGAGGGAGCACCTTAATACAATTCGTCTACAATAGATCAAAGTTGGTACAGCAGCCCTTGGGATAGCTGTCCGATATTTGTTTAGCGGCCTGGTTTACCAGCATGGAACAAGGGTCAGAATTCCTGGTATATACGAATCGTCGGTTGTCACCAGGTGGGCGGCATAGTCCGCGGCGCCCTGCGTGTGATCCGCGGGCGCAGCGTGCGGGCGCGTGCGTGCGCGCTCGCCCTGCTGCGGGAGCTGCTCGCCGCCGCGCCCGGTTGCCTCACCGACCACGCCGCGCGGGTCATCGCCGCGCTCACGCCCGCACTCACGTAAGTATATTTATTTAACTTGCCATATTGATCTGCTTTCTGTACAAGATATAGCATAATATGTGTCTTTCGGTAAATCGACCTTCACCCTTTCGTCAAAATGCATTCAATATGTAGAAATTATAAATTGTAATAAGATAATATATAAATAGTAATTTACATAACTCAGTCGTTCAGATTTGTACCTGGTAAAATAGTATATTACACACCTTCAGAAATAAGAAAACTTTTTTCCTGTAATTTGAAATGTTATCTTGTTTAAAATTTTAAATGCAACGGGTAGTCACGATTCGTATTTTATAATACTGATATTTCGACCCAGTTACATGGATCATGGTTACGGTGAGATTGCAGTGGTGGGGAGAAACTCTTGATAGGTGACAATTGACGTTAATGACAGTGCGAGGGAGGGAGGTGCCACGCATGTCTTAAAGTATATTATGTACCATCATACATGTTAACCGCGGGTTGTTGCAAAGCTGACTAATGCATTTAAAATAGTGATGGGCCGACTATGGGTTTTGCCGATCAGCCGACTAGCCGACTAGTCGGCAAGAAAATTGCCGACTATTCGGCCGACTAGTCGGCAATGCCGATCATCCTTACTTCGGTCAAATTCCTACTCTTTGGGATATTAATGCCACCATAATTCATTCTATTGTGTGAGATAACGGCAGAAATGTTGCAAAAGCTATCGATGACTCTTGTTTTAAAGTAGTACCCTGTTTTATACATACATTGGAATTATCAATCAAAGAGGCGATGAAGTAAAATCAAGGCGCATTGTCACTCACTTCAATCATTCATTGATTTACTAAAATAATTAGTTTGCTCATCTATATTGCCGAAGATGAAGTAATGCAAATGAAAGGTGTATTGCAAAACGACTTGAAAAGTCGATTTAACTCAGTAGAAAATGATAAAATTCCCACTAGCAACTTTGCTTGATTCTAGGTACAGACTACAGTTTTTCGAGGCTAAAAATGTCCACCGTCAGATCGCAGTTTATATTGGAAGCCCTAAAAATAATTTAAATGATGATGACAGCAACCCATGATGATGACAGATACCCAGAAATGACTCGTATGAGTTGTCCTGCTAGCATTGTCTATAGTAAACGACTATTTTCCGAGGCTGGGAATATTTAACGGCCGGTCTCAATAATGTACTAACAGATGGAAGACTGTGGATAGGGCTCCCATTAGTATGTCCTCTGTCATATTTATCAATTTTTCAGACGCAAAAATTGTCAAATATGACAGATAACATACTAATGGTAGCCCTATCCACAGTCTTCTATCTGTTAGTACATTATTGAGACCGGCCGTAAGAAGACAATAAAAGGAACCAATTACTTATCATCAGCTGAAAGTCTGACGTTCCTTCATCATAATTTACCTTTGCTTGATCAAATAATTAATAATAATAATATAATATAATAATAATTAATAATAATAATATAAATAATAATTAATGCTGCAGTACCTTGTTATTTATTTGATTTTTAAGCAATAAAAAAATAAAAAATAAATAAAAAAAGTAAAAACACGATCGTTAAATTTAATTTAAAATATGATTAAAAATAAAAGTACAAACAATATTTTTTTTGTTATTATCTGATTTTTTTAATAATAAATCTAGTTATGTTGATGGTATAATTTTGTACTTTTCTTTATTTTACTTTACTTTTCTTTATTTGCTTTTTTTGGTAGCGAAAGTAAATGCCGACTATTCGGCCTTTTTTGCCGACTATTCGGCGAATAGTCGGCGACTAGAAAACGTGCCGAATAGTCGGTTTTCCCGACTAGTCGGTTGTAGTCGGCCCATCTCTAATTTAAAATGTTCAGTGTTCACTATGATATAAGTTTAAAATCACATGTTTAAAATGTCGGCAAAACCAATTTGATCATCTGATGCACCCTACTGGTCTTCAATGTTAATTAAATAATTTCTTTAGCTGTCCACCTGACCTTCCACTTACAAATAAGTCGATAAGTTCAAGGACTATTCTAACAGTAGCATCTGTTTAGCGACAAGGGCACAGCGTCGTCAATGAAGATCGAGACGCTGGTGTTCATGTCGTGCCTGGTGCGCGGGCAGGCGGGGCTGCGCGCGCACGCGGCGCAACTGCTGCCCGCGGTGCTGGCCGCCGTGCGAGACCCCTTCTACAAGGTCACTGCTGAGGCGCTGCGGGTCACGCAACACCTGGTTAAGATCATGCGGCCGCTTGGTACGTGCACTCGCTTCAAAACAATGGCCCACTACTGAGTTTAGGTTTCTCCTCTTGAGGAGTCCTAGCTAGAGTATACTCCACCACAATTTTTTACACCACCAATATTTTTTAAATTAAATATATATGTCCAGTTTGCATGCATCTTACGTTTGTGTTTGTAGATCGTCATTTTTTAGTCGCAATAAACCATTAGCGGTGAACGGGTGTCTCTTTATTATTTAAAACGATCCTCGAACGATAATCAAAATCTACAGTCCATTACAACCCTTATTGCAAGCACAATATATTTTGTCTACGTATTTTCGTAGTTTAAGTTTCATTTTTATCGTATTGCCATAGACTAAACGAGGTCGCTTGATTCGGGTTGGTTTGGTTTGGTTGCTTTCTTAATAATGTAGATACAGAAAAAAAGAGGAAATTGACAGGATGTTAAAGTTACATGCCCACAAGCTTCTTAAAAGTTTTCTTGCAAATACTTTTGCAGTATATTCATGCAATATTCACAGATAATGTACAAAATATAGAAGGTGAAGAAGTACACGTAGAGCCACCTCCTGAGGAGTTGAAGAAGTTCATTCCGATGATGTATGACTGCATGCTGGTGCGGCTGCGGGCCACCGACATGGACCAGGAGGTCAAGGAGCGGGCCATCGCGGCGTGCGGGCAGCTGTTGTGTCATTTTGGAGATTATTTACAGGTCTGTTATTTGCGGACTACAGATATTCAAATTGAAATGTACTAGAGATTTGTTCTGCGACCCAAATTCGACCATACTCCATTTTGTCAAAGGATTATCTAACGTTGACACTGAATGTTAACATTTTCTTTAATAAATGTATTTGTAATAATTACATGTATAATACATATAAAAAAGTTTTTAACCTTTGTTCTCACTTTCAGAATGAGCTTCCTGTGTGTCTACCAATATTCTTAGAAAGACTGCGAAATGAAATAACTCGTTTGACGACCGTCAAGGCTTTAACTAAGATAGCTTCCTCGCCACTTCGAATCGATTTAAGACCTATTTTGGTAAGACCTATAATTTTATTACTACATCTCTCAACTTTGTCATTTTGCGTCGTTACATTAAAACATGAAATATTATTTGGCGAAATTTTATACTTTATGTATTTTATTTGTTTTAGTCTGACGCCGTGCCTATATTAGGATCATTTTTGAGGAAGAATCAAAGAGCCCTAAAATTATCCACGTTGGTGCTATTGGACACGCTTGTGGAAAACTACAGCCACGCGATTAGTATAGAATTATTGAGTAAGGTGAGGCGATGTCCAATTTAAAATGGTTGTAATTTTTGAGTATCGCAAGATGACTTGGCGGTCATAAAAAGCCACTTCACAATAAGATTGGTGGCGTGGAGGTCTTAACCTGGATTATTGATGATTTTTCATAAGTTGCTGGTATCATTTATATTCTTTACAGTTCTGTAACTGTACTCAAAGAGTTTGCCATGGGACTCTTTTACTGAGAATCCACTACCCGTCGGTCTGAACTTACTCGTACTAATGTAAAGGCGGCCTAAAAAATCAGGGCCCTCAAGAAGTGGGTCCATCGCTTCCTCCTTGGCTGGCAACGCCTCTGGTATTGCGACGGTGACTGCTTACCGGTAGCCCGTGTGCTCAGATGAGCAAAAAAAAATCAAAATTTTATAACACTTCTTCATTCTCCAAAAAAATAACGTGTCTGGTGCCCCATGCACACTGCAGGTGCTGATCGAGGTGCCGGTGCTGGTGAGCGACGCGGACCTGCACTGCGCGCAGACGGCGCTGTCGCTGGTGCGGCGCGCGTGTCTCTGCTGCCCCGCCGCGCTCACGCCGGACGCCACGCGCGCGCTCACGCCTAACATACTAGCGCTGGCTAACTCGCCTCTGCTGCAAGGTTGGCTTCAACCCATTAATGGCCCACTACTGACGGCTTTACGTGCCCTCCAAAGCACGGATGCGCTCAAGAAATTTTTGCCACTAGCGGTCACCCATCCAACTACCGACCGCGCCCGCTAATGCTTAACTTTGTCGATCGCTTAGGATCGATGTAAGCGATGAGCGCTTCAAGCTGCTACAAGGTTAGTTGTGTGTTAACTAACGCCCATAACAATAAATCGATCTCGGCTCAAGAGCTCGATGTCAGATCTCACAAAGGTTACTTTTTAGTATGATTTGACATATTTCAGCATCTTAGACTGAATCTTGCGATCGCAGAGATCTTTTTGAACGGATCATTAATTTCGCGTGCTTTGATCCGAGAATACGTGTATGTAAACCGGGTTTTCGTATATACATATTTGTTTTCAATACTTTTATCAATTCATCAATTATATTATTATTATTACTGGTGTCATTATCTTTAATTAAATTTAAATTGAAAAACTCGTGTTCTGTCTGGAGACTTGAGAGTCAGTTTGTTCTTTCATCTCTTTTCTTTCTTCGCCGGCCACGCATCGATGATGAATCCTTAGGAGTTACTGATGTGCTTAGGCGATGATGACCAATTTATTATATTTATATCAGGTGAAACAAAAAATACGTTTTGTGAAATTATATGTCGTACATTCATCGATATGTATGTGTGTTCGTAGGCGGCGCTCTGAAGGCGATGGTGGGCGTGCTATCCGCACTGGTGGGCGCCGGCGTGGAGGGCTGCTCGCGGCGCGCGCTGCTGGCGCTGCTCGTGGCGCCCGTGCACCGCGCGCCCGACCACGCCGCGGCCCATGCGTCCGCGCACCATATGAAACAGGTACAGTCGCGGCACGTTGGCACGTAACGTTTTACTATTGCTGTTTTCGAACTAACCTAATAGGTTAGGGACTATATTCTAACCGTTAGACATAGATTTAAATTGGTTATATGCACAGCAAATACTATGAATATATACTTTATAGACATCAATGTGATTAAATTATAACTTTAAACACACTTACCTAATGTTGAAAAAAAATTTAGTACTCATCAATAAATATATTATTCATCAATTAGCATAATACACTGAGTTCTTCCAGGCAATGATATAACTGTTATATGTTATCGGTTTTTCATTCTGTGCTCATAATTAGTTTCCTAGCAACAGATGCAAATCTAATTAAAAACTGATCCCTATGTCTGTGTGCGGCAGGCCTACCACTCTCTCGCGAAGTGCGTGGCGGCGGTGGTGGTGAGCGGCGGGCCGGAAGCCCTCGAGGTGGTGCGCGGGTTCCTGCGCGACGCCACGCACCCGCCCACAGACAGCCACCACACGTTCGCGTTGCTTGCGCTCGCCGAGATCGGACGACACCTGTGAGTGTGCCTGAGTCACTTGAGTGCGTGCGTGTATGTGTGCGTGCCTGAGTGTGTGCGCGCGTGCGTACTTGCGTGGTTTAATATTAAACCACGTACTAAGTATTGAAAGAAGATTTTTCTCATGTAAAAGTTATTGTTTGACTTCAATCACACCTGATGGTAAGTGATTATAAAGTCCATGAAAGAAGTTAGTGTATAGCCTACGTGATTATATTTATTTTTATTTATTAACTAAGTGGCCACCGTCGTCGGAAGAGGTGGTCTCATTTTTTTTAAATTTTAAATCGTAGATATTTCATTTAATATTATATTGTGTAATCCACCAAATAAAACCGGTTGCCTTTGGAATCTTGTATGACAACTCGTATTTATGTCAACAGCGACTTAAGTTCAATTCCGAACTTAAAGGAGGTGCTGTTGAACTCGTTCACGCCATCCTCCGAGGAAGTGAAGTCGGCCGCGAGCTACGCGCTGGGCTCGGTGGCGGTGGGGAACTTACCCGAGTTCCTGCCTTTCATACTGCGAGAGATCGAGGCGCAACCCAAACGACAGTATCTGCTCTTGCATTCGTTGAGAGAGGTAGTGTGTTGTTTTTTTTTCGAAACCTAGTGAAAGGTGATTGAGCGTGTGTTATCGATAAAAAGAAAATCGGATGCATTTTTTAAAGTACATATAGTGTAATTTATTCATTTAGGATAGAAGAAGACTCGCATTAAAACAATTACATAAACATTGCATGAAAATAATTACGAGAAAAAATGTAATGAGAAACTTTACCTCATAATGTGTTAATTATAGATCATCACAGCTTTGTGAACAGTCAGTCCTGGAAATATATTGTTTTTATTCATTAGTGATTTTTATTACGTTACAGATTATCTCATGCGAATCATGCACACCTGAAGGTGTAGAAGCACTGAGACCATTCATACCAGAGATATGGGTTCAGTTGTCCAAGCATTGCCAATGTGCGGAGGAAGGATCACGGAATGTTGTACGTATTATCACGTTTTTATTAACAAGTAACTCTGCCTCGCTACGCTTCGGTGGATATTATTATATTATTCACAGCACACGCCAAATAATGCAAATTCGGCAAAAAGAAAAAAACTGATACCTTGGGTTATATTATTGCAACTGAGGGATCTCCCAACTTTTTGAAAATAAAATAAAATGAAGTAGACTCAAAAAAAGTGAAAGAATGTTTAAATTCGGTTCAATACTTTGAGTTTATCCATTCCAAAGAAAAAACAAATCCTCTCTCTATTTAACATTACTTTAAATTGCTATTATCTTGGTTTGCATTTGTTAAATCTTTGTTATTTACTGTAATGGTTCAATTTCAGGTTGCCGAATGCTTAGGCAAATTGTGCTTACTGGAGCCGCAAGATTTATTACCGCATTTAAAAGAGTTCCTGAAATCCCCCGAGCCGCTCACGAGAACAACCGCCGTCACTGCTGTTAAGTTTACCATATCCGATCAGGTAATATTTTAACTATTGTAAATAACTAAATTAATTAAATGAAAATTTATTGTACATAACGAAATTAATCAAATGAAAATGTTGAAAAAAATACTTTAAAAATTGTGCTACTTTTAGGTTGTGCATTACTGTTTCTAAGATTTTTAGAACTATATTAGAACTTTTAGTTAGCCTTATCTTTTACATTTGTTGACTATCTGTATTTGTAGTTGAAATAGGCAAATAAATTCATAAATAATTACAATGACAAAAAACAGCAGAGATAGCCTAGTGGTTTAACTTTTGTTATGACTTGCGACGACGTATCTGTATCAGTATAGGCATCTATATCGGTATCTGTATCTATATCGTTATCTGTATTTATATCGGTATCTGTATCTATATCGATATCTGTACATTTATACGTATATCGGTATCAGTATTTGTATCGGTATCTGTATCATTATCCATGGTGTCTGTGTACATGTATGTATATGTTACCGGCAAAACCCGATTTCAGGTTAAACTAGTTTGGCCTAGGCCAAACTAGTTTATCCTACTCGTGTCAGGTCAAACTAGTTTGGCCTAGTCCAAACTAGTTGGGCCTAGGCCAGACTAGTTTGTCCCGACACGATTAGGCAAAACTAGTTTCTCGTCAGTCTAAAACTGATTAGAACCGAATTGTTACGGATTTATATTTATTCGACAAATCTTTGTGCTTAAAACGGGATCCTGCCTTCTCGCCGAAAATTGTTTGGCCGATTATCACTTGCCAACCAACGGTTCCCCTATTTTTCACTTTGACAACTAACGATTGTCAAATTTTTGTATGACAACGTTTCGGGATCCTGCCTTTTCGCCGAAAATTGTTTGGCCGATTATCACTTGCCAACCAACGGTTCGCCTATTTTTCACTTTGACAACTAACGGTTGTAAAATTGTTGTATGACAACGTTTCATTTGGAAGAATTATTGTTATGCTTTGCTAACGTTTCGTCTGTGTAACAGTTCCTTAATTTTTTTCAAAATTGGTGACAGAACCGACTTTGTTAACCCCGACCCCACGTGGTACTAGTCTGCCCTACCCCTAGAGTGAATGTAAACCCCGGAGGCGCGGAGGGAGAGCAGCGGAGAGAGCGGGAGAGTAGGCGAGCATGGAGTGCCTGCAGTTTGTTACGCAAGGGCGGAGGGGCTGCATTTCCCGCAGCGCCGGAGACGTTTGGAAGCCTGTTTATGTATCAAAAACCCCTAAATTCTCCCTAAAAGTGCATACAATGCAACTTTGTAATTATAATGATTTGTCATTTTCTTTATAACATTGGTCCGAAACCTCACATAATACATCATTTGGTAAACAATATACAACTAAATGAATATTACTCTAACTGACGACTAGACTGACGAGAAACTAGTTTTGCCTAATCGTGTCGGGATAAACTAGTTTGACCTAGGCCCAACTAGTTTAGACTAGCCCAAACTGGTTTGACCTGACACGAGTAGGATAAACTAGTTTGGCCTAGGCCGAACTAGTTTGACCTGAAATCGGGTTTGGCCGGTAACATATACATGGTCTCTGCATGCCAGCCGGCAGCGATCGACCCACTACTCCGTGCGTCGATGTCGGAGCTGCTAGTGCCGCTGCGCGACGCGGAGCTGGGCGTGCGGCGCGTGGCGCTCGTTGCGTTCAACTCGGCCGCACACAACAAGCCCTCGCTCGTGCGGGACTTGCTGCCCGCGCTGTTGCCCACTATATACGCTGAGACTAAGGTCAAGGTAAAGTTGAGATGTGACGTTACGAGAAGTTACGATACGTGTGTTTTGTGACTTTTGGAGTACCATAATATACAAGTTTTAAACAACACTGATATATCATCCAGGTATATATATGACTGTATATTTTTTCTATTTCTCATTCAACAGTAGATAATTTTTTTAGAAATTTTACTATACAACTAGTCACATATGATACAAAATTGTCATGGTAATAAATAATTATTTTTTGCAATTAATTTAAGTTTAGCGTTTTAGCATTTCGGATTTATGGATATGCATTTGCATGCGACCGACGTAGCAAGCTAGTTCAGTAACTATTACGAAGGTTCAAAGGATCAAAATTAGTCTAATTTGCACATTTAAAAAACAAAATTCTAGTTACACCTTTCAACAGGTATTCCCTAACAAACATGACCATATCAATAACAATGTACCGTCGATTTCAGAATGTTACCTAACAAATACGACCTAATAATAATCTACCGTTCCAGAAAGAGCTGATCCGTGAAGTTGAAATGGGTCCGTTCAAGCATTCCGTCGACGATGGCCTCGACTTACGCAAGGCAGCGTTCGAGTGCATGTACACGCTGCTGGGCACGTGCCTGGACCGGCTGGACGTGTTCGAGTTCCTGCGCCACGTGGAGGACGGACTGAGGGATCACTACGACATCAAGATGCTCACGTACCTCATGTGCGCGAGACTAGCGCAGCTGTGTCCCGCTGTGGTGCTGCAGAGTGAGTATACACCGTTTTTAGATGAGTCCTATTTAGTAAACAAGCTTAGGGTCTTTGTGTTTGTAATAAAGCAGGCATAAAATAAAAGTAAAATTAAGGATAAATTATAATTCAATGCTAAAACTAATTTCGGTTTGTAAAGCAAGGTTCTTCAAAAGCCCTTTCTACGTATTAATAATTAAGGCTGTGCCAGAATGGGCCTTATTTAGCGCGTCAGGCCGCAGATGTAGCCAATAGAATTACAATCCTTTGATGTGTCGAAAAAGACCCTCTCTACCCGAGTCAAAGCTTAACATGTAAGGGCATTCGGCCATGCTCCTTTTAGTGGGCTAACAGTTAGCCATATCTTCGTAATGTCATCAATGTGTTAGGGCGCATATGCATGCTTACCATATGGTAAGGTACAGTAATGGGTATAGTAAGGTATAAATAATAATAGGTATGATGAGCTATAATCATGGTAATATTGTATAGGGCTGGAGAGCCTAGTGGAGCCGCTGCGCGCCACGTGCACGATGAAGGTGAAGGCCAACTCGGTGAAGCAGGAGTACGAGAAGCAGGACGAGCTCAAGCGGTCCGCGCTGCGAGCCGCCGCCGCGCTGCTGCAGATACCGGAGGCTGGTCAGTGATCACTCACACCTCGCTATTGGCTTTATTGACATTATTTTAAATGCAATGGGTACTTCATGATAAGAATTTGCCTCGAAATACCGGTATTATATAAAATATCGATATTATATAAGTGTTGTATAATATTCGAATCGTTAGTACCCGTAGCATTTAAATTTAACATATTCAGTGTCCACGATGATATAAATATAAAATCATATCATCATAATTTACAATTTCAGACAAAAACCCTCACTTGATGGACTTCGTGACGCAAATCAAGTCGTTCCCAGAATTGCAGCCGATCTTCGAGTCCATCTTGAAGGACTCTAGCGGCGGCGGCGGCGTGGACTCCAACCTCATGGACCAGAGCTAGCCGTAGCGTCTATAGCCCTCTCGCTCTCACATACATTTAGCATTTCTTTCTAACGCTCGTCATACGCATTCAAGCGTTCGGACGCTATTCCGATTGACAATGAATATTAATTGAGATTGCTCATTATCGTTGCATAGTTGAGGAGCCAGTGGACAAATTGCTCAAATTATATGGAATCAAAATATTTTTGAACCCGATAACCGATATGTTAGTTGCTAAGGTAGTCAAAAGGTTCTAAAATCGATTTGTGTTATAGCGGTACAATGCTCGATGGTTTTTCGTTTTTAGACTAATCGAACGCTGATCTCATCCAGACTGCATTTATGTTATATTCGCAACTGTAAAACATTAAAATTATGGTATTGAAGTGACTATCCATCTCAATGAATATAAATTGTCAATCGCCGTTGGTCGCTGGTGGCGCTTGCGGCGCATTTCATATCACATGTTCAATTTTGTACGACGTTTCGATGACATATTTGTAAAAATGTTCCAAATTGAAATAGATGAGTAGTTTGCCACTATGTTTAATTTTATTTTTCAGTCTTTTCATTCTTCAGATGGGTTTTGAAATGATACAGATCGGTATGTTCAATATTTTATTGTAAAATTACATAAATAACTACAAACGGGGATCACCTAGCGTCGGAAGCGTGTAAATTCGCTGGGGATATGTTTGTAAGGATACTAGAGGTATAAAATCTCAAAGTCTAAATGGATATTCATGGTAGCTTGTTAATTTCGATGCCTTATGCGTTAAGTGTCGTGTGCTATCATTGTAGCTTCTAGTTCGAATGAGACGAGTGTTTGCTACCAGCCCTGTCAGTAGCCACGATGCATAAATACAATTATTTTGTAAAAATACATATAAATGCTAATAAAGTTCATAAATCAAATCGTTAAGCGGAAAAGTAAATGCAGCCGGCCTTATTATGTTAAAACAAACCGTAAACTGTTTCAAATGGTTGTCTATGATTTCTTGGTCCCAAGATATTAATTTTTATAGTGAAGAAAATATTGCCTGTTTGTATATTTTTGAGTCGAGAGCAACTGAAATTAATCCAACGGTTAAAATGAAATAAACATATATTAATAGCAAATTAAATAAAGCATTTTACCCTTTTAAATGACTGACGAAATAACAAATGACTGGGCTGGGTCCTTAAGATCATTATGATATTATTTCGTGCTAGACACTTAACGTTCTTCTATAGTGAGGCTGATAGTAATATATGTATTGTGATATTACAAGCTATGTGAATACAGGAGGTTCAATAAATACAATATAATGAAGTGAAAACTTATAGTATTAGTTATTTCTTCTCCTTTCTCTTGGCGGCGGGCGTAGCGCTCGATGCTCTCGAAGGCGCTAATTTCTAAAGAGGACATAAGACGCGAATTAAAAATTAATTAATAAAAAGAGTATTTGTAAAGAAAACGTAACAAAACATTTTAGTAACTGACTGCACATTTGCATCATATCATCATATCATAATAATGATGTCTGCTGAAATGAATGACGAAATGATTTTAAGGCCCGGTATGACTACGATTTAAAAACGTTGATTTCACTCACACAGCCGCATATCTGCGCTAATCTAATGTTACATTTACGTGACGCTGAATAGGGTTCAAAATTGCAGAGCATATTTTTGCTAACAATGTAACTAGATTGCGAATAAACATTTAATTTGAGGGTTTTCCTTAGGTTATTCAAAATATACACATTAAATTCAATATCTGTCCGGTTTAAGTTTTATTAAAACCATATACGTATTATATTCTCAAAAAAAAAAATATGTTGTTACCGCTGAAAATACAGAGAACTTCGACGATTAAGTTTATTTTTGTATAGCAAATTACGATTTTTTATTGGGAATATCAAACAACTATTTAATATTCTATTCGGTTAACATTTTTCTTTAGACCTTTTTCTATGCTCTGTATTTTTTGCGTTCGATATTTTCATTGGGTTTCCTCGTACTCAAGCACCAAAGAAACCCAGTTTTGTGAATATTGAGATCACACCGCGCCTTAAGTTTCGAAACGAAACAAGTGCTTGAAAGCTTCCAATGTTTTTTCTACTTTAATATCTGTTCTAAAAGAAAACCGGAAAAATAGTGTTTTGTTTTTCTATCTGTTAATTAAAGACACGTTTAGGATTGATAGTTCTAATATTTACAGAAGAAAAAAAAAAAGATTAGGTACGAGTGTACAAAATTTTAAATAAGTAATGACTTCTGATATAATTATTTACAACCAATGATTAAACTTTTAGGAGACACCAATATCACAAGTATAATACATAACGTTCCTTGTTAGTTTATCATTTGGTTGGCTCGTTGGTTGGTTGGTCGGGTAGTTGGTGGGTTGGTTGATTGGTTAGTTATTTGTTCGGTTGGTTAGAACAAAACTATGGAACATACCGTGGTGGATCCAATGGTGGACGCGGGGCGCGGCAGCGTGGCCGTGCTGGCGTTGCGCAGCATGGGCCGCGACACGCTGCTCGTGCTGCCCGTCGAGCGATCCGGGCTCTGCTCCTTACTGTGCGAACAGTAGTGGTTGGATGTATTGAAATAATATCGACAAGCCGTTCTACTTGGTAGATTGATAGGTTACCGCCAAGAACTTTATATAAACATCTGGACGACAAGTTTCAAAGAGGTACCTGAAGACGGATCACAAACTATTAAAATACTAGCTGACCGGGCAAACGTTGTTCTGCCAAAAATTTTTTAGGGGTGGGGGATGAAAAATAGATGTCTGATTCTCCACCCTAGCCGATATGCACGCAAAGATTCACGAAAATCAGTAGAGCCGTTTCGGAGGAGATCAACTTCAAAAAAGCGTGACACGAGAATTTTATATATTAGATTTGTGTCAGAAACAAATATTTTAATAGTTTGTCGTGGGAAGACGAAGTGAATTTTACCTGTTGCCTCGCGAGGCTTGGCCCTTTCTGCTAAACATGTCTGATAGCCTGCCACGTATATCCCGTTTACTGCCCGCCGCGCTCATGTCAGAGTCCGATCCCTATAAAAATAACGATTATTATGGCAAACGAAAACTTGGGAAGACAGAGGATTAAGTGGTGAGTGGGACTTCATTATGATCTATTAATTATTTCTTAATATTTACTGTATTCACGATATGCATAGGTATCTAATAATGTTCTTTTTTTTCATGTTTCAGGACACCTTTCTGTAATATTTACTAACCATCTACTGTAAGTAAAGCATAATGAAACAGATATTTAAGTTCTATATATTCCTGTGAGCATCATACCTGTGAGACGGTGCCTATCGGTCTAAACTCTTCTGTATCCACGTGGTCATCGATAGAACGTGATTTTGTAAGATTCTTCAGTTTCCCAAATATACTCTTCTTTTTCTTCTTTTCTGTAGGCAATACTTCACTCTGCGCCGAACCACCGGATAATCGACTGTTGAAAGATTTTGAACACCGTTTGTATTTAAAGTTCCATACAAATCACACAATTATGGGTTTATCTATCTATATAAAAGGCAAAAGTGATTGACTGATGTATCAACACACAGGCCAAATCCTTAGAGCTAGAAACTTAAAATTTCGCACACGTATTCCTCTTATGACGTAGGCATCCACTAAGGAAGGATTTTTAAAAATTCAACTCCCAAGGAGGTGAAAAGCCCAAGGTGGTGATAAGTATAATTTCCGCGTGCGAAGTTGCGGGCAACAGCTAGTTAAATAATATAGTGGGTACCTATCGAGGCTGGCATCACGTTGTAGAAACATTCGAGAGTCTCCATCACCGTCGAGGGATTGAATTGACGATACGCTGCCTTCATCCACCGATTTCCAAATTGAGCCCTGCAAATAACATGACATGTATATGTATATGTATGATAGTGGTATATGAACTACACCTCATACAATCATGTCTTAGATTAAGGAATATTAGAGATCGGATTCGTTATAGGGAAGTCGTATACGACAGGTAGGTTTCAAGCGTTTATATTAAACTGGGATCTCTTCCAAGCTTCTTGGAAGCTCTGAAACTCAATAATCATACAATTATGATTACTGAGATCTTCAGGTTGTCAATCGTCCTCGTCAGGGAAGGTCCTGTTCTTCGACTACGGCATGGTCGTTATTTTCGAGCCTTGGTTCTCCAATGGTTGATGGTTTAAACTATGGGCTAGCTCATTGAAAAATGATAACTCTAATTCGTTATGTATTCGATCTCGTAGAGACCTGTACTTACTGTACTAATTAAGCACTATAATAATGTATGTTTAATTTAACGTCACCTGCTCTTTGGTGGTCTGCTCGAGAGATATGGACCGCTTCTTGAGCGAGGGAGCACGCGACGGGGTCCGCCCGACCGGCGTCACTGACAGCGTGTCGCGCGGCTCCGTCGACATTGCTCTGCAAATATACGTTACCAGGTTAGATATTATATTGTTTATTTCGATATTAAAAGGTTTAAAACCGAAGTAGAAAAATATAGCTATATATATTTTAAAGCAAAAATACATTGATAAGCAATACTAAAAAATGTTTGCAGTCGAAAGGAATTTCAAATGGCTTAACCAAAGAAACGATGGAAAAATTTCCACCGAAATTAAGAAAGCGCTTCAGAAATTTAGTCGCTAACGATTAGCCAAACTAATAGGATTTAAGAACGGAGTATGCATATTGATCGATTATTAAGAATCGAAGGAGTTGAATTTCTGTTCTCAGTCTGGGTGTGTATACTCTTGGCTTTGTGACATGTGAATCCTAGTGTAGGGCTATGACTGCTATGAGTGTATCGTTAATTCATCCCCTACCGTCTAGCGCTGGCCTGGTGCCGTCGCTGTCTCTCGGCGATGCGCGAGGCGCGCAGCTCGTCCGTCAGCCGGCGCAGGCGCGCCGCGGTGGCCGCCGCCTCGCCCGCGCGCGCGTCCTCCGCGCTCTCCGGCGTCGCCGACCGGGACCGGGACTTCGATGACTGCAACACAATAACACGTGAGTATTACGTTCAGACAACTATTGTGAATAATGTTTGTTTCAGAACTTTCGACTGGGTGAACTGATTTTGATGATTCTTTTTATAATCGAAAGCTGGTGCTTGTCATGTGGTCCCTCTTAAAAAGCTAGATCTGACGAGTAGTTTGAGTTATTTTGAAGTCGGTTAAAAAGAGCAATTATGACGTGAATTAGTATGTGCTTATTTAAGGAAAAAATATATTTAGAAGTGAATTATGTCACAGCTACACCTGTGTTAAATTAGCACGTTAAAAAGTTACGCAGATATGGTTAATAGTTAGCGCGCTAAAAAGGCACGCCTTGATCACGCCATTATACATTAACGTTAACGGTATAAGCAGGGGTATTAGAATAGTACTTCATAAAACACATGTGTTAACATTGTGATTACGGTTCAATATTAAGCCGGCGCCAGATACAGCTCAAACATTTGTACATTTCTTTGATTGCTATGTGTGGCACGGGACTTTGAATAGGTATGTGTTCAATGTTTGAACAAAGATTTGCACTTTGCCATGCGGTATCGGTTTTTTAGCGCACATCAAAGCGTTCAAACTTGAATGTGTTCAAATGTTTGCCTAGCCTGCCACACTTGCGCAAAGTCCAGTTGAGGGACCGTTGTTGTGGTGAAAGGTCGTGCGCGGTAGGCAGTTGATGGAATCCTAAATCCGAACAAAACTACTTGGTGTGCCATGATTATGACTTTCAATCATCCAACTGGACATTGTAAGACATTTGTTATATTTATGAATCATGCTCGTACTTTAAAGTATAATGCACACCAAGTACACCAATTTTTTTTATTTTTACTTTTTACAGCAATTTTTTTTTCTAATGTAAAACGGTTATGTACTTGTTTAGCACATTTAATAAATAATTACAAGCACTTAAATAAAAAGGCCTCCACAAAATCTTCGTTCATCTTGTTTGTCGTCTACCAGCATACTGTGAAGAAAAACGATTGCAAAACATTTCTGGCAGGTTGCGATAATATGTGTTCAAATGTGTTTTCAAAGGGGAATAATAAGTCAAGCCGCAGATTTTTTTTTAGGCCACGGAAACCAACCTCTGATTTAATAACTAAGCCATGGGAAAATGAGAAGGCTTCTAATAAACTAATTCGCCTTCTTTTAAATGCCACCTGAATATTCCAAAGAAAGCGTCAAATAAAGAACAACTATTATTTTTACTTGTCCCACTGATTTATACATCACCTTCTAATTTAATAACTCAGCCACGGATTTTACAACTAACCAACATTTTTCGTTTTACAGCCTGAACATATTTTCCTCAAAAAAGATAGTTCAAGCTTGAACTAGAAAACATCATATTTTATAATTTAGCATGTGAAATAATAAATCGTATTCTTTTATCATGGAAAGAGCAACTGCATGATCTGTTTGTCGCCAGTCAGACGGGCGCTACTGGCCATTTGCACCAATCAGCGACCGCGATTCGATTCATGCAGGTATGAGTTGTCACGTGTATTTGTTTATTGTGAGTTATCGCGTGTATTTGTTTATTTTCATTCTATTGTTGGTGCGCTCGTTGTTAAATAAGTGACAGAAACAAATAGCTGCAAATCCGACTCCACGTAGTCTTGTCTGCCCTACCCCTAGAGTGTAATGTAAACCCGCGTAGGCGCGGAGGGGCGAGGCGGCCCGCGAGCTGAGGAGCAGGTGGTTTTAACGCTCGCCGCAGCGGCTGAGGCTGGCCGGCAAAGCCGGCCAGCAAGCCGAAGCTGCGGTGGTGAGCGTTAATAGCATCTGCGACGATAAAATCGCGTGGGACCGCCAGAGCCCCGCAGCGCCGGAGCCGTGACAGAAGCCATGTCTGCTGCTTGCTTGCTGCATGCGGAATGCCTCTTGCTGTTTGCCGCATGCCGTAGACCTTTTAAGGGTGTGTAACGTTTGAAGATTAGATTATGTATTTGAAAATTATATTAAATGAAAATTAAGTCAAATGAACGTTATATAAAAAGAGCATTATGCTATATAATTCATATGAAGTAAACTTTAAAGTAAATGTTATTCGAGCAAATTAATGAATTATAACATTATAATATGAAATAAACATTAGATCACATGAAATTTTGCTATTTGTTTTTATAGCATGTGAAAATTATAGACATGTGAACATTATTTCAAGTTATATTATACTAAATGTTATTATACTAACTATTACACACCTTAATTTTAGGTACGTTTTGATGACAATTCAATATATTTCATGATAATTTTAGGTATTTTGATGATCAAAAATATAGGACGAGTTATAAATTATTTATGTCTGAAAAAAATTAAAAGATGCTGAGTTATAAAATTAGATGTAGATAAAATTACTTTATTGGTGTCATATTTAAATATTTTAGAAGTTTACTAGTTGAATGTATGTTAAAAATATAGATGCTAAAAAATAACTGCTATGCGAAGTCGTATTTACAGTAGCTTACATTGAAAATTTATAGTGGCTAAAACAGTATTTTTTAGACGCGCATTGATGGTGGCTGACTTAGTAATTTAGGGGACAGTGTAAATTTTTAGAGGACAATAATGCTATTAAATAGAAGTCAGTTTAATTACCACCCGTTTTCAAAGTCCTTCAAAGAAGTGTTCAAATGTTTGAGCTGTATCTGGCGCCGGCTTTAGAGTAATTACATATTTACGAAGTTATTGAATGGTTTAAGAAAATAACTGGGCAATAGATGGAAATTTAGTATTTGAACTGGTCTCGCTAAACCATTAAAGGGGCAACCAAAAGTACTTTAAATTCTTGTTACTCATACAGTCATACTCGTATAATGTATTTTCTTAATTTAGTTTAAATAAAATGTAATGACTAAAGATTTACTCGATTCCGTCTGGGCGGAGTTGGTGTTAACAGACTCTTCTCGGGCTTGACAGGTGCATCAGTTCGGAATAGATCAGGACTCTGCTTCATGAGATCTTCAATGGTTTCTAGAAGCTGAGTAATCACCTTATCGTCCTCCTGCGTATAAGCGATAAGAACATTTTAGGAGTATGAATATTCTTTCGAAGGATCTAAGCTTTTTTTAATTTTTTTACTACGAAATGAAAACGCTATGAGTATCCGACGGCTTGTGTCGATTGGAAAAGTTCTACTGAGATAAGGAACTGCGAGTACGCTCGGTAGTTAGAGTAGATAGATGTCTGTGGCCTGTGGCCTGTGGCAAAATTCCTTGAGCGGTTTCGTACTTTGAAGAGCTCGATAAGTTGTCGGTTTTTATTACTTTTTATCCTTAGAAAACAAACCGTTCAGGCTTTAAGAATTTACTTAAAAGAACTTTCGTGACCTGAGTTACGAAAACTTCTATTCGCACTGTAGCAGTGGCAGAGAGGAGACCTAGTGCCGCTTCTGGTTTCAGAGGTTTCAGATTGTTTAGATTCAAAATTGTTTACCTGTTGTGACCGTTTTAGTGATGCGACCAACAGTTTATTCTGATCGCGGTCTCGGTCGTGTCGCTCCTTGTCGCGGCGCAGTTTCTCGTTCGCCGTGCGCAGCTTGGCGTGCGCGTCGCGCAGCTCCAACAGGTCACACTGCAGTTCTGTCACCTAATACATGATTGAATTTATAAATAGATGTACATTCAATTTGGCTCACAAAATATCTAATATTTATTTAATTACTGTGATGGATAATATAAGTTAAAAGAAGTGCTACCCATGGGGTTAGATTTGCATAAGATCAAAGCGGATTCTTCTTCACATAAAATATAATTATTAGTAGGTATATTATATTTACCTTCTTCTTAGCTTCTTCGGTTTCTTCCTCTGTAGTTCGCTTTAGCTGATCTATCCTTCTCTTCATGTCTAGCCTTTCTTTATCTCTTTCGCGCTCCATCTAGAATTAAGTTAATTTCTAAATTTTTTAGATTACATCAGTAATTTATCAAGGTTACAGAGAAGACCTCGACTGATATCTTTCTAAATTTTTTACATTACATCAGTAACTTATCAAGGTTACAGAGAAGACCTCGACTTATATCTTAGTTATAGGAGGTACCAATGCTGTGTAGGAGATGCCCCGATGTCCTCTACCTGGCGACGTTTTATAGCGAGATTTAAACCCCACACAGCCTTTAGGACGTTCGCAAACCCCTAATTCGCGAGGGTCGTCAGCTATGACTCCTCGTAAAACTGGTCTTCTCGGCTGAGTCTCCAGGCTCGCCCCTCTATCCACTGTAAAGGCTAACGGCAATCGTCTTTCCAAAATATGCAGGTGCCATTACCTCGAAGAGCGTCTGTCGAAGATCGCGCGCCAGCGTGGAGGTCTCCTGCAGTAGCCGCTGCTGCTCGTCGCGCTCCTTGTGCCAGGCCAGCTCCATGCGCGTGGCCAGCCCCGCCACCCGCGCGCGCCCAGAAGACAACAACCGGTCTTCTTCATACTGGAACAAGTTGTTTATAGGGTCAATCACGTTTACACGTGTGTCATTTCTTCGATACGCTGGAGCAGATGGGTTTCTTCTCGTATTTTAAGAAGATCGGAACGTTTCTATTGTTCTACTTCCATGCGAGTTACTGTAGGTTCGTTGTGACGAAATGTCACAAAATTTGGTACCCGACTTTTGGCACAACGACATTTCATAACTTAGTCGATTCGATCATCGATCGGATAAGACAAGCCGTTTGGTAAGAGAAACAAATTGTTCTAAAGGTAATTCATATCATTTTCATTAGACTTTTCAAGATAAATTGTTATTTCCCTTATTAAAGAACAGTCATGCTGTTCTAAAAATGATTATAGAAGATAATATCATCATACCTAGTGACTATATTTTTCTATTTGTAACCATAAAAAGCTTTGTTACTTTACCTCGTTAAGTCGCGACTGCATTTCCGCGAGTCGAACCTCAGCAGATGAGCGCTCGCTGACGAGCTCGGTGTTGAGTTTGGAAGCCAGCAGTCGGGATTCACATAATTCGTCTTCAAGACAAGCATTTTGCTGCTCCAGTATAGCCACTTTATTTCGGTATTCATCCTGAAATACAAGACAATGTATAGGTACATATAAATGGCCAGTCCAATGTTGCATTTACTGAAAGTTTCTTTTACTACGTGCTAAATGTTTTTGCAGTATTTAAACAAGAGATAAATGTCTCACAATGCTCACCTCTTCAGCACTTGAAATTGAGGTACGTGGTGTTCTTGTGTTTTTGTCACCATTTTTCATATCTGTCAGTGATTTCTGTGCAGCGTCCAACATTTGCTTGTAATTATCACGCTCTCTTCTAAATCTAGACACCTGGGTTATGATAAGATATAATTATTATCAAAGGCATTACCGTACTGAATTAACCCTATACTTCTTTCCGAAGACAGAGATTTATTCAATTTGGCGTGAAATAATTTACCTGTACATGAAGTGACTTGAGTTCATCGCGCATAGAGTTCATCTGAGACTCATATCGCGATTTAATATCTGCGACCTCATTTTTCCTAGCTTTGTCTGCTTGTTCCAGTCTTGAATTCATTGCTGCCAGCTCACGCTCCAACTCGGCATTATCGGCTGTTAGAGTGCGCTGCACTTTGCTCACTTTCTCATAATCTTCCAATTTTTGGCGAGCTTCTTCTAACTGTTAAAATACACATATCCGTGCTATAGAAAATTATATTGAAACGTAAATATTGTCAGCCACTAACCAATATTTAGATTAATATTTCCAATGAGTATTACATTGTTTTCTTGTCTTTCCATCAATGCCATCATGATTACTATGTTTTGTGTATTATTATACTTGTGAAATGAAATTTGAAGATTCATTTTGCTCTAAAGACCCTAGCCGTCGTTGATACAAACGTTGCCTTACCTCCTTCTTGGTAAGGTTATGATGATGCTCAGACACATCCCGAGCATCCACCGCATCCTTGTACTCCCGTTCCCGTTGATCCAACCGCGCTGTGAGTCGCGCGCGCTCTACCTCCCATCCACCGCCGCACAATCTTTCTTGTAGTGAAGATATCTCGGCCTACAATCAGTACCGATTTTCACTAAAACTACTTATTCTATTTTACTTAATCTGGACATAAATTAATTAAATAACATCTTTATGTACAATCATTCTGTATAACCATTTACCTGCAGTTCAGATTTTTCTTTATTCCAAGCTGATGACTGCGTTTCATAGTTATCTTGGAAAGTTTTCAATTCTGCTAGTGTTTTATTCAGCTCTTTTTGCAAATGCTTGAGTTCGCTAAAATTGATGAAAAGTTTGTATATAGCAAAATTACTTTCCCTGTAGTCTAATTAAAAACAGCAAAATACTAGAACAACAAGAAAAATAAAGAAAACAACTAAATACCCCTGGGCTTGTTCTTTTTCAACAGTCAGTCGTGCTTTTGTTACAACATGTTCTTCCTCCAACATTTCGTACTTCCCAGTCAACTCTTCATATTCAGCCTTTTCGACTGCCAACGAGTGTTCTAGCTCTGTAATATTTGCAAATATAATAATTGTCATCAATAATAACTTAACTAGTTTAGTAACTTAATATTTTTTCCAGTAATACGAACTTTTAAGTGATTCTTCATATTCTTGTTTTAGTTCTGCTATTCTCTTGGTTCCTGCGCCTGAGGTCTGCTCTAATACTTTTAGCTTTCCTTTTAATGTAGCTAACTCTGCCTCTTTATTTTTTATATCTTTATCGTGTGTTACACGCATACGCTCAATTTTTTTTCGTTCTGCCTGAAATAAATAGTAAATATTTTTATCTGAATTATATTATAACTCTGTAGATATGATACATTGTATGCAAAGTTTTGAATTTACTTACTTGCAAATCAGTATCAAGTTCAGAAGCTTTGCTTTCCCAGTAACTGGATTCTTTCTTTTCCGTTTGTAGTTTATTTTCTAGGTCTTTCTTTTCATTTTCAAATTTGGCTGTCTCAGATTTAAGTTGCAGTATTTCTGATTTTAAAGAGGAATATTCTTTTTCAACCTTACTTAATTCCTCTTTAGCGTTGGTTAGTTCAGTCGCTTTGTCTTCAAGATCTTTTGCCATTCTATCACATTTATCCTTCAATTGAGCCATTTCAACTGAAGATATAGCTTCGTCATATTTCTGGTTGGATGTTTCGCGCAATGCATCCTCCTATAAAGTACACCATATAAATTACACTTTGCAATACAAAGAGCGCAAATAGGAGTCAGCAAGATGTAATAGTAATATCTGGGAAAAGTGTTTAAAACAGGATCACGCTTTCTTGTTTGCTTCTCACTTAATGTAACGTCTTAGAAATGTTTCGGTTACTTCCAATTAATATGCAAGGCATGCTTGGATTTTCTTGGTGCTAAAAGGGAAAGACAGACAAAAACAAATCCTAGAAATTAAACACATTAGGTATGCAAGATTATTTTTGCATTTAAAGGGGAACATGCGAGTGGATTTTCAACGCAATGTGCGATAAATACCAGTTGTTTTATATGAAAGTCTTTAGCGACTATTGTGGATTCCAAATTTGTAATTTTACTTTCAAATTCAGATTTTAACTCCTTTAGATCTGATTCTAAAGTAATTATTTTTCTTTCAGATTTTAAGAGTTTTGTCTGTAACTCCTCCTTTTCATTAGTAAAATCCACTGACATCCGTCTATTTGAATTTGCTAATGCTTCAGCTTGTTCCTTTTCTTCTGAGAGCTAATTATGATGATTAATGTAATGATAAAAGACATTTTCATACCAAATTATGCTATCGATTTATTATATTAAAACGGCAATATTAATAGTAACAGTGTAATGGTAAATTAATTATAAATAAATAATATTTGAAGTTTTTAGCATTGTAGCAGTTGTAGACAGTTCCTCCCAACGTATTTGCATAATTATAGGGTCGAAGATACATACCTCTTTTTCTAGTTTAGATAGCTTCTCTTTGCGAGTAGAAAGTAACCTTTCGGTTCGCTTGCATTTGTCTTCTGTTTCCTTTAATTTTTTTTCAAGGTCACCTATTTTTTTTGTTTTATCTCCAACCTAGTAATATTGGTTTTATTAGTAGAATATTATGTTCAATAACTAATAAAGTACACTTTGTTACATGACGATTATACTTAAATTTTTGGAAATTTACCTCTTTAATTAGCTTGCTTTTATCTTGTTCCATTTTAGTCATAGCTTCCACTTGTTTCTTAAGTTTTTCAATTTCTTTGTCCTTTGTGTCCATTTCTTTTTTTAAATCTTCTATCTTCTTCATGCAGTCCGACATCGCCGTCTGTTGAGTGTTTGATTTTTCTATGTTGTATGAGAAATAAAATTAATAGTAAGAAAAGGTCCTATAAAAATATTTATCATATGATTATATGTATTACTTACTTAAATCTGCATTCAGTTTGGCAATTTGGGATTCTAAGCTTTCCTTTTCTTCATTCAGAGATTTTCTTTCATTCGCGAATTTACTGGAATCCGACTCAAGTTCCTTTAATTTATTAGCTAAGGATGATTTGTCTGTTTCTAATTTAGTATTGAGGTCTTTTAGTTTTCCTATTTCGGTTTGTAAACGGTTCTTTTCGTTTGTGAAATCCGATTCAGTCTTTGTCATCTTGGATTTAAGATCTTCTATATCTTTCTCTAATTTATCTTTAATATTAGTTTCTTGGGAAGCAAGACCTGCATTTTTCATAATGACGTACAAGTCACCTGTATAAAAAAGTATTTTGTTAAACAAAGATAAGTCTCTTTATTTATACAATAAAAAAATAATGGAACATCATAAAATACCTATTTCGTTTTCTAATTCTTCAACCATCCTTTTCATTTGTAATTTTGTGGTAATATCGGTAGGCTTTTTCGGTGTTCGTGGTTTAAAAGATTTCATTGCGTCTTCTCTTAATTCTTTCAGGGTTGTTTGCAATTTAGTCTTTTCCTTGTCTATCTATAAAGTAATTATTTTTAATATTTTTCCCATTTGTTTCACTCAGTATTTGGTTATATGTGTATAAACAGTAAGATACATATATCCATATAAGCTTACCTTGTTAAAACTAATTTTTAATCTATCTAATTCTTCTTGTTTTAATTTTAAGCTATCCGCATCTTTTTTAGTTAACTCTCCACCAAATCTAACTTTCTTTTCCGTCTTTTCTTCCTTGTCTTTATTACTTTCAAATTCTTTGATTTTGGCTAAAGCTTCTTTTAATTCTGTTTCCAATTGACTTACTTTATTTGTAGTTTGCTCTAGAGACTTATCAGACTTTAATATTTTTGCATTTTTTAAAAGCTGAGAGAAAAAATACATAAATGATTAAATTATACACGAATTAATTTTAACAGTTCAATAGCTTAGTGGCTATTCACACATGTGACTCCGATACAATGTCGCAATACGACATTGGCGGACGGAAAGTACGAAATGTGTAGTTTAATTCGCACGTGCAACATTTTGCAGTTAAAATGCGCGACGACACTGTGGCTTCACAGCGACACCATTATTGTACTTCATATTCGTGTTTATGTGCACTATAGATAAAATTTATAAATACAATATTAAACGAAGAATTACTTGTAATTTTTTGTTTTCGGCTTGTAGTTTTTCGTTATCGGCTTCTAAATTTTGAGTTTTGGTTCGCAAGACACTGGCTTCTTGCTCGATGACTTGAAGCTGTCGTTTCAAATCAACAGTCTGTTGATCACTTACACCATCCAAAGACCTGTAAGGTTTAAACTGTTAATGAATTCGTTAAGAGATTATTTATTATCTCCGTTCTTTTAAATATATATCCTAACGTTACGTACTTGCTTTTGATTAAGGAACCTTTAGGTTTCTTTTGTGCCAAGCTAAGTTCAGCATGTAATCTTTCACAGTCTCGTTCTTTTTCAATGAGTTTTTTTCTTAATTCTGCTATTTCATCTTCTAAAACCTGAAAATAAATTTAAATCGTAAGCTTGTCTGGTACTTCTTGATCATACTGAAATTGCCTACATACCTATTATATTAAATACCTTAACTTTCTCTTCTGCTAAATTATTACTTTTACTGGTATTTTTTCGAATAGTTACTGTGGTGTTCGTGTTACTTTTTGCAACATTTGCTATTTTTTCTGTAAGATCTTTCACTTGATTTTTTAGTGAGTCTCTATCTTGTTCTAATTCTTCTACCTTTCTTCGTAATACCGCCGCTTCCTGAAAAAAAAACAATGTAAGGATTACACGTTCTCTTTTGCTTTAATTGTTAGCCATAAGAAATGTTACCTGTTCGTTGAGTTCAAGTAAAAGACGTAATTCTGCTGGATCTTCTTCATCCGATATCCCTTCATCTTTTTCATTGGGTGCTTCAATTGCAAGCCTGTTAGTAGGTGGTGTTGGTGACAGTTTACGACCTGGAAAACAAAAAGACATAATTTGATAATAATACTTTAAGAGTATATGATTGAAACATAAGCAAGTATAGGAATTTAGTATTGCATTACAAAATCTTTGATGTTAATGTTATGATTTTCGTTAGGAAATATTAGTTCTATTAATTTGAATAGTAGTTAAACATGTACAAATGCATCTTAGAAAAAACATACTGAAGAATTGTATTTTGTACCAGGTCTCAAACTGAACTGTAGAAAATGGCTACCATAGAGAGATACGCCTGCGTAAACAACTATTTACAAAATGAATCTTCCTATCGAGGCAAAAGCGTGTTAGTGAGAACGTCGCAATTTCAGAAGAACAAGTAGCAGCTGCGAATTGGTTATAGAGTATATAACGTAAATTATGTTATTAGGTACAATGCAAGGGGTGATTTTAGGAGCGGGGAATATACAAACTGGATGGATTTTCAATAACATAATTAGTTTGACGTACTTCTGGCTTTGGTAGCCATTTTCTTCAGCTGTAGAAGTAAGGACTCATTGTCGTCCTCGACTCTTGATGCAGTTTTACGCAAGTTATTTGCCTGAAAATATTCGTTAGTTTATTAAAATTCTATCCGCACAATGCCTTTTCAACTAAATTATAATTCACGGGGTTTGTTACGTACATTACGTCTTATTCAAAGCAACACGTAGTTAAGTCAAGGTGAAAATTATTATGTACCTACAATTGGTAACCTTACTGCCAACGAATTGAATAAGGAAACGAAAGGAAATGAACGATGATCTGAGGAGGTAGTTGCTTTCTCTGAGGACAATGGAGGACTATCGGATGACCTGGACGACTTATCTGAATTATTGTCTGACACGATGTCTTTACATTGATCTATTTCTTTAGTCTCTTGCAATTGTTCTTGTAGTCCAAGTCCATTATTAACCTCAACTTGAGTAGAAGCATCTGATTGTTCCACAATGTTTTTTACAGTTTGCAAGCTTTTGTTACTGTTAAGTTTTGCTGAAGTTTGTACATTAGCATGCCTAATTTTTGGTTTATCAGTTTGTATGTAACAATTCGATTTCAAATATTCAGTCTGTATGATCTTAGATTTCGTAAAGGCCGTATTTGTTTGCGTAAACATTTCTGAAATATCTGAATCACATTGCACGTTAGAATCTAATGTTATTTTTCTTGTATCAGAGGCAACATCTTGGAAAAATATTAAATTTGCTTGCGAACCTTGGGAGTAAAAGGGGACGTGATCTTGAGGAGCTTGAACTATTTGGTTAATACCGATAGATAATTGATTTATATCCAAAGAGGCTAGTTTCTTTTCTAACGACAATTGCATTTCAAGCATTTGTTGATTTTCAAAACCATTGGCAGCAGGTTTAGTTGAAATAAGATGAGGGGATGCAGGCGATGTAACTTTCGGTAGCGGAGAAATCCTTTTGCCTCCGAAGCGTTGTCGATATCGATTTGCCTGTTTGAAGATAAAGTTCATTCAGGTTTTAGATGTAACTTCTAGTTTTAGTGACCAAGAAGTATGTTACGTCTAATCTACATAGATAGGTTGTTCTTATAACAATTCGTTGAAAACAGCATATTTTCAGCTTAACTTGTTTGCATGTATAGTGTATTATTGTATCATGATTGACCTTTCTCAATGAATCTAGTGTCAAGCGTTGGCCATTTGCCAGTTTACAGCGGTGACTGCAAATATGCCGTTCAACAGAATTGTTTTCCGAAATGCTACTTAATTGTGAGTAAAAGAAAATAGTTTGTAACTTTTGTAAGTACCAGATAAATTGTTATAAAGCTGCAGATGATTAGATAGGTACTTACAAGCTCTAAATTTGATTCCTATTTATTTATATAAAAGTTAAATGTTAGGGGAATACAATGAGGAGGTATTCTAATAGATTTTTTTTCCATATTGTAGGTAATAGGTATGTAGATATAATTTGGTAAAGCTTTATAGCTACATATTCTTACGAGTTAAAAATGCTTATTTTATTTTGTCGCAATGTTTTGTGTCAAGGAAGTACTTAGATGTAGTCAATATGGTTCAGTGCTCATTGTAGACAAAGAAGAGTTTTTTTGAATTCGAGTCGGTGACAGATAATTTTCTACATCTGATAGGTTGGAATTATTTGTTCGTGTGATCAGCTTGATTAAAGAGCATTAGACCGCAAATACGAAAACAGAATGATGCTACTATTATTTAGCTTAAAATAAAATTTTGAGAGTAAATGTAAAACTGACCTCCTCTTCTGCGTTACGCAGTTGTTCGCGTAGATCAGCTTCCCGTTCCAACGAGTCCTGCAGGTCTCGCAGCAGCTGGGCGGGGTCCTCCTGGCTTCCACCGCGCGTCAGTGACGAGCGCGATATCTTTTGCTGTCAAAGTAATGAGAGATTGCAATAAATAAATAAGGAATGTCTACAATCAAGAAGATTTATAAGATTTTGTCAAATTCATTTACAGTCTCGATAGCTACATTCTCCTAAAATATAAAGAATTGTAAGATAGGACAATTTACTAACTCGTATTTACCTTCTTTCGCATTCAAGCAAAGCAAAAACAAAAACTACATTTGAAGGCAAATCTTTGCTGTTTACATTATTATTCAATCTTTTTATTATTATTTTCCCTGATCTTTTAGAACAACTAACACTAGATAGCACTAGATAGAAGCAGACTAGTATATGAGACATACCCGCTCCCCAGGCGTCATTTGCTTGCCGACGTTAGCAGGCGGAGCGCCGGACGCCGCAGCCAGCTTGGTGTTGGCTTCAGCCAGCTCGCGCTGCAACCTGAGAGCCACTTCCGTCGACCGAGCCACTTCTTGCTCCAGCTCCTTTATCCTGTTCTCACGTGCCATGCCTTCTGCCCCACCAACTATCTATAAAGGAGATAGGTAGGTAGTTAAATTTTCTTCATTTTGTTCACTATTGTGTAGAGCAAATCTATTTTGTTAACCTTTCTTGCCAAATTTTCGTATAAAAGTCATTCATAAAAATGCCGCCCTACATTATACCTTCTAACTTAATCCAGCCAAAGCTAGCAAATCATGTATAGGTTTTACGACTTAAAGTGATAACATTTATTATTACCTCTAACAATTTCTTTTCTTGGTCGCTTTTTTCCGCTTCCAGCTGATCAGCTTTTCTTTCAGTCTTTTTCAGCTTGAAGGACAGAACCCTACAATCTTTAATTTTCTGCTCTAATTCTCTTCTAAGCGAGGAGTACTCGTCGGCTTGATCCTCTCTGTAATCAACAACCAAATTAGTATATTGTTTTGGAACTAATATAAATATACAAGACCTCATTTGTTTATTGATAAATTAATCGAATCTACAAACCGGAAGTTGTCCTGCATCTCTTCTATTTCTTCTTCCAGGTCCCGTAATTCCTTTTTCATATCTTCGTTTTCGTCCATCAATTCTTCACACAGGGTCTCCGCCGCCAGTAGCTTTGCTCTCAGTTGTTCTATCTGACGTGCTTGTGCTTCCATAGAGGGTCGAGACTGAAATATATGTATATTACATTTTAATGATTTTATACTTGTGAAAAAATACTGAATAAATGAATAATGCTTTATTATTTCCTATGATACTTTTTATTTACCTCTAATTCAGCTTCAACTTCTCTTACTTTTAACGCAAGGTGTTTTTTCTCATCTTTTAGGTCTTCATTCTGTGACGATAGTTCATTGATCTTCTGTTGAAGTTTCAAGACTTCGGATGATCTTCCAGTGCTATATTTGTTCACAGTATCAATGTTTGCTAGACGTCTGAGTAATATATCACTTTTCTCCTTTTCAACCCTTTCGCAACGTTTTTTAAGGAAATCTACTTCTTGTTTTAGTACTTCTATTTGATCCTGAAAAAAATGCAGAAGTGTAAGAATTATATAATGTAAGCTTATCTAGTATATAAAGGCTACGAAATTACTTAAAAACCCATGTTCGGAATAGGTATGTGTATTGGTAGAAAAATTGAACTGGCAGTTGAACTCGCGGCTGGCTCTTATTTTGATTTGAAAGAAAACAAAGGAGAGTCGAGCAAAATCTGTCAAGTAGAAAAATGTATGGATAACACCATGGGACCCTAAATCCCTAGACTGAACAGACAGACGAGTGACTCCTTCAGCATACGTATTATAGCTGGAGCGCGCAGGTAAGTCGCTGATCTTTCACTCAAGTATTCACATACAACCGTTTACGTGCTCGTTTTAGAGTGTGTTGTGGGGCCCACCGACCCTCCTTGTACAATACAACCCAAATTCTAAAAAGTGATAAGACTTACCTGGTATTCTTTAACATTAGCGTCTACAAGCGTAGTCTCAGTGGTCACAGTACCCGCCGTACTTTCATCATCAGATGCATCTTCTTTGTCACGCAAAGGACCACCTCGTATGGGAGGTTTGGAATTTGTGTCTTTAGTTTTATTTGCAGCGTTTCGACTACTCTTCACCTAGAAATATTTAGGGTGTATCTCATAATACTTAGTAAACTTTAGATAGATACCGAACAAAATCAAGCTAGCACTTTGTTCATCTACCTGCATTAGGAAGTTGACATCTTCTTTTGTGGATGCTTTCTCTTCCTTTAATCTACTTGATTTTTCGTCTTCTTTACTTCGTGATGTGCTTCTTCGTTCCCTCTCTTTTTCGATACTAGGTTCCTTTTCAAAACTGCTCTGGGATTTCATTAGATTCATCTGTAAGATTTTTCGCCTTTTTTTACACAAATTAAGTTAATGCTTGACCAAAATCCCACCTGATGGTAAGTGGAGAAGTGGTCCAACGTGGCGAGCACATTGATTTATTAAAAGCCTATTAACTCTTTTCTTGAAGACATCCACATTATAGGCAGGCGGGACCGCCGACGCAAGCAAGTTATTCCAATCCTTTGCGGTGCGTATAACGAATGACGAGGCAAACCGCGTCATCCGTACCGGCGGGATGTTCACGATAAAAGGATGGATACCCGCCGTGCGCCGAGTCGTTCGATGGAGAAACGGAGATGGAGGAATTATCTCAAACAATTCCTGTACACACTCTCCGAAATGTTCCCTGTAGAAAATCGAAAAGCTGACTACTCTGCGCCTATGCTCGAGGCTTTGCAGATTTGTCTCAACCAAATCTGGATCACCAATGAGTCTTCGTACGCCTCCCCATCGAGTCCAAGGCGGAAAAGTGACATTTGGCTGCGCCTGCACAAATGTGAGAACAGTACTCCACACACGGCCGAACCTGAGCTTTGTAAAAGCTTAAGAGTTTCCTCGGTGTGAAATACCGCCGCACCTTTGCAAGGACACCAAGCCTTAGCCTTGGTCTCAATGAACAGCACAAAGTTGAGCTTCGAGGATTTCTACTCCTTACAATTGAAGGCAGTCGGTATAATCCAAGGACACATTCCGAAAAGTAGAACCCAAGGTGAGCGGGCTCCTCGTGGTGATGAATAGACACGTCTGCGTTTTAGTGGCGTTGGATTTCAGAAGATTGGCTTCGCCCTACTCGGACACAGCCTGAAGTGTGCTATATTCATAAGATCCACCATGGTTTCTCTTTCAGACTGAATTTCATCCCGACTGGCCCTGTAACTTGGTATGTATCTCTCTACCACTGTGCTGTCGTCTGCGTACCCATAGATACCGGGCATAAGCAGGTCATTTATATGCAGCAAGAATAGAGTGGCAGAGAGAACGGACCCCTGAGGAACTCCGGCATTTGTAGCCATCGTTTCCGATGAACAACCATCGACTACAACGCGGAAAGACCGGTCGCTCTGGAAGTCCTTTACCCAGTGGATAAGGTCAGGGGATATGCCGTAGGCTGGAAGCTTGCTTAGAACGCTAGCGTGCCAGACCTTATCAAAGGCCTACGAGAAATCAAGGGAGACAGCAAGTGCCTCCCCATTTTTCTCGACCATGACTACCATGTTAATCGTATCCAGTAAATAATATATTTCGGTACATAAATAAGTTATTTATATTAGGACCTAAATAATTTTATTGTTAAACTGCTTTCTAATTTTTATTACAGTATTGTTAGTTATAAAGGTATCCATCAAAATAATAGATCATTTCCTCAATTAGTTATACGTAACATCTTGAGCTTTGCCAAGCCAAACTCTAACTTTGATGGCGACCTTTTGTTTATTTTAAGCTTCCGTTTATTTCCGGGTAGACTCTTAGAGTTATAAATTAACTGAGTTTGGCCCACTTAGACTAAAACTAGACTTAAATTATCATATACAGGTATAAAATACATTATGTCGATTTATTAATTTAGATACTTATCATTCCTTTCATCAATAATGTTTTGTAAACTTTTAAACGTGCTTAATGATTTAAACTTGATTTGATGACTTACTTTTCTAACGCGTTCAGCTAGCGAATCATTTTTGTTGATAACGAGCTGTGGCGTTGTTGTGGACCGCGGGGGTGAGGGGGACGGGCGCCGCACCGTCACTGTATCTGACGCTGAATAAAAACATAATCATAAGGTACGGCAACTTTAGCGGGATTCTGTGAAGATTTGCGTTATCACAATAAGTGTAATCATTTAACCAAACAATTGTGACTGGAACATCGCCGAAGGCATGGCAGAGGCGAAGTTTTATCGCGACAATCCGAATACGAATATTCGTTCGCTTATGTAGCCGTTGCATTAGTATGTGTTATTAGGTTAGATGTAATGTGAAAACTCCCGTGTAAGAATTTGAAATATATTGTAGGATCTTTTTAGAAGTTGTAGCAAATAAACAGCTGATGGCGAGCAGATATTTTTTGTTAATGTTTCGCTATCTGTCTGCCGGTGTGTATTTTCGTAGATAGCAGCTTTACGTTATGACTCAGTAACTGCCGTAGGTGCCATTAATTTGGCGATTTCACAGTTTTATAGCAAACAATTACTACATTTTGCATTAGACAACTCCTGTTGACGTGCCAAGGCGCCAAGCTGATTCATGTAATCCTATTTTTTTTTGTTTAAACAACCTATTTATTTAGATGTAAGAATGCATTTACAAGTAGGCCTTGTATGAACTGCAGGATTTAGGACTTTAATAAAAATATAAATCAGCTATTTTGCTGCAACAAACTAGAATCGTTCACATCCTTTCAACATTCTCACTAAACTATTGCCAGAATCCATTGAATGGAAGATAGCGTGGAACAACATAAATCAGAGTGCTATATTTGTGTCCATTAATCATACTTGTGGTGTTATTTTGTCCCGTGTCCAAGGGTGGGATGGGGCCCGTTGACCGTCGCTTTGGCAGCTTCAGGCTGACGGTGACGGCTGTCGTAGAGTCGTTGTCGTTTGCCCCCAAGTCCGGCGTCGACGTCCATGACGTGCTGGTTTTGGATAACCCTGGAGAAGAATCTTATATAGTCAAATAACCATAACAATTAACCATATTGTAGGTATCTTAAAGTTAAAATTAGATTGGAAATGGTATCCTGGTTAACCTACAAATATCATTATTCAGTATAATTGTGTCACAAATCTAAGGTAATTATTAAGTACATAATGGATTTCCATTTTGATAAAGGAATGACTAAAACTGTGCCAGCACATTCTTTACGTCTTGACAACACCAACATCCAGATAGCCTTGAATATTATTGTTCTCCTCACACTCAGCATATTCTTTTAGCCTCTTTTCAATTCATTTATATTTTCACCCTTATTTTCACTCTTTTCCCTCTTTACTTCTAGTTTAACTATACATACTGTATACGTTTTTTGTCATCTTATTAGTGTAATTATAGTAACTCCTTTGCGTATCCTTTTATTTCTAATCTTTTTGCAGTCAGCCGGCCTGTACTAATTTTAATTTAATTTATGTACCTAATATGAATAGATGTCACGACAAATAATTATTTTATATATATAGAATACAGATTACCAGCATTTAAATAATAATAAAATAAAATAAACGCGTACACACACTCATACCCCCGCAGTAGGTTTACACCTCTGTCGCGGGTGGCATGGACGACACATTACACATCACAATAACACCTATGACCCGAGTACAAATATTTATCTGTCACATAAATATCTGCCCCGGCCGGGAATCGAACCCGGGAGCCCTCGCTTCGCAGGCAGGGTCGCTACCAACTAGGCTACAGGGTCGTCGTATTACGCTAGTAATAATAGTTCAATATCGTAAGCTGTTTGCAAGCGAAAGACTATTTTGTCGACACTTAGAATGTTTCTCATAGGCCTCATAGCTCATACAGCTTGAACAATACTAATCGTGTGTAATGTAGGCCGCCATCACGTAAGAACCGGTTAAGCATTTATTCAATTTGTAGATAAATACAAAATAGCTACGCAAAATAAGTGTAGGTACAGTTCCTTGCCTTCCTGCGCTGTTATTGCATTATTTATATAGGTACTTACTTACTGTATTTATCTTAGAAGGCGTGTATGTAATAAAGATAATTTGGCAAGCACTACCCTACTAATCTACTATATCATTTTATTGACCCTGTATCTAATGGCGTCTAATGGATTAGGATCTTAAAATGCTGGAACGTGACGTGGGTAACTAGGTATTAACAATATTAATATACCCACTATTAAAGCAAAAACTAAGACCTGCAATCAAATATTTCTCTAGAAAATATGAGTACAAATGTCCGCTCCAGGAGTTGAAACAAATATAGCATCTTGGGATAAAGAGCCGTTTAATTAACGTTACATAGCGCCGAAGAAGTAAAATATGTGAAAGAGCATCAGTCCATACCCGTGGAGAAGGCGTCC
The DNA here is from genome assembly GCA_951805285.1 of Thymelicus acteon. Classification (NCBI taxonomy): domain Eukaryota; kingdom Metazoa; phylum Arthropoda; class Insecta; order Lepidoptera; family Hesperiidae; genus Thymelicus; species Thymelicus acteon. Next base: position 14,318,142 of record OX638213.1, on the reverse strand, counting down.
TTCTTGGGGGGCTCATTATAACTAAGGTTGGAGCTGGAAGCCCAGCCGCGGCCTGCCTTCTCCTTGTCTGCACCGTTTTCTTCATCACGACTCCTGTCAACATATTATATTACATTGACTACAATACAATATTTAAAATTGACGTTGTGTGAACAAGTAAAAGATAAATAGTTCTCATGTAATTGCTGTGTGTAGATGTAGACCAGTGCCGATAGACCACCACATACTAGACCAGTACCGATAATTTTTGGAACCCAAAAAAATAATAGTAGGATGAAAACCATTGAAAAAGAAAGATACAAAAATGAAAGGATAAATAATTTACGGGAATTTACGGGGAGTCGGGAAGTGGGGGAGAGGGAGGGTTTAAGGGTAAAAAACAGTTTATCTCAATTTCCGGCAAAACTACAAGTCCTATGGAAAAAAGTTAAATGGAAAAGTTGTCAAGTATCGTTGAAAAGGTATTCCAAAAATATTATGGGTCTCCTAAAACCATTTTCGGAATTACGGGTCCGTTTGCGAAATATTTGGCTTTAAAGTGCTAATTTTGATTAGAGTCAAGTGTCCCCTGCTGGCTAAACGGTCCAACCGTTTAGATCGACAAGTGAAAAAATCTCAAAAATAGGTTATATGATGAATTTACAAGGAAAACTATCACAGTTATGTTAGCGTAGTTAATGAGTAATAGTCGATAAACTTACTACTTCGGAACCCTACGTTGCGCATGGCCTGTCACGCACTTGCCCGGTTTTGCTACTTAAGTAATAATTGACATATTTCTAGATCAATGAGGTATCATATTGTGTCATAGGTATTATTTCACCGAACTATATTTCGCGGATTTACGAAATAACTTTTTGCTATTGGCCGAAGGCTCTTGAACTTTTTTCATTTGCCATATTTTCACCACACCAAAACCACATTTTACGGAATGTTATTTGGTCATAAATATATAGCCGGTTACTAGGTAGCATTTTCAATATAAATAGTACCATATATAATAAAATAGTACCATAAAAACAGTTAATAATATGTTGTGCTAAAAAATTTGTGACAGAAACGAAACCGACTTCATGCAGTCTTGTCTGTCCTACCCCTAGAATGTAATGTAAACCCGCGTAGACGAGGAGAGGCGAGGCGGCCCGTGAGCTGAGGAGCAGGTGGCGCTCGCCGCTGCGATAGAGGCTGGCCGGCGAAGCCGGCCAGCAAGCCGTAGCTGCGGTAATGAGCGTTAAAACCATCTGCGACGATAAGCTTGCGTGGGACTGCCGCGGCGCCGGAGCCCCGCAGCGCTGGAACCGTGACAGAAACAATGCATGCCTGCTTGCATGTTGTATGCTTGTTTGCACGCTGCATGCCTGCTTTCACGCTGCGTGCGTGCTTGCATGCTGCGTGCCTGCTTGCATGCTGCTTGTATACAAACAAGAGATGAAATATGTGCATAATATGGTATTTAAAACAGTGTTGTAATGTATTTGAACAAATGTTATTTCGGCTAACAATAAGTGTAACTTTGTTAAAAAAAATTCGTACAAATGAAACGTCGGAGTAACTAAAAAAATCGAATAGACAATCGGTCAACTGTAGGGATTGCAATCCGGTGTCATTTTCAATCCGGCCGGATTTTACCGGATTTTCACCAATCCGGCCGGATCCGACCGGATTGATCACGTGATCAGAATTTTTCCTTCTCGTTCCAATATAGACTGTTTTTGAGGTAATAATTTTTTTGGATCGCAAAGGAACGCAAATGCGAGCCGTAATAAAGCCGTAGCACCTAATGACAATCATCTTAATATTATTAAGAGGAAAATTTTGACATTTTATTTATTTTTTTATAATGGATATACTCAAAAACCATTGGAGTAATTTCAAAAAATTTTACACAAATAAAAAGATACATTATTCCTTAGTGAGATAGGCTATATTTTACTGTGATTAATAATATGTTTTTTGTTACTTCATCAGAAGTAAAAATGTTTGACGCCCAGCGAAGTGGCTACGGTTCAGCTAGATTATTATATAGGATGGCGCAAAGTTGCCACCCGATGTTCTTTGACTATACTTTTTTTGTAATAAATGAAAAGCTTTAGTTATGCTATTGGATTTTGTTTATTTCATGTCTAAATACATATTTGTTTTCATTAAGTAGAAAAATGATATCAGCCAAGTGGCTGCCGCTAGAATCGGGCCTCTATGGTCCCAATTTATGGCATTTTCCATCACTCCCGCCAGAACTTTTGGCGAAAGGTTTCCGCATTTATGACGGATATTCTCTTTGTGGGCTTTAAGAATCTGAGTCTTGTTGACATAAGCTCGTGACTTAAAGAAACCCCACTAAGAACCCAAAATAAGTCTAAAGCGGTTAAAACGGGCGATCTTGCCGGCTAGTGCAAATGACGAAAAACGAGAGATTATGATTACTCCGCGTTTTTGAGGAGTATAGCGATTCATGTTTTTTTGATGTGTATTTTGTATCTGTTTTCTACACAAATGTCACAGCAAAACTGATATTTACCACCATTTGAAAAAAATATAGCATCTTCCGATAGGGTAATGATGATTCTTGCGCCACCCTGTATTATACCTGCATCTAGATGTATGTAAACAGTCCGAAAACTGTAATTTTAGTTAGAAGTAAAACAGATTGTCAATACAACTTATTTTCTAAAAAATACTTACATATCAATTGCTGTATTTGTTTCTCTTTATTTTCTTTAAGAAGGGAGCCAATAACAAGTGTACATGTATACTACTACACTTCTTCATAATAATATGTTTAAGGGCGTTTTTCTGTTTTTCTGTTGTAGTGTTATCGCGCATCAATTGAAATACATCTACAGCTTACAGCTACATCCATTTAGGGCAAATATTACAAATTATAAACAAGAAGGATCCGGTCGCCGGATCCAGTAAATTCGACCGGATCCGGTATGCGTAAAAAACGCCGGATCCGGCCGGATTACCGGATCCGGTTTTCCGGATTGCAATCCCTACCACTGTATCAGTTGACTAGGGATTGCAATCCGGAAAACCGGATCCGGTAATCCGGCTGGATCCGGCGTTTTTTACGCATACCGGATCCGGTCGAATTTACCGGATCCGGCGACCGGATCCGGTCACGCAAATTTTTGACAAAATAACCATCCTGTTGCTAGTGTAGATGCTGTAAATGCCTGGTATAGATGTTGTAATTAATCTAGCATGGCATTCCGGTATTCCTAACGTTCAATAAGGATGTTATGTACAACACAAATTACTGAATGGATAAATTGTAAGTTATAAAAGTGTGAAATTATGTTCTCGTTAATATTACTTCTTGTTTATAATTTGTAATATTTGCCCTAAATGGATGTAGCTGTAAGCTGTAGATGTATTTCAATTGATGCGCGATAACACTACAACAGAAAAACAGAAAAACGCCCTTAAACATATTATTATGAAGAAGTGTAGTAGTATACATGTACACTTGTTATTGGCTCCCTTCTTAAAGAAAATAAAGAGAAACAAATACAGCAATTGATATGTAAGTATTTTTTAGAAAATAAGTTGTATTGACAATCTGTTTTACTTCTAACTAAAATTACAGTTTTCGGACTGTTTACATCTAGATGCAGGTATAATACAGGGTGGCGCAAGAATCATCATTACCCTATCGGAAGATGCTATATTTTTTTCAAATGGTGGTAAATATCAGTTTTGCTGTGACATTTGTGTAGAAAACAGATACAAAATACACATCAAAAAAACATGAATCGCTACAATGATATTATAAAAATAGAGGTAGATATGTCACTAGCGCGCCGAAGATGAAGAGCGTAACTTGGGCTAATTAGCCCAACTGCTCGCAGTCGCTCTGTCAATACTCTGTCGATACGCACGCTTTTATTGTTGCCAGAAATCCTTGAGATTTGACATACAGCGTTAAAATGCCCTCGTGTATTATGCGTAAATGCACTAATTACACAAGTATAAGAATTAAAATTCATGGAGTAACATACCACACGTCAGTTATCATAATTTATTGCATTTTATATAATTTCAATATTTCTCTAACAAAATAAATATGGCGGCATGACAACGCCGGCCGAACATAGCTGCCGTCCTAACGAAGAGTGCAATAAGTCCAGTTTTTGGGCAAATTGACTTTAGACCATATTGTAACTACATAAGGTCTTAAATCAATTTGCCCAAAAACTGGACTTATTGCACTCTTCGTTAGGACGGCAGATAGGGCGGACATAGATTAACATACAGAAGTGACGATATGTCGATGCTGTCCCCATTTGTATGTTTATTGTTAAGTACAGAGATAATTTTCTCACGAGTACCCGTATTGTAATAAAGCCGTACCGTATTAGTATCGAGTATTGTAATAGAGCCTAACAAAAAGAAATTCATGAATAATCTATACTAATATATAAAGAGAAAAGATTTGATTTTTTGTTTACATTGAATAGGCTCCGAAACTACTGAACCGATTTGAAAAATCCTTTCACTGTTGGGAAGCTACACTATCCCCGAGTAACATAGGCTATATTATATTTTCAAAAAAATTAGGGATTCTTAATAAAACTCCAATAACGTAACCCAAGGTGTAAAAAAATAAGAAAACCGAAGCAAAGCGAGGGCGGTTACTCGTATAATATAAATTAAAAAGTATATAATACTTAAAACTTTTTTGTATCCGTCGATAAGCAAATAGAAAAATTTAACCCTTATTGTAAAAACATTCGTATAAAATATATATAATATAGTAACCCTTAGTGTAAATATATATTAGATGTGAAGTATGTATTGATGAGTTGTTTACATGCAATAAATTGTGGTTTCATAAATTAAACGTATTCGTATTGAGTACGTCTTTCACCATACGCGACTACGGTTCAACCACAGTAAAGGAATCTAATATATTTATACTGTGGTTCAACTGCGTTGCCAATATAATAAATTAATGTTTTAAAGAAATGCGTTTTATTATCTACCTACAGAATAAATAAGATGCTATGTAATAAGTTAATGAATAACACGCCATACCTACTGCTTAGGCTGACATTACATGAAAAAGGTCGTGGTCCCTGTAAGTAAGCGTATTTACTTTATTCGTAAATGTGTCACCATATTTAATATTTCATCACCGAAATCCCAAAATATTGCTTAAAATAATTTTGAAATTACAACTTCCTTCCTTAAGTTTATCAATCTACTGACTGTACTGAATTTGTTAGTCTTTGCCGAAGCCAACCAATCAAATCATCTGCACGATAATAAAATTAAAATGTCATCAAAAACAAAACTTGTAAAAAAAACCAAGTCTCGCAACTCAGTTCTTCTACCGTAAAAAGTTGTGAGATTCATGTAATACCAAGTCGGTTAATTTATTCAGTTCCTACTTAAGGGTCCTTCTATCTTAAGTTATTACGTAATAAGCTAACCTAACAAGAAACAACATCTTATAGTGACCATATTATCAATATTAAAAATCTTTTCTGTTTTAAATAAATAGATCGACTTGACCATCGCATGAAAACACAATGTATCTCACAAGTAATACCTACATATTATATTAAATTTGATTGTTTAGTGCGATTGCCAAGTCAATCTATTTATTTAAAACATAAAAGATTTTTAATATTGATAATATGGTCACTATAAGATGTTGTTACTTGTTAGGTTAGCTAAGTACGTAATAACTTAAGACAGAAGGTATAGTTAATAGTATCAGGCGTTACTTTGCGAAAATTTATTGTTATTAAGTTAGTATTAGTCTACTTTGCAACAATCCGCGGATAACATGTATGATGGTATATACTTTAAGACATGCGTGGCACCTCCCTCCCTCCCACAACGGAAACATGCACTACAATAATTAATAGTATATACCAACATACATACCAGCACCAACACGTGTTTCGCCCCGAAACGGAGCATCATCAGGGTAAGTTGACTCTACGATGGTTAGTCGCAAAGTGAACATCGTTCACTGAGCGTGGCGTATTTATACCCTACTCGCCCACTGGTTATCTAATGACGTTGTTGATAATTAGTGATTCACGCCGGCAGAAACCGGGTCTGACGTAATCTGGTGATTATTACTGTTGGAAATCCTCAGTAAAGGCGAGTTGGATACATAAATTTGTTCATTCAGCAACTTTTGAACAAATTAATGTTTATACAATGCCTGCTTGGGTACTAAAAATTCAGGCTTCTAGCTTTATCCACAACGAAGTTATAGGGGGTCAAAAATGGCCTGAATTGCTTCGAGAAAAGGATGGTACGGCCGTGCCGCTTTTTTGCTCGACTTGGCGGGGGCACTGCCGTGCCCCCAGATATTGTGGAAATGGGCAGAGTTGCCAACTCTAAATTTTTTTCGATATCTTCACAGTTTTTACTTTAGACCACCAAAATTAAATCTAGTTTAAACTGAAAATCAAGAGGATGTGCAGATTGAAAACCAGTCAGTTTTAGTAGAAATTGTTAAGATTTAAAGTTGATTTACGAATATAAGTATAATTTTCTTAACGTAATATTAAGTTGTTTTGCACAATTTTATTTGTTGGCAACACTGGTCAACGTTTGGTGACGCGAACGACAAACACTAGCTGTCTTTTTCACTATTATGGTTTTAGTAAAGCTATCCTTTTTACATAATTTACCAATGTAGTGATTGCCTGATTGGTGTAGGGAAACAAAAGGTAAACGTGTGTGTGTTTCGGAACAAATTTTTCGGTTGATTTGTAAGGGCATAACGTATCTATACTAAAACATCATTGGAATCGCTATACTCCTCAAAAACGCGGAGTAATCATAATCTCTCGTTTTTCATCATTTGCACTAGCCGGCAAGATCGCTCGTTTTAACCGCTTTAGACTTATTTTGGGTTCTTGGTGGGGTTTCTTTAAGTCACGAGCTTATGTCAACAAGACTCAGATTCTTAAAGCCCACAAAGAGAATATCCGTCATAAATGCGGAAACCTTTCGCCAAAAGTTCTGGCGGGAGTGATGGAAAATGCCATAAATTGGGACCATAGAGGCCCGATTCTAGCGGCAGCCACTTGGCTGATATCATTTTTCTACTTAATGAAAACAAATATGTATTTAGACATGAAATAAACAAAATCCAATAGCATAACTAAAGCTTTTCATTTATTACAAAAAAAGTACAGTCAAAGAACATCGGGTGGCAACTTTGCGCCATCCTATATGATAATCTAGCTGAACCGTAGCCACTTCGCTGGGCGTCAAACATTTTTACTTCTGATGAAGTAACAAAAAACATATTATTAATCACAGTAAAATATAGCCTATCTCACTAAGGAATAATGTATCTTTTTATTTGTGTAAAATTTTTTGAAATTACTCCAATGGTTTTTGAGTATATCCATTATAAAAAAATAAATAAAATATCAAAATTTTCCTCTTAATAATATTAAGATGATTGTCATTAGGTGCTACGGCTTTATTACGGCTCGCATTTGCGTTCCTTTGCGATCCAAAAAAATTATTACCTCAAAAACAGTCTATATTGGAACGAGAAGGAAAAATTCTGATCACGTGATCAATCCGGTCGGATCCGGCCGGATTGGAGAAAATCCGGTAAAATCCGGCCGGATTGAAAATGACACCGGATTGCAATCCCTATACAGTGGCAGACGTGACTTCGATAAAGTAAAATAAACGAAACAATATTAGTTCAAAAGTTTTCGGTGAAATGAAATTCGGTCAAATATTTTTTGACCTTAGTCACTTTATGATAGGTACCCTCTCATCCCGTTTACGAAGAAGGATGATTAAGATTTGTCCTATTTGCCTAGTTTGTTAAGGTTAGATCCATTTAAAAATTTTCAACAAAATTGCTAGGCAAGAGGCGCTTAATGAGCACTTCCGTTTTCTCTCCTTGAGTTAATTGTTTGCGGATGACAGTAACCTATTTATCGTCTGTTTCTCCTCATTTTGTTGTGTTCGGAAAATAATGGATAATGGCAACGTTTTGTTTAACTAGTTCGATTGGTTTTCTCTAATGTTTTACAAATTACAACATATTACCAGTATTTTAGTAGATTCTTTACTTTTGTTTCGTACGTTTCAAACCAGTAATTTTGAGGTATTTATTTAGGGTGGTTTTTAGAGTAGATACTACAAATGGGAATAGATTATTACAAAACTTTGTCATTAAATGAATATATTAATGACAAAGACGCCTGGAAATTAGTGCCGCATCCAGTTCGGCGTAGGTTAGAAGATATTATGTAACTTTTTATGATTTTAAAAGACGTGCGAGGAGTTTCTTTCGGCTTTTCTTCTCCTCCATGATAAAGCTGGACAAACCCTTCCGAAAAGCTGGTAGATTAAAAAATGACGTGCATAAGTGTATCAGTGATACCTATATGAATAAAAGATTTTGATTTGATTTGATTTGAAACTAAGCGCTCTGCCTGCGTTTTCCGGGATAATAAGTACCCTATATGTTATTCCAGATCATGTTCTACATATTATGTTCTAAATGACATGAAAATCCGTTCTGTAGTTTTTGCGTGAAAGAGTATCAAACACGTAACAAACATCCATAGGTATATCCACCTCACAAACCTTCATATTTATAATATTAGTAGGGAGTAGGATTTGTGCGAGATGGAATAGACCCCCGCCCCGAAGACATAACTTTACATAACAACTATTCTGTTAGAAGTATTAGGGTAAAGAAGAATTATTTAGGAGCATTTTTAATAGATAGATTAATTATCGTACACCAGGAAGTAAACATTAAAAACAAAGACATGTAGATAGGAAATACAAAAGGCGGCCTTATCTCTAAGCAGCAACCTCTTCCAGGCAACTCTGAGGTGGTAAGTATATTATTTGAAAGGTAATTTTATTGGCTTTCATTCTCTTTTGATATCATAACCAAATATTATTCAGCTTATGTCATGGAACGTAAAAACAAAACTCATTAATTTTTAAAATAAAACAAAATATGGTTTGGAGTCCTGAAACCATATAAAAAGGGTCGTGTGTGAAAAAAATTGTCATAAGTCCGATAATTCACGCCGCCGCTAGGGACACAGAAAGTAAAAAAATCGAAACTACACCTGTAAAAGCTGCTCAAGTCGTCATTCTAATCCAGCAAGGGTTGTCTCAACGTACTATCGCTCGTCAGCTTTATCTGAGTCAGTCCTGTGTCTCAAAAGTATACCAGAGGTTCAGGGAGACTGGAAGCTTAGTGCGAAGACCAGGTTCTGGCCGTCAGCGATACACTTCTGTGAGAGATGACCGTTTTATTGTCTCCACTTCGCTCCGGAACCGACACCTGACCGGCGTTGACATCCAGCAGCGGCTCAGAGAAGTTCGAGAGAGGGCTGTCAGCGAGTGGACAGTGAGACGAAGACTTAAAGAAGCAAACTTACAAGTAGCGACCGTCGAGGAAGAGTTTACAGGAGACCGGGGGAGCGATTTTCACAATGCTGTTTTGCGGAAACCGTGGCATACGGGGGTGGGTCCTGTATGATGTGGGCAGGGATTTCTATCGAAGCAAAAAGGGAGCTGATATTCGTACCCGGTGGAGGTCTTGGGTAACTGGACAAAGATACTTCAACAACATTCTGCTAGACCATGTGCTTCCCTACGCCGGTTTTATTGGTCAGGATAAGCTGTTAATGGACGATAAAGCCCACCGCTACACCTGCTACACCGCTGCAGACACAATACAGTACCTGGAAGCAGTCGGGATTCCCACACTAGACTGGCCAGCCTGTAGCCCTGACTTGAATCCAATTGAACATTTGTGGGATGAGTTGAAGATGGCCAGCTCCATCGTCGATTGAGGACCTAAACACTGCTTTAGTGGAAGAGTGGCAGGAAATCTCATAAGATTCCATCAGGAAACTCATCCGGTCGATGACAAACCGATTACGAGCAGTCATTAGAGCCAGGGGGGGGGGGGGTAATACAAAATATTGAGGTGGAAGAAAATAAAATTGGAAATAAAATATCTTTAATCGCAAGTGTAGTTTCAAGAGGAAAGTAAAAGTGTTTAAAAAGGATTAATAAAACAATAGGTAACTGTTTACTATGAACCGCCCAAGTCTCTTAGTATTGTTAGGTTAGACTCTTTTGCCCCTTTTTGCTCACTCTGCGCAGTAAGTTCTTGCGCTGTTAAATGAGAATCGCTCCCGTTATATCCAATTAATTTGCGTTCTTCACCAGAATATTTTCGGAATAGGATTAACGCTAACACTACATACTCAAAGCCCCACTAGGATTCTTTGTCGGTGCTATGGACAACACACAAACAGAAGACATACAAACCAAGGCCATGAATAAAATTTCCAACTAACATTCAAAAATGATTTCTGCCTCGCTGGGAATTTGGGAATTAGGATGGCGCGGCGCGGCGGCGGTTCGGCGGTGGTAACCATTATGCGAGTCGTTAAATTTCCTAACCCTGATATCTACTTATCACACTTTTAGAACCATTCGGTTCAACAAAATTGGAATAACATATGAAACGTTTCAATAAACCTGTAAAATCGAATGTGAGTACAGTTTAAAGTTTTACGACGGACCGATGTAGAGTTTAAACATACAAATATCTTACAATATTTAGTTTGTTTTCCTTTACATGTAGGAGTAAGCTACATTACGTCAATCCGTCAGAGTAACCGGGCGTAATGCAAACAATACGGAAAAACATTTAGAATTTGGAATATTGCCATCTTTCTCTTTTTATGGTTTTGTTGTAGAATGATTTTATAACCGGAAGACATCTCCAATTTGCTTTTACAGTGGAATTTACTATATACTTACGCAATATATCTACAGTAACATGTACCTAATTATTTATGTACTATGTATATCGCTGTAAGAGAATGGACATTTTTAGCCATAATGGGGCGGCAGAATACTGACCCAATAACACTATGCCGGCGTTGGTGGCCATCGTGTTGTAAAGACAAAAGCATTCGGGCTTCGTTAAGTCAGCCGTAAAACGATTCGTCGTGTTTCGGCATGGGCATGAGGCTTGATAAGAGGCGGTTCTTTCTCCTCTCTTCTACCTTATAAAAGTGACATATTTTGTAAGATCTGAGTGTAATGAATTATTTTAGGATAAATGTGCGACTTAAACGAGGCTTCTAAGGTGAAAAGAGTTTTGACAATTATAAGTAGAAAACTTATAAAGCTTGCGTCGATACGATAATGCATACTTAGATGAGGGAAGGACTAAAAAAACCGGACAAGTACGAGTTAAACTCGCGTGGAGAGGGTTTCGTACTGTTATACTTGGACCCTGTAAGGTAGGTACTTTATGTTGACTAGACCCCCCTTTCCGTTCTGCCCTTTTTTGCAAGCTAGCATCTAGTTCTCTTTATAAGCACCCATTTGGGCCCGGCGCGCCAGCCAGTCATTGAGAGTATAATTATTATTATGTTCCTTGAGACCATTTTTTTTTAAATTCTAGCTTCAGTAGTTTCGGAGGTAAGAGGGGGGGGGGGGGGGTGGGGGAAATGGTCAACTTTCGGCTTCGTTTTTGAATAAGTTAAAGCTATCTAGGTATTGTAGAACTAACGCCGCAACTCAGAGTAACTAACGGTTACTTAAATCGCTCCTTAGTAAAGAATCACCATACAAATTCTGCACTAAGGAGTTGGGGCGTAAGTAAAACAAAAATATATTTGAGATCCCTACAACAAGCCCTATCATTTCAAATGCCACCGCGATGCAGTTTGCTGTTGTTTACTCACAATCAGTTGTTTACGTTATGCCTTCGTCTTTGGAGTCGGAAATGCATTATATGAGTTCCAAATTCCAACTCATTTGGTCCAGTAGTTTCGGAGAAAATTGGCTGTGCTTTGGGACAGACAGACACAGGAGTGATCCTTTAAGCCTTTTAAAGGAAAAACATAAAACGGAATCCTCAAAGTTTAAGGGTTCCGTTTTTTTTTCGTACGGAACCCTAGGAAAATGGGGAAGGTTTCATCTGTTACTGAACAATCCGGTTGTTTTAGATTTTTCTTTGCGTACTTAGTGAAATGGAGACTTTTTCTGATCTCACTTGTGTAACTGAACCGACGAGAATGCTTGTAAGTTAAGATTGATTTCCCCTCAGGCCACATAATAAAAATTTTATACCTATGGGCATTTTATACAAAATGTTGATACTTATATTATTCTCGTACATCAGAAGAAGAGTAGCTATCTACCAAAAATATGTTATCATGGAAGGAAGGTACCTACAAAGGAATTCCAGAAATGCAAAGACTCCATCTGTCTAAAAACGTTTAAATTTTTTGTTCCTATGTGGCTTGTAGAAACCAAACGTGTTAACCAATTTTGATGATTCTTACGTCAATCGATTCATCTTAACCTTGCGAGTGCTACTAAACGTGACAATAATCAAAATTCATCACATCGACCACCAGACGTCATATTGTCAAAGTAGAAAATAAAAAAATCAACGAACTAAGTCACGTAGTACTAAGGGTATTGTATCCAAAAATGATTTTTAGGTTCCTTTCATCATTTTTCATTTTAAGTAACAATTTCTGAACAAGTCTTGAAGGAAATAAGAGATTAATTTAGAATTATAATAATAGAGACCTGGGTTACCACAGGTCCATTTTCGTATTCAATTATTGAAATTTCTTTCAGATAACGCCAATGAATGAATGAATGAAATTTGTCCAAAACTTTCAAATAATAACTCTTTTGTCAACTGCGTTGGAATTGAAAGAATGAGCATTAATTTTTCCTAAATAAGCTCAAGTCAACCTATCTATGTAGGTATAGGTACTATATCTATAGGTACGGGTTCCGCCGAAACCGATCAACAGGAGATCTTCTAGCGTATGCCACACATATATGGGGCGAGGCCCTCGAGAAAAATGGGGAGGCACTTGCTGTCTCCCTTGACGTCTCGAAGGCCTTTGATAAGGTCTGGCACGCTAGCCTTCTAAGCAAGCTTCCAGCTTACGGCATATCCCCTGGCCTTATCGACTGGGTAAAAGACTTCCTGAGCGACCGGTCCTTCCGCGTTGTAGTCGATGGCTGTTCATCGAAGACGATGGCTACAAATGCCGGAGTTCCTCAGGGGTCCGTTCTCTCTGCCACTTTATTTCTGCTACATATAAATGACCTGCTTATGCCCGGTATCTATGGCTACGCAGACGATAGCACAGTGGTAGAGAGATACCTACCAAGTTCCAGGGCCAGTCGGGACGAAATTCAGTCTGAAAGAGAGGCCATGGTGGCTCGTGTGAATCTCACACTTCGGGCTGCGTCCGAGTGGGGCGAAGCCAATCTTGTGAGATTCAACGCCACTAAAACGCAGACGTGTCTATTCACCGCCAAGAAGAGCCCGTTTACCTTCGCTCCTACTTTTCGGAATGTGTCCTTGGATTATACCGACTGCCTTCAGTTGTTAGGAGTAGAGATATCCTCGAAACTCAACTTTGGGTGGTTCATCGAGACCAAAGCTAAGGCTGCTGCAAGGAAACTTGGTGTCCTTGCAAGGGTGCGACGGTACTTCACACCCAGGCAACTCTTAAGCTTGTACAAAGCTCAGGTTCGGCCGTGTGTGGAGTACTGTTCGCACATTTGGGCAGGTGCAGCCAAATGTCACCTTTCTGCTTTGGACTCGATGGAGAGGCGTGCGAAGAGGCTCATTGGTGACCCAGATCTGGTTGAGACCAATCTTCAAAGCCTCGGGCACAGGCGCAGAGTAGTCAGCCTCTCGGTTTTCTACAGGGCACATTTCGGAGAGTGTGCGCAGGAATTGTTTGAGATAATTCCCCCATCTGCGTTTCTCCATTGAACGACACGACGCACGGCGGGTATCCATCCTTTTGTCGTGAACATCCCGCCGGTACGGACGGCGCGGTTTGCCTCGTCATTCGTTATACGCACCGCGAAGGACTGGAATAACTTGCCTGCGTCGGCGTTCCCGCCAGCCTATGACGTGGATGTCTTCAAGAAAAGAGTGAATAGGCTTTTTCTAAGTTAATGTGCTCACCATCTTGGACCACATCTACACTTACCATCAGGTGGGATTGTGGTCAAGCATTAACTTATTCGTGTAAAAAAAAAACACATTTTTCGACTTTTCCCATACAAAGCAAAACAGTAGGTACCTAACGAGCTAGCTGCTAGATTTGCTCAAATTATTATACTTTTCATAGAAGAGTATACTGCAAGGATTATTACCCATACCCACCTTCTTTATTTGCTCTCATAATAATTTTTTTTTTCAAATCAATGGCAAAGTACCTACTCCAAGGAAACATTAAATTGCACCTTGGCCATTTATGTATGAGTGCCATGATAGTGGTAAAGAAATTATATTTATCTCTTATCATCTCTATTGACTTGGAAAAATATTTTTCATTTGGAATTTTGGATATAGTGGATGTCATCCAGACTGGTTCCATATTTATGAAAATTCCGTTCTAATGATGGAATGAGTAAAAGTCTTCCTTTATCAGTCTATTTCTCTGAAGTGGGTTATTATTTTATAATTTATTATATTTATAATTACATAATTATATTATATAATTATATTTATAATTACATAAAGCAAAAGTTGCTACAGGTGAAAATTTTTAGCCTTCTAACATAAAAACATATTTTCTTACTCAACGATGCGGAAGAATGGCTTTAATATGATTTAGGTGCTAGCATTCACTGGAGCGTTTAATCTTCCGCTAATAGAAATAATAAAATTCAGGTAGATTAGTTACCAATTTTGAGGAATGTCGTGACAGGTGTTTGTTGAAATTTCTCCACAACAATGAACTGGGTGAACGCAGCGACTACCTTGGCGGTATACTTGACCTATTTGTTAAAGTAGGTGATTGGAAGTAGGTGTTACTTTCCGTTGTTTCACAGCAGCACTGACCGTGACGCTGGCGAGTTCCAAGTGGAGAGGCTCGGCGTGGATACTGTGAAATCGTCGTCTTTCTTGCGTCCGCCGTGCTCCTTGTAGTCGCGGAAGCAGCGCTTGCAGCGCGTGGGCCAGCGCACCTGCGGGTGGAAGCCCAGCGGGCACAGCGGGTCGCCCTTCGCCAGCGGGTACAGGTGATGCATCCTCCGAACGTATCTACACGCACACTACAGAAATGCACCTCACAAATGTCAATGTTTACCTAAATGCCACAATTCTCACGTCAATCGCCCGATCACATTCCTCTGTCACGCATCATACCGCACGTCCATCCTGGAAACGGAATTTTGTCCGTGACCACGCATCACTGGATAATATTTATGGAATGGGTTTTACGCTATAAATAATAATTTATTTAACTAGCAGCGCGGTCGAAGCGCTCGGACGTCTGCACCGTACACTGGCAATAAAAATATCCCACCGCTAGCACCGAACCGGGCGACCTAAATCGGCGGCTCCGAACCGGCCACTCCGGGTTTCTCCGAGATTCGAAACGCGTAAATACAAATAATGTGCGCCGCGAGTATTTCGTGATGCAACGGCGCGGGAGGGCGTCACTGTGGAAACGAAACGCGTAAAGGATCTCGGAGTGGGTCGCAGGCTGTGAGTGGCAGGCGGCGGGCGGCGCGGGCGGTGGTCGAGCCGGCTCCCTGGGGACTGGCGGCGCCGCGGGCAGCGTGCCAACACCGGCCAGTGGCTGGCTGGCTGCTGCTGCGCCACTCGTGCCACACTCGACACACTCACATCACATCACAATCGTACACCGCATCGCATGCCGACGGTGCTCGCTCGCTCGTGTCAATAAAAATAAAACGGAGTCGCGTCGGGCTCGGGGCGGTCCGCCTGCGCCTGCGCCGCGATACGAGGTGTAGCAATAATTAGTTCTTTCTTATATCTTTCATCGCTTTCCTCAAATAGATCGCAGGGTGAATAGTGGTAAAAACATTCGCCGAACGTCAGAGCGATATTAAAAACTTGCTGCACGTCACGACTTCATGAATGGGCGTTGACGTCAGTTTAACTGGTGGGAACGTGAAAAGCCCAATCGTTAAAAACCCTTGAGCAAGAGTCAGCCGCCAAACGACTCGTCGTGTTCCGGCTGGGGGCTTGAGAGCCAGTTCTTTCTTTCTTTTTCTTCTCTCTTTCTTGGTCGGCAACGCATCGGTGATGCCTTTGGTGTTGCTGATGTCCATGGGCGACGATAGCCACTTACCATCAGGTTAATCGTCAGCTCGTTTGCCGGCTATTTCCATAAAAAATAAATAAATAAATAGGTACTACAATACTAATATTGTAGTACAACAATATTAGATGGCAACATAATTATTATTATACCGATCTTCTGTACCAAGCCACAGCGGAAACTTGGTGTAAACGGAAAGTGTAATCATGTGTAAGGTAAACTGAAGGAACAATACATTAAAAATAAGTATATTTATTGTCAATAATAACAATTATAACCAACATTACGAATACATTTCAGACTTATGATATAAATTCGCAAGATTATGCTGTCATTAGGTTCGAGTGTAAATAATGATTACATTGTTATAAAACACCCCTTTGTTGAAATACAGTGTAGAATATAAAAATAAGTGATGTAGGATAGTTAATATATTTGGAAGTGAATCAGTACTACAGAGTCAAGGTTAGCTAACAAAAGTCGCCTTCGTTGAGAGGCTCGTCTTCCTTCTTGTCGTACACCAGCGTCTTGTAGATAACTTCTTCAAGATGCAACGCATTCAGTCCTTTTGGCTCAGCTACTTTAATCTTGACGTCTCCCGGATACAATATTTCACCTTTATTTTTCGTACATCCCATTACCAGCGACTTTTGTAATTTGTCAATGCACGGAATTTCTAAAATATAAAAAAAAATATAATTTGGACGGGTACTTGCAATAAATTATGACAAAGTTCCACAATAACAAGTGACAACAACAAGTGAGTTGAAATTGAATAATGGGCTATCCATAATGGTCAAGATCATAGGGGCCAGTGGAAAATATATTTACTTTACCTATACATTGTATTATAAGTCTAAAATCACATAATAATAGGATTTCCTATCTATGTGCCTTTTAAGTAAAATAATAGTTTAAAAACTAAAAACACGCTTTTATATTGTCACTATAAATACTGAAGAAAAAAAATTGGGACAGTGCTGTTAACCATTAAGGAGTTCCCTCGGCTGGAGCCAAACAAGGGAGTAGTATCAGATCAAGCTTGTTTCAAAAATGCATTGTCATCAGAACTAAAGCAATGTGTATTTCAACTCCTAAGGAAAACTGGAAGTTATTAGGCTTGCAAGATTTGACCCAAACAGGGCAAGTTAAATACTAGCCTTGATAACAGGATTGTCAAGTATCAAATATCCTACTCCATCTATTTATGATACTTACATATAATCTAATTAGCAAATGAGCATGCGATATGTATCTCATATTATGTAGATTATGCGTAACCATAGTCAATGTCTACAATTTCAGTTGTTTTATCAGAGTTGGTGAAAGGTGGAACAAAATACTACATATTTACTACTTCACTGTGGTACCAATCCTAACTTGGAAAATATTTTATACCTCTCAAAAATTATTTCGCCTGCTGGAAGATTCACTTTACCTCGCACAAATGTCAGGATTTTGGGCAGGTGTAATTTAGTAAAGAGAATCTTATTTATCTATTCCTAAACGTGGAAATCGAGCTACATAGCTCAGGTTCGATTCCCAGCCGAGGCAGTTTATATAACATTCTCGATTGGATGGATT
Organism: Thymelicus acteon; assembly: GCA_951805285.1. Classification (NCBI taxonomy): domain Eukaryota; kingdom Metazoa; phylum Arthropoda; class Insecta; order Lepidoptera; family Hesperiidae; genus Thymelicus; species Thymelicus acteon. The sequence continues at coordinate 14,300,443 of OX638213.1, read as the reverse complement.
CTTGGATGTTACGAATGTCTTATTAGTATTCAGTTATCCTTACCAACACGACATGGAACCCTAGTGCGGGGGTAAGAGTTTGTAAGTTTCTTTCGTAATTTCTTCTCCATGACAAAGCACCTTTCCGAAATGGTGATAGTTTAAAAAAATTACATTCATCATGGTATCAGTGATACCTTAGTCCTATATAATTAAATTAATTTGAATCTTAAAAAGCGTTTAGCGTTGAATGTAACTGACCTGAGGTAACTACTTTCTTGATGGGCGTCCCTAGGGAGGCCTCGATGACGCGCACGTCCCGCACCAGCTGCGCAAACTCTGCCGGCGTCAGCGAGCACACGTGGTCCGTACCCTTCATACCCTTGTCTAGGGTTATGTGCTTCTCTAACACCTGCAAATTGGACAAGTCGATTGGAATTCAAAAGTCTGATGCTTATGCGTATATCCGTTTATGTAGTCATAATAATGTAATATTAAGTACACTTTTGTACTGCTTTGAATTTGAAAGTTTAAATAAATAAATGACTACATATTCGTCAGTACACTATCACTACTATATTGGTCCATTAAATAGAGTTACCTTAGCTCCGAGGGCCACTGCGCCCAACGCCACAGCCGTGCCCACTTCCTGGCCAGAATACCCAACTGGGATGTCGAAGGTATTCTTGTAGTCTTGCAACACAGTCAAGTTGCAGTCCTCGAAGGGCACGGGATACGCCGATACGCAGTGCAGTAAGCAGAACTGCTTGTGTTCCGCCGACACTATGTCGTAGATGGTCCTCACAGCCGTCTTATCGACCATTCCGGTGGAAATTATCAGGGGAATTTTCTTAGACGCAGCGTATTTCAGGAACAACAAGTTGTTCGAGTCGCCTGAACCTATTTTGATGAATGGGACTTTTATATTAACCAGGAAGTCAAATGACACCTGAAAATAACATTAGTGTCAGGTGGATACAGACAAGCTGGGAACACCCGGGTCCTGTCTTTAATCGAACATCGATATCGTCCGTGAACTTCTGAGATCTTCTATCTGACTATATACAAATTTTACAGGAGGAACAATAAACTGATTTATTTAGTCTCGGTGAAATGTATTGAAAAAATAAAAAATCACTTGGTTTGTTTTTAAGTCCTTTTACTAATAATGTTGTAATATAGCTATTATTTTGAGCTTTACTTTATTTTATAGAAGTTAAGAGCTTTTAGTTTTCGAATTATAAACAAAATGCAGATAGGAGATATTTCAATTAGTTACTTAGGAGGAATCACCACCAAAACTATACACGAGGTGTAAGTATCTGAAGATAGGATTATTTAAAAAAGGCCAGTAAAATATTAAAAACAAAATTAGTTCTTTATTTTCCTTAATAATCAAACAAAAACCAAAATTAAATCTTCTGACATTTAAAATATATTTAAAATAAAAAAAAACACATCACTATAGTTATCACAGGGGCGGATTTAAACAGTCTTCTTTGAACAACTTAAAAATATTGTAACAAAAATAATGTTTGTCTTCTATTATAATAATCATCTTTTTCAGAGTAGTAGAAAAGGAAGGATCATAATGAATTATCGTTAATGATCGTAATGAGGTAATGAGTCATAAAAGGAATGGCAGTCCAATGGAATTACTGACTTCAGTTCCTGTAAATGTTTGTACTTCTGGTTTGTGATTGGTATTCTATTTCTATGCAAAGGAGGATACTCTCTTACGATTGAAATTTTGTTAACACGTTGAGGGAGAGTATCCCAATCGGAATCAAATTCTAGTTTATATTTAATGATACCGTCTTTGTTGTATCTAATAGCTCTTATGTCGGTAACTTTCGGATCTCCAGTCTTACGACCTGGCCGTATTGAGTTATAGCGCAATGTTTCAGGAGACGAAAAGTTTTTAAAAAATGTGTAGTCAACCATAAAGGCTTCATAGGGATTTCTGCGGGCTTCTTTAGTAACCGATATAAAATCGCTTGGAAGGTGTATTAATCTATTTTTCAATTTTCTCTCTATGGCACTGTGCACACAGTCTCCTTCCATCTGAGTGTGACCAACCTCAAGATACTTTTGAACTATGCAAACTTCATATTGCATAGAAAAGTTCAATAGGGCATTGGATAAAATATTATTTCTGTTTTGGCTTGTACAACCATCTGAGTATATTATAATTGGTAGTTGTTTGGGTAGGCAATGGCGAGTCAAATAATCTATAATGAATGTTGCGTAGGTAGATGCTGATAAATCACCTTCTGTTTCTGTAAACCAGTAACAAGTACACTCATGTGAGGCCAAATCGTAAATGGAAAAATTGTGCACACACAATTTGGTCTTGTAATAAACTGCGCTTGCAGTAATAAATGGACACACCTTAACAGACTGTAAATCCATAGTCAAAACAATACACTTTCCATTAATAGCTTCACTTTTGTCTTTATTTTTTTCTTCCCGAGCTCGATTTTTCTTACGTAGATGTATTTGGAAGTCATCCTCAGACACATTACCAGTCTGATGACCCACACAGGTATCACACATGTCCTTTTTTATCGTATGAATAGCTATATTTTTGGATTTTAGTGTGTGTGTAAATTTATTTCTAGCATAGGGATCCACCTCGTTTTCTGAACAATATTGTTTGTACGTATTGTATAAGTGATTTATATTGCGATAAATGGGCTCTAGGTAGACTTTGTTGGTATTGAGGCGATTGTAATGCGACGGCATTTTAGGCAACCCATCCAAAAAGCTATTAAGGGCATCCGCACGTCCCTGACAAGGTAATGCTTTGGGACGGCGGTTACGATTCATATTTTCTTCAGATGGATGCATGCCACATTGCCCTTTTTTTGCCCAACTCTGTACTGAAAATGATCCAAGACATAGAGTCTGAAGAAACATTTCACGACATACTCGCTTCTTAGTTGTAGTGCCATTATTGGGATTACTAACAGGAAGAAAATAAATTAAAGTACCTGATCTTCTCGAAGTTTCAGATACTGTTAGTCTGCCTTTTCCCTGAAAAGTTACATTATTAGCTACGTACACTTTTCGTTGATGCCAATCCATGTCACTCCAGAATTGATGGAATATCTTATCCCTGTCCTCATCTCCTACTTCATCACAACATCTAATCTTACTCTTCCTGCAGAAATTCGAATTACACCTAGGTCCTAGAACTCTTGAGTTTCGCAGTTGGGGCTGCACTTTTTCACCTCTTGGTCGTTTGTACCCTACATACTCTTTACCCTCCATTCGCAATCGCTTGGTAACATTTTTTCTCCATCTTTCTGGTTGAGCTTCTTTAAGTCGACGTCGGCCTTCTGTCATATCTCCATAGTGAACTACCTCTTCAATAGTTTCCGTTATTTGAATATTTGGTTGGATATTTTCGGAATTAGAGCTTATGGTATCACGGTTAGGTGGTTCATAATCGCTGTCGTCATCTGGCGAAAAGTCGTCACAAAATGTAGTAGTAGAATCTGGTCTAGGTGGTGATGGCAGTACTAAAAAAGGGAGTGAATCTATCGCTATCAAGTCTTCTAACTGAACCAGATCTGGGTTGTCATCAGTATTAAATGACCCCAAGATCAAACTTTCTTCTGCGGGAGTTTCGTGCCTTTCATTCGAATGTAGTTCTGAAAATGTGGTCATACCAATATGTTCCGAAACAGAAGTAGAAGTTGAAATTGCGGGTGCAATATTCTGTGCTTCACTTGAGCTACAAATTATTTTGACTAGTGCATGAGCCCTGTTTCTTGACGCCATTATTGCTGAAGCAATATTGCAAAAGCTGAAAAAAAAAACAATCAAAAAAATTATGAAAAATCAAACGTTATAATTATAAACCTACCTACCGTAGAGATATCGATTACAATTATGTAAATAATTTAAGCTAAAAGAAGTTGACTCCAATACAAATGTATTCTATATGATTAGAATCCTAATACAAACGGTACAGTTATACGTAAAAATTGTTTAAAGAAATTACTCCTATCTGTTAAATAAAGTTAAATGTGTCTCAGTTACATTTATTTTTAGCATTCTAGGAAACAAAACTAATAAAACAATTTAGGGTATTACCAACATTAGTCTTAATGACCAATTTGAGTGTAAAAAACTCGAAAAACTTACTTTTTGTCACCAAACGCCTTACAAGTGCGACTTCGTAGTAATCTATGGTACACGCAGACTTCGAAAAAACTGTCAGTTCGGAGAAATTGCCGCCAAATATAGGGCGACTAAATTAAAGAGATATTTCTCCGAAAGAATATCATCTATACTAGTGACTACTTAATTTAGGAGGTTAATACATTCGATTGGTTCTACACGTTGTCAAGAGATGGCGTAAAAATAAATTTTTGCTAAAAATGTTAGTTAGGAGGTGTCAGAAGTTCACGGACGATATGTTTTAATGCGATTTTAAGTAGTTTTAAATACATACATTTAAAGGTGCACTATACAGACATATTATAGTTAAAATATTTTTAGCCAACATAAGCCCAGACGAGGAACACGATGTCAAGTGGTCCTTAACACCTATTGATAACAGTTAACATCAAAGACACATAAACATTGCCAGTTATCAATTTGCGGGTGATTCACTTATAGCTGGCTGTCCGACAGTACCACCTTGTACTTTTCGCCCTTTCTCTGAATCGTTGTGAACTGATCTTTATACCACTTCGCTACCAGTCGGCAGTATGGAGAGAATGTGATCAGGTACATAGAGAAACTTCTATTACAATCGCACAGCTTCGTATACATGCATAAGTAGGTACATAAAAATAAAGTAGGTGGTAGTAGGTGGAAAAATATAGCGATTACGTATTGTGTTATTTATTACACATAAATAAATGTTCTTTTTTGTGCTTAATTTTGTGTCTTAATTATGTAATTAAATCAACGGCGTTTATCTAAATATAAAACGGTGTATAGGTGTTCCTCGCCTTACGGTATAATGTTGCTAAGTTGCGAATAGAGACTGGATAGCCTTGAGTTAGTTGCGGCTTAGAAAACCTTAGAGCTTACAATGAATTTTGCGACACAGATACATGTACGCATCGTATAACATGTGGTATAACTGTATGCCACATGTGGCGGGGATATGACCAATACATGCTGTAGGTATATAAGTACAATACATTAATATGTGAACTTCTACCTACCTATAAGTATTCCATACTTAACAATTTGATTTAATTGGAATTTAGTTTCAGTAGAATTTTAATGCATACATAAGTATTTAAGGCACTTAAACTACACTATTTTTTAAGTACGCAATTTTTGATAACAAAAAACTGAAAAAATTTATGCAAAATATGCCAATAGAATTTGCATTAAATAATACGTTATGTACCTATACACACATACATGTACCTATCAGTTCCAAAAACTGCATGTTTATTTAAAACACTCAATATCTTATCACGATTGATATAAACAAGCTAACGCAAGATATTGTTGTTGTCTACCACCTTTTAAATTAAGTTTACTGTAATAATATAAAAATTCATATAGCAATAATATTTATTGTAGTAATGTTGTTGTTAATATTCATATGAGTACATTTACGTAGGCCGTTAAGTACTGATAAATTATGATTATAACATCATTTAAAATAACTTTAATTATATTTTGTACCTTATCAGCCACTGCTTCCATTACTCAAATTAGATTTTAGTGGTTACATTGACCAAATTATTTTGCTTTTTCACCCGCGATTTAGTAAATAAAATAAAAATTGCAAGTATGGTTTAAGTACTTAAAATATTATTATAATATATTACCATGTCCATCGCTGACGCTGTAAATAATATTCCAACTTCATGTGCATATTTTAATAGTTCCCTATATTGTGATTCAGAAAATTCTAGATGTCGTTTGTGTTCTCCATAAGTCTTGCCCCAAGAATTGGCATTGTCATACGGCCGATCCAAATATTTTGATGTGAATTTCTCTTTGAGGCATGTTTTTTGAAATTTAACGCAACTTGCGCCCGCATCCTGAAAAGAAATAGGTCGATTGAATTTTAATGCTTCTAGTCGAAATAAAGAGTTTTTCTGTGAATAAAAAAAACATAAAGATCTGGCAATAAAAAAGTGAAAGGACTAAAATAATAAAAATAAAACTCATTTGAAGTGTATCTGAATAAAGCTGTTCCTAACGCTTTCAGTAATAAAAGTAATGGTATTTATGATTGATGATCTAAAAAGCTGTTAAATCTCAAATAGTCTGTAAACCACATACTCTTTATTAAAATAAAGTTATTGTAGCCGAAAAATATCTAGGTATTTGTTAAAAGTTAAAACACATAGCTATTCAGCTCCATTATCTATATTAATTAAAATAACGATTTCATGTAACATAAAACAAAGGAACAATAAAGATTAAGACGTGTTGACCGCTCATTATTGCTGGCAACATTTCAAAACTTTAATCCACCAATGGACGAAAACAAAGACGCACTAAATGTTTTGGACTTTGGTACACTTTCTAGAGGAAGTTTTTGGGTGATATTTGCACAGAATTTGACCCCGAATAGTTACAAGATATACCTAATAATTGCAGATATTTCACTTATTGTCAAAATATGGCTATTACTTGATATAAATATAACAATATCCTCCATGTACAGGTTCTTTGTTTTACAAACAATGCAGTAAGTAATAGATTTATTTTGTCCAAAACAATTGACAATGTATTGAAAGGTCACTTGGCTGCCATCAAAGCGTTATTTATACGCCAATGATCTAATGACTAAGCAACATCTAATACGCATTAGACATTAAATTATAGGAAGTATTTATTGTTTATGTTTTTGTTTTGGTAGTCTGGACTTGTAAGTTAACTTTCTTTGATAAAAAGAAAAGTTTCCCTATCTACCTTCTAAAATTATATTAAAATATAAAAGTGAATTAATTATAAAAGTGAAAACAATTAAAACATTGGTAGATAAGAAAGAATTCGTCGCCATACGATTTTTAAATGTCATTCATTATGTACGTTCATTGTTTAGTTTCTGATAGTTAAACACAGTGGTAATCTAAAAGCAAAGCGAAATAAAAAACTTACCTTGGCGGCCTTTATCAATTTTTTTGCGATTTCAATGTCACCTTGATGATTTTGTCCAACTTCAGCTATTATAAAACACGGGTTGCTGCCGCCGATTTTTATGTCCTCCGTTATCTTGACTTCAACCATTTCTTCGGCCTTCAGTGTTCCATATAGCAAAACAATGTCGAACTGACCCTCGACGCGAACTACTTGTAGGATAAACGAGTCAGTAATAAAGAAGTTTATCGACCTCCGCCGGTATCGGATTGCGTAAATAAGGTCAATTCAATATAAAAGCGAGCTGCTTGCTGCGCGCCCGCCGCACTAGTGCGATGTGCTAGTGCGCGCCGCCGCGGCCGCCCGTGGTACCCACTCTGCATGATAATTGATAAAAACCAGTACTGGAGGGCATCGCTCGTGTTCATAATTAGTAACCAAACCCGTCGGTAGATAAATAACAAACGCCTCGAGAACACAAACATTGCTTTATTACGATTTTACTTTACAATACAATACATATTTATTATTTACATGCATTTCATTAGCGTTCGTGAGAAAGTTGCAATTTTACACTGTGCAAGTAGCTATTTTGATAATGTCTTCGTGGTTCTTAAATCTGTCACCTAACGCTCTATTAACTCTAGATTCTGTCATTTTGCCAAGGAAGCCCGAGATATAGCGGCCCGCGTCGATCAGTTTCACTAGATCAACGTTGGTGTTCGCTCCCAGGCCATATAGGAAGTACACGAGGTCTTCTGTAGCGAGGTTCCCGCTAGCACCTCGGGCGTAGGGGCACCCGCCCAGCCCGGAAATGGAAGAATCGACGGTCTTGATGCCGAACTGCAAGACAAGGACCGCATGATATTATTGGATGACGTCACTGACTAGAATGTGTTTGTTTACGTTCGTATTTAGTCACAAAGTTCACTATTATAGATTCAATGCTATTACCAAGCGAGCTTATCAGATTAGTGCCGTATTTTACTCTTTGATAAGAATTTATAATATGCAAATATGAGACTTACGAATGAATTACTTTGTACAAATTTTGGATAAGTAAGCTTCATAGTATCACAAGTAGGTTATGGCACACCCAATGATTCGTACGCTGAGAATGAAGATAAATTACAGAGAGTGACACATGCATCATTATGGTGTGGCCATGGTGTGGCAGAAATAAATCAAATTAGAATACCTCTATCAATTAATCACTGACTATGGTAGGTATTATACCTATAGACATATTTGTTGAGATGTAGGTAGATATTATATTTTAACATTTTTAACTAGTTCGCTGCTACTAGCAGTACCTAAGTAGCACTACTATTATAAACTTATTATTATGAGTTATCATAATTTAAAATAAATTAAGAATCATTTAATCGTCAATGATTTAGAAAAGGTTTTATTATCAATAAATTATTATCTACAATAGTTAATTTCTCCGACGAATACTTAGTAATACAATATTACAATAAATCTTAGATTTATAAATTTGTCGACATGTTTGGGTTTATTTAAACGTGTAAATAACATGTTACAATAACAAATATGTAACAGTAGCCTAATATGAGTGCGGGTTAATAAGCATAATAAATAAGGCGTCGTCCTAAAACCGCTCCAATTTACTGAAGATTATAATTTATGTGCTTGTTTAAGGAAGATTCCATGCAGTGGAAGAAAAACATTCCGAAATGTTTAAGATTTGTCTTTCAATCGGAACAGTGACGGCCAATGTTTTGAATGGATCGTTTTAAAGCATTACAAAAGAAAATGCAGCTAAAGCAGTAAAAAACCTTGATATGTATTGTGAATTTGAGGAACAGATAAGGGGAGTAAGAGGATGTGTATGGCGCATGTTTTATGGAAATAGGCGGCAAAAATCAGCAACATCAAAGATGGTATATTCTGTGATCTCTCAAAGGCGTTCGATTGCGTTGATCACATAATACTGATAAATAAACTTAGGCATTATGCTGTCTCAACACAATCAGTTGGCTTTATAAAATCCTACCTATCCGACCGAATCCAAAAAGTAGTTATTAATGGCAAGGAGTCCCCAGGAGCACATATTACTATGGGAGTGACCCAAGGATCAATATTAGGACCACTGTTATTTTTAATAGATATCAATGATCTTCCTTATTTCATAAGGGACTTGTGTGAAACTGTAGTGTTTGCAGATGATACCTCACTACTTTTTCGATAGTCGAAGTCGATAGGAGAAAACAATGTTTTGACGATGTAAATAATACTGTTTCCCAAGTGTTGCAATCGTTTACATGTAACAACCTAATATTAAATGCTAGTAAATCAAAATGTATGAAATTCATTTTACCAAATATAAAACAGGTACTAAGTAAGTTAAATAAATCAGGAAGTATTTGACCTTGTAAATTCAACAAAATTCCTTGGCCTTACTATAGATTCACGATTACAATGGAGTCCTCATATTGTCTTGTCTGGGAGACTGAGTGTACGAGTACTCGTACATTGTGCTGGCGCAGCGTCCTTGTGCCAAGCACGAGATGCCTAGCTGGGCGCGCGGAGCCCGTGAACACGTACAAGACGTGACTTAGCAAGCGTCTGACACCAATAAAACCCTGTCAATTAGCAATACAAATTAGTGCATTAAACATCTAGAGTCAGCTCGGTCACGTGTTTTACTACCGAAACCCCCGCGGACACACTCACGGCGGCCACGCTGCTCCTGCACTCACCAACCTCCTCATTCATTTTGGTCCTTCGAACCTTACTTTCGGTGTTTTAGCGGCTCCTTTGCGGCTAGCGTATCGGCTCAGTTGGCCTTCCACAAGCGGACCTCCCCAGCTGAGTTGAGAAGGGCGCGAAACCCGTACTGAAGCTGCGAGAGCACTGAAAGCGACCAGCGGCGAGCGATCTACAGTTTGCTGAAGAACGAAAAATACGCAACAATAATCGTTTCGCTGCACAACAAGAAGGTGAACATTTATTTCAAGAAGCTGTCATTTAAATTTCATTAACAATGGCGGACGTTGCTCAGACCCTCCTGCGCCAAAAGGAAATTATTCAATTGATCCAGCACCTACAAATCAATTTTAATAGGGACTCTGCTGTTAGAAAAACTGAGGAGTACATAAAGACGAAATTACAAAGTTTGGATGATCTGTTCCAAGAATTTGAAATGAACAACGAAGAGTTAATGTTACTGCCTGACAAAACCGGTGACTACTTTATAAAAAACATTTATGAAGACACAAAAAATACATACCTTAACTTCCGAAAAACTCTAATAACCTACACAACAAGTGGCGTATGCAATACCAGCTCTCCATGCTCTCCAGCTGAGGAATTAATATGCGAACAACGAGCGAACTTCAGAGCATTCCTCAGACTAATCAACGATATTAACAGTGCGGATTTAGTGGAAAAATGGGAAATAAAAGACGAATTACGAAGCTTACAAACGCGATGGAAGAATATTGACGCCTTACATTTAAAAATTGACAGCATACTACAAGGTAGCAACCAGGAATACGAAGATCAATATTTAGCATACGAACACAAATTCAAGGTAACTAAGAGGATACTATACCAAAAAATATCGGCTGCAGCCCATCAATACGAGGCCACACCACAAATGGAAATCCCAACCTTCCACGGGGTTTACACCCATTGGCCTACGTTCCTTGACTTATACAAAAGCGGGATCCATGACAACCCTAGGCTAACCAAAGGCCAAAAAATGCAGCACCTAAAGGGTAAATTACAGGATGAAGCTCAACGTTTGGTTCAACATCTTCACGTGTCCTCTGATAACTACGATACTGCCTGGGAAATATTAAACCGTCGCTACAACAACAAGCAGATCCTTTTCACTAATCAAATAGAAGTATTTTTAAACCAACCCGCTATACAGAAGCAAAGTTCAGCTGAGTTACAAAGATTACATGACATTACAATGGAGAGTGTACACGCCATTCATAACCTAGGTGTGGATACAACTACGTGGGATCCAATACTTGTACATCTTTTAATGAAGAAATTGGACCCTATTACAAGAAGCGAGTACTTGGAATCTCGAAAAACGCCTCGCGAATTAGCATCGTTTGATGAGCTTATAACATTTTTGGAAGCCAAATTCACAGCACTTGAGCCTATTTATGACATGAAGAAAAAAGAGGAAATCATGACATCAAACTCCTTCAATAACATCAAAGAAAGACCTTTGTTTGGAGTTGGAAAACAGTCAATCCAACGAGTCACATACCCAGTCTCAAGTCCTTTTCATTGTGTATTGTGTAATAGCGATCAGCATGCACTCTACCAATGTAAAAAATTTGAGTCAATGTCAGCAACCTTGAAATTGAGAGCAATTACAAAACATCACGTATGCAAAAATTGTTTATACGTTCATGAATACGGCGTATGTAAATCTAATAAACGATGCAAACTGTGCAACGAACAGCACAATACTTTGCTACATGAGGTATTTATTAACAACGAATTTACAAATGATCAACATCCAACTACGAGTCAGCAGAGTTCAAACAATGTCACGAGCAGCGAGAGTGAAACTTTACTAACAACGGTAAAGATACGTGTGCAAGGAAATGACAAACAATACATCACACTCAGGGCTCTTCTGGATCAGGGCTCACAAACAACACTAATTTCTGAAAATGCAGCACAACGTTTGGGCCTCCCTAGACACCATCTTAATGCTTCAGTAACCGGTGTGGGTACAACAACCCGAAAAAGCAAAGGCAGACTACAACTACAATGCAAGTCAATCCACGATGATTACAGTTTTACGACAGACGCATTAATTATGCCAAGATTGGTAAACGACTTGCCAAACAATACATTTGCTAAAAAGAATTACTCACATTTACAACACATTAAACTTGCGGACCCTGATTATAATATATCTCAACCAATTGACATTTTACTAGACGCAAACATATACTCCAAAATTATTATGAATGGCCTAATAAAAGGATTTGCTAACGAGCCCATCGCGCAACAAACGAAATTAGGATGGATTTTATCAGGAGCTGTAACACCTAATTTCAATTGCAACATCGTATTAAACAACATAAATGACATAGCCAACTTCGAGGAAATTGCACTTCACAACAATAACGTGACATTTCAAGAAAAAATTAACAAGCAACTGTATGCGTCCACAAGTAATCACGTACCCGACGGAAGGTGTGAATCACGATTACTGATGAAGAAGGGTTTCAAGTACAAATTTGGCAAGTCTAAGCCACAACAACTAACAGAGCACAGAAGAATGAAGGGTTGCACGCAATTAAATAACAAGTACAACTACATTTATAAAAACAAGAAACACATCAGCTCCCAGGGTAACGCCGCTTCAAGCTTTTCAAAGTTCAACGGTTTTACACGTATCTTACAAATACCGTGTAACATCAATTGTTTTAAAACAAAATTACGTCAGCTGAAAACACGATCAGCTGGAATGGGTTGCAAGAAATTTGACACCGGGGGCACTGTCTACAATGCACCTGTTTATAGCAATTATTCAATAGCGATGTAAAAAAACTAAACATAAGCAGTCAGCGTGGTTGTATTTTTATTATTGACATATTGAGCTCATTGATATCATCATGCCGACCACGTTGCTGAAACTCTCCTGAGATTGGAGTGACATTCTACAGATGCAATTGGAGCTCTATATGCTACTGGAAATTATTTGACATTCTTCAATCTACGAGACAACTGGATGGACAGAGCATTGGCATTAGTACGAAATACGTCGTACAGCAGTATAATTGACATTTTGACATTCTTCAATTTACGAGGCATGTGGATGGAGAGCCATGACATTTGTACGAAGTACATCGTACAGCAGCAGCATTTGACATTTTGACATTCTTCAATCTACGAGACATGTGGATGGAGAGCCATGACATTTGTACGAAGTGCATCGTACAGCAGCAGCATTTGACATTTTGACATTCTTCAATCTACGAGACAAGTGGATGGAGAGCCATGACATTTGTACGAAATGCATCGTACAGCAGCATTTGATATTCTTAAGTCTACGAGACATGTGGATGGAGAGCATTGACATTTGTACGAAGTGCATCGTACAGCAGCAGCATTTGACATTTTGACATTCTTCAATCTACGAGACATGTGGATGGAGAGCCATGAGATTTGTACGAAGTGCATCGTACAGCAGCAGCATTTGACATTTTGACATTCTTCAATCTACGAGGCATGTGGATGGAGAGTCATGACATTTGTACGAAATGCATCGTACAGCAGCAGCATTTGACATTTTGACATTCTTCAATCTACGAGACATGTGGATGGAGAGCATTGACATTAGTACGAAATACATCGTACAGCACCAGCATTTGACATTTGACATTCTTCAGTCTACGAGACAAGTGGATGGAGAGCCATGACATTTGTACGAAATACATCGTACAGCAGAAGCATTTGACATTTTGACATTCTTCAATCTACGAGACAAGTGGATGGAGAGCCATGACATTTGTACGAAATGCATCGTACAGCAGCAGCATTTGACATTTTGACATTCTTCAATCTGCGAGACATGTGGATGGAGAGCCATGACATTTGTACGAAACACATCGTACAGCAGTATAATTGACATTTGACATTCTTCAGTCTACGAGACAAGTGGATGGAGAGCCATGACATTTGTACGAAATGCATCGTACAGCAGCAGCATTTGACATTTTGAAATTCTTCAATCTACGAGACATGTGGATGGAGAGCCATGACATTTGTACGAAATGCATCGTACAGCATCATTTGACATTTTGAAATTCTTCAATCTACGATACAAGTGGATGGAAAGCCTTAATATGTATGAAATACATCATACAACATATTATAAGCATTTTACCGAAGAAATTGACATTGTGCAGTTTACGCTAAGAAGAAACTGATATATAGCTAGTAGCGATAACTGACATCATGAGAGCATCGTCCCGGAGATACATCAGCAAGAAAGATCATCGCAGACTACACTACAATGGGTTTTAACTTAATCACAGCTGATTGAAAACTCGCAAAACATATAAATACACTACAATTGACATTCCTGTCGTTAAAGAATTGATGAGTATGTACAATTTTACACACGTATCATGCAAATCGTGTTACTTACTTCAGTTGTTTTAACAAAGCTGCGTCATCGCATGACGGCGCGATCAGCTGGAGCGCAGTGCAAGCAAAACGACACCGTGGGCATTGCTGAGAATGCACCTATTACAATTACTTGTTACGAGTTGAACAAATATTATATTTTCAAGGTGGCATTATAAAACAAGATCAAGGGCACGGTGACTTCCGAGATAAATCTTTTCAAAGTCAATCCTTAATTACACTACAATAACGAACTGCGAGTGTGAGGCTGCTTACAACAGTCTACACTGAAGAGTGACGTCAAGATTGCTAAGGATTCAAAGTTGACAATTACTGATAAAACAAACGCACTCATGAATTTCTCAAAGCATCACGTCGACTGTATTTATATAAAAGTACAGGAAGACAGGTGGCAACATCACAATCAAGAAGATCGCAGGAAGATGCTTACATTGTTATCAGTTAACAAACCGTCGCCGCAGGAAGCAAACAGTTCCACCAGACTCCAGACTCGCTAGAAGAAAGCAACAGAGAGTCACGTCGCCGTAGGACCTCAACGAGCAACGGGAATCGGCCGCGAAAGTGGACACTGCAACTTCCAGTTTTAACATGGAATTTAGATTGCAATATTTTAGCTTACAATTTACTACTGCAATGTTTTGTTTACATTTATATTTTACACATTTACGTTTAGATTAGGATTCAATAATTGCAACTTAACATTTACGCCCAAGTGCATTATTTACATTTTTGTTTACAAGTGCATTAGTTACTTACTTTTGTTATCAATCATTTTTACAAGTTTACAATTTTCTACTTATTTTGTTAGCGACTATGTGTATAAATTTTGTTTGGTTTCTTTTCTTTCGGTGTCAGATGCCAGTATGTACGAGTACTCGTACATTGTGCTGGCGCAGCGTCCTTGTGCCAAGCACGAGATGCCTAGCTGGGCGCGCGGAGCCCGTGAACACGTACAAGACGTGACTTAGCAAGCGTCTGACACCAATAAAACCCTGTCAATTAGCAATACAAATTAGTGCATTAAACATCTAGAGTCAGCTCGGTCACGTGTTTTACTACCGAAACCCCCGCGGACACACTCACGGCGGCCACGCTGCTCCTGCACTCACCAACCTCCTCATTCACTGAGTTCAGATGCTTACGCGGTTAAGAAAGTAAGGCTCTTAACTGACGTAGAAACAGCACGATTAGTTTATTTTAGCTACATACTTTCATAGTGTTATGTCCTATGGTTTGTTGTTGTGGGGCTCAGCTGCAGATATTGAGTCAATATTTATTTTACAGAAAAGAGCAGTCCGTGCCATTTACAACATCAGGCCTAGGGACTCGCTTAGGCTACGTCCGCACAGACAGGTGGCTTGCTTAGCGCCTAGAGCCTAGCTAGTCACCGAGCGAGTAGCTTAGTAAAACGAACGTTCTCTAATGTACGTGACTGGCCGCACTGCGCGATTGGTGCCTAGCAACGCGCTTAGCGTGTATCGAAGTAAACAAACGTGTTGGTTTTTGTCACTAGGCGCTAGGCATTTTTGAAGCAAAAATGAGATTGACGGTCGGGTTGTCATGGATATAATATTATTGATGAATGTCAATGGCAAAAACTAAAAGCTGAAACGAGAAATTGTTGCATTTATTTCATTAATTGTGTAAGATATTTTTGAGAGTGACATTTCGTCAACGTGCCGACAAGCAAAATTACCAAGGCACCTAGCGACCCACCACGCAAACCACCTCTTGCGGCCACCGTGTATCCTAGCAAGTAGCCAGAATGCAAACCACTAGGCTCTAGGCGCTAAGCAAGCCTCCTGTCTGTGCGGACGTAGCCTTAAGGATCTCTTTAAGGAAATTAATATTCTAACTGTGATGTCACACTATATACATATATATTGGATAATGTTTTGTATGTTAAGAAATATTACGATAGTTTTCTTAAGAAGAGTAACATCCACAATATTAATACGAGGAACAAGGCTAAACTGATTGTACCAAATTTTAGACTATGTAAAACTGGTGGCTCGTTCATGGGTACAAGTGTAAAGATTTATAATAAAATTCCATCAAAATTTACAGAAAGGCCTTACCTTTCATTTAAAACTCATATTAAAACATTGTTATGACGAAAGGATATTACAAATTAGATGATTATTTTAAAGACAAGACTGCTTGGGTTTGGACATGAGTTTTATGAATATAGATTGTAGTATGTGATAAGTGCTATCTGTAACTGTGAGCAGGAAAAAAACAACCCCGGTAGTTTCTTGGTGCTTCTTCTCCCGGGCCCTCTCACAGTAGGGCCTTGTTGAAGCATTGGCAGAGCTTGCATGACTTTCAAAAAGTGTTTGTAAACCAAACCAGTTTTGAATAAAAACATTAGATTTGATTTATTGAATTGTCATCAGTCCTCGTTAAGTCTACGAAGTTTAAATGAAATCTAACCTTTTAAAGTGGGTCAAAATCAAGTCCAAAGGAATCGGTTACATACAAGTGAAGCATACATATATAAAGCGTGTAAAAAAAGACAACCCCGACGTTGTCAGAGAGGATAAGAGTTATGATTAGAAAGAGAGGGCAACGTCTAGATGTCATTGTCTGTTGACGATTAGCGCTGTGCGACCTGAATTACGGAGCAAAAGTTGCTATTTATTTAAAGAATTTTGCGGAGTGACTCTTCTGTACAAATAGGTACAATTATGTATTCTGTGACCATGAGAAACAGCGAAAAGTGATCAAAGGAGTCCCCCTCCCCTCCTCCCTTCCCCCCTCCCCTTCCCCACCACCTCCCCTCCCCCTGTACAATGCTTCCTATCTCATTTTCTCAAACGTTAAATCTTATGAATTTATGTGTCTGTATCTTTTTACTGTCCCGTTTTCGTGTCATCGACTTTAAAATGACAACGATGCTAAAGAAGTTTTCACTTCAAAAACTCACTCTGTATTATTACACCATTCGATAGTGTCGCTAAGGATCAAATTCTGGGAAGGATTTTGATATAATTATGTAGTTTTGACTACATACATGTGTAAAGATTTATAATAAAATTCCATCGAAATTTACAGAAATGCCTTACCTTAAATTTAAAACTCATATTAAAAGCATTCTTATGACGAAAGGATATTACAAATTAGATGATTATTTTAAAGACAAGACTGCTTGGACATGAGTTTTATAAATATAGATTGTAGTAGATGATAAGTGCTATCTGTAACTGTGAGCAGGAAAAAAACCAACCCGGTAGTTTCTTGCTGCTTCTTCTCCCGGGCCCTCTCACAGTAGGGCCTTGTCTGAAGCATTGGCATAACTTGCATGACTTTCAAAAAGTGTTTGTAAACCAAACCAATTTTGAATAAAAACATTTGATTTGATTTGATTTGACTACTGTACATTTCAAAATGCCGTCTTTGGTGTAAATTGTAAGTAAAGTAGTGAAAAGTAAATGTAAAGTAATTTTTATATTTCATATTAACTAACAGCACTAACAACCTACCTCCAACCCAGCCAGTAAGTTAGCCAGGCCCTGTCCATACGTGTCGTGGAAGTGAAGCGCCAGTTTCTCAGGGCCTGCCACCGTGAGTACCTCGCGCATCAACCGGCGGACCGAGCCAGCCGTGCCTACGCCTATCGTATCACCCAGGGATACCTCGTAGCACCCCATTTTGAATAACTCTTCAGTTATCTAGTTAAACACACAAAGAAAGTGAAGATAATTAAGATGTTTAAAACATATACACATTTATATTTTAATCAAGAAACCAGCATATAGATTACATAATGGTAAATGGTCAAAATCAAAAGACATGGACCATTATTTCATTCATTATTTGGTAGGATGAACCAAAAGCAAAGAAGGGTTTAATACATACCAGCTACCACCCTTCTTCTCAAATCGATAGTGGAACGTTTTACCGTGTTTCGGCCGCCCCAGAATTAACGCAGGCACCTCGCCTTATTTTGGTCAGCAACGCATCCATCCATCCATCCATCAGCCCTTAGGGGTCCACTGCTGGACATAGGCCTCCCCTAACTTGCGCCACTCTGACCGGTCCTGAGCCTTCTGAATCCAGCGGATGCCCGCTGTCTTCTTCAGATCGTCAGTCCACCTGGTCGGGGGGCGTCCTATGCTCCTTTTTCCGAGACGTGGGCGCCATTCGAGGACCTTTCTTCCCCAACGGTTATCGGTCCTTCGCACTATGTGGCCAGCCCATTGCCACTTCAGCCGGCTAATTCTTTGAGCTATGTCGGTTACCCTTGTTCGTCTACGGATCTCCTCATTTCTGATGCGATCACGTAGAGAAATACCGAGCATAGCCCTCTCCATAGCCCGCTGCGCAACTCTGAGCTTGTGGATCAGGCCAATAGTAAAGCACCACGTCTCAGATCCGTATGTCATCACTGGCAACACACACTGCTCGAACACCTTCGACTTCAGGCACTGAGGAAGTGTTTTGGACGACAAGATATGACGCAGTTTCCCGAACGCAGCCCATCCGAGTTGGATTCTACGAGTGACTTCTTTCTCGAAGTTGGACTTACCCATCTGGATCACTTGTCCCAGATAATTGTATTCGTCTACAACTTCAAGAGCAGCGCCGTCAACAACAACCGGTACGGGTGTGACATGGACATTCGACGTGATTTTCGTCTTGTCCATGTTCATCTTAAGACCCACCCGTTGTGAGGCGCTGTTCAAGTCCCCGAGCATTGTACCAAGTTCTTCCAGGGAACCCGCCAGGATGACTATATCATCGGCATATCGCAAGTGTGTGATGTATTCGCCATTGATGTTAATGCCACGTCGTTTCCACTCCATCAGCTTGAACACATCTTCCAATGCAGCGGTGAACAGTTTTGGGGATATGACATCCCCTTGCCTGACACCTCTCTGCAGTTGGATGGGGTTCGTTGCTGTGTCGTGTACTCTGACGGACATGGTGGCAGATGAGTACAAACACTTCAACACCTCGATATACCGGTAGTCAATCCGGCATCGCTGGAGAGAATTTAGTACCGCCCAGGTCTCGATAGAATCAAAGGCTTTCTCATAGTCCACATAGGCAACACACAACGGCAGATTATACTCCTCGGTCTTTTGTATAATCTGCCGCAGTGTGTGTATATGGTCTATGGTGCTGTAGCCTTTTCGGAATCCTGCTTGTTCGGGAGGCTGGAAGTCGTCAAGCCTGCGTGCAATGCGATTTGTGAGCACCCTCGAAAACAGCTTATAAACGTGGCTCAGAAGTGCAATGGGCCTGTAGTTCTTCAAAAGGGCTTTATCGCCCTTCTTGAAGAACAGCGTCACCACACTTCTGCCCCACGCTTCCGGGGTAGTTCCAGTGTTAATGACGGAATCGAACAGTTTTTGGAGCGCCACTAGAAGGGGTTTCCCTCCAGCTCTTAGAAGCTCGGTTGTGATTCCGTCATCTCCCGGTGCCTTGTTGTTTTTAAGCTGTTTGAGAGCCTCTCTAATCTCATACAGGCTGACGTCCGGGATATCCTCTGTGTAGTGTCGGGTCAGTTTAGCTCTCTTATCGCTCTCCTCGCTAGGAGGTGGAGCTTGAGAGGAGGCATACAATCGTCCGTAGTATCTCTCAGTCTCTCTCAGAACTTCCGGTTTCGACGAAACCATGGTGCCGGACTCGGTCTTCAACCTCGTAAGCTGACTTTGCCCAATGGACAGATCCCCGGCGAACACTTTGGAGCCCTGGTTTCGCTCAATTGTGTTTTTTACACGATTTGCGTTGTGTTTTCGCAAATCGCGTCGCCTGCACTTGGAGATCTGCTCATTGAGCCGTCGGTACTCACTCATAGAGGTTGGAGACTGCACACATAGTTCTCGTCGATCCCTCATAAGACCGAGAGTTTGTTCTGAGAGAACCTGAAATCTACCACTAGGGTGGGTCTTGAAGTACTTCGACCCTACCTCGTGGAGAGTTGTTACCATCCTGGTGTTAAACTCGTCCACGGACGTGCACGATTCTAGGCACGCAAAACGGTTTTGCAGCTCAAGTTGAAAGTTCTCGGATCCCTGGATTTGGACGGATGTTGGGCGAAGCGTAGACTTCATCAGGCGTGACCGTTCCAGCTTCAGGTCGATATTTAATGTGCCTCTCACAAGACGGTGATCGCTTCCGGTTTTGAACCTGCTGATCACAGAGACATCATTAAATATGTGCCGTTTGTCTGCCAGAATGAAGTCTATCTCGCTTTTCGTGGAACCATCAGGACTTATCCAAGTCCACTTGCGTTGTGGCTTCTTTCTGAAGAAGGAGTTCATCATAAAGAGATCTTCCTTCTCCAAAAAGTTGGCCAGCAAGTGTCCTCGGTGGTTCCGTCGTCCAATTCCGTAGGGACCCACTTTCCTCTCGGCGCCACTTTGCGTGCCCAGCTTCGCGTTGAAGTCCCCCATCACAACATTGAAGTGAGCTTTAGAGGTATGTATGGCTCTACTTATGTCCTCATACATAACCTCAACCTCGTCGTCGGGATGTGTCGAAGTCGGCGCATATACCTGTACAACCTTCAACGAATACCGTTTGGATATTCTGAGTGTAAGGTACGCTACCCTGGCCGACACGCTCCCGACTTGCACAATGTTGTTGACGAGGGACTTGTGAACGAGAAACCCGACACCACCTTGGGACAGGTGTTCGCCCTCCCGGTGATAGAACAAGTTTCCGGATTTGAGTATTATCGTGTCCTCCCCCTGTCTTCGGACTTCAGATAAACCCACAATACTCCAGTTTAACTTGTCTATCTCTTCTTCCAGCTCTTTTACCTTGTCGTCTGTCCTCAGTGTCCTGGTGTTGTATGTTGCCAGGTGCAGAAGTCGTCGTTTGGATTGGTAGCGCGATCTCTGCCGGCGATTCTTAGCACCCCCTGCCCCGCCGTTACCATAGCCGCTACCGTAACTAGGAATAGCGGGGCTGCCGGGGACTGGGGGCCGAGGCTCATTTGTGACAAACATGCGGGGGTTTTAGCCGATAGTCACCACGCTTGGCTAGTGCGTGTTGGTGACCGCAGGTGACCTGACTGATATTCGTCACACACAGGAAGATGCTGCTGCCCATCTTCCTGAATTTGTCCTATTAGTCGCCTTTTACGACATCCCAGGAAGAACGGGAGTGGTGCTATTCTACAAAGTGAACCCGGACACCACACGGGGGAGCAACGCATTGGTGATTGCTATTATGACATGTTACTGATGTCCGTGGGCAACAATGATAACTTACCATCAGGTCTCGTCTCCTCGTTTGTCAGCTATTTACAATTGCTAAAGCCATTCAATTCTTCATGTATTTATTAATTTATTTT
Organism: Thymelicus acteon; assembly: GCA_951805285.1. Classification (NCBI taxonomy): domain Eukaryota; kingdom Metazoa; phylum Arthropoda; class Insecta; order Lepidoptera; family Hesperiidae; genus Thymelicus; species Thymelicus acteon. Next base: position 14,278,932 of record OX638213.1, on the reverse strand, counting down.
ATGTATTTATGTATCTTTTTTGTACCTTACATAATAATATACTCATAGTAATAAAAGGTAGACTTAATTCTAACAGCATTCTCTCCCAGTAGTCACACGTTAGGGGGGAGGGGGGATCGATGTAGTGTGACATTTTGTGACAAGGTGGGGAGAGGGGGTCCTAAATTTCGTGACCTCACATTTCAAAATGGAATATTGATACTTATTTCGGAACTGCTGTTTTAATTTAATAATTTGTAGGTGTAAAATTTCATAATATGTGACGTCACATAATTAGTGTGACGAAATTTATGGATGGCCCCTTATGAAAAACTTACACGAAACAAAATTACCTTTGCAATGGCTTTAGGACTAATTGGTCCGTCATACGGGCAGCCCAGTACGCAGGATACATAGCCGCGCACTCTGATGCCATCTTTGACTGCTTCATCTGCAACTAGCTTGAACCGCCTCAGTCCTTCCTCTACCGAACAGTTTAAGTTCTTTTGGGAGAAACCTTCAGAGCCAGCAGGAAATATTGCTATTTCTTCAATGTTGCATTGTTTCTAAAGAATAAAACAAAACATTTATTAGGTGGTAAGTAATTTATACTTAGTATTGGAGTATTTAAAAAGCGGCCAAGTGCGAGTCGGACTCGCCCATGAAGGGTTCCGTAGCAGCAAGTAACATAATATAAAAGTTCTTTTAGTTCGTTGTAACTTTGATCAATGTTTTTTGTGGTTTACGATTTATGACGTATTAAAAAAAAACTACTTACTAGATCTCGTTCAAACCAATTTTCGTTGGAAGTTTGCATGCTAATGTACATCATATATTTTTTTAGTTTTATCATTCTCTTATTTTAGAAGTTACAGGGGGGGGGACACACATTTTACCACTTTGGAAGTGTCTCTCGCGCAAACTATTCAGTTTAGAAAAAAATGATCTTAGAAACCTCAATATCATTTTTGAAGACCTATCCATAAATATCCCACACGTATGGGTTTGATGAAAAAAACATTTTTGAGTTTCAGTTCTAAGTATGGGGAACCCCCAAAATTTATTGTTTTCTTTTTATTTTTGTGTGAAAATCTTAATGCGGTTCACAGAATACATCTACTTACCAAGTTTCAACAGTATAGCTCTTATAGTTTCGGAGAAAAGTGGCTGTGACATACGGACGGACAGACAGACAGACAGACAGACATGACGAATCTATAAGGGTTCCGTTTTTTGCCATTCGGCTACGGAACCCTAAAAATGAATAAAATATGTTTCTTATCAAATACCTCCAAAAATGGGCACTGAAGCAAAGTTATTGAACCTCTAAGCAATTATTTATTAGGTAATACAAGTATTAATAATAATAATAACAATACTTTACAGCAGTTTCATATCCTTTCAAGTTTGGTATTAGCACCGGGTAGTTCACTCCTGGGACCCTCACAAGATTCTTCATCACATCTACTCCATCACTCATTTGTTTCACCCATTTGGGACTGACAAAACTGTTCAAAATATAATGAAAATGTGAATAATGCACAAACATTTACACAATTCACATAATTATTTACTCACTCACTGAAACTCATATTTTTGTGTATTATTAAAATAATTAAACAAAGGCTTCTAAGCCTGAACAATAGGCTATTTTTTTATGGTATAAAAAAAATAGAAAAAAAAACTAAAAACTTTTATTTGATCTAACACTGAAACTAATGGTGGGGATTGTCGAAATTTTAGAATTGGGGAATAGGTTTACCTCAAAAGTTCAATATTAAAAAATTTCTAATGAACTATGTAGGGTTAACGTGGGTTAGGTGTGGACCAAACTATGGTGTAATGTTAAAAGTATGTTTGATTGTACCTTGCGGATTCAATATGTTTAATTCCAGCATCTGCAAGTTTGCAAATGAGTTCAATTTTGATGTCAGTTGGTACAAATTTGGCTTCATTTTGCAAGCCATCTCTTGGTCCCACTTCATATATACGGACATCTGGAGTAGACTCACTCTGAAATGTTTTCATTCATATGTATTGTCCTTCGTATAAAGCAGGTGATCTTATCAGGCCTGATCAAAGCATTCATATTAATCCACACAATATTATACACAGCATGAACTAAAAATAGGGGTCTGGTAATAATAATTTTATAAGTGGCTTTCGAGGTCTAATTAAGCGCTTTTAACAAGGCAATATAGATAGGAATAGATCATTCATGTTACTGGTTTCAGATTTGATTATCTTTTAATTCTGTAGTCTATCTAATTAGAAAATAACACCAGTTATAAAAAAATTGGTTGGAGTTTTATTTATAATATTTAATGCATCTATATATTTAAGTCTATGATTTACAATTATTATGTTAACTTAGCATACAATACTTACAAGAGCACGAAATGTAGGTGGAAATTTCAATACCATGTTTACTTTTCTTAATAGAGCCATATTGGGCTTGGATTTTACTTTGGATTATTTATTTAGGATTATTTACTATATTACTTTTACAGGAACGTACTATGGTGGGTATTGAAAGAATAGTGATTCAGTACAGTTGTCGCGTACTGCTTGCTTTACTTACCCAGTGATAATGATACCGCAATATTTCATACACTTTATCAATGAAGAATTTAGTAAAACAACATAGCTCAACTCTTGTTTACTATTGTACCTATAAATCCAGTATAATATTGAAGTATTGTACAGTACAAGTGCGCCAGCTGACTGTCAGTGTCACTGCTGTCACTGTCATATTTAAAATCCAGAGATAATATAATTTTATGGTACAGTGCGACCAACTTACCTGTGAACTGAGGGAGGGCGCTGTCGAACGCATTGGACCAATCACTGGGACGCAATTCGAGACGTAGTAAATGTCAATGTCATTCATTGACATTAACACAAAGAACTTAAGAATGGGGCAGCATTAGTTCCAATTTTCGCCATTTCACAGATAAGTTGGGCGCACTGTATAATCCGCAGCATAGCTTTAGAACATAGACTTAATACAGATAGACTAGGCAAGGTATCTGAGCATATGTAACGGCCGGTCTCAATAATGTACTAACAGATGGAAGACTGTGGATAGGGCTACCATTAGTATGTTATCTGTCATATTTGTCAATTTTTGCGTCTGAAAAATTGACAAGTATGATAGATAACATACTAATGGTAACCCTATCCACAGTCTTCCATCTGTTAGTACATTATTGAGACCGGCCGTAAGTGAAACCGTCACGCTGCGAAGAGAGAGAAAGAAAGGCAGGAGGTAAACCTATCCTTGTCTTACTTACGAGTTACGCGAGTGCAAAAAAAAAGAGTGGGATGAAGACATATATAGCTATATAGCAGCGCAGGCGCGAGTAGAGAGAGATAGGTATACCTCCTTGGTCTCTTTCTCTTTCTAATAGCGTGACGCAAAGAAGGCCCGCTTGTCTAGTCTATATGTATTAAGTCTATGCTTTAGAATCAGTAGATCCCATGCATTTAACAGAGCGAGATCGCCAGTTATTACAAAATCTGCGGGACAGACAGAGATAAAAATATTATTTTTTGTCCCCGTTACCGTGGCTGATTATACATTATATTTATATATTCCATCGCCCGGCGATATACTGAGAAGTTAGTATGCACAATCAAATAACATTATTGTGCCTGGAACTATAGGATACCATAGAATTCATTCATTCATCCAATGTCAAGTGATCCATCTCCATCTTAGAAGCTTGGAGTCCAGTTGTTGTTCATGGGACTATGACCTTACCTAAGAGTATGACAGCATTGAAACTTGAGACACTGACACTACTGACAGCATAGCGATAGCATAGCAGATGCTAGTTATAGGAGTTGTAAAGTTTAAAATTTTTCTAACGAATTGACCGATCTTTTACTACACGAATTCGATTAAAATCTTTAGATCGGCTTACAGAAATCATAAGTCGTTTATTGCATTCAAAATGGGTAAGAAATAACTTTAATTCCGTACTTTAGTGTTGGATACCACAAAACCACAGAAAACATGACTGAGTTTTTGTTTTAGCGGTGAACAGTGCCACGTCCTTCGTGTTGTCTTCAATTCTAACACTACTAATATTCTCTGGAATGCAAATGTACAAGCCTATTTTGATAAGATCGCCAATTACTATTATCTTTGGAGGTTATCTCGGGTCGTTGATGTTTATGTTCGTCGTTACTGTATCCTTTTATATTATTACTATTATTAGTGTTACTAACATCAAAAACGATGCTGGATCATCCAGCAAGCACCTAGAAACAACCTGCAAAATTACTGTTTTATAAATGTATTTCGAAGCGTCAGGTAAGCAGATTGTGTGAAGAGCCGAGTTTTCCTTGCGCATCACAATAAAATGCCTTTATAACTTAAATCAACCAACATCCACTGGAAAAGGATACTGACACCCCCATTAAAGGATAATTTGTTAATGTTGCCTCGATGATCAGGTAATTAGGGCCAGGTCATCTGAGTAACAAAAAATAAAAAGTATTCTCAAACAACTCCCACTCAATATTGTATGTATTTATTAAGTAAACAAGATTTCCTTAGCATGCAATATCAGGCTGTGGGTAATCTCGAGTCCACATTATTTGGCAAGAACTTCCAGCTGAAGCTTCCAGAAGTGGTCTTATCTATGGCAATATCACTTATTGCATCTGGCATGGTTCATAGGATTTGCTTCACAACTTGGTAACTATTTCTACTTATTTTATCATAATTTTTTTGTTAGGTTGACAATTTTCAATGTAAATAATTTGATAACAAAGACATAAAGTTCAAGGTAAAGTCAGTCAGCAAGGCTTTCTGTCTTTGGACCTGTACTGTTTATGTGGTGAGACTAAGAGGCTATCTGATTCTAACCTACTGTTCTTCTAAAAAAAAAATTTGAAATACCTGTTCTTTTTTTCTTTTCAGCTTGATATTCTCCCTTATAACAATATACTACATGAACAAATTGTCACAAAAGACCTATGCAGCTACGGCACCTGCAACTACAGTGGCTCCAGCTAAGAATCGTCGTCACAAATAATAATTTTAAATATTTAAAACATTATAATTTAATGATTAATAATATAATTTTTTAATTTGTAGCTCTTATTTTTACTAACTGCCATGTCAAAATAACAATAGTAAACTATCATTGCTTGTAGTGTTGCTCTTCCCAGCTTGTGTTAAATTCAAACAATACATACATCTTCCAATTGGGCGGACCGCAAAGAAGGGGCAATTCTAAAAAAAATGATGTTTGTTTCGTCAACGTGTGTGTAGTCACATGATTGACAGAATAGACACCTGGCATGTTTTCGGTTTTAGTATTTTGATGTTACAATAACATTTATTTACTAATCAATTTCCATTTGTTAAATGTCCATTTATAACTGAATTGAGTCAGTCATTTTACTGTCCAGATTTTATTTGTGCGCTCAATCAAAGACACGAGTTTGAGAAGGTGAAACTCATCCATATTTCAATGTGGTACAGGTAGCACCTTTACCTCCAGTACAATCACTGCTTCGAGGGCTCTCACTTAGTTTTGTTTGTTTAAATTATAATTCAAGTTTTGTTTGTTTAAATTATCTTATAAAATTCTCGTGTCACGGTGTTAGAAATTGAACTCCTCCGAAAGGGCTAGACCGATTTTCGTGAATCTTAGCGTGCATATCGGCTAGGGTGGAGAATCGGACAACATCTATTTTTCATCCCCCTAAATTTGAGGGTGGTTCACCCCTAAATTTTTTTTAAATCTTTTGACAGAACGAAGTCTGTCGGGGCAGCTAGTCTAATATATAAAATTCTCGTGTCACGCTTTTTTGAAGTTGAATTCCTCCGAAACAGCTCGACCGATTTTCGTAAATATTTGCGTGCATATCGGCTAGGGTGGAGAATCGGACATCTATTTTTCATCCCCCTACCCCTAAAAAATTTTTGGCAGAGCAACGTTTGCCTGGTCAGCTAGTAAATTCATAAAAATAATTCGGTTTATAGTTAATCATATTCGTTATTAGGTTTATTTCATAGTTCCAGTGTTTTGTATTTGATAGTTGAACTAATTTGTCAATGGTACTAGTTTGTCTATTACGAATTGCTGTCGACTTTATAAATTTAAACTATAGGATTCAACTAAAAACGGACTAAAGGTACAATTTTGTACAATAAATGTGGTGATTTGAAAAATTCTCTTTTCTGAGTGCCACAAAGGAGGATGCGAGGTAGGTAACCTCCTTCTCGCATTTATTATAATAGTTCGCTCTTATACTAGGTACTATAGGTATGGACCAAATTGGATGAATGATCATTCTTCCTTCTATCGACTCAAGTTTACCTAGTTCATTCAAATGTAGCATGGCAATTATTTTGAAATTAATGGGCTAATTGGCAGGCAATTGCTTGCGTCATGGATTTGATGTTCTAGATGTACCTACTACTGCACTACCTAGAAAATTATAGCTTCTTGTAAGGAGTGTACCTACTACTCGAGCTCAATAAAATTACACGCAATAGTTAAATAATAAATTAGCTAACGTCCCAACTCTTAGTCGCTAATGGTTAATTAAATCGCTCCTTAGCACTTAGATGCATTAAAAGATGTGCTGAGGAGTTCCGTTGATCCATCATACTTGTCAAAAATTAATGTCACAATGAGTAAAGTACGCATTGTTAACGCCGATTATGTTATTTATGTAGGTACATACTTCAAAGTATTACATTTATGATTACTAAATTAAACTTCATATAGGTATATTGTTAAATAGCAATAAAATTACCTATCTGATATTTTATCAGATTATAATTTTTACCTAAATCACATAGTGGTAGATAATCCTGTGGCAATGATTTTAATCAAAATTATGAATATCATTGTTATTCATAATTTTGGGTAATTAAGTAAGTATCTAACTAATTAATATTGATATCTATAGACACAGATTATTTGAAAAGATTCACAATATAAATACACACAATACAAATTCACAATATAAATACATAATATACCTACTTACATACTATTTACTAATAATAATTGTACCTATAAAATGGCTAATAAAACACATACTTAATCTTATTTTGATTTATTTAAAAATGAATACAGTAATATGGTATGTGCAATGTATGCCCATATAATGACTTTTACATAAACCTAACTTTCTCTTAACATTTAGACAGAACCCAAAATCACATAAGAGTAAGAAGTTTATGAAAAGAAACAATAAGTTACTTACTTCAAAGACTTACTTAAGTTAATTTAACTATGCTAACAGATGAATAAACAATACTGTAATATTTTAAAGTAATTAATGTAAGGACATTCAATACACCATATTACTTTAATTTCGATATTGGTAATTAAAATGATTAGTCAATGTAGGTTATACTGTTACATATGTACTTGTATTAGAACAAATAGAAATAAACTTAACCTACAGTACATACATACTTCGTTTAATATTCAACAAGTAACACTCCAACAAAATAGACATTCTTATTCTTAAATAATTATGTTAATAAAGTATGTTAGCCACATGCAATAACCAGTTTTTTATAGAAACTGCCAATAGATATTCAATATCACAAACATAGAAGAAATAATATATTTTACTAATAATTTAAATAGTAATTATTACGTAAAGTCTTTTGGATCCCAAGCCAAGACTGTTTGGATGTTAACTAGTACTAGGAAGTAAGTACAGCTTCATAGAATGATAATACTTTATATTGCACATGGGGTAATACCCTTTTAGTTTTGAACTAATATTTTGAAACTATCAGTAAACATTAAATAAATATTGGAATCTATTGTCTACTACTAAAATTAATGTTACTATATTATTATATTATGAAACTTTAAAAGTGCTCTCACTCAATTTTGTTGGGAATATTTGTAACAACAACATAACTCACTAAATAATTTTAAGTGCAATCCAATATTTTTCCAAGTAACACATTAATCATTTGTACACTAATAAACCATGATATAAAATCTAATATAAACTTTCATCTTATTATTGAGTTAACAAATAGATATTCATATGTTTTTCAATTGCATCATTTGGTAGAAAAATACTCATAACATAATATTTTGATGCCATACTGTTTATCAAAGTTATGATAGCAATTAACATAATATTATAATTTCTTATTGATCATAATAATGTTTGTTAGTCACTGGACACACTATCACAAATATCAACATAACGATAAAACGCAAGTTAAGATAATTTGGCACCAAGTGTAGAGGACAAACATTTTAGGTCACCAAGAAATTGCTTAATAAGAACGAAAATAGCTAAGACTAATTGAGTATGATAATAATAATTGTGTTTAATTATTTAATTGACATTTTTGTTACATAGGTATTGTTATTGTTTTAGGATCAATAAATATATTATACCTTTGTGTAAATAATGAGTGAATTTAGTTTGTATCACAGCTTCAGTAAGGCACAATTTGTTATTGGAAAAGTACAAAGCTGTCTATAATAGTGAAAATTGTACATATTTGTTTTTGTTTGGTACAAAAAAAAACATAAACAGCAAACAGGTCGAGCAATAAATGTGGTAGTTTTAACAATAACAACAATAACAGCATACTGTTTGTTCATAAATTTTATATGCTTTTAAAATGCATTTCATTTTTTTTAGCCAAATTACACAGATGGATATGGATATCATTATATAATTTAATTTTTAATAAATCAGTACAAGTTTCTGAAATATATTGCAATTATTGTATTAGGATAAGAGTATTATATCAAAGATTAATTACACAAAATCAACATATAAAGGAATGCAACATTTTCTCCAAAAAACATCTTTGCAGGTTTGATTTACAAACATACTTGCATTGTATTTACTTATTTCTGATATGCATGCTATTATTTCTATGATAAGGATTTTGTAGAATCCTTGGAGTGGTTTCCATAACTCTTAACAATAGCTCATCTAAATAATTTTCCAAGTCTTTATTCTTTTTCTTTTCATGCTCTGCATCTTTTTGTAAATTATATATCATTAGGATCAAGTCTTCCCGAGATTTTCCTTCTAACTGCTGTATAACTGTCTTGGGTATATTGTTATAAGCTGGGTTAATATAATCTTCTTCAACAATATTCTCTTCTCCCACAATTATACGCTCTTCTAGAAGTTTCTTTGGTTTACTATTTCCACCAAATTTCTTAAAGAATTTAGGGCTCGGTTTTTCTTTTAAAGAACTGGGACTGTCTAGTTTTTTATTTCTCTCAAGGCTGGCAGATTTTTCTCTATCAATCATTGATTGGCTGACAGACTTACGATGAGAATAAAGTTTTTGAGACCATTCGTCATCTTTATCAATAGCTTCAACAGGTAATTGCGGTGCAGTAAAAGTATCCAGGCTCAGACGGACTGGTGCTTTTGGAGGTGATGGTTTATTATCTGTACTGAGCAAGTTATTGTAAGTGTACCTTCTCAGTATTTCTCCCCCACCAAGGTTTTCAAGAGAAGTATTAACAGGTGATGGTGTATATTTGACACCCCGAGGCACTGCAACATTCACATTAAGAGAGCTACCAGAACTCTTGTGTGATAAGTCATCGAAGGCAAATTCATCCTCATCTTCACTTATTACTCCAGGGTCTGCTTCTCCTGGCAATCTTTTAGGAGTAGAATGCTCAGGCGTCGACAGTGTAGAGGTTTTCAGGTTGCCCATACTGCCACCAAGAGGGGATGGTTCATTCTTTTTCTCTTTTTTATTGAGGTTAATCCTAGAACCAAGATTTTTAGCAAAGGCTTTTATTCCCTTGCGTTTTTCTAAGCTTCCAATGCTCATAAGGCTGCCACCTACGTTCTGTGCAATACTCGATATGGAAGACTTATGCTTTTCCTTCTTACTCAGATCATTCAAGCTCCCTTCCTTAACAGTAAACCCGATTTTAACTTCTAATTCACCCCTATTCTTGTCATTATCCTTTCCTTGTTTACCTCGCAAAGTATACCAACGGTTCCTAGGACGTTCGTATACGTCGAGGTCTTTTAACGGAATCGTTACTTGACCTAATAAATGGTCTTTGACGAAATCTTCATCGTAAACTTTAAGAACAATCTCAGCCGTATTGCCCTGGGAAGGAATGCGTAATTCGCATTCCTCTAGCCATTCAACATTCTCGGTCGCTTTGTGTTTTACGGAAGTCTGAAATTTTTCTTTACCGAGGGCGATTGTAACGAAACAGTTATTTGTACCGTTTTTACCTTTGATCAGCAGTCCCCGAGCTCTCTGGACGGTTACTTGTACATGTGTTGGATCCCACATCCTGTTTAGATATATAATTTACTACAACAACACTGATCCTATAAAAATATTTAAAATTACACAAATATACGAAAGATGAGCTGGTTGCCCGTCACCACAACAACACAGTACACTCATCTCATCATAGAATTCATAGAAATTAGAATAGGTATTTATTTCTAGTTTCTTTATGGTCTGGCATTCACAGAGTACTTAAAACAACCATTGTTTGTTACACAGATTCAATAAATGCCATACCACAGTGACAGTGATTCATTTTTAAAAACTTTCTTTTCTTGTAACTAGATGGCGCTGTGCATGTACAAGAAACAGTGACGGATGTTTACATTGAACTAGTATTACTAGCGTATAGAACAGACACCGCGAACATTGGGTTCGGGGGTGTGCATTGCAGCCGGCCGGCTGCATTTCATTCTGTCACTCGGCTGTCACTCGGCTGCGCTCATGGCGGCCGCATGCCAAAATTGTTATTTTAGGGTTTTTGAAAATATCTTCGGGTTTTTGTGACTCTTCATATTTTTTATTTATTCATCAAAATATAGATGTAAGAAGTTAGAAGCCCCGGAACAAACTAGCCAATCAAAGGAGACGTGGACTTTTGGCATTTAAATATAGGATATCAGATTAATCTGCAATCTGGAAGAAGAGAAATCCAAAAATGAGTGTTGAGAGAGTTCACAAAAAATCCTATTTGTGAATTTACATTACAAAATAAATCGATATTGTAATCGGAATTGATTTATTTGTGAGAATTTATAAGTCCAAATTAATAAGTCAATTGACAATGAATGAAGAAACAAACAGTTAATTATTATCACCGTATTTTATATTAAAATAGATTTCACATAAAGGCATAGAAATACATGCATAATTTATAAATAAATCTCAGATGAAATTCTTTCATCTGAGAAATAAATTATTCTCGATTAGACGAGGTTACGTTCGTCTTTTTTTTAGGTCCGTGCAAAAGAGATACCTTTTGCGTCGGCGGTTTACAATAGGTGATTTTGTTTTATGGCAGAATTTTCTAATACCCCTTTTAAATTGGTAGGTTTCTATAAATGAATGTGACTTTATAGTGTTAAGTAATGAAACTATACAATCATAACGAGAACTTGAGAATGTAAGCTTTAATTAATTTAGAAATGAGATAATTATGGCAACTCAATAAATTAAAGTAGGTTAGGGCCCTACATACCTACCAACTACCACGGTACATATTATTTGATTGAGAAAGGCTACACAATGCCGCAAGATTGCGTTTTCTCACATCGTTAGTTAGTGTCTCCGATTTTGTACATTGTTTAAATAAAGAAAGTCTTCTAGGTCCATCACTTTTTTCTTTTTTCCTAATATGAAAGGATTTTTTTGATCTATTTTATTTTGATCATTTTTATTGACTTACAAATCGTACAATTCATTCAACTAATTACTAAGGGAACAGTAAAGATTTTCTCAAAAACCTGCCTGGCTTGATAAGAACTACGTGTGTAGTGTCGAAGGGAAAACGTTTGAAAACCTTGGTTGATTCAAATTGTACTGCGCATGTAAGAAAATCACATTGACCAATTATTCCAGTTCATTGGTAGATAAAGATGATACAGATGATTTGCGGTTCATGCGTATTAGCAGATGTATGCTAATTTAATGCCCGCGGCTTTGCGTGCGTTTTTCGGGATAACTTAATAATTAAGTATGTTATTCCAAATCATGGGCTGTCTACCTGTGTGCTCAATTTCATCAAAATACGTTCAGTAGTTTTTGTGTGAAAGCATAACAAATATCGATATACCTACATAGTCACAAAAATTTACAATTTACATTTAGATACCTATAACATTAGTAGGAATAGGATATTGTGGTATTAAGAACAATGATATTACGAACGACAGTTCTATTATGTGGCTTCGGTATAATGTGGGTGGCTGAGATGCACAAATAATGCGTTGTTTATTTGGTTACAATCGGGTATGTTAAAATTGCATGCCCACTTGATTGAATATAAACAAAGGAAGTCTATTCTTGCGAAATACTCGCTCTCTTGATGTTGTAGAATTTTAGTACATATATAAATATATAATACAGGTAGGTACATAATTAATTAGTTATTCTTGTTACGCATAATCTCCGCTGTGTTTACAGTTCTAGGTACACGTTTAGCTCGAATGAGGCTGGGCGTGTATTTATTACGTCAATGACTTGTAGTTTGCAATGTTGTTTTCCGACTAGATTAATTACGAACTTAATAGGTAAAGAACATCTTTGCCTGCAGTGATCCGGTCCGAATGATTTTATTAAGTCTCATGCATTGTTTCATGACAGGTTTTATGCTTCCTTCTTGGTTGGCAACGCGTCGTTACGTCGAAATATATTATAATTACAACGTATATCATATTTCCGCAAAAAATAAGGTTTAGTATAAAATAAATACATTTCAAATTATACGTTTAAAATTCGCACCAAAACGCTTCAAACTGTCATGGCGTGGTGGTGACGTCATGCCTCAGGAAAACAAAAGACGATACGTCATTTTTAGTATGGTGATATTCATTTGTTTTAAGAAGCGTGACCTAATTCGCGCTTATTGAGACTGACTGGCGTTTTAGCTAAGATGGTGGCTTGCCGTATTTTGTAGTTTTATTTTATCAAAAATATTGTTTATCTCGCTAATAATAATACGATAAATGCCTGTTTTGTAATCCATTAATAGGGTTTCATTAAATAAATACATAATTTTAGTGATTTTTACTTACTGTCATCATGCCTATTATTGGTACGGAGATAAGTGACCTGATGTGCCACCATAGGTAAATAAAACGTGATAATTTTTTTCCGATTTAGGTATGTTTTAAAAATTAACATCGAGGTATTATAAGTAATACTAAGTAAATTAACTAAAACAAAAAAATATTGTAATTAAGTATAATCTAAACCCAGAAATTCATAAAATCAAATCGCTACTAGCTACTGTCAAGTATAAATTTTTGGACTAACATTGTCGAAATAGGTAGGTATTTATGTATAACGACTATTCAACTTGATTAATATTTTCATTCGATATTAGTAAAAATTTTGATACCATAAAATAAAATTAACCGATAAAACAAATGAATTCTACGACAAATGAATTTTACGATTCACGTCATTCTATTATCTTGCGGAATTTGATCAAATCCCATAGGGAGTTGATCAAATTATAGATCCATTCATTTCCCAGCAATAGGAACATTTATACCAAAAAACCGGGCAAGTGCGTGTCAGACCACGCGCAGTGCAGGGTTTCGAAGTAGTACGTTTATCGACTAATACTCATTAACTACTTATGCGAACATAGCCGTGATAGTTTTCCATGTAAATTCATCATATTACCCATTTTTGAGAATTTTTTCACTTATCCAATTCCTACCGTTAACCGGCAGAGGACGGCGACTCTCGACTCTAGTCAAAATTAGCACTTTAAAGCCAAATATTTCTCAAATGGACCCGTAATTCAAAAAATGCGGTCTTAAAAGATCTATAATATTTTTCAAAGTCCTTTTCAAATATACCCCAAATATAGGGTACGCGACAAATAAAAAATTTATCCTCACCTACCTATAGGGGAGGTACCCTGAAAAAAATGTTTCTCAATATTTTATTCTACGATTCCGGAGTTTTAATAAATATGTATGTATATTCATGCCACATTACAGCTTTCTAGCATTAGGGGTCTCGGCGGTTTGCTTCAGACAGTCAAGACGGACGGACAGACGGACGGACACGACGAAACTATAAGAGTTCCGATTTCCCTTCGGAACCCTAAAAACAGGCAAAATTTATTTTGAATTTCACATTAGCACCTCTCTCTCCGGGGGATTAAAAACAGACTTTGGTTTATTATTTTGTCATAAGAAAACTTTAAATAGAAACTTTAATATCGTCAGACCTCCAGGGAGGTTAATCCACTTAATTCCTCTAGTTGCGATAAAACTTTTAAAAATATGAAATGAAACAATTTCATTGAACACGAAAGTGCACGAACAATCTCGTATTTTCAGTGTATACGTGACAGGCTATTGTGAAAAAATCAGAGCAAGTGCCTACCCATTTTTTATGCATGTGGATAGCATGTTAAACAGTCATAGCCGAATCTGAATATGAAAACTGCGAAAAACAAAATTCACAGTCACGATAGGTGTTTTGGTGCAGTGTTTTAATTAACATACCTAGGCATAACATTTGCAATTATATTCATAATGGCAAAATGAAGCGCTTGAAGTGAAATGAAAATGAAACTAGCTCCTTATGTCGATTTTAAAGTGATCGACAAAGTTAAGGAACAGCGGGTGCGGTCGGTAGTGGGATGGGTGACCGTTAGTGGTAATAATTTCTTGAGCGTTTCCGTGCTTCGGAGGCATAGTTCGGAAGGCATGTAAACGCCGTTGATCCCAGTGGTTATCGTAAAATAACAGTCGTTAAGCCATTTCGGAGGCCCTCGGGCGGCATGAATATTTCCGACACTTGTGTTGGCCACAATTCCTCGAATCCTCCAAGACCTATGCTTCAGTTGATCCTTGTTAGCAACACTATCGAATGGTAGAGTCGAATGGTACAATAATACATTGCTTCTTTCTTTTTAATACCTTCCTTTTTAATACATTCTTTCTTTCTTTTCATCAAAATCAGCCCCGACACTCCTTTGACTATTATTCGCTATTCCTCATAGTGTAGAACTTGGCTATTCACACACACTTGAAAAATTCACCCTGTATATTCATTATGTAGACATAATTTGAAAATTTACTTAATTATTGAATAATTATGTACTTAATTTGATTATACCTTGTTATCACTCTTAGTCCACACCACACCATAAATTTCTGTACTGTACCTACACGGACCTTAAAGAAATACGGACGTAATCTCAAGAACAAATTCAGTGAAGCACTCATCGGAATACAAACTCTCTATTCGTACAAGTAAACACAAACACAACACAAGCGCACACATTGACACCATCGGCCGCCATTCCGGCGCCGGACCGCACTCGAGTCATACGGACAACGGGAGTTGATAAAGAATAATAAAAATGCATTTGTGTGCTGTTAAAAGTTGCAAGAACAATAGTAATTCAGTTAAAAAACATAAAGGGATCACCTTTCACAAGTAAGCTTGTAATTTAATCACTGATTTCTTTTATTTTTCCTAAAGTGATTAACAAAATAAAACTAGAAAAATTGTAACCACAAAATCAGCCAGTGTTGCCAATAATATTGCATATGCTAATACTCAGAATGTGTGGGAAAATTATAGCATATAATTATAATAATCGAGTTTTTTACTTTAGTTTAAAAGTATATATTTTTGGGGTTCCGTACTAAATAACAAGGAACCCTTACCTATATGTTTGCCATGTCTGTCCGTCTGTCCGTGGCATTGCTTACAAACTAACAATATTAAAAAGCTGAAATTTGGTATAGATTAAGGTATATTAATTACGTTAAGATAATGGTAGAACAAAATTTGAAAAAAAATTTTTTAGGTACCTCCCCTATAAGTAAAGTGGGTAAACCAGTGTATTTAATCTGTTATCAATTAATAAAATTCATTAATCTCATCAAATATAACAATTTGCATTTATTGAATGTGGAATGTGTTATATTCGATTTACATGCATTAAGCATTTAAGTAGATAACTAAATTTTAAATGAAGAATTTTTAGTGCGCGTCCAAACGTAATAATTTAGTAAAGCTCTTTAGTTCATACAATTATTCACAACCTACTTAATTACTTATGCATTTTTACTAAATTTTAACTAAAAAGTGTCTGTCCAAACGTGTTAAGTGATAAGCCCCGCCCGCTCATCTACTTAACAGAAAAATTTCAATCTTTTTTTTTTGTTTACTTTCGTACTAAATTTTAACTACTAAATTGTTCGTTTACCTTATTAATTTACTAAAAATTTAGTTATCTACTTAACTAATTAATACGTGTAAACCGTACATTACGGAATAACTATTCAGTAAGTAATAGATTTAGTGTTAAGATTTTACTATTACATAAAGAAAAAATGGGGAAATGTTCATATTGTGGTAACCCCAAAATTACGCACACGTAGTAAGCGATCGGCCATTACTATGCTTCACTCTCGATTAGACAAGGTTATGTCCGTTCTTTTTTGACGTCCGTGTGTACCTACCACTCTGTAAAAAATACGCTCACAAGAAAAAAGGCAAAACCGTAGTCCTCTTACGCGATTTCTAAGTGAATCGACAAGGATATCCTTGGAAAAGATTAACTCACCTAAGGATAATTTAATTTTATTACATTCAGTCTTTCATAATATTACCAAAATTTATATAACATATCCATAATTCAATTAAAAGTATAATCAAATTCGAATAATATTTCATCATAAAAAAGTGGAGCAAATAAAATTGTCATTATACTGTAAAATCATTGAGATACATACATAGAGGAGACATCTCAAACAAAATGTGTGTTCCACCGCCGGCTTGCCCTCCTTTCTCTTTTCAAACTAGAAGCCTCGTTTGCACACTTGCCATAGAGTAACTTTATATATGACACTTGCCGAACCAAGATGGCAACCTAAGCAAGTTTATATATTCCATTAACACGCTAGTGGCTTGCCAAGTTCAAACGCTCCTTATGATTTTTTCATTCAAAATGGCGGGAACATTGCACAATAATTTAATTAAATTCGTTTTAGTTGATTTAACTTAATATTTTGTTTTCTTACCGATGATAAAGTGATACCATTATCTTTTTTGTTTTTTGACGTGCAATTGTGATACGTTCTTATTATGCACGACGGCATTTTTTCAGTTTTTTCATAAACAATTTTGGCATGCGGCCGCCATTAGCGCAGCCGAGTGACAGCCGAGTGACAGAATGAAATGCAGCCGGCCGGCTGCAATGCACACCCCCGAACCCAATGTTCGCAGTGTCTGTTCTATACGCTAGTAATACTAGTTCAATGTGTAAAATGTGCTTTATCATTCTTTTGAAGCACTCGTTCAAATGAATGAATTTCTTTGAAACTTGCACGATTGAATTGGACGATTTAATTCCCACATCCCCTTTCTACCATCTAACGTCCCAACACCGTGACGCACGGCGGATATCCATCCCTTCGTCGTTAACATCCCTCCTGTACGGACGAAGCGCTTCGCTTCGCCATTTATTATGCGTACCTACTGCGAAGGTTTGGAATAAATTGTCCACGTCGGTGTTTCCGTTCGGTTATAATGTCTTCAAGGACGGTCTAACGGATAGGAAGGTCGGAGTCCATAGGCTTCAACCACCTAAGCCTACATCAACTTCAGGTCGGATTTTAGTCAAGCATTAACAGCTTATACTTAATTTATAAAAAAAACAAGCTATTTTCATGTTTAATTTAGCTGAACTAACGACAAAAAAACCATATACCTACAGTAACAATTAAAAAAGGTGATTTAAAAAATAATATTTTTCTCTGGTTCAAAATGCAATTGAGTTGTTTCCTAAAATTTTTTTTTGTTATAAATGGAAAGTTCATATATAAGTTTTATAACAAAGTTATTTTAGTTTTTTTTTATTCGCTATAATTTAAAAGTTACATCAAATCAAAAATACGTTTTTGAATCCAGTACCGAAAACACGCCGACAATTCCCGAATAGAACCGAGCGCGCAGGTGACGTCACTTTGTTAATTGCTATTCATTGCAGCATACAGCTGATACTGTGATTTGACTTTTAACTGATAAAATCTTGATATTATCGTCAATATATTGATAAATATATCAAAAATGCTAAACCTTAAAAGTTATCGTGCTTGTTTTGTACCATTACGTGTGAAAACTACAAGAAAAAACACCCCAAAGATAATGTTAAATGTGTACCTGTGACCTTTTCCCAAGGAATAAGAGGTAAAATTTTAGTTTTTGTTCATAGATTCGTTTTTAGGGTTCCGAAGCAAAATCGGAATCCTTATAGTTTCGTCATGTCCGTCTGTCCGTCCGTCTGTCCGACTGTCTGTCTGTCCGTCTGTCCGTCCATCCGTCCATCCGTCCGTCCGTCTGTCCGAAGCAAAGCGGCCAGACCCTTAGTGCTAGAAAGCTGTAATTTGGCATGGATATACATATTTATTAAAACTCCAGAATCGTAGAATTAAATATTGAAAAACATTTTTTTCAGGGTACCTCCCCTACAGGCAACGTGAGGATGATTTTTTTATTCGTCGCCTACCCTATAGTGTGGAGTATCGTTGAAAAGGTCTTCCAAAAATATTATGGGTCTTGTAAGACCATTTTTGGAATTAGGGGTCCGTTTGCAAAATGTTTGGCTTTAAAGTGCTAATTTTGGTTACAGTCAAGTGTCCCCCCCAACTGTTGACTAAACGGTTGGAGTTAGACAAGTGAAAAAATTCTGAAAAATAGGGTACTTATATGATGAATTTACAAGGAAAACTATCACTGCTATGTTAACATAAGTATGAGTCATAGTCGATAAACTTACTACTTCGGAACCTTACATTGCCCGTGGCCTGACACGCACATGCCCGTTTTTTTATAAAACAACTCATGGTTTTATTTTATTAGGTTAGGAATTTTGCAACGTTGATCCTACTCAAATTCAATGAGGATCTGATGATGGGTCCTGGGGCTACAAAGTGGAACACGTGGTAGAACAATGGTAGGTAGAGTAAAACAGAACCGTGTTTGAAGATATTAGATAATATTATCGTTAACATTGTAAAACCAGTAGGTACGTTAATAAATAAATAAATAAACGCTTCACATTCATAGCCCCATACTAGGATACCCAGTGTCGTGGGTGCCATAGACAACACAAGGACACACACTCAGACCAAGAACAGAAATACAAACTAATCATTCAAACCATCTCGCAGCATCCACCTCGCATCGAATCGAAACCAGGACCCTTGACTTAGCGATCTGGAGTGGTAACGATTCGCCACACGAGTCGTGATCATTGACCAACTTGGCGTATTTCGGAGACAAAAAAAATTATATATTGTACCAGTTTTATGTATAAAGCGCGTACAGACCCATACCACCGCGGTAGGTTTTCCTGTGTCGCGGGTGGCATGGTCAACACAAATAACACGTCACTATAACACCCAAGACCCGTGTACAAATAATTATTTGTCACATTTTATTAGATATGACCGGGAATTGAACCTGGGACCCTCACTTCGCAGGCTGGATCGAATCGCTATCGACTAGGCTATAGGGTCAGCATATGTATGTACCTACTACTAGCATGGAATTTCTGTAGTATTGCATTGTGCATTTTTTTATTAATCACATTCTTCACTTCTCTCAGGATCCATATCTGAAATTTAGGTAGACGAAGTCGCGGGTAGAAGCTAGTTGTATGATAAATGAAATATAATTTTATCATACAACCCTGATTTATACCCCTAACACCCTGCCCTGATTTCTCCCAGACACGATTTACCAATTAACAGTGTAACCTTATCTAAATTTATTTAGTGTGTACAATCAATAGAGAGTTTTATTATAATATTTAATAAAGAATAAATCATTGAACATTTAAATTTACAATAAAATTACGTGGTATGAATATCTTTTTGCACTAAATTCCGGATATTTTTACTCAATTCACGTAGAAGCTTCTAACACTGTGTAATTTTATTGCTTTAACAAAATGACGTCACTAACATGGCGACCAAATCTGGCGCGTTTGTAGTCACGTGATTCTTTTTGAACTTTTATCAATTTTGAATTCATTATTATTAATATTAAAAATAGTTTTTAAGCGTTTTTAACAATGCCAATTAATATAATTTGTGTTAAAGATTTAAAATACATTTAAAAAATATATATATTTTTTTAAATGAACAACTCAATTAAGCAATGCATGGTTCAAAATGAAATTTTTTTACATAAGAGTTATGACTTATGAATAACAAAGCCCCTTACTAACTGCTAACTATTAAATTAATTATTAAAAGACTGGAATATGTTTAACATTCAAGGGTCGAGAGTGAATAAAATTCTCAGCAAATTATAAAATATTCAACATTCGGCAACGGTGTGACCCGCACCTTGACCTTTTTTATACTCGCATAGCCCCTGTGCTACGTCTTAAGATTGAGATTTTCTGGTACCAAAATAATGGTTTCTCTTGTGCCATGGGGAGCTACTGAGACTAAGTAGTGTCAGTTGGCATATCATAGTTCAACATCATGGGGTTAGTGGGATAGATTTTTTAATACATAACACGAACAAGCAAGTGTATCGATTAAAAATAAATTTTTAACTTTTTGAACTGTAACCTGGGGTTACTTACAGTTGGAACAGGAAGTAAAACTTTACAGATTCGTAAATAATGGAGGACTTAGTTAATATTTTTAAATAAAAAAATTAAAAAAATCGATCGTTCACTATTCGAAACAATAATTGAAAATTCACACGTTTTCTTTCATAGTTTATCTTCTATTATTATGTTTATTATGGCGATCCTGTAGCTTAGTTGGTAGGGACCCTGCCTGCCAAGCGAGGGGTCCCGGGTTCGATACTTGGCCGGGGCAAATTTTTATTTATTTTTAACAAACATCAAAAAAAGGAGGAGGTTCTCAATTCGACTGTATTTTTTTTTTATGTTTGTTACCTCAGAACTTTGGACTGGGCAAACCGATTTTAATGATTGTTTTTTTAATCGAAAGCTGGTGGCTGTCATGTGGTCCCACATAAATTTTATTGAGATCTGACAATGGCATCCATGAGAAAACCACATAAGTCGTAAATTTGTGTTAAGATGTGCGCGACAAATTGACGAATAACTCAATATCACGCCAACCGATTTCGATGATTCTTTTTTTAATCGAAAGCAGATGCTTGTCATGTGGTCCTACATAAATTTGAACGAGATCCCTAAAGTAGTTTTTGAGACTGAAGTCGGTTATTTTTTGTTAGTAAAATTTAGATTATAATTTTTTTTGTACTTGATTCATGGGTGTTATTTATGGGTGTTACATGGGTGTTTTTACCTGTGTCACGGGTGGCATGGACGGTACATACAACACTAAACAACATCCATGACATGACCCGAGTACAAATATTTATCTGTCACATAAATATCTGCCCGGCCGGGAATCGAACCCGGGACTCCTCGCTTCGCCGGCAGGGTCGCTACCAACTAGGCTACAGGTTTGTCAGGTATGATAATTTGCCTTTGCTTTCCAGGAGCATGTAAGAAATTATTCTAAAATCTTTAAAATAGTTTGCATTCAGGCGAAATCAATGTACATAAAGGACAAGATTATTAACTCGGAAAACAAAATAAAAACGGCCTGGAATATAATTAGTAGTGAAAATGGTAACGCAAAGTCCTGTGATTTCAGTTACGAATTATTGATTAATGATAACATAATCAGTGCTGATAAAGACGTGGCAAGCGAGTTTGAAAATCACTTCCTTAATATTCCTATAACGTTAACCAGTACATTAGCTTCTTCGCCGACGGAAGCACTTTCTACATTAAAAAATAATGTTAATGAACGTAATATTTTATTTGAATTTAAACATATAACCACTAGAGACTTAATTAAAGCATTTCAGTCTCTGAAGGTACAGAACACGGGGGACTTATGGGGCATTTCGGTAAAAATAATACAGCATATTATAGATATTATAGCACCATATTTGGTCATAGTTTTTAATAAATGTATAGATCTAGGTACCTTTCCAGATCTTATGAAATGCAGCAAAATTATACCACTTTTATAAAACTGGCGAAAAAACCGATATTAATAACTATAGACCAGTTTCTGTTTTACCAACTCTTGGTAAGATTTTTGAAAAGATAATATTGAATCAAATGCTAACCCATTTCAACAACAATAATTTACTTATTACAACCTGATCATGATAAATAAATAAATAAAAATAAAAAAACCGATGCAGGGGCTAGGCTTTTAAAGCATAAATTTGAAGCATGGGAATCATCACAAAATGCCATAGGTGTATTTTGTGACTTATCTAAGGCATTTGATTGTGTTGAGCACGAAACATTACTGTTTAAACTTGGCCACTATGGTATAAAAAACAAGGCCCCTAAGTCATCGGGGTCACCGGCTGTGTTGGGTGTACCACAAGGCTCGATCTTGGGTCCGTTTCTTTTTCTGGTATACATTAACGATTTACCACATTATGTTAAGAACCAAGCGGACATTGTACTATTTGCTGATGATACATCATTAATATTTAAGTGTGAAAGGAATAAAGTAAATTTTGACGACGTAAATAGTGCTCTTTCACATGTGTCGCGTTGGTTCACTATCAAATAATTTGCTTTTAAATGCAAAAAAATGAAACGTATAGAGTTTGTACTACCAAATGTTAAAAAAGTCAACAAATCTCTCAAACTGAATAATGAAATATTGCTTATAGAGTAATCCACGGTCTTTTTAGGGGTGACCTTAGATAGTAAACTTCAGTGGGGCCCACATATAACAAATCTCGCGACTAAACTCGGTAGGGCTGCCTATGTTGTTAGGAAAATAAGGCAGTATACTGACGTCGAAACTGCTAGGATGGTTTATTTTGCATATTTTCACAGTATTATGTCTTATGCCATCTTGCAGTGGGGAAAAGCAGCCAGTATAGAACAAAATTTTCATACTACAAAAAAGAGCTATTAGGGCTATTTATAAACTTAAGTCTCGGGAAACTTTGCGTGAGAAGTTCAAAGAAATAGGTATACTTATAGTAGCTTCACAATATATCTATAATGTAATGTGGTTTTCATACGGAATAATATAAGCGCGTATAAAAATAATTATTTTTTGACAAAAAATAAAACCAACGAAAAAAAACTGAAAAGCGAAAAATAAAATAAACCATTTAGTATTATAAATTAAGATCCTAAATTAACTGAAAATAAATAATTTCGAG
Organism: Thymelicus acteon; assembly: GCA_951805285.1. Classification (NCBI taxonomy): domain Eukaryota; kingdom Metazoa; phylum Arthropoda; class Insecta; order Lepidoptera; family Hesperiidae; genus Thymelicus; species Thymelicus acteon. The sequence continues at coordinate 14,255,729 of OX638213.1, read as the reverse complement.
ACCGTGCCAAACAAACAAACAAACAAAATTAATTACGTAAAGTTCATTTTATAAGGGCAGTGGCATGCGATGCACACGGCAGCAGCAGCGCGGCGCACATCTTTTCACCGTTTGTTTTTTCATTGGTTTGGCACCGCCTCAAAATTATTTATTTTCAGTTAATTTAGGATCTTAATTTATAATACTAAATGGTTTATTTTATTTTTCGCTTTTCAGTTTTTTTTCGTTGGTTTTATTTGTTGTCAAAAAATAATTATTTTTTAATTTTTAGTTGCTATGAAAATTATTAAGTTATTGGTGATATATTCAGTTACCAGGTAAAAATATAGTAGTTGAAACATAAATCATCTCCTATTTTCGTACCTTTAGGGGTAAAATTTTCTTTCCAAATTTAAACAAGAGTAAATTCAAGGTATACAATATATAATAAAAAAAGAATCATCGAAATCGGATCATCCAGTACAAAGTTATTGGGGTAACGGGCAAAAATTCCGTGGGTGAATAATCAATCATCCCCTATTTTCGTACCTTTAGGGTAGGAATAAAATTTTCAAAAAAATATGGGACCAACTTCAAGATATACCCTATCCATTAAAAAAAGAATGATCAAAATCGGACCACCCTGTGCCGATTGCTGAGTGATCATACATAAAAAAAAAAAAACAAAAAATATACGCGTCGAATTGAGAACCTCCTCCTTTTTTTTTTCGTCGGTTAAAAATTGTGATATCAATAATCGCCAAACAAGAAGAATGCACCAGTTAGTAACGCCATCTTACCGTCTTTCTAAAGTGCAGCGATCTTTTATGGGGCTTGGTGTACAGTTCTATAATAAAATCTCAAAGTTAATACGTGAATTGCCAGTGGAATTGTTTAAGAAATATGTAAAATCTCGACTTTTAGGCAAAGGTTACTACACTGTAGATGAGTACATAAATGACAAAGACGCATGGAAATGACCAGCTCTGCAACCAGTTCCGTACAAGCTGGTGATACTTTTTTTTGTAACAAATATACCGATGTATTTTTATTTTTAAAAGATGTGCTGAGGAGTTTCTTTACGGCTTTTCTTCTCCTCCGAAAAGCGGGTTGATTAAAAAAATGACGTGCATAAGTGTATCAATGATACCTACATGAATAAATGATTTTGAATTTGAATTTAAAGGGCCTCGTAAGATGAAATTTAGTTACTATTTCATGTTTATCGCGAGATTTATTAAACTAGAAATTCTAAGTAATTGTAAACTTATTTAATTTCACGCAAACTTTATTAGAAGGTTTCATTATACAACCTGAAAATAGTAAAACAGGGTGTGACGTGATTTGAAGTTAAAAAAGGAATACCAACTTTTTTTAATCCTTATAGACGAAACTCATTAGGTAATTCATCTGTTCTTCATTCATTAATTGTCATTGTTCTTAAAGATCCTATTTTATTATTCTTTTAGTAGTGTCCAATAAAAAATAAAAAAACTATGACAACTAAGACTTGAACAATGGTTAAGCGAAGCAAGTTATTGATAACGGATCGCTCTGTAGGAGGGATTCAATAGCTTTAGATCACAAAGAGAATTCTCTATTGTTCTCATCTGTTTCAGGATGCATGCCTTTCGTTATTCATAGAAAATTCAATACCATATTTCTATAAAGTACTGCAAGGGATATTGTTTAAGTATTAGCAGGGTTAATGTTTTAATTGCTTGTTCAAGCACTTAAATTAGACGAATAGAGTAGCGATTTAGCATTTGTAATGATTCAAGACGGGACCTGTGCTTGCTGTAGATAAGTAGGTATAGGTAGTAAAATGTAAGACGAATTAGGTAAAATTTGTATGATTGTAGTTCCATATTTTTTTTGTATTTTATGTAAATGTAGCTATATGCCGTTGATGTGATCATTTATCCAATCCAATAAGCTCTCATTAATTTTCTGAAATAACATTTGATATTATCTTGTAGCTTCAGAGACTTTCAAATCAAAAAGAGTTTCTTTCATTGACGTACTTTGAATCAAATTAATTGTTTTTTTTTTATGTGTTGATGGTGAATTTATGCAAAGAATGATATCGTTAAACGATAATGTCTTTATACATACCGTGATAGATTTTAAAGATGATCGGTCCTGGTAATATTTTGTTTAAAAAAAAGTGACAAAGTAAAGCAACAAGATTTACTGAAATTTGCAATTAGCATGTTTCTCGTCATACTTTTTTTCATCATTAGCTGATATTAAAATATTGTTTACACTCAAATAAAGAAGTAGGTAGAACGACGGTTTACCACGCAATAAACTGATTTTATCTTTTTCAATTCAATACTTTATTGCAGTCGTTTACATCTCATCTGAAATCTAATCTTAATACAGCCTGTGAATGTAAAGAAATTTTCGAGGGGAGCAAATATTTGGCTGAAATGGAAAACATTTTGTATCTAAAGCAAAATGTTTTATTTAAAAATATTTAGTTAAATGTAATTTAACTGTTTTGTATTGCAACAAAACATTTATGAGTCGGTAAAAACAGTATTTTATGAAGAAGTAGTCTATGACTCTATAATCTATACCGAATACGTCTATCTTTATGATATTAAAAACTTACCAAATTGTCTCTGATTTGTTGGATTGTAGTTATTTTAATTTTAATTTTTATCATACACAAAATATTATATTCAGTGATAAACTGATAACAGTAAGTAGTCTGACTAACAGTAGCATCGCGTTCGAGTCTTGCACATCATCATATCACTATCATCTCTAGATTATACAAAATTTTCTTTGTATTAGGAGGTATTAGGTATACTCGTATTATTATGTTCACACATCATTGATATGTCCATTGGCCATTTACCACCAGACGGCTCGATTACATATTTGTGAGGTATTTGCCTAACATATTTTTATGAAAGAATTTCTATGTTGTAAAAACCTATTCGTTAAGTATAAGTTCTTCCTTTTAGCCGTTTCTAGTCCTGACGAACCAGTCGATAAGTAGGTACAGAGTTTTGCGATTAAAGATTGTATATTAACAAGTTAGGAGAGAAATTCAACATTTCATTCTTATCTGACTGTCACTTGCCCCAACAAGACATACAAGATTCTATGCAAGCAATTTATTTCGCGACGTATACCGGTGTACGTAAGCATTTTGGTCGTCCCAATACATGATAAGCAGCAAGAAGTATCTATCACGTGCAGGTTAAAATAAGACTCGAGGATGGATAGAGTAAAATATACCTACGTTTTTGTTACATGAAATAAGTTATTGCTTGACGACCATCGAAACAAATCGTGGATCAGAAACATAACTTAGGAGCTGACTTAGATAGCCTAGCCTGGAGTTGCTGTAAGTCAATATTAGCAATACGAGGAATTTATACCTTGCCAAGTTTATAAACAAACAGATTTAGTTTGCCTTCCCGTATTAAATATCAGTCTCCCACCGAGTTTGCATAATTAAACTGGGAACCTTCAGAAAGACGTGATAGATATTGTGAGGGTAAATTTACTATTTATTAAGGAATATCTGTGTTTTGATTATTATAAGCTTTTATTTATCTTGTTTAGTACCTACCTTAGTTTGTTCGCATGTAATATGCAATGGTCATATCTTGCGAGCTGAATTACTACCTACACTAACTACACTCATCCTACTCACACTACATTTGGTTCCGATAACAATGCATTTTTATGATAATGTCTATGCTCAGGTTTGGGGACTCCTCTACGGCCAATAGCACAAACAAAAAAAAATTTAAACTTGTTTTTGAAAGTATTTTGAAAGTATTAATTTATTATTATGCAAGTATTTATCGTATTTGGCTCTGAATATTCTTACGTTATTTGTAAAACGTCGAACATTGCCTCACAAATCCCTTAAAATTGTCAGTGAGAAAATATCATATCATTACAAGGTTTGGACAAAAAAATCGAGGAACAATCTATTCCAAGGAAGTTGCTGCCTGTTGTTGATAAACTTGAGTAAATTAAAAAATCATCGTTAAATCCAAATTCATCACACAAAATGTTACACCCGCATAGAAGATTAAGTAATAATATTAAGTAAAAGATTAAGTAATAAAAGATCGTTTCCTAAATAATTTAAATGAGTAACAAAACTTTTTGAGAGGCTTGTCTATCTATATTTACAGCGATGAAATACCTGCGGATAAGTATTTTAAATGCTGTCCTTATCAGGATTATGCGGTTAATTGGGGAAACGCCGCCTTTTATGGTTAAATCCTTCTTTGTCATTCGTCTTCGGCAAACTAAACTTGAGATTGTTTCACACAAACAGAATCTTAACGACCATCACCCGGTGAAGTGAAATAAGTAAATACTTAGACATAAATGATAATGCTGCAGCAGTACTGATTTAAGTGGCTGCAATACATCCAAATACCTATTTCGCAAACTATGCAATATATGTATGTATAAGTACCAGAATATTATCATATGAATATCAAAATTATTATTTTCACTTTCTCTGGTTATACGTTAATTGTTAAGTAATAGCACAGAAGAAATAATAGTACCTGCTTATAATGTGATAAGTAAGTAATAAAATTTAATCCAATTTTTACAGACAAATTCCTATTGCTGAGTTATTGCTGAATAACCGACGAAGATATAACACCCAGTCCCTTCTGTCGGTCGCTTGTCTCTGCGCTCCTCACGATGGTACCAGGTAGGGTAGACTTGGGTTCTCTGGTCCTCTTTTGTCTGAGCAGCTACACCATTCTTCTAGGATAAATTAAATATTTAACAAGCGAATTCCCCGATTTATACTTGGCAAGCTAAAGGCCACTTACCGTCAGGTGGTCCTTATGCTATGTCGAGGAGTGCCGTTTATTCAATAATACATTTGATGATAATTTTTAAAATACTTTTATTTACGCTGTTTATAAATTTTACAATTTGAGCCTAATTTATACAAATGTAGGTCATCTTTCGGGCGCTGTTATTTCATCTTGATAGTGAGCAGTTCCACAATTGTCGCACACCATCTTGAATTCCTATTAACAAACAATAATATTGTAACTATTTACCCATTTCTGGTTTAATTAATGGCGGGAGTCGCTTGATGAAATAAAGGAGAGTTTCTCATACGAATATATGTAAGTAGTTTAACGACTGATGTGGCTTAACGATTGCTATCGTTCTATCTCTCGTACTACGAGTAACAACTCTAAAAACCACCACACAACAACAACAGAAAGCTAACAAAAAATAAATTTAGAATCCAAGTAACATGATTCATTGAACGTGAACTTACCATATTAAAAAGTTCTCTAACACGATTCATAGCCATCTGCTGAACGTAGGGATACTCGTACTTGGTGAACACGCCGATATACGAATAGTTGACTGCCATTGCCGCTATCTGCTCCAGGTGTAGGAGACCAATAGGCCCTCTATGCGAATACACGCGACGGTTATTATAATAAAATATAATTACATTGTCACACTCCGAAATGTCCTGTTCCTTTGGTAATTTCACCATTTTGTTGGTGCCTATTCTGCAGAAATTAGTACGACACTACTAACAAAACGAATGGGCTCACTTACTGCACAGTAAATAAATGGCAAAGTAGAGTGGGAGCTGTCTCTTTTGTTTTATTTTCCAAGGGAAACTAATCAGGTCTCTGGAATTGTATTGTTAACTGGGTAACCTTTTATTGGCTTCTAGGCATTTTGTTGTTCGTTGTAATTTAAGTTCTTAATGAACTTAATCGTTTGTGGATTATAATAGTCGGTTTATAATTAATCCATTAATTTTAATACATACAATAATATATAGCTTTTGTCTCTTAAAGACTTGAGGTTAATTTCTTAATGACGAATAAATTAATTAGGCCGCATAATAATGTTACCTACTAATGACTTAATGTCATTAAATGACATAATGCATATGTTCACAAACAACTGAATTTATTATGTAAGTTACATTAACGTCGCGCTATTATTTGAGTGATAGATAATTACCGATATCAGTATAAAACTGTCCAATTTAAATAATTATGGTCAGTCAAGCAAATAGCTGACATAGAGAAAGTTCAACTAAAAATGGTCAATTTACCTGGACCTGGTAGGCAGGACGCAAGAGCAATGGGTGAAAGAGGAAGCGAGAGGGTGCAACATCCTCGTAATCACCATAACTGGGGTATGAGGTCTGGAAGGAGAAGAATGGAACTCAGGAATTTCGAACCTTCCGGGCTCCTAGAATTAGAGCAATTAGCTCACAAAACAGTTGAGTTGATGGAGAAACATGGGACGAAATCGAGGTTCAATTTTCATAAAGCTATGGAACTTTTGCGCCTACAGTATAACCTTGTGAGTAAAAAGAAACAAATATTATTTACATTTTAGATCCCATTTTTAGATTTAACGGGAACATCTCCAAGCGTCATGGTTCGAATCTTCGAAAAGTTTCGAGTGGCCAATGTGATCAGTGTGAATAAGTTAAAGTCATAGTTTAACACATTGGTCGTGGTGTTGTAGACTTCATACATTTTTGAAAACAATACACTGAATTTGTGTAAGTGTGGGTTATTACACGTCGTTTTTTCTTTCCTGAAGAAACTGATGATAAGTTTTTAATGAAATGCCAAACAGATTTCAAGCAAGAAGCCGCCGTTGAGACTACTAAGTTATTTGTAAGGCCTAGTAATAATTATTCAATGGATTAGGCACAGTTTTTTTCTAATATAGGCAGGATAATTATCCCAGCAGACCTTGGATAAGTCGGTGGTCCTGTTAGATCTGATTAGGAGAAGATTGATTGCTTTTCGCACGCTGGCAGACGATCACTGGATTACAACGACTTACTCAGTGTATTCAGTTATAAATCATTTGTTTCAGAATTTCATCGTATTGTGCGAGAGATGCCGAGGTCCACACGTCAATGACGAAATGCTAGCTCCGGAACGGTGACAGGCTCTCAATCATCTGCCAGTAACACTCTTTTGATTATAGAATCGAAGATTGGAGTAATCATTTATCTAACATAGTTAATTTTATTTAAGCCAGTGTCTTAGAACTTGTTCGTCAAGTTTTCTGTGCAGTTTACTTGAGTAATGTCTCTACAAATAAATCCACTGTTAATACCTAATCATATTTATTTCATGAACGTATGCATTAAGAATTATTGTGGGTATTTATTGAGTAAATTAAAATTAACTCTTCATTATATTGTGGAATGATTTCTACGAAAGTGTTATAATGTATTGTACCTAATTTATGTTTTGCAATAAATGTCTGTGACTAACAGGCAGGTATTTACTTGATAAATTGCCTCACAAATTTCAAACGCTTAGAATTAAATTTAATTAGTGTTCCAATTAAAATCGCAATATTAACCCGGTTGTAATCATAACTGGTCCTGACGTTCGTTTATCTTAAGTAGTCAAAAGAAACCACGAGAGCAGTCATTAAGACTCCAGTAGTATAACCCAGAGCTTAGTAAATTTTTTCTTGTTTAGTTGTCAGTTACAAAAGAGTGAAATAAATTCCTTTTTCGTAGCCTGCAAGGCTATTCTGTTTTGTAACTTGACAGCGGAGTCCGCGATGAGTTTCAAAATTGAAGTTCGAGTCCGAGATCTTGATATGTGATTCTCTAATCATCTGGTACGCACTTGCGAAGTGAAGGGAGTCTCGAACTCTAACTTCAATTTTGAAACACATCATGGATTCCGCTGTCAAGTTACAAAACAAAAGCGAACTTGCATCATATTGATATGTCATTCTCTAATAATCTGGTACTACACACTTGCGAAGTGAAGTGACTCTCGAACTCAAACTTCAATTTTGAAACTCATCGCGGATTCCGCTGTCAAGTTACAAAACAGAATAGCCTTGCTGGTTACGAAAAATGGTTACGAAAACGGAACAAGTGAGATTCTCTCTCTGAGTACTTTGGTCTCATTAGCCTATACGGGAGTCCCACATAACCCTCGGGTGCCCCCTGCGCCCGGGTGGTATGCGTAATGCATTCCCCCCCCCCCGAAAAAAAAGGTAACACTTAATAATTTAAAGTTAAGCGATTCAAACAAGGCCTAATGGAAGAATGATTTCTATTACAATATGTGGGCGGGGTTTCAACTTTCAACGTTAATGTCAGGCAGATTTTGTCTATGTAAAATAGATGGTATATGGGAAGCGATGAGACCGTATTTTGTACTCTGTTGTAAGCTGATGTAATTGTAGTACATTTTAAGCTACTAGGCGAGTAAATATTTCAGTACCTGGATGACCGAGCTTTGCTTTCGTGTTTTACTTAGCAACGTCATCCACTGAACTAGCTTTAGTGTTGCTACTCGCCAATAGATGTCAGGAAGTCTATTGTAGCAGTTTTTCATTGCCTTTAAACACGAATAAAACGACATTTTCTAAAAATGAATCCTAGCTAGATGGATTTATTGCCCCCGAAACCCTCTGCATACTAAATTTCATGAAAATCGTTGTAGCCGTTTTCGAGAGTCCGAGAATATATACAAGAATAGCTCGTTTAAAGGTATTAGATACTTAAATGTCTTTTTCAGCCTGCATTTTTCATACATTTCCATTCTTAGAGGAAAGCTTAAAATCTATTATTACAATTTTTTCAAATTTTTGAACATATGTAAGCTAATGACATTTTTAAAAATATAAATAGTGTAGGCAAATATAAATCGTGTAGGTAACACGAGCCACCTGATCCACTTGTGACATCTTAGGTAACGTTAGGAGGAAGATTGGTAGGATATTGTAAGTAAATGCGTAAATATCTAAGCACCCATGAAATATCGATTTATTATTAAGTTTTCTACAACATTTTAAATAGTTACCAACCTTCTTTGGATACGATGATTTCCGTAACTATTACGATATCGTATCTTACAGAGTAAAATGCTGTAATTCACCTTCAGGATTCGTGAGATTATTATTATATGCGATAGAATATGCTTGGACTTAATTTGAGTTTTAGTACGTACTATTGTACAAATCCGAACCGAATTGCCTTGACTTTACAATGGTATAGTATAATATAATCCGTGCTTTAAGAAGCTTTTTTAAACTATGAATATTGAGATACATATTTATAATTATGACCATCATGTAAATGCACGGAATAGTCAGATCTACAGTGCAGTGCAGTTTTGTAGTTTTAAACGGATTTTTGTGTTATTTTGTGAGGGGCTTGATCCTAATTAAATTATATCACGGCCCCTTGGCCTCCTTTTCGATTAGTTATGACTGTTGAGTCTATGCACTGATTGAATGATTGACTTTAGTTTGAATTGCGACACTTCTTGGGCTAACTGGGTGGGTAAATAGCATACGGTAGTCAGTAAACCATATCTTTGAAATCAGTAGTGTATTCTAATGCTTGAAACTCTCTCGACGCTACTAAATTGATGTAAGAGATGTGGAAATGCGTTGCTCATCGTGCTCCGCACGGTTGGGCTGTCCGTCAGTGTCTGTCTAGATCTACCTGCTTATCTAGTGGATGAGACAGCTGATTTGGTGGTTAGTTGATTACAGTACATGCAAATGCAGTTGATTATCACCATTATCGGGTATCGTCATTATCGTCTATCATCGCGTGTCAACGGTTTCGTAACGGGTAATCTGAAACCGCTTGCATTACGATGACGCATGTTGCGCCGGCTTGTCATTTACCGTGTAATTAGTTACAGTGATTACAACGGGACATACAGATTGACGGTTGCGCTCAGAGTCACTTAACGATTACTTACTACTGTACTAAGGAGCGATTTAAGTAACCATTAAGTGACTGAGTGCGGCAGTGAATATTTAAAAAATGACGGGGAGTATTCTAGGGTTCCATAGTCAAAACAGAATCCTTATGATTTCGTCATGTCCGTCAGTCCCTGCCAGCTAAATGGTAGGTGTTGGATTTGTGAAAAACCTCACAGCAGTGACATATATGATGAATTTAAAAGAAACACTATCACGGCTAGGGTAGCTTAAGTAGTCAATGAGTAATAGTGGCCTGACTAACATGTAGCCGGTTTTTTCTTTTACTTACTGGACAAACATTGTGTTTGTTACCCTCATCGGATTTCACTGTACCTAAATATACCTAAATATTTTCCAAAAGAAAAAAATCCACACAGAATTTAATAACGTCATACCATGTTTATTAATCAGTAAAAACATGAGTTCGAAAAGAAACATTCGTCCTAACTTAAAATTTACAGCGAATCCGTTAAATTTTGTATTCGCGAATCCGTTAAATTTTGTATTCGGTAATTTCAAATGTGCAAAATTTCAGCGATGTTAGCGGGACTGTGAGATTTCATACGTGAAATGACGAGATTTCTCGGGAACGTGTTCAGGTACGAATTTAAGTTGACGTAGTTTAATGGTTTGGAATATGCACGTTAGCCGTGTATCGCTTTAGCAAAAGTTAACAAGTTTTTTTATTCCATCTGGCAACCAGATTTTGCTTTGATTCTGTCAACATAACCTTCTTTAGTTACGAATGTTTGTTGATGATTGATTTTTTTTTCCTAAAAAAGGCAGCATTTTTATTTAATTACTCCCAAAATGTACTTCACAAAAGTTTATTTTGTTTTCCCTAAATCAAAATTGGAGCGATAGACAAGGAAGGTAGTGAAGTCCTTCCGTTGTTCATCCATCGTACAGAACCCTAATAAACCTTTATTTGTTGTCATTTTGCAGCGACAGAGCTTTGTATCATTAGCAACTCTGCAAACATTAGTAGAACTTCCCGGAACGTTCCCTAAATATCTGGATTTATTTATAAAGGAAATGGCTCAAAATTAAACAGGATTTGCGATAGTTAAACAGTGCGCTCTAACGAAATTAATACGTAACAATATACTATAAGCAATATTGTTACATACTATCAGTTTACAATTATTGGTTTCCGCGCGGTTTGGTATTATTAGATACATAGTACCACTGTCTATGGATTCGCACGTAATTAAGTTTTATACATAATACTCCCACTAGTATTTAATCCCAACTCACAATGGCGTAGCGTTGGGGGGCAGTGCCCCATTTAAATAATAAAAAAATATACATTAAAATTAAATATTTTTTATTTAAATTTTAATGTAAATTGTGGTATGAAAAAAAAACAAGGAAAGTGAATATTTAATTAATATATTTTTTTAAATACTATGGCGGCGGCAAAGATCATTGGGGGGCGGAAAATTTTCGGTCGGCCCCGGGCGGCGGGAACCCACGCTACGCCACTGGGCAACTTATATCGCTTCGAGAATCTTTCTACTCGTACATTTACAAATATAAATAGCACGGGGATTCTGTTTCTGAGTACGTCATAATCTGTGAATACGTCATAAATATAGAGATAGGTAGGTACGTACAAGTACATATTTGTAAAAATTTGTCACAAGTTAAACTGTGGTGATTATTGGGATAAATCAGTGTGGTTTGTTGTGACGTTAATTGATAACTATTTGTCGTCGAATGTAACCAATTTACCAAAAAAATTAAGAAATAAAGGTTATTCTACTTTATTCTGTTCTATTCTAAAACGAACAGACGAGCCACCCTGTGACTGGTCACCGTCGCCTATGGACACCATTATCATCAAAGGCTAAGGAGCTCTTCTGCATATAGGTGTTAAGGTCGTTGCATACGTAACGTGGACGGGACGGGGACGGGACGGGGACAGGACGTATAAGGAAAATATACGTGCGTGCCCCGTTCCCGTCCCGTCCGTGCCTCCGTGGCGTATGCGCTATCGTTTACATTTTCTATGAACGATGTTTCCAAAACTTCACGTCTCGTTCCGTCCCCGTCCCGTCCACGTTACGTATGCATCGAACTTTAGAAAGAACAAAGATTTCATGGAATTAATAAAAGTAAAAAAATGAGAGCAGACAACTGGTGGTGGACCTTGTGGTACGCCAACACTTATTTAATATTACGGTCTTATCAATATGCTGAGGTATGAGAAACAAATTAGTTTAGTGGTGTTCGTAATTTGCCATGCCAGACTGACATTTAATTCTGTTTTGTGGCTTCTGTATCACAAATGCTCACTCCTGTTACAGTTAAAAAGAGATAGATGCAAATACGACCACGATACAGGTTTATTATTAGCATAATAATATGTACATAGCATTAGATAGTTTTGAAGATTAGCTATGTTCCATGAAATTACCGAACACGTACCCATTGTCTCATACAAGAGTATTGATGCCCCAGGGGCGACCCTTTCATTTCCTTTCGAAAAAAAATTAAATTACATTTTCGCCGGATGTTTTATTATTGAATATGTTATTCCCCATGTTTTATTTGAGGCCGGTACTTTTCGGGACTACACCCTAATTTAGCCGTGGAGAGTAGTTTTTGCGTTACGGTTAGAGTGATATTAATGCTTAATTATCCTTAAATTTAATACCTACGTCGGAATTTTTTGCCATTTTGTTAGTGATCTGAGCTTTGGGAATAGGCATGATGACTGATTTTGAAATACTGTTCTATATTGTTGGGAAATATATTATAATTACAACGTATATAATATTTCCGCAAAAAATAAGGTTTAGTATAAAATAAATACACTTCAAATTATAAGTTTAAAATTCGCACCAAAACGCTTCAAACTGTCATGGCGTGGTTGTGACGTCAGTCCTCAGGAAAACAAAAGACAATACGTCATTATTAGTATGGTGATATTCATTTAAGAATTGTGATGTAATTCGCGCTAATTGAGACTGACTGGCGTTTTAGCTAAGAAGGCGGCTTGCTGTATTTTGTAGTTTTATTTTAGCAAAGATATTGTTTATCTCGCTAATAATAACACGATAAATGTGTGTTTTGTAATCCATGAATAGGGGTTCATTAAATAAATACATAATTTTAGTGATTTTTACCTACTGTCATCATACCTATTGCCAACCCCAAAGCTCAGATCACTAACAAAATGGCAAAAAATTGCCAACATCAGTTATTTCGCACAGTTTGTGCATTTTCTTAAAAATGATGAAGGTGTAATAATATAAAACTGTTTATTAACGAGATGATGTTAAGCATAATTTAGCGGTTTTTGACGTTACATTACATTGTCTCCACTCTCACACACTCATAATAATTCATCAGTCACGCTATGATTAAAAAGATTCGAGATTAAAACCCCCTGAGTGCTATGGTATCTTCTTTATTACATCATCCTAATATGAAATGAAATTTTGTGAATTGGCACACGCGTACCTCATAAAGTCGAGATAGACCGTTTGTCGCTCACTTGAGCCGGTTGAAGATTCTGTTGACATTGATATTACCCATTTTTTGCGTGACAAAATCTCACCTTGTATGACTCTAAATTCCGAAAGGTGGCGTTATGAAAATTGTATTTCGTCTGTAAAATTATTCTGTCTGGATTTTTACTTCAAACCATTCAGCGAGACAGAATATGAAATAACTCAAGGATGAATAAAGCATGTTACAGGTTGATTTTTATAGCACAGTAATTGTAATTATTCAATAGGTTCATCCAATACGTATTCAAAAGTACATCCGACTTTAAAATTGCGTTTAATACAAGATAAGCATACGTACCGTTATCTACGTTTATATCAATTAAAGAAAACAACCAGCTGAATTTTAAAGCCATTACCAATTTCCTGCTCTGGCGTTTAATTCCCTCGTAGGCTTTCGTGTCCCTAAGGTCAATCGTGTTCGGAAATAGGTTGATCAACCGGAGCGTTTGATTTGCAGTAATTAAGGAAGGCGACGTTGGACCTCTACCAGTAATCTTTTTATCGGCGAAAAGTACTTTAATCGTTCGAATGAAGTGAGGAAAAATAAAAAATAAGATTTACTACAGTAACAAACTTATACACACACATGTTTACCTTATGATTACTTGTTTCAGACATCATAAGCCATTATCTCGACTTTTAGGCAGAGGTTACTACACTGTAGATGAGTACATAAATGACAAAGACGCATGGAAATGACCAGCTCTGCAACCAGTTCCGTACAAGCTAGTGATACTTTTTTGTAATAAATATACCGATGTATTTTTATTTTTAAAAGATGTGCTGAGGAGTTTCTTTACGGCTTTTCTTCTCCTCCATGACAAAGCACCTTTGCGAAAAGGTGGTTGATTAAAAAAATGACGTGCATTTTATAAGTGTATCAATGATACCTACATGAATAAATTACTTTGAATTTGAATTTGAATTGTATCGATTTTAAACGACAATAATCCACCTACTGTTAGTCCCACAATCAAAGTCTCACTAAAATTACCAAACACTCAATATTATTATCAAACTCTCACTATCTATCTTTGACAAAAGAAGGCTACATAATAAACAATCCGATCAGTCACTCTTGTAATAAGTTATCAAGTGAATGCTTAGTAAATACGAGCATCGCTTGGGTACTTCTCTCCTGTTTACGATGTAGCAAGTCGGTCGCGTGTATATTGCTTCCTTAGATTAAGCTTCCAGTTAATTTCCTGCGTTTAATTCTGGAATGAGGTCATCTACGGCACATTCCCACTTAATATCTTAGCTGCCGCCTGATTAGAGCCGATCGCTACCGACCTTTTAAGACCTCCTTGAATTTATAAGCGGCGTAATCTCAAAATTCAAGGCGGAAAATTATCTCAAAGTTATTTTATAGAACCAAGTTTAGGAGAAAGTAAGTTTTCATCGAAATATAATACGTTTGCGTTTATATTTTACCAAAATAAAATTAAGCAAAAATTGCAAGTAACAGTTAGTTGTGCAATAATGACTTATGATATTATTGAACACTAAAGTGATATAATTACATGTTTGTAAATTTTTTGTAGGACCTTACATTGCGTATTTTTAACCCCCGACGCAAAAAATGGGTGTTACAATACAAGTTTGACGTGTCTCTGTGTGTGTCTGTTTGTGGCGTCGGCATCGTAGCTCCTAAACGAATGGACGGATTATGATAAGTACGTTTTTTTTTGTTTTAAAGCTGTCGTGATCAAGAGGTTTCTGAGTTACAATTTCTGAAAATATGTTCGGGCTTTTCAAGGTCATCAGCTCATATTTTGTTGAGAGAAAAAGTGTCAGAGGATGTTAAAATTTACAGTTATTTATTTTATACACTTTGTAAAATAGTCAAAAATAAATAAACAAGATTAAATTTTTTAATAACAAAAAGTGAGAGTAGGCCTGAAACACATATACACTTATAACATACAAATATAGTACATACATATATACATACATAATATATATATATTATCGGTTTGATATTAAATATGTATGAAATAGATCTGATATTGAACATAATACAATTGTAATGCCATACTCGTACGAAACGTACCTACATATATATTCGTTATTCGTTATAATAAAACGTATGTAACAATCTAGTTCATATCTTTTAGTACCTACTGAAATAAGGTCTACGATTTCAGGACACATTGCCATGCAAATTGAGATAAAACGCCTCATGTGAATTTGTAATAGAGCGACGACAGGTTTGAAAGGCGATCTCAGTCGGTGATCGCGAGATCGAATTCTCATGAAACTTTAAATTTTCCAAGGTATTAGAAGTTGGTTTTCATTTGCCTGGGCGAAGGAAAATATTTCGTACGAGTAACCGCCATCGCTTTGCTTCGGTTTTCTTATATTTTTACACCTTGGGTTACATTATTGGAGTTTTATTAAGGATCCCTAATGTTTTTGAAAATATAATCTAGCCTATGTTACTCGGGGATAGTGTAGCTTCCCAACAAAAAAGTTGGAACTTGCGACTTTTATGATAATAAAATTACTAAAGGCAACATGACTTGGACGATATTTGTAGGTAAAAATAACCAATAAGTTTAAAAAATTACATAAAAAATCAATATGTCGGCCTTAGCTCGTGCAAGGGCCAGCAAGAAATATAAAACATGGCTATCGCTGGAAAGAGGGGGTTATGGGCCACGCACGGGTACTCCAATGACCGGCGTCGAGCGAACGAGACGGTTTCGGGAGCGTCTCAAAGGTGCGAAGGCACGCTCAGTGAACGACGCCGATTCCGCAAGCACCTCTACCGCTGCTGTACGTGTAACCTGTGGACATACGAGTGAACAACTCGCTGATATAGACGTTTCACGTTAAAACCAATGGCCGTGTGTACCGACACAGCCACACCCGTTTTTTAAATTTTTAAATTTATTTCTTAATTTTGATAGGTTAATACAAACTTATTTTAGGCTGCACCGACATATTAAAACTGTAGTGTTGCCGTATTCGTACATACGAAATTAACTTTTTTGAAAGTTTGCTTGCTGAAAGTTATTAATATTATTAAGTAATTTTGGAAGCCTAAATCCTATGTGGTATTAGTTTTTTTCTATCCCGTAAGATTTCCCAGATATTGAGATCATAGAAAAAAAACCTTATATTCCTTTGAAACTGATTCATTTAAAATATAAAATACAGATACGAAATCTTTTAACACATATACATGCTTATATCATTCTCTAAAAAATAAAAATAAACCGCTACGAATTCTCTTTGTACCTCTTCCGCTAATAATAACTTATTTTTATAGATTTCTCCTGTGTTCATTTGTCTTACTGTCCCTCTTTAACATCCAACAATATTCGGCTATCATTTGAACATTTCATCTTCCCCGATAATGCTTTTCTTTTATTTTTATATCCTGATAAAGTGTCTCCCCTTTTTCTTCACTAAAATCTCCAAAATTTTTGGGAAATAGTCCAAGTGAGAGTTCAAAAGTTCACTTTGTATTTTAAAACGTTGATTACTCTCTTAGAGCCTAACAAAATACGTGATTTGTCCTAAAAGTGTTTTACGGCATTTATAACAGCACCGATTGAAATTATAAAACAATTTTGAAGCTAACCTGAAATGAAGTTAATTCAGAAAATACCTATATATTTTCTCATACAAACTAAGTATTTTAGTCGGTACTTCTTAATTTTTCTGAAAAACCTTACGTGATAGAATTTTTTCTATATTTTTCCGTTAATAAGCAACACAAAATCTATAAGAAAACATTATTCAATTTCAGAAAACTGTACCCTCGCGTACCTGATTTTGTACAGTTTTACCGTAGATTAAGCTTTGTAAGCTTGGGTATCGATATGGAGCCCAAATATTATTTTAACGACCATGTACCTAGGCTAGCGAGGGGTCTCGGGTTCGATTCCCGGGCGGGTAAATGTTTGTACTCGGCTCCCGAGCGATAGTGTTGTCTTGTGTTGTTCATGCCAACCTCGAAACACAGGGAATTCTAGGCCCGTGTTAATAAACCGATCTCGCTTCAAGAGCACGATTTCAAATATTAAAAATTACACTTTTTTATACAATTTGACAAATTTCAGCATCACATAACGAATCTTGAGATCGCAGAGATCTTAAGATCGGTTTATATATACGGATCCTAGTGTGGGGATGACCATATATGAGCGTTTATTAACTACATAAGTAAATAACAACTAGAGACCCGCCGCGTTCTCCTAAAATTATTATTATTTTATGACAGCCTTATTTTTCAAATTACAAATAACGATAAAAATACACTGTAAGATTGATTACCAAATAGGGATTGTCCAAAAAAATGGATTATAACAGTTATATTTCCTCAAGCAAAACCATGGTGGTTTGGTATCCGCTAATGATCATGAAGCTTTAAAACGAATCAATCGATTGAGTTAATATTTACATGAATTTGTGCTGTCGAAACAATGGTTTATAGCTGTTCAGGTATTCTGGGGTCGCTGTTAAATGTTTGTGGGCACGTGAATACACTGTAAATTCGTGTTAGCGTTAGAGTACCGTGACGCTTTCAATTGTAAATATCCATCGGTCGCACTAACTACCTTCCTTCCTTCTAATTAGGTTGCCTGGAAGAAATCGCTATGTAGTGATAAGGCAGCCTGTTGTTTTGTGCTTATTAATTATTCTGTTCTCCTCGTATGACTGTTTATTCTGTGGTGTGCAAACTGCAAACAATAAAGAGTTATCTATCTATCTATCTAACTACCTAGTTACTAGTAACATCATGAGGACTATGGTCTGTGTGACCATTTGCTACTTCCATTTTTAACCGACTTCAAAAAAGGAGGAGGTATTTAATTCGACTGTATTTTTTTATGTTTGTTACCTCAGAACTTTCGACTGGGTGAACCGATTTTGATGATATTTTTTAATCGAAAGCTGGTACTTGTCATGTGGTCCCATTTAAATTTGAGCTACATCTGACGAGTACTATTTGAGTTATTTTAAAGTCGGTTATTTTTTTCTTTGTAAAATTCAGATTATATTAAAAACATCTATTATAAACATATACAGTTCGGTTTTCACGTAATTTCCTAACCACGGACATGTAAACTGTGGAAGGAACTTCCTGCATCGGTGTTCCCGCTTAGCTGTGACATGGGGTCCTTCAAGAAGGGGGTCTTTTCTTTTCTTCGAGACCGGCAACGCATTGGTGCCGCCCCTAATGTTGCTAATGTCCATGGGCGGCGGTGATCACTTACCATCAGGTGACCCGTCTGCTCATTTGCCTGCTAAAAGCATAAAAAAAATCAGATCCTGACTCGGTGGTAAACGGGACCAAATTGATATACTTCCTACCGAACAAAATAAAAAAATTTGAAATCGGTCCACAGTTGGCGGAGAAGTCGGTGAACAAACATAAAAAAAATAAAAATACACAGTGGAACATAGAACCTTGTACTTTTTGAAGTCGGTTAAAAAGGAATTGATGATAAAATAACATAACAGAGAAATAGAATAACTATAGAGTTAGCAACTATTATTATGTATCTATAAAAGTCGCAGATACTTCGAAAACAGACTGTCGCTATCGAGTCAGCTCAGTGAGTCGTATAAAAATGTGTACACATTTGATTGCATCGCAACAAGCGAAGTAAGTTCATGCTGTATTGATTGAATTCTCTATTGTGCTAGACAACGAAGAATGCGGGCTACAAAAATATACTTTCATGTGATTTTTACTTCAACGACTTTATAGTAACACACAGAGTACGTATTTCACAGATGCTCTATCTTTAGTTAATCGGTCATTATCTAGTTTTATCAGTTAAATTATCAATAATCATCTAGATTTACTAGTACAATTTATTACGCTTTATTGTATTATCTACAGCGTAAACACTTGAATTGTTCTCATAAGATATGGATAGCTTGTACAAAGATTACACAGGAAAAAAAGATGTTGGTAGGGGGCATTGTAAAATAAGTGATATGAAGATTAATACTTTTCTACATGTTACGCTTCTTATCCGTTAAAATATATTATTCATTTAATTTGCAGAACTGACTGCATTGCAGATCTTTCTCCAAGATTGAAAAACATCGCTGCTCACAAGAGACTCGAGACGGCCGAATAATATTCGGAAATATCTTCGTTATAAAATACCTATATCTTAAAACTTTTTCAGAAAAGCAAAACCATATATAAATAAGGTTTTTGAGAGAGCGTTATAAAATGATATATTTAGGTATTTACATAGCAATAGGCAGAATAAATAACCGTAATAAATATTTTCGCAACACGAAACAGCGAAAAAAATTGCGCCTCTCATGATTTGTCTTTGTCCTCACTTCGAGGGTTATTTGTCATACCGTAATATTTCACACTCGCATATTTGGAAGGTAATACTAATATGTAGTAATATTTTGGTGCAACAATACAATACATACAAAACAATAGGTGCAACAAGTTATTTTTGGCCGCTACCCGGCAGACGCTGTTTAGCTACATGCATAGGTATACCTTAAGCGCCGTACTAATTATTGATATGTATTAAAAACAACTTTCTTTTGTTTTTCTGTGCCAAGAGATTCTGGTACCTGGTTGATTCTGATATACGGATTTTCTTTTCATCTTCCCTTCAATTAAATTTAATTTAAAAATAGCCTTCAATATTTACAAGTACATATTCTATGTCTCTTTTTCTCTCCATTAAATTCCTCTTTTCTCTATGACTGTATTCATCATGAATGGTGTAGCGAGCAGGATTAATACCGGAGTAAAAAAACTGTAAACTAAACCGCCTAAATGCGGAAATTCTACAAGAAATTTTATACATTTTAGAATAACGTAGCAGTGTGCTAACGTGGTGCTAACCACACGTGCTAACACACAAAAATAACTAAACGTTTTTACATTTCTGATGGTTTTTTGTTTTTTTCGTGACATTTCGTGTAATTACATTACAAAAAACCGGGCAAGTGCGTGTCAGGCCACGAGCAGTGTTAGGGTTACTCATTAACTATAGTCACCGCGAACTAAGAAGCCCAATTTGTCGTTTGCCATCACAGTGACATTAGAGATGTACAAAAAAATCGGTTCACGAAAGAAACCAATTTTTACAACAAATCGATTCAAAATTATAAGACCTTCTAATCGATTCAATAATTTAATTTTTAACTAAAAACCGTAATATTTAAGTACCTAATTACCTACCTACTACCTCGATTGAGCTATCTCGTACCGCGTATTCTCAATATGTACCTACATATTTACGAGTTTAATAAAATTTCTTTTATCCATTCGCCCGTGAACATCAATAACACCAAAAGCATCGCTAGTGCGTTGCCAGCCAAGAAAGAGAGAAGAAAAAGAAAGAAAGATAGATCACGATAGAATGAAAGTCCCGCTCAGTTTCATAATAATATTTTGACATAATATTAACTGACGCTCATATTAACGTCAGGAAAAAACTACAGTGAATAAATTCTTGCTTATTTCGTAAGACACGTTCATGTAGGTATACATAATTATTATTTTGTTGAGAAAAAAAAAAAGTTAAATAAACCTTAAATACATAATTACATATAACATATTATCTGCAGTTACTGTCCATGGATGGCGAAGTGCTCATACATAATGGAAAATGTCCTTTGTTAGCATCCAATTCGTCATGGTATTATTGGGTACCTAATTTTAAATTCAAATGCAAGCAAATCATTTTTAACAATGTAATTAAATTAATCAATTTTCATTTTTAAATTTCGATTATAGTAATGTATCGATTATGATTGGTTTTATGAACGGTTTCAGGCTGTCACATCACTCTACGTCAGATTAGATTTAGGCCTCTTCATATAAGATTGTTTCGACGCCATATATTTTTATTAAATTTTGCATAAATTATGATGCGATGGGATTTTTACTAGATTTTAACGTATAATATGATTTATAATCAATGCCAATGAAAATGAGTAGGGATTTTTAACAAATTTTGGCAAAATCCTTTGTCCATAAGTATTCAACTATTCATGTCAAGTAAATGAATATTCCATTTCGCTCAAAGACACCCATACAAGGTTAGTTCATAGTAATAAATAGCAGCTATCATTATGGGCATCTAAGATAATTTTGACTATACTTATGCTAATATAGCTGTGATAGTTTTCCTTGTAAATTCATCATATAACCTATTTTTGAGAATTTTTTCACTTGTCCATGTAAACGGTTGGACCGGTTAGCCAGCAGGGGTGTGGGGACACTTGACTCTGACCAAAATAAGCACTTTAAAGCCAAATATTTCGCAAACGGACCCCTAATTTCACAAATGGCCTTAGAACACCTATAATATTTTTTAAAAACCTTTTCAACGATACCTCGCACTATAGTGTATGCGGCGAATAAAAAAATCATCCTCACGTTACCTGTAGGGGAGGTACCCTGAAAAATTTTTTTTTCTATATTTTATTCTACAATTTTGGAGTATTAATAAATATGTATATCCGTGCCAAATGACAGCTTTCTAGTACTAAGGGTCTCGGCGCTTTGCTTTGGACAGACGGACGGACGGACATGACGAAACTATAAGGGTTTCGATTTTACTTCGAAACCCTAAAACGTTCCCTACAATGGTTTGGTTATTGGGAAACTCGTAATTCTTTGTGTTATATCACATAAGAAATAATAGTACTTATAAAAAGTAGTTATAACTATATTATTTCAATCATTCAAAGTAAGCTACTATTGAAATGAATGATTTTGGAATGAATTTTACCAAGAAAAAAATAACCGACTTAAAAATAACTCAAAAACTACTCATCAGATCTAGCTCAAATTTAAGTGGGACTACATGAGAAGTACCAGCTTTTGATTAAAAAAAGAATCATCAAAATCGGTTCATCCAGTCCAAAGTTCTGAGGTAACAAACATAAAAAAGTACAGTCGAATTGAGAACGTCCTCCTTTTTTGAAGTCGGTTATTAAACCGTACATTCAAGCATGCTACGTCCTTCTTCGTTGATCATCATGATCAGACGTGGATTGGCTCGTTATTTTGAATATTTATTTGGTAAAATTAATATTTTAGAACATTAACGTCCCAACTCAGAGTCACTAACGGTTACTTAAATAGCTCCTTAGTACAAAATTTGTATGGTGATTCCGTAATAAGGAACGGTTTAAGAAACCGTTAGTGACTCTGAATTGGGGCGTTAGATACCAAATGTAATGTTTGTGTCATTAAAACAACGCAAAAAAACCGCAAACCGTACATGTACTAAGAAACTTTTGTTTTTTATCAGTGGGCACCTACTTAATCTTGGTATTCTCAGTTCGAAAGCAATAACTGTAAATGAAAATTGAAAATTAGCGTGAAAACTCGAAGTAGGTTGCTGATAAGATGGCGACCGAAATTTTATGAACTTCATGCTAAGCGTTACTCATTATGTTAGGACACGCTATCGTCCTTATCGGTAAGGCAAAGTAGATTTATATATTTATGTTACTTTATGTTAATAGTCAGCAACCGAGCTGGCCAACCACCTGATGGCAAGAGGTTACTGCGGCGCATCGGCACGCTATAATTAATTTTTACAGAAGTTTTTACTTACTTTTACGTAGCTCTTACGTGTAATACTATTACAAACTTTTTTTTTTATACAATTTGATAGCTTGCGTCTTGTGTCGTGTTTAGGTGAATGAATAAGCTTCATAGTAAAATACAGCGTTTCCTTATTTCGGTGGGTATGTTCAGTTATCACAGGCCGACTGTTATCGTTAGATTGTTATCGTTAAACCGTGATCAAATTCGTTATGGTACCCAAAAGCCATAAAAACTACTAAAGTTTGGGCTGATCGTAAAATTCTCGACCAACTCGCAGAACTCGCAGGGAAGCAATGAATTGTATTGTAGGACTTTCTAAACCTTTTCAAGTGAGTATAAGAAGATCAGTAAACCGTAATTTATCGCAAATATACTTATACCTATATGTATTAATACTACCACAAACGTTCCACAGGTACATATGTTGCGATCGAGGCAATTAAAACATCATCTGCTTTACAAATTAGAGATATAAGTAGTTTTATAGAAAAAATACAACGAAATGACGAAAACTATAACGATGCAAGGAAAGATCGAGCACATGTATACGAAAACAAGGACTTTAGTACTATAAGCAGTCAAGAACTGAATGAATTAATTGATCGAGTAGCGCATGATGTTTACAATCAAGATAGAAACGTATATAAAGATCGAGCAAGAAATAAAAAGGGGTCAATAAAGTATGACGTTCTCGATAAACTGTTATTAAAGCTTCTGAATTTAGAGAAATATCTGTTTTCCAATCCACAAAGAGGTAAAAGAAAACCCAACAGAGCGGTATTGTTGAATCGTGCAGATAATTCAGTAGATCTTGGTTTCGACAATGGACAGAATTTTAACGATGACGATAATAAACTGTATATGGTTCTTAACCCACGAGTAAATTTAAATGAAAATGACTTTAATAATATCATTGGTTTGTAAGTATAATTATATGATATACCTATTTTTGTTTTCTGAATGTTAGATACCTGCATTTTTAATATTCGTGTGTTGACCTTAAAAATTCTCAACTATTCAATAAAATAAACCCAAATACCTACTTATGGTAGATTCGCATTTTGAATAAATTACACTATCAAGATCTAAGTAAGTTTTATACTTTCAACTTGATGTTTTTTTAATAGAGCATATAATTACTCAGAAAGAATGGAAAATTATATTGGTGAAAGTATTTTCTAAATTGGTTCAGGAGTTTTAGGTAAAACAAAATATTTTCTTTTTATATTGTTAGTATAAATTAAACCTGTAATTTATATACCTATAAAACATGAATGACTTCACTCTGAAATCATGCGACGTATTATCAAAAGAAACCGTTAATAAGCCAAGGGTGAGATTAGCGTGCGGGACAAGGTCGTTAACCCTTTTCAATACGAAAGTAAAGTAATTTTGTTTGTTTGCATACTTTATTATGATTGTATGTTAAAATTTATTATAATAACAAAATTTTATTTTACATTATGTTCCATAATTCTACAAATTGCATTATGTTCTATAATTCTATTTGCCAGGTAGTAAAATAAATTTTGGCAGAAAATTATTACGGATATCATTATTACAGCAAAAAACCGTACGAATTTGTAACTGACATAAAGGACCTAATTTAGAGCAACGTTAAATATTCCGCCGCGAATTCTAACTTTTCATTGTTTACGGCTTCAGTGACAAGTTGTTGGTTAATTGCTACGTGGCATTTAGCCGTAGGTATAGTAGTAAGGCTAAGGCAAACACTTTAACGAGGGAGCCTTTAAAAACAGTGATAAAATTTAAATAGGCTTTACTAAGTTATTGCGCTACCATCCTAGTCTTCATCGCCGCTTGCTATCAGATGGGATTGCAGTCAAGCATTTACTTATCATAGTAAAAAAATACCAAAGTTGCAGAACTAGCAGGAGTATATAGATCACGTTGTCTAATTTTATATTTTGTTTTTGATTTTTAAGGCTTTCACATCATATAGTATCGGGTTCTGCTACCAAGAAGATTTACGCAAAAAGAGATGACACTAGAATGAGGAAAGAGCCCCGTTATAAAGGATTTGTCATCGCAGATGGAAGACGAGCGCGGAGTAGGATCCGGGACTCCAAAGAAAGTGAGTTCTTTAAAACATTTACTGATTGGTGCGCATCGAGTATATCGTTGAAAGGGATAAGTAAAATAAATATTGAATATTTTGTACAAGGTTCTAAGGCTCAATACCCACTGATGTAAGCCGAAACGAATGTTTTTCAAAATCAAATACCTTATACCTCTGATATGACAAATGTTTTTGATTGATCGATGGATTGAATGGATAATCTGAAAACAGCCTTTTACTCGAAAATTACCAATAAGCGTGTGCTTAGTGGGTAGCCGTGTTGTTTGATCCTTCTTCCATTTTGACTTTTTGTACGGCTTTTTGATTTTGATATGGCGCTAAACGATCCTTCTCTTTGTTTAGACTTTGGCTTAGTTGGGATTGAGAAGGTGGTCATAAAATACAAGTACTATTCCTAAGTACATTTATGTACTATTATGTCTTCAATCTTTCAGTTAGTTCAGTTCAGTCCTTTCCAAGTAGATAAATTATTATAATTATTTGTTCGATACTTGTACGGTGTACCTATTCAAGTTTGTAGGAGTTCAATTGTTGACAATTCATTTTTTCTGGTACGTTGTGTTCATAATATTTACGCCGTTCCATTTCCTTCATGAGTAAGCATTTTTTTTTTTTGCGAAATGGATCATGGGTATCATAATTCATAAATCTTCGTGTTGGTAACTCTTACCTCACAATGTGAATGGAAAGCCTGCGTACGGATTAGCAGAAATAAAAGTGTGAAGCATACACCTTACAGAACTTTATACCTATAGAACGTAATATGAAATGGTGGGTGGTAGAGACGTTTCTTGTCTTGTCCTTGTTCGTAAGTATAATCGTGACCAAGTAATCGTTGGGTATTGCCGGCATAATTATATTAATTTAGGTATCATCAAATATTATAAGGAAAAATAAAAAAAATATAAGATTAAATATTTGTTACTATGACGGTTTATTCGTTATTGAAAAAAAAAATCCCGAGTTATTTTCGAGCCGACATCGCGACATTTTTAAACCCTTAAAGGTGATCATTAAAGTTTGAAGGTTATTTATTATTTACCT
Organism: Thymelicus acteon; assembly: GCA_951805285.1. Classification (NCBI taxonomy): domain Eukaryota; kingdom Metazoa; phylum Arthropoda; class Insecta; order Lepidoptera; family Hesperiidae; genus Thymelicus; species Thymelicus acteon. The sequence goes on along the minus strand of OX638213.1, from coordinate 14,229,763 downwards.
ACTTTTGTAACAATTCTTCGTAAATTCATTCACCGGTTAATTTTAAAGCTCATGAAGTTGCAATCTTTTCAAGCTTATTCTGGTACTTATTTAGATGCGGGTTTGAGTCCTGTTCATTCATACTGGATTTAATTAAGGAGTGAATTAAATAACAAATGAATTGCCCGTTGAAAGTTCTAGTAGAGTATTGTTTGCTTTTGATAATAATTTACTGAGTCGTTTGTGGAAAGTTTAATCTATTAGAAGTGTAGTTGTTTACGAAAATAATATAAATATTGTCATCTATTAAAGGTAAGACTAAAAGGTTTAATAAGAATCATATCGATCGGAGTAGTCAATGATAGGTGGCTGCCTAGAGCACCGAAGGTTTGGGATGGTTTGCGGCTGATTCGAAGTAACTCATAGAGAGCCGCTTCATATGTAGGTATAGGTATTGAAGTGAGGTCTACGTAGAGCATGAATCACGGGCAACCCGTGGCCGTGCACATAGTGCGATTTTGAATCACCTGTAGAGCGGAGGTATGACTACTTTGTGCAAACCACAACACAGGCGTAGGTCCTGATGGTTCGGATCATCGGATGCCACTCTTGTAAATTGTTATCTTGTTGCAGCAAATCAGCTGTAAACTTATGACACCTATTTAACCCATGCATTTCTTGTAAGTGGCTATCGTCGCCAAAGGCACTGATGCGTCGGGGGCCAAGGATGAGAGCAGGAAAATAAAATAGTGCCTCTGCCTCTCAGTCAGATGTTTGTAATTTAATTAATTTTAAATACCGCTTCCTTCTTGACCGCCAGCTTACCTATATAAGTGTTTTTAATTCTAAAAAAGAAAGTAGTTTCAGATAGGAAGATTGGAATCGCGTTTAGGACCTGCTTACTCTTGCTAGCCAGCATGACCTTTTAATGAGAATAAATGTACACACACTCATAATAAGAATAAGAAATGAATTGAAATTATTTAACTGGATATTTTGTTTCAGTTCATCCACAACAAGATTCCTTAGAGGATTATAAGCCAAAGAGAGTGAAAAGTGACTATGGACGAGCTGGTGGTCGCACCCCAATACCGTACATACGCCACCGAGATATATATGAAAGAGAATAAACAAATGCATCAATAAATAAATATAGCTTTTACTCCCGCATCGGGATTAATTATGTCGTGGGTGCCGTAGTCAGACGTCACAAACATGCAATACTAGAGAGGGAATATATCATAGGCAATGACAAACGTTATGGTGACAGTTACCGGAGACGTGAAAATGGGACGTTTCGTTTCATGTTATACTCGTATTATACCTCAGTAATAACTTATACATCTGTGACAAACATGAAAAAGGCAATTTTGACAAAGCTTTGAGCTTTGTAGTACAAGTTTGTTGTTTGTTGTTTTGTAAAGAACTAGGGTTTGAACACGGACCTAAAAAAAGGTATATTGTCCTTTTGTAGTATTGTGTGTAGTTTACCTAGGCATGTGTGTATTTTTAAACGGTTTTATTTAGTTTGCCCTTTTAATTTATTTATTTGTTTGGGTCAAATCTTGCAAGCCTAATAAAATTAGACTTACTTCCACTTATCCTAAGGAGTTGTTTTACAAATTGCTATAATTCTAATGACAACGCATTTTTGTGAAGCATGACCTGATACTATAAACAGGTTTGGCTCCAGACGAGGGAACTCCTTAATGGTTAAAGGCACAGTCCCAATTTTTTTCTTCAGTATCTGCATTGACAATATAAAACCGTGTATTTAGTTTTTTAAACTATTACTTGTTACGCAGGTATAGACAATTCAAAGGCTCATTCCATGTTGGAGTTTAAGTCTGCCTCCTGTGCTCGTAGGGTACCCTGCTGGGTACCGGTATTGCGGTAGTGGGTCTTTTGAAGGTCATTGGGCTCTTTACCGTGTCACTTACTTTCGACGACACTCATATATAAATATTCTCTAAATAAAATTACACACTGCCTCTTTATTAAAGGAGTCTGTGTCGTGGACAACCAAAAATGAGACATGACCAGTCACAAACACCCAAGGCCTGAGAACGAACATAATCTATCTATATATTAAAAACCTCTGCCCCGTCCGCTAATCGAATACGGAACCCCGTTTCGCACCCGTATTATATTGTATTCGTATCATAATATTATGTATACCTTACCTTACCATACCTTTATCACACATATGATCATATTATCGGGATTTCATTATGCAATAGAAGAATGTTTAGGGCTGTAATGAAATATAGTACATTCCGATACGGTGCGTAAATTATTGTACGGGGGCTAAACACCGTGCAATATAAGAGTGTTTTACGTCACGAGTATTATGTATATAATATTTTGTAGCACAGTGTGACCTAAATCCACATACTAAAGTCATTTTTCGTAATCAAAGTAGTCCTTTTTTACACATTGCGAAGATTTGTGACTTAATGTGTGAATTAACTATCTATTATATTATTTTATTTCATGGTGAAATGTAAGCGAGCGTAGCGTGCGACGACGGCGTGCATTAGTATGAAACTCAAAGTTACGAGTTCTCGCACCGTGTAAAATGGCTATTTTACGGATGGAAAAGCGTGACCTAAGTACGCGTTTAGGCCACAGTGGGTCATAAAGAAAATTATTGGTTACTTACGTTTTTTTCGTATTATAGGTCCTTCAACTAATAATATCAATGTTAGATAACGCTGTTGTATATGGATTAATAAATTAAACTGCATTACATATTTTAAATGCTTTTACTAATGCATAGTTTTTTTTCTATAATAAATTAAATTTACAAGTATATCACAGTCATCACTTTAGCAAGTGCATCATACGTAATATATTACGCCTGTATAAGAACGATATTGACTAAGGATCTCTGCATATAAGTCGACGCGGAAATGGCTTATGACGATTGAATAAAGCTTTATGTTTATGGTCGATTTATGGTTAAAATATTTAAATCATGAACTCAATCCACGTCGGCTAGTGTGTAGAGAGCCTAATACAAAATACGATTTTCTAGTTACAGTAAAATGTGTGGAAAAACGAAATATTCGAATTATAATCGACTAGGTGAGATGGTGCTCTATCAATAATATATATTTTAAATATTTAATGGTGTTATTCAAATCTGTGAATATATCTTACTTAAATACATTTTGATAAGAGTATTATATTTAAGAAATAGAGCTTTGCTGTCCACAAGTATATCAGTCAATAAGTAAGTAATAAGGAGCATAGTTATTTCGACGTACTCGTAAATACGAGTACATAAATTTTGATAACAATTTAGTGAGATTTTTAATACAAATAACCAACAAATGAGCAGAATAGACATCAGTAACACCAATATATAAAATAAAATAAAATAAAATAATAAAAAATAAAATAATTTTAAAAACAAAATTTTTCGTTTATAACACGGATATGACAAAATGTATTATGTTGATAAAGATCACTGTATAAAACACGAGCTACATATACTACACTATTATTTCACATATTTTATAGATTTTAATCCTTGTTTGATAATTGAGTAAGTTTGTTTTGAGTAGTTTGGGAACACGAATAATATTGGCACATTTTAGCTTATGGTCAGTAGTGCTGTTAACGTTCCTGCACCTTAATAATTATTAAATATAACATTGACGTATTGTGAGTCTCCAGAATATTTAATAAAATTATCTAAAATTACAAATGTAGCAAAATAACTTAACTATGAACGTTTACGAATCGTTTACGACAAGATTCACACTAAAATATAACTTTAATTCTTAAATAAAAAAAAACCGAGACTTTTATTTTCACGAAACTTAGCTGAAAAAAATCTCAATATCGGTAAAAAACCGCATCAAAATCGATCCATTCGTTTAGGAGCTGCGACGCTACAGAGATACACGGACACTCACACAAATAGTCACATCGAGTTTAAAACACCCCTCTTTTTGCATCAGGGGTTAAAATGCTGTGAGCTAATAATAAAACAAGATGACACAGAGATCACCTTTGAAAAAAGTATATTTAAAATATTATATTTCAAACTTTTGCTACAAGAACATTTGGTATGTACAGTCAATTCTATTCCTTTAAAGTTGCGCTGCAAATACGGTTTTCACATTTCTTCAGTTTAGTATGACTTTTACTTTTGAATATTATTTAAGCATTTTGCATTACATAACGTCTTTTTAACTTACACCAATATCTTTCTTAGTTTTTGTATATTGTGGGAATTTTACGGCAATTTGAATGTACTTAATGCCGGTCAGTTCCGAATTAAATGTACCAAAGACGTTGAGTTTGGAGCTAAATCATGTGAACTTATATAAAAAAATACAATAAAATTAGAGAATCAAGATCCATGCAAAATGACCGTGGTTATTTCCTATTGTTCTATTTTCATTGTTATATTTGTATCGATTCTTATTTTAAGATCTTAAACTTTGGTTTGTAGGTTATCACGTAGGTACTTGAACTTCTTAATTACGGTTATATTTATTTTTATACTTATATCTTTCTCTTAAGACAAATAAATTATATATTGTTTAAATTTAAAAATATAAATAGTCTTTAAAATTTATTAGGAATCATCAAATATCATGGATTTTCCTGAGCTATGCGTGACTAGATCTTCTAGGATGAAATGTATGAAATACATTGTATTGCGGGATTATTGAGATTAGAGTATTAAGTAGTTAAATACAATGTTACTACGATATCCATTATAATCATGATATAATATTATAACTTATCTCATAGTAAAGCTATAAATATGTTCTCAATTAATCATAATTTATAACTAGTCATCATTAACCATGTACCTAATAAAACTGTATCAGTATATTGAGTTGCGACATATAAGCCAGGTTTATTTATTATGAGTTATTAAAAATATTTAAGTACATTGACAATGAGATTGTTCTAGATACATTCAAACATATATTTTTATGAATACAGTCAGAAATGTTAACTTATTAATATAATACAAATGTTTTAAGCCTTTTGATGAATAATTATAAATCACAAAAAACACATACTTGTAGTAATACTGGCCAGTATGCGACAATAGTATCTTATAGATAGATAATCCTAATATTATAGGTACTTCAAGGTAATATTATGTTTTTGGTTTAAACGACTTTGAGTAACTTTAAGTAAAACTTAATGAGATACATTGGAGATACGTTAATTGACTAGATTAAGTAACTTATCTATATAACTAAACTAGTTATTAATAGTTACTTAGGTGATACATTTAAATAAACAATAGGTATGCATACATTGCAATAGTCAACGTAATATTAACAATAGTAATAAAATTTTGACATACTACGCACAGGTGTTTAATGAATCATTTTGTCATAAAGTCTACCTATATTGGAAGATCCTCGTGCAATAAAACATACCAATAAAAGAAGATGTGTTCATAACAATATTAATGGTATTTTCGTTTATTGAAGCCCCGGACAATTAAGTAAGTTATTTGAAGGTTTATTATCTTTACACATGGCTGGTTTACATCGAGCGCTGAAAACTTAGTATGGTAACTGCGAAAAAGGGTGTATGTATGACGTAGAAAAAAATATTGTGGTTGTAAATTAGACGTTTTATTTAATTTTGTACTTTGATTAACGCCCCAACTCAGAGAGGGTTACTTCAATCGCTCCTTAGTAAAGAATCGCCATACATAATCTGTATTAAGGAGCAATTAGTGACTCTGAGTTGGGGCGTAAGTATATCAAAGTTTATTTTGCAAGAATATTTTTAGGTTGAATATATGATTGGTAAGCTTATACATAGAGAGGTCTTGCTGCCGACCTCGCAAGATCTTTGTGCACGTTTTCGTCGCAAAATTATGCAGTGGTAAAAAATCTGTATCATTCAATTATCAATGTTATTATTTAGTAATGCCTGTACTATTATATATTCTATGGTATCTAATGGTAAAAGTTAAGGTTTAAGTTTAAATTATTTCGGGTGCATTGGGGTATTTCCGATAGAATTTTATATGAGATGAGCAGAGGTTTATGTTTTGGTTGATTATTCAAAGTTATTTTATATTAGTTCCCATAATTATTTTTCCTCTATTGACACAATAAAATGATTTATTATTAATATTTATTAGAATCTCAAACAGCTTATTAGGTTCTATAAACTAAAATTATGAAACGCAAAGATAATATTAAAAAAAAAATTTGGGTGTAGGGGATATTACGAACTACACCGGGTAATTCCGAAACTATTATCGCTATGCTCTTTTTGCACTTTGACCGAAAGATTTAAATTTCTTTTTCAATCATAATTACTATTACAAAATAATTATCATCAATTGTGTTAATGGTATTGTTAATCTAATTTTATGCTACATTTTTTTCGGAATTTCTCAAAATGCCACGAAAAACATTTGATTTTGTTCGAGGAAACTTGACACTGTGCACGTGTTATTGACACTACTAGCTCACGGCACGGCAACAACTGACGCGGGCAGGATAATCATTAATCAAGTTGGCGACTAGACCAATGTTGCCAATAAGAAAATACTGCTAACGATTGGTAGATTTTTGAATTATCGGAATATACTCATTTTCGGAATTTTCAAATGCACCTAGTATTTTTTTCGACATGTAAAATGTAAAAATAATCTTTAATGTAATTAAAATCAGGTGACTGAAACTATGGGACAAAAAAAGATTTTTTTTATTTTATTAATATCGCACTTTATAATAAAATGCGAGGAAATTCATGCTCTAGGCTCAGGAAAGTTGCCTTCTTTGTGTGCTATAATTTCTGTTCGCCTAAAGCCTCCTTTGTAAATTTTAATATTGCCACACGTTTATATTTATAAGTTGACACCTTTAAATCTTTATATACAGGGTGGATTTTTGAGACGGGTCAGTAAGGGTAGGTACCTTAACCGTTATAGTTACAGGAAAATGTTCCTAGGAGACTATCCATAACTTTTTAAGATATTCTGAACTGCATTCACAGATTTTTGAGGAAATGTACGGTCAGCGAAAAAAGTGCTAAAATCCAAAAAAAAATATTTTTAGACCTATCGATCCTACTTCGTATGGGGATCAAAATACTCTATGGGACCATTTAAGGTATGAGTACTAGAAATGTCAGAAATCGCTAAAAACATTTTCCATACATTTTGTACTGAAAAACGATAAATCAACTCGTAATATTCTTTATTGCCAAACAATCCTATTTCTTACTGCGATTAAAAGATTATTTAAGGCCTATTGAAATTTAAATACAAAAACTACGGTAAGACAACATATCACACAAACTTAAAAATAGGTTATCTACGAAATCAATTGTTCAATATGACCGCCGTTTTCACGAATACATAAGTTCACTCGTTTTTGTACTGAGCAAGTAGCAGCGGAAAGTTTTCTTTGACCTGATTGATTTATCGTTTTTCAGTACAAAATGTATGGAAAATGTTTTTAGCGATTTCTGACATTTCTAGTACTCATACCTTAAATGGTCCCATAGAGTATTTTGATCTCCATACGAAGTAGGATCGATAGGCATAAAAATATTTTTTTTTGGATTTTAGCACTTTTTTCGCTGACCGTACATTTCCTCAAAAATCTGTGAATGCAGTTCAGAATATCTTAAAAAGTTATGGATAGTCTCCTAGGAACATTTTCCTGTAACTATAACGGTTAAGGTACCTGCCCTTACTGACCTGTCTCAAAAATCCACCCTGTATTTTACGTTTTTTTATACATTTATGAAGCTTAAGGCGTTTCCCAAAGGGGAGCGTTGGTCTTCAATCACCCACCTTACACGCACAAACAGTTTACACAGGAGTTATTGTTTTTATATGTAAGGAAGAACTAATATTAAGAATTTTTTGTAAGTAGTACAAAGTTTATAATCAAAATTAATGATTTTATGGAATTCCAGACGCGTCTCATATCATGGCGTAATTGTTAAAGCAAGGACGGTGTTTGTGTCATGGTTGACGCGATATTCCGACTTTTTTTAACTTGTACAAGCACTTTTCTGGAAACTTGTAAGAGTTGCAATTTGTGCGCATCGTTATCAACACATGATTATGCGATAATTAAATGCTGACAGTTGGAATATTGTTCTTCCATTTGAAGGAAAAATTATATGAGTACGCTGTACGTTTAGTTCAAAACTTTATTTTATTTTTAAACTTTATTTCTTTGTTCGGTTTCTTCACCAACTTAACATCGTAAGGAGACCGACCCTCTCGAAGGGCCATTCGGACTTCTCCATGTTGGTGACGGTGCCATCAAATTAGCCAGAATGGACTATCTAAAATTGATGGGTTTTCCAAAGCATTAGAGTCTAATTCGCTAATGATTAGAGAATTACTTGCACTATTGCTTCTAATCTCTTCCTTGACTAAGCACCTTTCCGAAATAGCGATAGAATCAAACAAATAAATAATATAAGCGTATTACTTTAGCATTTTATAACGTCACCAAACGGAAAGCTTTCTACCCCACACCGACGTGTTAAAAAGGCTTTATGCTGAAGTGATTATACGTTGAATTACATTACAATTGTTATTGTTTTCCTTACAGATCTTTAAACGTAATGAGATCCAGACGAATCTTTCATTTAAGCTAGTATTTGGAAGACAATTATAGTCGAGTCGATAATAATTATAAATAATGTGGATATTAGGTAGTACATCATAAATAGGAAATATTCATAACTAATAAAACAACCTCGTGTAAAATTACGAGTAGGTATGAATTGAATAATGTGTACCTATGTACGAACGTAAAAGTAACCAGCCATGCCATGCCTACAATTAAGACGGGACACTGAAGGATCGATTTCTGCTGTTTCAATAGTTTTTCCCCCATTCATCTATTCATGTTGAAATACCCTTACAAAATTTAAAATCATGTAGGTATGTATTAAGTACACATTAGTAGATATACCTTGTACCTGACATATAACCACGGTATCATATAATATTTGAAATCCCAGTTCCCTTTCATTTATTTAATGTGAATTTTTGGTCCTTTTGCGCTCACAAGAGATTTAAAAAGTTACGTAGTGACTTGTTCCGCCTTTGAGATTTTCGCTCAATTCATTATTTTATTCTAAACTTCTTTTGTCGCTTTAAAGTATATTTCGAAATTACTTCTTTTATAAAGAAAAAGTACCTAATTGCTCTCGTTTCGTGACGTACTAAGTTGTAAGCGAACTGAAAATATCCATAATTGATTCGAGTTGGCTGGTTGTTGAGGGAATTTGCATGACGTAAGCAAATAGAGTATTACCTACCTTGCAAATTGCTTTACAAATTGCGGCATTGATAATATTGTAGAGTAGGCACATTAAAATAATATAGGGTGACCAAAAAATTATGCAAGATTAGAATTAATTAGAATACACAGTTTTCTTTTCAAATACTATAATTATTGGAACATAAAGCACATAGAATAGAGTTGAATAAAATATGGAATACCACATAAGGGCATACGGCGTTAACAATAGTCATTGCTCGACCCTAATAATCGAAGAAGTATGGTCCAATCTATATTCTTATCATATTGTGTTTGAATAAGCGAAAAAATTATTTATTGAATCGATTTTTGTATTATACGTCCGGGGTATAAAAATTTATGGGGAGTAAAATCAAACTTTCTCCGTTTCGTTACGTTACGTTATGCGTTATGTTCGTGCGCAACTTATCTTGTTTTATGTTTCCATGACTGTGTAATGTATTTTATGAATACAAATTATATAATTAATATAAATAAATGTATCAAGCATGATTTCAGTAATATAAAAAATGCAGTCATTTACCCTCATTTACTAATCTATATATTTTATAGTCGTTCGTAAGGAGTAAACTCCAGTCGTACGTCGGAGCTGACATATAAAATTTCTTCTTTTTAAATATTGTTCAGCTATTTATGTAAGTGGTTCAAACATCTCCACCGGCAAGACTTTGCCATATAAATGGTAGCAAGTTCAAATCTTTTGTAATTTTTGGGACACCCTATATTAATTAATTTTATATTTATTCTTGCAAGACCATTAAAATATACGTAATTAAATGCAACCAAAGTTATAGTCGGGTTTAGTCGGAGCACAAAAAATGTATGGCAAAACAAAACGAAAATTTAATCTACTTAGACGCAATTGATCCCATTCCAGGCAATTCATAATAATAAATTCCATATATTTTTTACATTACATACACTTATATAATTATAATTGTGTAGTTTTACGTTATACATATTAAATACTATAAGTGATGCTAAAGTTCATATAATTTGCTATCGCGTTACACGTAGCACTTGGCCGTTTGTGAATGAACAATCTAATGGACCCCTTCATTTCTACTGTACAATGAGTCATTCACCACTAATCAGTTATTTGACTACTAGGTACCTGTTCGAACGTTAAAACTTTAAACACTTAGCACTTAGGCGTCGCTGGTGTGTTCGTGGTCTCCGGTACGTTCGCTGGTGTATGCTCGCTCAGGCGAGTCCTGTCACCCTCAGAGATAGTTTGGTCTTGACATGCAACAAAGCACGCCCATTCCTTTGTACAGCGATCCTCTCCTCTTATTCTTCCACAGCCCGTTCACGTCGTCGCCTTTGAGTGCGATGCTGCTCTCTGTAGAAAAATCTCTATTATTGCTGTTATTATTTGCTAAAGAACAGAGCCAACATTTTGATATGATCTTTACATAAACCAAATCATTTTAGGGGATTTTAACTAGTTCAGTCATAATAGTCTCTGTCTTTCTTTTTCTTCAATCTTTCTTTCTTTCTTTTTCTTTCAATGGTGCCTTTGGTGTTGCTGTTGTCCATGGGAGACGATAGCCACTTACTATCAGGTGAATCGAATCGTTATTTCCGCAAGAAAAAGAAAACGGAGATTGCTTAAAAATACACAATAATATACACAAGTAATATATTATAATCATAACAAAAGGGGATTAAAACCTCATAATCATCGAGAAAGACTTATAAAATATTCAATGTGCATTAAGTACGCCTATGAGGATTTAAACGGCCTACTACAATATGTATGTGGTGTATCCAAATCTCTGGCGTTAACACGAAATTAAAATATCGTTATTTATTTCAATACCTTTTATAAAATTAGTGAAATAAATACAACAATTTCTCGTTTCAGCTTTTACTTTTTGCCATTGACATTCATCAATAATATTATCTCCATGACAACCCGTCCGTCAATATCACTTAATTTATTCTTTAGGTACTTCTCCAAAAAGTATTGTTATAGCAAAGGCTACACTATAATACGATTGATGTATTCCCTTCACCATCTGGCTGCGTCGGCTTGGCTGGCCTGGCTGTAGCTGAAGGGAATCGTCAATATAACGAGCTTGGCTATGGCTATGGCAATGGCAATGGCAATGGCAATGGCTATGGCTATGGCTATGGTTATGGCTTTGGCTTTGGCTATGGCTTTGGCTTTGGCTTTGGCTTTGGCTTTGGCTATGGCTTTGACTTTGGCTTTGGCTATGGCTTTGGCTTTGGCTGTGGCTCTGGCTGTGGCTTCGGCAGTAACACGTTGGCTGTAAAGCGTAGGCTGGCGGCACATTGGCGGCTCGCGATAGGATGTTGGCTGGCGTTGTATCGGCTTACAAAACGTCAGTTACAGTCGGCCATCCTGTAACAATTGCTCCCGCAATGGGAAAACACAAAAACAATTAGCTCTCGAGTAAGTCTATTAGATCTTCGGCCTTTAGTTGCTAATCAAAACTACTACCACCATCGCTGACTGGGACAATACTCCTATCAGGTCTTAATGCATCTGCTGAACTGAAACCAAACCCACAAAACTTTTGTGACCACGTCATCCTTTTATGCTCCTTATCCTGAGTGCAAATTTAATCATCCAGTTTAGTGTTAACCCTAACAGCGCTATCTATCGCTGCCTCAGATTAAAGTCTTTAATCTGACGTTGCAGTTTAGGATTGTACAGAGCTAAGACGGGTTCGAAGCAGAAACTGTTTTTTTTTTCAGACATTCTTAACTATTATTTTCATATCTATTATCTAGACTAACTTACTAGTAAACGGCGCCAACGTGTAGGAAGATTATATACCTGACTAAATAGCTATGGCTCTTGGCAATTTCCGACTCTCGACAATCCTTTCGTTGGCAGCCACAAAATCTTTTCCAGGCTGATATTACCAACCTTGACGTAGCTGTTCTCTCCATGAAATACGTTATTGTCCCCTCTGTTACCCACGTCACGGATAACTATAAAGCTTGACGTCGCATCAACAACTCATCTCGTTACCGTACCAACAAATCCTGTTTGAACATTTTGCCGTCTTAGAATTTAGGAAACAGCACTGACCATTTGCGAGAAAGTAAGAAACACAATGATTTGAAATGAGTTCTTGAACTTAGGACCCACTTGATCTGATTGCTTTCATTCCATCTTATCACATTTATTCTAACTCTAATTAGATCATCTATCATCCTCAACTGTATCTGTAGTATGAATCGAACATAACATTTAAAATTAAACTCTGTTGAAGTGAGTAAGTATGTGGAAGAGTGGTCTGTAGTCAACACGACATTTCAAATTTTATTTTTCATCCTAATTGTCATCAGTTGTCACTTCGATAGATTATAATACTTACGTCAAGACATAATTATGTCATAACAAACCTTGATGGCAATTTTGTACTAACCCAAGAACCATCAAAATACGATCACAAAGCCATGTAGGCAAAACACGCAAATGAAATAATTTTACTATTTAAATATGCAGTTACCGTTTCTCATCAATTGAAGATATTAAGTTACCATTCATTCTACTTTGCAACAATCCACAATCCGCAAAGCACACACGCGGTCATTGAAGTTGTTAACAAACAGTATCAAACTTACAAAAGAGCTAGAGGTCTTTCAACTACGTAGGGAACGCTACCGTTATTATCAAGGCATATACGTGACCATCTTACCATGTACAAAATCAGAATGTAATCAATGATAGGATTAGATGCATATGCTAAAGTGACGTGACCATTTGATCACTAGTGAACATCTCGTATAACGTAACATCACAGATAGGTTGGTCTTTCTGTTGCGTTACATTTAACGGTGTAGTGAATCAGAAGAATACCATGTTACAACTGCATCTTTAGTTTATGAATATTCAGTTCTCTAAAAGTAAATGAAAAGCTTTATGCCAATCATGCCGGGGCTCGACCATCCACAGGTCAACTCAGTAATCAGCACAGGACACAGCGCTCGCAACAGCGCTGGCAGAAGTATCAACAACCCGTTGCAATTTGGCAGAAACCAGCCTCGCTCCACACTCTCAGATTCAAATCTCACTGTTTTACCTTAGCTGAAACATTTAAGATAGGTTACTCTCAGTTGCATGATATCGAGCATTATATTCACTGGGGCTACTTATCTTGCATTCCTTTCGTGAAAAACCTGAAAACTAATTGCTCATTTCCATTTATTTCTCAAATTTTTGTCATATGAACCATTGTGCGGTGGATTTCTAGATAAAGCCCAACTTTACTATCACACTCCATAATTTCATCATTTCCTTTGTGTTTTATTGATTTTGTATCGTTTCCCTTTGTAAAATTTCCCTTCAAGCTTATTTCAAATGTCATCCGAACATAATTTGTAGGTCTCACTTCAAAGGACAAAACGCTTGCCACTTTTACGTTGAGCACATTAACTTGGCTTCCAGTGTACGTAAGTCTTGGCGTGGACCCCGTAAATTTTTACCGTCTTGAGGTACACCACGATAATCGTCAAGTGCACATAATAATCCTTCATACAGTTCTCTCGGCGTCTGACGCTGAAAATGCGCTGAAATGTTCGAACATTCGCCTTCTCATCATCCTCAGACGCAGATGTTTGTGGTCGTGATTTTTAACGCCTTTTCATGTTAGATATTTTATTTACTGTTCATACCACTTCTGAGTATAAAATTAGTGAAATAAATACAACAATTTCTCGTTTCAGCTTTTACTTTTTGCCATTGACATTCATCAATAATATTATCTCCATGACAACCCGTCCGTCAATATCACTTAATTTATTCTTTAGGTACTTCTCCAAAAAGTATTGTTATAGCAAAGGCTACACTATAATACGATTGATGTATTCCCTTCACCATCTGGCTGCGTCGGCTTGGCTGGCCTGGCTGTAGCTGAAGGGAATCGTCAATATAACGAGCTTGGCTATGGCTATGGCAATGGCAATGGCAATGGCAATGGCTATGGCTATGGCTATGGCTATGGTTATGGCTTTGGCTATGGCTTTGGCTTTGGCTTTGGCTTTGGCTTTGGCTATGGCTTTGACTTTGGCTTTGGCTATGGCTTTGGCTTTGGCTGTGGCTCTGGCTGTGGCTTCGGCAGTAACACGTTGGCTGTAAAGCGTAGGCTGGCGGCACATTGGCGGCTCGCGATAGGATGTTGGCTGGCGTTGTATCGGCTTACAAAACGTCAGTTACACTTTATTCAAATTAATAAGTATCAATTCGATAAGAATACGTCAAATCTTTCTAGCTTGACTCCGGTATATGAATTCTGAAGAAAATATCACATCTCTCATATTTACAAAGGGCAACGAATACCAAGAATCTAAAAATAATACGCTATTTCCAGGATAGTAAATAACAGAGTGTCATGAAAGACGCCCCAATAAGGAGATTATTCTCCGCATTGCGCCATGTGTACTTAATGTCATGATACAAGTCGAATGGAGTTCATGCGTTCCTAATCCCTTTATGTAAATCGACACTTGTCTTGCCTCAAGTTATGAAGAGGATCAGTTGATGTTGAACTTAGACTTCTCCCTTGTATTTTTTCTCTAAAAGAAATACTCGTCAATTGGCAAAAAAAGTAAGTTATTGATTAATGAGAAACAAATTATTAGTTTAAAAATTAAATATATAGTTTTATAGAGTCAATGTCAAACCTACCAAAGAAATAAAATTGTGACTGAGATGTTAACCATTAAAGAGTTCCCTCATCCGGAGCCAAACATGTTTGTAGTATATCATGCTTATCACAAGAATGTATTGTCATCAGAACTACAGCAGTATGCAAAATTTCAACTCCTCACATTAAGAGAAAGTAGGTCTAATCAGCTTGCAAGATTTGAACCAAACAAACAAACAGGGCAAGCTAAATAAAACCGTTTAAAAACAGAACTGAAACGACCCGTTAAAGAAGATAAAATTTAAAATACGAGCTGAAGTTTACCTACTTCCATGGCCTACATATAAAATTCTAAATACTTTGTTGTAATGTCAAATCTGACCAAAGATGTAAATTAATTCTTCTATGGTTGTATGAAGATCGGTACAGTCGACGCTGTGAGTCAACGGGTCACATCTCGAATGGAGTTTACGCGATTCTAATTCGTATGTAAATCGACACTCCGCTCGCTTGTTCCCGAATGCGGCTCAAAGGAGAAAAACGAATAATTCAAACAAAGTGTAGTATGGTAAAACGACTCAGAAGGAAAAATTACGTGGCGTTATGGCTGAGAGCTTAAAGAAGACACTTCGCGAGGTGTAGTCACAAATTTAAAGCTTCTGAATATTAAAATACGTTGTGTTTAGCAGGCAGGAACGTCTTCTAATATAAAATATATTTTTTTAAATCTTTTTCCATTTTATCCAGTATCATTTAAACACTTTTGATTTTCATTGTTTCAAAGCCGATGAATAAATTAAAAAATGGTC
This sequence comes from Thymelicus acteon, assembly GCA_951805285.1. Lineage (NCBI taxonomy): Eukaryota > Metazoa > Arthropoda > Insecta > Lepidoptera > Hesperiidae > Thymelicus > Thymelicus acteon. Next base: position 14,214,055 of record OX638213.1, on the reverse strand, counting down.
ATATTAAAATGAAACTGTGGGATTAAGGCGCGGTATGACTACGATTTAAAAACGTTGATTTCACTCACACAACCGCATATCTGCGTTAATCTAATGTTACGTTTACGTGACGCTGAATAGGGTTCAAAATTGCAGAGCATATTTTTGCTAACAATGTAACTAGATTGCGAATAAACATTTAATTTGAGGGTTTTCCTTAGGTTATTCAGAATATACACATTAAATTCAATATCTGTCCGGTTTAAGTTTTAATAAAACCATATACGTATTATATTCTCAAAAAAAATATGTTGTTACCGCTGAAAATACAGAGAACTTCGACGATTAAGTTTATTTTTGTACAGCAAATTACGATTTTTTATTGGAAATATCAAACAACTATTTAATATTTTATTCGGTTAACATTTTTCTTTAGAATTTTTTCTATGCAATGTATTTTTTGCGTGCGATATTTTCATTGGGTTTCCTTGTACTCAAGTACCAAAGAAACCCAGTTTTGTGAATATTAGATCACACCGCGCCTTAAACTAAAGTAACTAACATGTTAATTTTATTCTTGATATTCTTTTTTACATTATAATATCATTGTTAATGTTTGCTATGTTGTGCCTAAAACGTAATTTTATAAAACGTAACAAATTTTGTATGAGCCAAGTCTTTGATGTCTCCTCATATTAATATATTAATTTACTCATAGAATGTGATGCAAATATTGTACTGAATTTGAGTGCTTTCAAGTCATGTGATATAATTAAGTTCTTTTAACAACGTAAAAATAAGCGCATTTTCGTAAAAAAAATACGAGGCTACTTAATTATAATATATTTTCAGAATGTTACCTAGGTGGTTAAGATTTTCTTGTTGAGGCAGGTATTCTTGTATGTCTCCAACTATTCGTGTGATCTCCTGCGTGTCTTTCGCGATGCTGCACAGCTCCTCCTGGTTGAAGTCTGGCGTGATCTGCTTGCAGAGTAGAATCTGACTGATTACGTTGCCGAAATTGGACGGGCCGGCGCGGTTTTCTGCGAAAAACCAAAAGAATTTTGCTTCGGTACGAGTAAGTGTTCTGTTTTTGTGAAACAAATAAATATGTGCACGTGCGAACGTTAGAAATAAAACATAGAGTTGTTTTAAATGTTACATTTGTCTGATTTTGTAAATCAACCCAAAGATATTTTACTATGTAATATTATCGAATCGCGAGGAATCAATGTGAATAATTATCTTAGTGAGATTATTCTTTGTCTATGTGAATCTGATGACAGTGGTTCGTACACTAAATTATTCGCATAATTCTCCTCATTCTGTTTGTAATAAACGTCAAAACATTACACCCTATTTGATTCAGTTATTGATTACAATTTACAATCCATTAACGGCTCACTGCAAATTGCGGCCAGAAAATAGGGTTACCAAATGGCTGGAAAATCCGGGAATGTCCTGGAATGTAGTGCATTTTTCCATGTTTGTTTCCTTGTAAGTTTCATGTAAGTTCCATGTAAGTTTGTTGCCACGAATCTTAAGAAGGGCTTAACCGGTTTGAATGTGGTATTCAATAATGTATTAATTGTAGTAAGCTAGGGTTAAAATTTCGTGTTTTTTTAAAGTACCCTTTTATTTAAAGTACCCGGATGACCGAGCTTTGCTCGGTATTTTTTTTTGGTAAATCGTGTTTTTTCGAATGGTTTTCTTGGTCTAACCTCAAACCTAACACTCATTGGCGAAGTAGCTTAGTGTTGCTACCGCCAATAGATGTCAGGAAGAGTCTATTGTAGAGTGTTAGCAACACTGTGTGGGTGTGGGCTGTTTGGGCCGTATCAATGTTAAGAAATAAGTTTCCCGAGTTTTTAGTCGGGATTATTTAATAAGTCAAGATTATTTAATAATAATAAAAAATTGCCAGCATAACAATTATAGCATTTACATTACACTCAATGACATCTTAACGGTATATTAATATTGTTAAATTAAAAATTGTTTTGTCGTGATTTTCTTATGAACACGAAGTTACCGTAGTATGAGGTCATGTCCATAGGTACGAGTTGCACCAGGCGATGGCACTTGGCGAGCTCACGCAGGAGCAGCTGCGACATGAAGTAAAGCAGGACCAGCTGGGGTTGCTCCGTGCACACCTCGTTTGTGGACCTGACGACAAATATCAGTTATTGTGGATGCCCTAACATTTTTAAACGTAGTTTAGTGTCCGGTTGAAATTACACCTTAAACATTATTAAAGAATTGAGGAACATTTCAATTCCATTTCCATAATCGGTGGATAAACGGATGAGAAAAAGGCATGCAACGTTTGACATGACTTTTCTCACATAAGATTTTATCGAATATCGCAGACCATAAATATTAAATATTTTTTACACGAAGTCCATGCGAGAGAGTATCGCATACGATAATTATTTTTTCCCTACCATATGATTTTGCCAGAACTATTAATGACTTGTTAGTGAATTCTAACTCCGCTTGTCTTGCTTGACTAAAGTAACATATAAGAAATAAGAAGTTAGTAAAGTTGTTTAATTTAACAAATGCAAAAATATACTGAAATGCATCATTCCCCCTATATCTGACAAAACAAGCATACACATACCTAGTTGAATAAAAAACTTTACCCATGGAAGTGTGAAACGTATGTAGCGACCTGAATTCCGTTACGGATATAAAGCAATATTTGAAAAACGATTTCCAGTATTTTGAATTGACCGTCGCAAAAGGAAATTTGAATGGAAACCTTGTTCGTCTGTTACCTGTCGACTGCTAAATAGTGGATCTACATTTTAATGTTAATTACTTCTAAATTCACTTTTAGATTCTGGTAGTCTCTTGTGCTAACACTCAGAATAAGAATTATAATATTCCAACCCTTTAGTGCAAAATTCTTCAAAGTAAATTTTCCCCGGATTACTGCTTTCTCTTCGTGACTCATTAAAACTTTTAGTGATTACTAGCAACCAGCCCCCGGCTTTGCTCGGGCAGAACATCTATAATGTCTACATTTTTTCTGTTGTAGTGTGGTATCAGCCTCTTGCACATTTGGAGTACTTTATAAGCGCCTTCCAAAAAAGGAGGTTCTAATATATAAAAATTACCTTGGAATAAAAATACTCAAGAAGACGTTACAGTGGAAAGTGAAAATGATGATAAATTAAAATCAAATATTGGCAAAACTTCAGTCACTGAATGATTTAAAATTTAAAGAATTAATAAAAAAATCTTTTCCGAGTCAGCTGTGTTGAAGGAAAAATCTTTTAGTGATTTAAATTAAAAGTAAGTAGGCAGTGACAGAATATAACGAATGATATTAACAGGCAGACTTTATTGAGAGATTGAAAAAAAATTAGGAGGCTACAAAAGCGAAATTTCGGATTAAACAGAAAGAGAATGCGTTTAGCTTATACAGTTCAATTTTGATATTTTAGTTGGTAGGTAGTTTAAGTGTTTTACTTTCAAACAAAAACATCTCGGAGCAGAATAAAAGGTATGCTCCATATACCATAACAGTGATAACTTTAGTGATTTGAATGGATGGCCTGGCCTGGTTTCGAAATCCGCTTCTATAATTTTCCGAGTTGTATGTTTTGGAATTGAATTATCAATTGCTTCGATGAAAAGAAGAAAACAACTATGTACAAAGAAACTGACTGCAGACCTCTGAATTCTTTATGATGTTCTGAAAGGGTGTGACCTACCATCTGTACTTTTCAGCGCATTCACATTGATAGAGCACGACAATGATAAATGAAAACTTCATCTAAATTAATAAAACAAAATTATTAATCTCAACTAATAACAAAATTATCAGCAATATTTTAATAAATCTCACCCGCATTCAAACAGACGTAATTACGCTCTAAATTCACCAATTCGCCCGCAAAGATACACTAAATATTTCCAATAACAATGAAACTAGATTTACCGGTTGAAGATCACATAATAGTTAACAAGGTTTATTAGTTTCCAGTTTTGTGTTCGTGACATTATTAAGGTAGATAAAAGGTGGCAAAGTTCTATAGTAATAGATCTTCACGGAATACAAAAGGGATCCCTTAAGCATCTTTGCAATGCAAATAATTGGGCCGAGTTTACTTAAGAGTCTACGTTCCTAATTTATCTTTTGAGTGTTTGGTTTAATTTTATTATATATAATACCTAGGTGGGCAGATGTTTCTCCTCACTATTATGATATTTAATTATAAAAATATATTTTGCATAATAAAGAATTATAATATCTTGATTACAACATTAAAACAAAATATTGTGTGAATTTCTTACTCAATAGCAGAAATAATTTTATATGAGTACAGGTTATACATACATCCCTATCAATTAATTTTAATAAATCTATACTTCTATACTAATATATAAAGAGGAAAGATTTGATTTTTTGTTTGCATTGAATAGGCTCCGAAACTACTGAACCGATTTCAAAAATTCTTTCACTGTTGGGAAGCTACACTATCCCCGAGTAACATAGGCTATATTATATTTTCAAAAAAAATTAGGGATCCTTAATAAAACTCCAATAATGTAACCCAAGGCGTAAAAAAATAAGAAAACCGAAGCAAAGCGAGGGCGGTTACTCGTTATGAAATAAATATGAACCACATTTTATTATTTCATTTTAATATTGAGAGGTTTCTGTACCTATATCTCGATAACATTTTGAGGTCAACACTTATAATCAACGAGTTCTAGTGAAGGTCGACATTAAAAATAGGTACAGCATCGTTAAAAGTACTACGTAGTACGTCGTTAGTAGTACGTGATATTTACTCATTTTATGGTATAAAAAGTGCCCATGTGTACAGCATGTGTAGAATAGCATAAGTATAAGCGTTTTATAATGCAAGTGATGGCGAGAAATAATTCGCATCATGTAAGGGTTCTTAACTATCGATCATCCATCGCTTTTCCAAATATGTCACCTGAAGGCATTGAAGTATTATTACTAGCGTATAGAACAGACACCTCGAACACAATGTATGTTCCAATGAATTGACGCCGCGCGGCTTCAATGTCCAATGGATTCGTTCGATTTTGAAAGGAGAACAGGGGCTCAATTTTCAAAATAGAACCTCCCGGCGGGGACACACATTTTGTTTGAGATGTCTTCTCTATGTATAAACCTCAATGCCTGAAGGGCGGAAATTCATTTGAAATTTTACAATTTGCATTTTTCTACAACTTCGTTTAAGGTAGATTTTTAAAGATGTAGGTAAGTATATAATTTTTTTTTCAAGTTAGCATGGTAAAGTCATTCCATTGGCAAAATAATTTACTGTCAGATTTTTGTCGATACTGTTAAGTATATTGTATGTAATATACTTTGTCGCTTTAAGATCTAAGATCAGTTTACAGTTCCTTTCACGAGAAGAATTTTGGTACCAATATTTTCATGAAGCGGATCCGAATAAATCTCTGCTAACCCCAGAAAATATTAGTGATGATATACCTACTTGCTAGGATTCTCCTATGCAAAAATTAACTGCATTCAGTATTTGTATGATGTAGTACTAAATGTTATTCTGCTGCTTGTAATGATGCTTTTATTAGTCTTACAGTAGCGCTTTAAACATTTTTCTGGAAAATTAAATGTTAATTGCGAGAATATTTTTAAACATAAGAAATGGATTACCTGAAGCGAAGGCAGTTACTAGTAATATAAATTAATATACTTTACTAGTAATATAAATTAATTATATTATGTCTGCACTGGAGAAGCATGGTTGAGTAAAGCTCTAGGCCTCCTCAAGAGGAGAGACCCGTGCTGAGTAGTGGGTTGAAGCCATTATATTATGTAAAATTGTGGTTATAATAATACGTTGTCATTACAGTCCATGTTATGACTATTAACAATGCGTGAGAATATTATCCATGCTCTGTAATGATCTAATGACAATGACTCGAAGCTTAAAGTACGATCATATCAGGCTTGCGTTACCCGTTAGTAATTAACTGAGTTGGGCAACTTTGACCGCGGCTGAAAGTTTGATAGATGACCGCACGTGGCGAAATATCTATAGCGTTATGGTGATTTAGATGTCACGTAACCCATCAATACGGGTTCTAATAGTTAGATAGCAGTAGATTAGCCTAGATAGAAATCATTAAGCCATAATACAGAACAGAAGAGCTTCATTAAAACTTACAATATTTTGAGAGGGCTATTATTTTCTTAGTAATCCGTAAGTGGTAGAAATAGTAGCCTGTGCCGTGCTGCAGAAAGCTAATGAGTTGCACAATTCTTTTCCCAAATAAAGAATCATTATTCCTCTTGGATTATTAGTATCCTAAGACTAGGCTATTGATATTGTTATATCATTACGTAAAGTCTTTTCTTGTATAAGTTTGATATATTTTGTGCGGAGAACATTGTCAGAAACATTTTAGAATATTTAAGCGAAATAAGTTTAGAAACATGGAGGCCAAACACGATCAAGTGTATTTGTCAAGTTTGCAGTTTGACTTGACGCGGCATCCAGTGTGCATGAGATAGCTATTTGTTCCTTCTTACTTGACAAGGATAGGTGCGTGAATTGATTATGGACGTAACGTTTTGTATAAAGTTGGGAGCCATTTATTTAGACGTGAATGAACATTAATCTAACGCAGACACCGGGCCGGATCCCTTGGGGAAACTTCTATTACGCGATATATCTGAATTACGTTTTAAAATAGGTAATCTTCGTTTTTAATTTTGCGGTATTAATAATGTCTTTAGAGTTTCGACGTTAAACGTGTCATTTGATTCTTTTTCGGTAATAAATTTATTTTTTCTTTTCATTGCTCTGTATGGACTGTATGAAAGGGTCTGTCCCACTAGTCCCGTTGGTTGTTCCGTGACGGGACAACTGGCACTGTTTGGTAGGTACATCTGAGTCTCACTTGTCCCGTTGCGCAGAACGTCATAGAAAATAATTTGTTTTTTGTGGTGTCGACTTAAAAAAAAACATTGTTTATTTAAAAAATATGTCGTTCCCGAGGTCTAAGACTTTGAAAACGGGACTTCTGGCATACATTTTTTCGAATGTATTTTCTTGAAATATTTTTTAAGCAAATATTTTATTGACTTTTTTTGGAAATTCCACTTGTCCGTTGAAGTTTCAGTTCTACTTACTAAATGTCCCAGCACACATTTCGATTTTTTTAGATTTCCTAAATTATAAAATTTTTGTCTTAATAGGATGTTGTCCCAAAAATTATCTTGTAAGAATATACACTTGTATTTTATTAATGAATTTTCGAAATCATCGTCGTCGTCACTCACCTTTTACACGTAGGCAGGACTAGTTGGCTGATATGTACACTTACAAGTGTACATTGTACACAATGCATCTATTTTATTAATGACTTTGCGAATTGCGTCATCGAAACTTACTTTTTACACGTAGGCAGGACTAGTTGGCTGGTCTGTTTGGTGGCCTCGACGCATGCGCGGCGCAGTCGGCGCACGCGCTCGCGCAGCTCGGGGCAGTCGTGAGGCTGGCCGATGTGGATGAGCAGGTCCCGGAACAACGCCAGCTGCACGTTGATCTCTGCAACAACGATCAGCTGCAACAAACAAACAAACATTGTTTTTGTTTTAAATGCAAACGGGTACTCACGATTTTTGTATTTTATACTGTCTAGACTTTATCTCTACCACCGCGTCCACCGTCACCATGAGAGATGTAAATGGGTTGAAATAAAATCGGTGATATATGTAAGTTTTAAATCAAATTTCTGCAATTTTCTGCAATTTTTCTTCATGATCACTAACTTATTAATGTTTCCGGACTTTTTCAATAATTTTCTTCTGGACAAAGCGCTCCCAGACAAACGGTCGGCAATCGATGATCCGTCGATGATAAATGTTCGGTCTTTCAAATCAAATCAAATCAAATCAAATGTTTTTATTCAAAATTGGTTTGGTTTACAAACACTTTTTGAAAGTCATGCAAGTTATGCCAATGCTTCAGACAAAGCCCTACTGTGAGAGGGCCCGGGAGAAGAAGCAGCAAGAAACTTCCGGGTTTGTTTTTTTCCTGCTCACAGTTACAGATAGCACTTATCATCTACTACAATCTATATCCATAAAACTCATGTCCAAGCAGTCTTGTCTTTAAAATAATCATCTAATTTGTAATATCCTTTCGTCATAAGAATGCTTTTAATATGAGTTTTAAATTTAAGGTAAGGCATTTCTGTAAATTTCGATGGAATTTTATTATAAATCTTTACACATGTACCCATGAACGAGCCACCAGTTTTACATAGTCTAAAATTTGGTACAATCAGTTTAGCCTTGTTCCTCGTATTAATATCGTGGATGTCACTCTTCTTAAGAAAACTATCGTAATATTTCTTAACATACAAAGCATTATCCAATATATATTGTGACACCACAGTTAAAATATTAATTTCCTTAAAGAGATCCTTAAGCGAGTCCCTAGGCCTGAGGTTGTAAATGGCACGGACTGCTCTTTTCTGTAAAATAAATATAGACTCAATATCTGCAGCTGAGCCCCACAACAACAGACCATAGGACATAACACTATGAAAGTAGCTAAAATAAACTAACCGTGCTGTTTCTACGTCAGTTAAGAGCCTTACTTTCTTAACTGCGTAAGCAGCTGAACTCAGTCTCCCAGACAAGGCTTCAATATGAGGACTCCATTGTAATCGTGAATCTATGGTAAGGCCAAGGAATTTTGTTGAATTTACAAGGTCAAGTACTTCCTTATTTATAACTATTTGAGTGGGTACCTGTTTTACATTTGGTAAAGTGAATTTCATACATTTCGTTTTACTAGCATTTAACATTAGGTTGTTACATGTAAACCATTGCAATACTTGGGAAACAGTATTATTTACATCGTCAAAACATTTTTTTCTCCTATCAACTTTAAAAAGTAATGAGGTATCATCTGCAAACAATACAGTTTCACACAAGTCCCTTGTGAAATAAGGAAGATCATTGATGTATATTAAAAATAACAGGGGTCCTAATATTGATCCTTGGGGCACTCCCATAGTAATGTGTGCTCCTGGGGACTCCTTGCCATTAATAACTACTTTTTGGATACGGTCGGATAGGTAAGATTTTATAAGGCCAACTGATTGTGTTGAGACACCATAATGCCTAAGTTTATTTATCAGTATATTGTGATCAACGCAATCGAACGCCTTCGAGAGATCACAAAAAATACCAATGGCATCCTGCTTACACTCCCACGCATCAAAAATTTGCTTAAGGAGTGCTATACCTGCATCAGTGGTATTTTTTCCTCTCGAAAAACCGAACTGATTAACATGAAACAACTTGTTTAAGTAGAAATGAGACAGCAGCTGGTTATAAATAACTTTTTCAAAGATTTTACTAAGGACTGGTAATATTGAGATGGGTCTGAAATTAGTGGGGTCGCTTTTATCTCCAGATTTAAACAGAGGGATTAGTTTACCATGTTTCATTAGATTGGGGAAGCTACCTTCGTCAATACATTTATTGAAAATGTGACTTAGATGTGGCGCTATGGAATTAATTATTGGTTTTATTATCATAGTAGAGAGACCCCAGAGATCACCTGACTTCTTGATCTTTACAGACTTAAAAGTCTTTATAATTGTATTGGAATTAATGTATTTAAAGCTAAATGAAGTCAGGCATTTTTCAACACATGATTCCATTAAAGTCATAGCAAGCTGAGGGCTCGCATTTAAGTTTTTTGTTATTTCATGCGGTATTTTCGAGAAGAAATCCTTAAATGCGCAAGCAACTGCGCTATCGGTAGTAACATTTTTATCATTGACCTTTAAAGTATACTCATGATTCTTAAATTTTTCTTTACCTGTTTCTTTATTAATAATGTTCCAGGTAGTTTTGATTTTGTTATCAGAATTTTTAATCTTATTAGCAATATAAATAGATTTAGCTTTCGCACAGACTTGTTTAAAAGTTTTTGAATAAATTTTAACACGATTTAAAAATTCAGGGTCTGTGGAAGTCGACTTTTCCGCATAAAGTTCAAAAAGTTTCGCCGGTTATTCCGTCCTCGTGGTTGGTATATAGATGGGTTACACATTTAAAACTTACGAAAAATTATAAGGAAACCCTACAAAGCTATAGTCCACGGTTATTCTTAGAAACATTTTATTAAAAACTCAAAAGCGTTGTTGTTTTTGTTGAAAGGTACACGAACTTTTTAATCACTCTTTGTATTATCTACTGATGGTTAGTAATTTAAAATGCATTGCACAGGTAATCTGACACGGCACTTTTTTTCAAACTTTTCCGCAAATGCAACGCTTAACTAGAGTAAGTTGAAACGCTTCACCTTTTTATGCCGGCGTCTACCTTCTGACTGAAATACAAATCTGAAATTTAATATTAACTCCTGAAGCATAATAAAAGTTGAAAAAAATATAAAACTTCATTCATATTCAGTTTTAATAGCTTTAGTTCCGGAAATTTATTTCACTCTAACATTATAAAGAGGGCAAAGATGGATGCAAAGCGTGTTTTTATAATATGAATTTCAATCGATGCCCATAATTAGTTAATTATAAAAAGTTTGGTTTCCACTACGCATTGATAGAAGTGAGGATTGGAAATGAGTATTCTGTTTCGTTGATTTATGTTCCGAAACTTTCAAGGTAACGTTGTCATAGGTATTTTTTGAAGTCTGTAAATTACCATTTGACCAATTACCTCATTACCAAAACTTTCACAGTTCAACCCTAAGATTTATAAACGAATTTTCATTATTTTAAATGAACTTTGAATGTTAAAAGTACATTTTTAGCTGTGTTATTTTAAGTAGGTATAGGTATATCAGAAACTATATTATTATGTCTAGGTTTTATTACCGTTAAAGTTAAGATTCTTTATGGTTCACAGGGGCATGTTTTTGCAGCCGATTTTATATCTCAATGTTTAATGATCTGAATGATTTCTACTTTTTTCATAATTTACACAATTTTTCAAGTAGAAAAAAGTTCAACACCTGAGATGCAGTACAAAACCCTTTCGCTGACATCATCTCCTCCCGTCCGGCCGACTTCTACAGTGAAGGGATAAACAAACCTCCATCAAAATGGCAAAATCATATAGATAATTTGGGCCAGTACTTTGATTAGCTAAAATAAAAACAAAAATACCAAAATTATATTTTAAAATTTTCATACAAATCTCCAACTTCTTAAGTAAAGACCTAATAATAAAAAAAATAATGGTGACATATATTTAGACTTTACGTACCTAAAGGGTTAGGTTTAAGCCATAAAGTAGGATTTTAATTAAGCATTAAATTATACAAGTATAAAAAACACCCGCTTTATTAAATTCCCTATAGTAATTACTACAAATTAACAATTGTTCAATTCTGACCGGTCATCCCTTGCTGTGTAAAACGCTATCCAATTTAATTATTAATTGTCATTGAAATAAATGGTTTTTACGTAATATGTAAATGTTTGTGGTACAGAATTTTTTATAAAATCATTGGTCGAAGTTAAACACCGACACCCTACGAATGGTTACGAGTCATAAGGTCAACGTTAATCAGGCTTATGATTGGTCGAAGTTGTTCATCCGATGTCACGTTATCCATCTTCATTTGCCTTTGAAGCTTGCTATCCATACGTATACCAGTATATATAAACTTCTTGGCTACGACCCATTTGTAAACCGCTGCAGGGCTCCACGATCGAGGGTAATAAATTTATGTTCAGTGTTCACATACACAATATAAATCTTCGATTACATTATATCATGTACTAATTTAGAAACTGTCGCTGTTATTTGAAGCCTATAAATAAACAGCAATAAAACCATACACAATACAATTTACTGAAAATTATACCTAATATCTTCAAACCTTTTTTTTTAATAATAATTTTGAAAATAAACTTTATTGTTGTGAGTAATATTTAGTGTCTGACAAAAAATTCCAAGCACAATTCTCGGTATATCGGTTTAATTGAAATTCAACAACAGTTTATTTTAAATACAAAATACACACACATAAAATTTACACAAAATACAGTTTATTTTGTTTCAAAAAATATTTTCCATTGCTTAAATAAGATCTCCATTTGTCTAAAAGTTGGCACCGAAATGAGAAAGTAGTGTTGTCCATCTTTGCAGGTTTTATTAAAAAACAGCTGAGTCAGTGTGCCTGTTTGTTCAAAGGCTTTCTTTTGAGAGAGTTTTACTGAAGTGCATTTGTGTCGTTGTCTACTGGAATTTAAATGAATCGATTGTTGGCATTCTACAGCCTCTCAATATTTATGTAAGAGCGATGGAATGATATTTGTAATTTAATAGAGTTTTAATTTTAATTCTATCCTGGACATAAATCAAGAATAATATTTATATCCTTTGTAACGAGCACACATTTTAAATTCATATTTTGTTACACAAATTCATGTTTGTGTACACGTCTGTTGAAAAATACGTATGTGTTAGATATAGAAAAAAACCATGACTTTGAAAATAAAGTTATTTTGAACTTTTTTCACTGTAACGCATGTTATATATAATCTTAAAAACAATGAATTTTAAGATAAGGCAGAGGGAGGAATATAATGGTCCTCCATCCTTAACAAATAGCCCATTAATTTAATATGGCACATAATTTCAGTGTAACACTTAACTTTACAAAACTTAAAAAATAAACCGTTTACTAAGATTATAATAGCTAATAGTTTCATATAGTCAAAGCAAAACCTCACAATACATTTCTAGTGTTGCTGATTTTGAATGACTTTACGATTCAAGTACCGTTATTGTGTCTATTGGTCGAGCATAGAGGCCAATTAAATTTCATTGATGTATGCGGCGCGGGCAGCCAAAAGCAAATTTCAACGCGAAACATGGACGAAATTTCGTTCGACGCATTGCTCAATGCTTTATTTTGGCAAACACTGTGAGGTGCCTAATATACACGTACTAATAATTTTGTGTACAGACTTTATACAGCGTTAACATAATTAAAATATTTAGTTTGCAATAATAGAGATGCGCGTCCTCATAGACCGTCAGGGCCAAAAGCCATAGTCATAGTCCATGATATGGCAAAAAAATCTCTAAAATTTTTGGCCTCTTACTACCTACTACACTACCTGTTCGTTATCAAAATTTCGCTTCTGAGCTCTTTCAACGTATTCTACGTTAGGTTTATTTAGATATGTCTATAGGTTGCAGTGGCCACTACACTAAGCGGAGTATTTGGGTGAATATCAGAAACGTGCATTTTTTTTTCAATTTTGGTAGTGAAATTTTTTCTTCAGTTTTCGTGAAAAATGAGGACCTGGTATAAGAAGAGAAAGTCGAATTGTTACACTTTCTTTTCTTATACCAGCCTCATTTTTCACGAAAACTGAAGAAAAAATATCACCACCAAAATTGAAAAAAAAATGCACGTTTCTGATATTCACCCATTTGCTATTTCTTCAAAATTAGGTACATGCATCTCAGCTATACTTGTACCTACTTGACTCTGAATATATTACTTCACTCAATAACTTGTCATCCACACAATTTGAGACCATTATTTTTTCAACATCCTTAAAAATTATTTTCTACAAGACAGAGAATAAAAACAAAAAGGGCCGCTCTGACAAATTGCATTTTTTACGAGAAAATTAGGGTCGTATTATATTTGGGTAAAAAAATAGTGCTTATCATTTATGTATAATGTATACCTAACAAAGACGCTTGTTTGTGATGAAAATATTTTATGTCCTTTACACAAAAAGGTTTTTGTGAAGCGATTGTAATGGAACAATAGTTTTTAACGGTTTATAAATCAATATGTACGAATTCTTTTGGGAACTCAGAGAAATGGCAGTGACAAGCTAGATTCAGTCATAATTTCCTGAGGTTTGAAGCATTTTTAGGGTTCTGTATATTCGATCAAAACCTCTCTAGTATCGAAGAACGTCTGTCTGATGCCTTCAACCCATTAATAGCCCACTACTTAGAACTTCTCTTAGTCTCTTCTCTTGAGGAGGCTTAGAGCATACTCCACCACGCTGCTCCAGTGCGGATTGATGAAGGTGTTAATGACCAACCAAAGCGTCGGGAGTTTTCAGCCGCCCGAAGGCCCCCGTTATGGCTTAACGACTGTTATCTTACGATAACAACCGTGACCTTACGTGCTTTACGTGCCCTCGGAAGCACGGAATTGCTCAAGAAATTTTTGCCACTAGCAGTCACTCATCCAATTATCGACCGCGCTCGCTGTTGCTTAACTTTGTCTATCACTTCAGATCGACACAAGTCGCCAAGCTATGATCTCTACTGACTGCCTGTGAATGTTCATTAAATCCGCTAAAAATATTATTTACAGGAAGAACTTCATAATAACTTTAAACCAGCATTATTTCTCATAAAGAAACTTGTATTTTTACGTAGAGAAACTTTTGTGAGAAACTATCCTAAAGTAGATACGTACTTAGCTATAAAACTTAGCTATAAAGTTTAATAGCTTATAGGTACTTACATACACACTATAATATACAGTAATAAAATAAGTATACCCAGTTGTTTTTCACGTTGCCAGGTCTAATTAAGGGATAATTGTGAACGTTGTAGATCTTGGTAGCAATCTGCATAATGCACAGTATGCAATGCATACATGTTTGATAGCTGTTTCAAGAAGATCGTGCCTGACATTAGTTAATGAAAAGTAAACTTGATTTGGCTTCAATCCATTAATGGCACATTACAGGGCATTAGCCTCTCCATAACTGAGAAGGCCTAGAACTTTATGTTATTCTTAAGCAAATTTGTGGAGCTGGAGTTGTTAGTGGCTAACCTAACCACTGCTTTATAATAACGACAGGGGGCTATAACTGCTATGAGATCACTAAAGAGCAACAAAATCCGCTGGGCTACGAGCATGACTTCATTTAACAGTCGTACGCCCCAACTCAGAGTTCGGTTACTTAAAGCGCTCCTTAGTACAGAAGCACCATGCAAATTCTGTACTTAGGAGCGACATAAGTAACCGTTAGTGACTCTGAGTTGGGGCGTTAAAACCCAGTGCTCGTTGCCTTTAGCCTTGCTCATTGCCTTAAAAGTTTCCTTACTTATGAGAAGCAGTGATAGAGTGTAGTTAATGCATGTAACTTTTGAAAATTCAATGTTTCCGAATAGGCCACAGATATGCTGGATTCAGAGGGCTCAAGACCGGTCGGAGTGGCGCCAATGGGGAGGCTATGTCCAGCAGTGCACTTTAAAAGGCTGTTAGATAGATGTGTGGGTGGCAATAACAATTGTCACCTCACTCCTACTACCATCTACCTTTTTACCAGCTGTTACACCAATAAGCAATACTACTTACACAACACGTACCATAAGTTACAATCTAAGTTTAAGTTTTATTACTATTTATAAACGTTTAGCAAAACGGTTCTTAGTACAGTGCATAACTTTAATTAGGAGCTGTTCATTATTTCATCTTACAAGTTTCTGAGAAAGTTCACTGTACTTATTAGTTGCGGAAACTAACAGCCATTGACAAATTAAATTAATAACGCTTTGCTTCAAGCGTTTTATTAGGGTCATGCGTAAATTAATTATTAGTGCATAAAATATTGAATTTATATTTACCCTATAAAGTAGGTCATATTTAAGTTTTTATAACGCTTCTATGTGACTGTATGCAAACGTTTTATGACTATTTATCCAAGCATACTACGTCATTAGTGTACAAAGCTAGTTGTTAAATTTTTAACTGTTTGACCTAGAAATTTGTTGTTTTTACTGCTAGCCTTGGTTTTAACTAATTTCGAGAGCGTGTGACGCGAACTTTTCGAGTTGGTTTTTGAATTAACAATATAACTTTAATATTGTTCTAGATTTATTTTTGTAAATAATTATCATTTATGTAGGTACAGATGTTTAAAAATGTTAGTAGAGTTAATTTTGATGCCATAAATAGCGGTTCTAAGCTTATTTTTAAAACTTTGGTGTTACTTGGGTTATGGGCGACGGATCTATGGTCTATTCACATAAATATGATTAGAAGGAAATTAAGGTTCCCGTAGAAAAGGAAAGGTAATATAAGACTTTGGTTAAAGTAGCTACGGCAGCTCTCACAAAAGTAGGTATACATTTTCTGTATTGCCAAGAAATATAAGTTTCTTTTACTTAAGAAAGAGCTATTTTTTTGTTTCGTAGCCGGGAGATAGGGTGGTAAGAAAAACCTTGTTTGGCCTGCTGCTGTAAATTCATGATATACCTTAGGAAGGTAAACAAATGTTTTAGGTAAGCAAAAGGTAACTCTGATGAACATTCATAATTTTATTCAGTTCATTTGCATATTTATCTATGTTACATAGTGTTTAGCCGGACTGCAAAATTACTAGAAGAAATCGTTAGCGAGGGGTTCATTTACATATTGTTTTACATTCGTCTTTAGAGTTTTGTATTTTGGAGTTTTTAGTTACGGTCCATCCATAAATTACGTCACACTAATTTCATGACTTTTTGACCCCTCCCCCCCGTCCTTGTCACAGCTGGTTACATTTGTGAGACCTCCCCCCCTAGTGTGACGTCACATATTATGAAATTTTAAACTTAGAAATTATTAAATTAAAACAGCAGACTTTCCGAAATAAGTTTTATTTCCATTGTTTTTTTAATATTTACCTATACGTAAATGTGACGTCACCCCCCCCTCCCCCTAACGTGTGACGTAATTTATGGATATCCCCTTACTAACTTTTGAAGTCGTGTGTACTTTAAAGGAATGGATCACAACTTGCCACCAATAAAGTGGTTAACTTTTTGAAGGTCTCTTGAACTTTTATTAATTTCACTAGCGGATATCCAGTGTGTGCTACGTAAAATGTTTGTATGGAATAAGAAAAAATCGAATGTGCCTAATGCATTCTTTTGGTGGTCACAAAACTCACAAAACATCTTCGTTTTATTGCCTTTCAAATGAAACCAGTTGCGGCACATCGGTTGGATGGTTTCAAAGTTTATACGTTTACAATGCCACAAATATTTTTGTGTTTTAGGTATATTGTATATTATAGACAGATTTACCTAATTAATCTATTTCTAACATTTGATTTTACTATTTTATCTTTATGTTTGAAAAGTGTAAATATTTCTGATCACCTTCAATTACAGTATTTTATCGCGGAGTTCAATATTTGCTTTATACCTACTCGTATTAGCTTCACTTGTATGTAACCGACTCCTTTGGACTTGATTTTGTCCCACTTCAAACGGTCAGCTTTCATTTATACTTCGTAGACTTATCGACGTCAATTCAATATTTAAAAAAAAAGAAAAAAACCTAAATTTCATTTCAAAAAGCAAACTAAAAAATGAAAAAATAAATAATAGTTAAAAAAAGCCAACTAAAAGTAGAAAATAAATTTGAATTAAAAATCGTGTAATTGTAATAATAAAAACATGGTGTGCATCGTGTCAATGTGTAGAAGGATTACAATTTTTTTACAATTACACGATTCTTAATTCAAATTTATTTTCTATTTTTTAGTTGGATTTTCTATAAAAGCGTGTTTTTTTAACTATTATTTATTTTATTAATAATATGCCCTGCATCTCGAATGCTCCATAAATAATATTGTTTAGTGCATATGTTATAGTCAAAGTCCGATACACAGTCTCTTCGCGGAAGGACTGGTTTATCCTAGGTTTGGCCAAAGCCATATCAGGCAATCCCCGAAATACATTTCAATTTCGCCCTTTGCCTGAAGTATTTTTAGTCAAACCCAGGAGCTCCTAACTTTTCAGTCAAACGTCGAAAGTAAATTATTCTGTTTCGGTTTTGGCCTAGTCAATCCTAGAAGCGACTGCAAAACTCGGTCAAACGTTGATCTGAACATGTTTAAACAGGTTCATAATGTCTTTGTCCAAGTACTTTTTTTCTTGGGTTCTGCGGGGGCACCTGTTAATATATTTTCTATTTCCCCCTCGTTGGTAATGGTTTCCTTTATTAATTGTTTTATCAATTTTTCAAAATTGGTGACAGAACCGACTTAGTCAACCCCGACCCCACGTGGTACTAGTCTGCCCTACCCCTAGAGTGAATGTAAACCCCGGAGGCGCGGAGGGAGAGCAGCCCCCGCCCGCTGTAACAAACTGCAGGCACCATGTGAGCCGAAGCGGCTGAGGCTGGTCGCCGCAGGCGACCAAAAAGCCGAAGCTGCGTAGGCGAGCATGGAGTGCCTGCAGTTTGTTACGCAAGGGCGGAGGGGCTGCATTTCCCGCAGCGCCGGAGACGTTTGGAAGCCTGTTTGTGTATCAAAAACCCCTGAATTCTCCCTAAAAGTGCATACAATGCAACTTTGTAATTATAATGATTTGTCGTTTTCTTTATAAAATTGGTCCGAAACCTTACTTAATACATCATTTTGGTAAACAATATGCAACTATTACTCTAACTAACGACTAGCCTGACAAGAAACTAGTTTTGCCTAATCGTGTCGGGACAAACTAGTCTGGCCTAGGCCCAACTAGTTTAGACTAGGCCAAACTGGTTTGTCCTGACACGAGTAGGATAAACTAGTTTGGCCTAGGCCAAACTAGTTTGACCTGAAATCGGGTTTTGCCGGTAACAAAACAATAAACATCAAAATTTTAAAAATTTTATTTTTTTATACCTAATCTTACAAACTAACCTCCGTATATTCCAAAGCATTTATTTATTTATTTTATACTTTATTGCACATCGTACAAAAGGCGGGCCTAATGCCACACGGCATTCTCTCAAAGCATCTCAAATATAAAAGTGAAAATCACGTAAGCTGACCAATCAGGTGTCAGAACTGGCAGAGTTAAGCGGTTCTTAAGACTTGAAAGCTGCTTAAATGATAAAATGCTTCCAAATATACGAAGATAAGACACTTCATACCTATATCGGAGTTTGACTCGTCAAACCCCGATTTAATAAAATTGTGTTTTGACGTTTGCCTGACCAAATTAGTCTCTCCCAGGTTTGACGAAAATTGTTTAGTCAAAGGCCGAAAATTTACATTTGTTTGGGCTTTGACTAAGTCATTCAGTCTGACCTGAGGATTGACCAGTCCAACCTAGGAGCGCCGGAGCTTCGGAGTTTGCCTATAACACATACAGTACAAATTCAACACGTCTCTACATAGATCTCAGTCAAAACACGTACGTTTAGTTGAAAATTAAAAAGAACATAAAAGGTTTTATAGCTAATTCAAACAGTCGAAACAGCCTGCGCTTTTTTTGACTTACACTGCAGATTGCAGTGGTGTCTGCGATGCGCTGCCAAATGTGGAGTTGGCAGTGTATTGCATGGTCTGTCGTATTTATTACTGCGGCCAGATTAACTTGTTTTAATACTATTTGGAAAAGCTTAACAACCTGAACAACAGCAATAAAATAAAAAAAACACAGTCATGTCAGAGCCTCTAGACAAAACTCTTTTCTATAAGCGTTCACGATATCCGCTACCTTTACATTTTTGTCGACCCTGTAGCCTAGTTGGTAGCGACCCTGCCTGCGAAGCGAGGGGTCCCGGGTTCGATTCCCGGCCGGGGCAGATATTTATGTGACAGATAAATATTTGTGCTCGGGTCATGGGTGTGATTGTGATATGTTATATGTGTCGTCCATGCCACCCGCGACACAGGTGATAGCCTACTGCGGGGGTGTGAGTGTATTAGCGTTCATTTATTTGTTTATTTATTTATTTATTTAAAATGTTCCATACATGCGGAAAAGTCATGTGACCCCATGACCTTACTCGTTTAGCAGAGTCACTACCAACCGCACTACAGGGAAACAACCAGAGAGCTGAGACAACACTGCAGCTGAAATATGAAAACTTTTCGCTGTTGACTTTTAGTGGTGCTTTTTAGCCACGGAGGTAAAAACCCAGCTATCTTGCATGATTTCCTTCGGGATTAAGTCGGGTGCCCAGTGAACCCGAAAAGTTGTGACCTAACGCGTTACCTCGTCCTTTGTTTAGTGTTCGGAATTTTTAGCAATAAGTAATAGTAGTCTTTGTTCTAATGATATTACTATTACTTTACTATTTTGGCCGTATTGGGGCGGCTTTAGAATACTAACCCCAATCCAACGCCGGATGGGTGTCGTAAAAGGCGACTAAATCCGGCCCGCTGGTGGTAGGGCCCTCGGAGGGATTATATTGGTAATATTGATTTTAATTGTTAATTAATACCATTATTACTATTATTATTTCTCCATAGGGTTCGCCTGGATAGCTACCACCCTTGAGCATGAGTCAGCCGCCAAACTCGTCGTGTTCCGGCTGGGTGCTTGAGAGCCAGTGCTTTCTTTCTTTCTTTTCCTTCTCTCTTTTTTCTTTCTTGGCCGGCAACGCATCAGTGATGCCTTTGGTGTTGCTGATGTCCATAGGCGACGATAGCCACTTACCATCAGGTGGATCGTCAGCTCGTTTGCCGGCTATTTCCATAAAAAAAACTACAGCTGAACGATGGAGCACCTGGAACCTCGCAAAAATAAAATAGATATTCCCCCGGCTTTTTCTGAAATTCCCGTTGGGTTAGCGCATAAATTGTCGCCATTGGCAAAGTGAGATATATTGATGATAAAGAATCTTTGAAATGGAATATTCTCGTATCTACTTACTACGATTTACCTAAATCGTGATCTTGAGAGAATATTAGAGAATTGCTTATAAACTACGTGCCTCGAATGAAGAT
The DNA here is from genome assembly GCA_951805285.1 of Thymelicus acteon. Lineage (NCBI taxonomy): Eukaryota > Metazoa > Arthropoda > Insecta > Lepidoptera > Hesperiidae > Thymelicus > Thymelicus acteon. The sequence continues at coordinate 14,193,361 of OX638213.1, read as the reverse complement.
GTGCTAGTTTGTCCTTGTCTTGAAGGTTTTTTATGTAATGAGGATAGCAAAGTTATGAACTAGAACTAGGTATTTATAGGTACACCTATAAATATATCCATCTGGGTTTACTATAATTATTTAGTTATTACCTACACATACGTGCCTACAAGCTACCTAAGGTAAATAAAAGGTTGTAAGAAACCTTGTACACTCACCGAGCTCGCACTGGGTTCCGGCGTCTCGTGTTGGTATGAGGAGAGATGTCGCACGGGCCCCGCCATGCTCTCACCGCGGTTCTCACATCGCTTCTTCTCGCGTCAACACAACCGACACTTGATAAGCACTTGATTTTATTCTGAGTGTTAGCCGTAGGTCCATGATTTTAATTAATGTGTTTAATTAATCTAAAATCACTGTTACTGTTATTGACAAAATTACGCTTAATCAAATAACTTATAGACTGAATATATTGAATATTATTAGATAAGTATAATTGTGGATAGTGAATTTAGATGTACTTTTAGGTAAACATTATTATTATTATGTGGCTATCGCTGATAACAGTATTTTATAGCAATACCGCGCTAAAAAGGTAATTTTATATATTAGGCAAAAGTCCGTTTGTCAAAAAATGTCTGAATTGAAACATAAACCTACCTTATGATATTTAGTTGGTGAACGTTTACATCCTAAAACAGTTAAAATGAAGGTAGTCTAGTAAAACTATGAACGGTAAAACTATGAACAGCCCTTGTAAAAGTTTTTCAATTTGTAATTTCACTCTAAAATTTGATAACCTTTCTGAAAAGTAATGAGCGTTGAATTTAAAAATGAAATATGTTTGAGGTCAGAAAAGGCACACTTGAGGTTTGTTTGAAACTCGCAAAATAATAATTAAACTAGCAAGCATACAGAAATATACAAAAAAAAAAACAGAAAATTTTATTTTATTTGGGTTTAACATTTCACACCAATTTATATCATAATAAGACTATTGTTTATTAATCTTTCTAAGTGTAAATTTAGCATTTATTTTAAATAAGCTAAAATAAATAGTTATCCATTTTAAAGTAAATGTTGAGGGTATAATTTTTACTTTTTGGTAATTTTAAAATAAGGAAAATACACTTAATTATTATTTAGGTACTTTATTAATAGACATTGGGTTAAACCACCCTTACATATATCTATAATAACATACCTACATACATGTAGTTAGCTCTACAAGTATCAAATGCTTCATTTTTATATGTATATTGTAAATTCCATTACACTTTGTCTATCAAATTTAAATGGAATTTATAGAACCGCCAAGCGAAGGATCTCTTGGCTTTTAATAGGGTTTCACGTGTACCTCCCTAAATTAATAGGCAAAGTATTAAGTGAACGGATCCTTTCATTTAGATACAATAGGTATTGAATTTCAGACTTTGATTACATTATTAATGTTTATCAAATAGGTTACATATAACTGTATACTTGATAAATAAATTTATAGAATAAATTTAAATAAGGCAGCATAATATGATCACAGTGTACTTTCCTCAGGGAAAAATTATGTGTATTACTTTGAAAACAAATTGTGGTTTCGTTCCCGCCTCGCAGAAGATCGCGTTATTTTAGGACGAACGTTTATCTAATTAACAGATTTATAATGTTTTCACAGTTATAAAAGGAAAATATTTTATGCCATACTTGTTTAAGTACTGCCAATCTACTAAATCCTTAATACAAACGAGTTATTTAAATAATTGATTGCTCAAAAGTTTACTATATTAGTAAAGAAAAATCACATATCTGAGCAAACATTTTGTTACTTTATTGTATGCGAAATCGAGTTTTTTCAATTAACATTAATGATTCAGAAGTATATAAAATGTCTAAAGATGACTTCAAAAATGTTAACATGATCTTCTTTTCTCAGTTGGTAAATTTTTGACTTTTAAAATTGAAATTCAAAACTTTTTAAGTTTAATAACTAAATCGGCAGGGAGAGCGGTTTATGAGTTAGACCGTATTATTTGCATAAACGTATCGTTTGTAAATTCCGCTTTTGATGTTAATTTCCTGAATAACTTTATCGGTATAGAATGTTTCGCTATATTCAATTTACATACCTTATGTAAGATAGATATGAAGCAGACATTTCTCAAAATGCCAACAAAACTTGTTGAAAGGATACATTATTAATTTGTTTATCTAGGAACACGGAGTGTCTCTACCAAGATGAATGACACTTTTGACCTACTTTTTTCGAAATGTTTCTTCGTATCTTTAATTATTTTAAAACAGTCTGTCATTTTCACGTTTGACGTATTTATTGATTCTAAGAAGTTTTAACGCGTATGTAAACTAAAATTTGAAGTATATTTTACCTAAAACGTGTAGTTTGGTAGGTACATTGTTATAAAATGAGGAATGTATTTCCTTGTATAAGACAAATGACCGCAAATCAAATCAAATCAATTTATTTGCTCGAATATGGGTTAGTTACATTAAGGTGTTAGTATACAATTTGGTACGCCATATTCCACCTTTTATGGCATGCGCAATTTATATAGAAAATGTCAAAAAAAATGTCTCACCTAATTAACAAAATTATTATTAACTATTGAATTCAACCATGTCATAATTACATTTATTATTCAATACAAAACAATTACTGAATATAATACAAATATAAAATACAATTGACTATTATTATTATTTAGTATTAATTATTCCATACAATATTATTATGTACAATATTATTATTATTTATTGCACACGCCAACCCCATCCTCTAAAAAATTCTTAACTGAATAATAGGCCTTTTCTGTTAAATAAGTTTTGAGATTTTTCTTAAACTTAAAATTATTCGATTCTCTTTTAATACCAGCAGGGAGATTATTATAGATAGACCAAGAAACAATGTATTAACGGTTTGAAAATGGTAATACAAACAATTTATAAATACAATTTGAATTATAATACATAATAATAATATTGCATGTTTTCGACATGTCGCCTTACAAATGTTCAAGGACATTTGACTGAGAAAATTTACTTGAAAATTATAATGAAGATTTATATTTCATGTTTGAGTCCAAACCAGCCTGTCGGACTTTATTAATGGTGCACCCTATTAAACAAAGGGAAAGAGAAAGGTGTCTGATCGCTCCTTTTGGAGTTTAAATGACTTTTACGAAGCGTAGAAAAGTGCAGTTGAGATACCAATGGTATTTCTGAAAGGTAGGAGGGTTAACTGCCTGGGTTTAAAGCCTAAAGGTACACAGCCGAGTAATTTATAACGCTTCTAAATTTACATGTCGGAGTTAATAACCAAATTTCCCAGTACCTTCGCGGTCGGCAACTCATCGGTGATGATTTCGTGCGATGGATGGTCAGCGGCGGTGACAACTTCTTATCAGCTTATTCTCCTTTTTTTACTTTTGGAGGTATAAAATTCGTGTACCAGGAAATTTATGCGCTTTGTTGAATAAGGAAAATTATGCTCGGAAACCTATTGTCATGATGATTACGGAAAATCTATTTGTCCAGATTAAACAATACTGACTGAGATTAGTGAAGGAATCACTAGACAATAATAGTATTGTATATAACTAATTGTAATTATTTAATAATACGCTTCAATTACCTTATGAATGGGCAAACGTAATACAGATTTCACTATAACATTTAGTTTTAGATAAAACTTAGTACTCGTTACTATACTATGTTCAACCTTTTTACTTGTAACTGATATGATTTATCTCATACATATTATTATATAGCGCTTATGGTTAATGGATTTGTAATCTGTAATACTCCTCGACATTATACACATGACTTTGCATAATGTCCTCATATTACGCATATTAATATCTACTAAGTAATAAGGTTTGAAATATGATTTATTTAGAATAAGATAGATAAGACGATGAACTTTTACATGTTAAACCATTCTTATTTAAAACTATCCCTGTTATCTTAAAACTACTTCTTGCATAACTCTCTGTGTATTAACGCTAAGAAGTTTTTAACGTTCACGAAAACAAAAGTTGAGTAGGTAAACTTTTGTTTACTTTAATTCGAACAAACTCGAGGACTTTGTACGAAACAACAACTGAAAAGCCACATGTAAGTGATTACAATTTTGTTAAAGTTGAGTAAACTTTTTGAGCGCGGTTTTGTAGACCGTGATATCTGTAAGTAGTTGGGGTTGAGTGTTTGAAAGTGTATTGTAAAGTGTAAGTCACAAGTGTCACTTTGTAGTCACTTGTAGTCGCGCGTAACCCATGCGTAGCGTGTCGTAGCGCGCGCGACGGCCGGCGTAGCGGACGCCAACGCTCGACTGCCGCAGATTGCGGCTCGCGCCCGCGCCCGCCCGCACACTCCGCACCGTAATGATTGACAAAATACTTTACCTGAGTTTTCTTGGGCCTTGGACACCTTGGACACCTTGGACGCCTTGGACACCTTGGACGCCTTAGCCTTTTACAGATACAAGCAACTGCCGACAACTGACGTCAGACGCCGTGTCCAGCGTCAGGATGCCGTCGTTGAGGTCACTATGGACTATGGAAGGGGTGCAACTGTTTCCTTACAATATTAAATCCAAGGTATCTTTCGTTCATCGAATTACAGACGCGTCAGATCATTCAGCGTCAGATTTTTCTAAAAATCGACCCTGAATTTTTTTGTGACGTGATATTCCGGTTGCGAGCTGGTAAGTAAGCTTCTTCATAAAGACACTCTCTTATCTATGTCAATGGTAAAATTTAAAAAGTTTGTTTCTAGATGATGAAAAATGAATTAACGTATAACGTATAAACGCGACGTCTATATACTATTAGCGTGTAAACTTTTTACTCCGTGTGTATGATGCGTCAATTGATTTCGACTGACAACAGCTATAACGCATTTTTACTCAGCATTGGCTGCTGCACGCTTACATGAGCTTTTGATTATGATGCTCTAACAAGTGTTAGAAGCGCGAAATACGAATCAATATAGTTATCAATCAATAGAAATAATATCTATCTGTGGCCTCTATCCAGCAACAGAACGGGGCAATAATTCACACCCTTGTTGAACGCATCACCGCTTTCAGCGGTACTGGCTTCCGTTATCATATTGTAATAGCGGAACTTATTCGTGCGTCAGCGCCTGTTGCGGAAATAGAAATATTTTTGTTACAAATATTTACTAGCATTGCGGTAACCAAATTTGGGTGAAGCCCACTTTTTAGTTTATATTATTGTGAAGTTTCTGTGGGTTTTATTTGTAGTAATGTATGTAAAGTACGATTATGTATTCGTTGGTCGGTTACTGATTTTGTAAATTGATATGTTATTGATGCTGAATTTGTATTATACATAAATTCATTGTTCAGAAAACCAAAAAAACTTATATATAGGGTCAGTGTACTGAAGTAAAAAGAAATACGAATGCTCTGTTCGCCGTTGAAAAGTTCCTTCATTTAAAGCCCATTTCTGGCAGTGGCAGTCAGCTTAATATGATGGATTTTGGAACGTGCTATCATAGTTAAATATAAATAGTTAAATACGTATATAAATTTTATGCGTGAGTTGTTAACCGTTAAGAATCCTTTCGTGTGTAGCCCACCCTAAACATGGCATCAGGTCACGCAAAATTTCAACTTCGTAGAATGAAATAAAGCAGAACTACATTCAGCTTGCAAGATTTTATTATATTTACCCGACACATACAAACGAGATACATACTCGTATATTTGTTGCAAGTTAAACAAAAGCTTGTAATAAAGACAACTTCTATATAACATAACATAATATATAATAAATAATTATACATTAAACTTATACAAAATATATAATTACGTGGTATATATACTAAGTTTACATAAAACGCCTCACATTAAAGTGTAACTGTTTTTTTATTCTCACTAGAACGTTGTGATAGAAGTTTCATCACAAAATGGTAACTGGTAGCAATTGTATCTCAAAAACAAAAGTATTGCCTTCACTCACTCCCCATTACTCTTTCATGCGACATCTCTACCTTCATGTTTCCGTTTGTAGTTAAGTAGAGTACTCTCTACAGTAATAACTTCTTTTTTGTCAGAGCTCTGACATTTTTTATTTCTTTTTTCTTTATTACAAACCTAAAGTAACCACACTTCACTAACAAAGCTTTATTGCTGAACAAACTCCATCCGTTGGAAACTAGATTAATACTAATCTTATAAGCTAAGACTGTTCACTGTGCTTTGCTATCTTTGACTACATGCTACTTCACATCGGATGAGATTTTTGTAGTCCTTACATTTGTTAAATGGAATAAAAGTAAAACTTGATTAAAAAACAAAATAAGTACCAAACAGTTTATTTTACATCCCACACACAGATTACAATAATTATTATTTATTGTAATCTTATTTATTATATAATTAAAGATTAAACGAACTTACCTTTACGTGATGTTCTATCTTATTTATACGAAGTGACTACAAATATGAAAATTATTTAGGTTACTAATCTCTTCAAACGAAGCCCAAGTATAATTTCTTAAAAATATACATTTACTACAAAATTTACAACATGTATAACTTACGCTTTCAGTCTTATGATTAAGTTACAGATAAGGCTTCTGTGCCTTCCGTATCGTCAAAGATAAGGAGGATTGATTAATTCCGACTATTAAGGTTTCTCCCCTTTAGATATACCGTAACACATCATGACCGTGTTATGAACGTGTCATTAGCCTTAAACTAAGCTTATACGTAATACTGATAGGTAAAAAATAAAATAAAAAAAATCACATCTTGAAGAAGGAGTCAGTATTCTAATTCAGTTGTCTAATTAACACTGTCTTATAAACATGGTCAAATGGCCAAATTAAACTTAAACATGATCTCTTTCATAAATGCACAAGAAAATGTCGTATTCCAATACGTTGAGATCATGTTGAGATATTGAAATATGTATAACCCATGTTGAATACGCGTTACAAAAGCCAGATTATTTATGACACATTTTGTCACGGTGTTTTATAGACCGCGTTACATGACTTATTCAAGCTTCGAAAATATTAATCAACATGAAATCGGCAAGCTGATTAGAAAAAGCTTTTATCTATATCGTTAAGGGTCCAAATAGCATTGCCTGGCTCGGGTCGTCACAAATGGCATTTTTAAACTTTTTATAATCGGGTTATGCGGATTTTAAACGTGTTGCGGAAAATGTTTTTTTGGGATTAAAAATAAAATTTATTGATGCGGCTTAAAACTTCCTCCATATTTTATAGCTGCTTCGGTGAATCTACAGTGTATTTAGACAGTAACGATTGTAGCTAGTGTTAGTTCCTCATAAAAAATACTGTCAGGCAGTAAGTAGAATCTAGGCAGTCCTTGAAAATATAATGGAGTATGAATAACGCCGCCACTCGGCCTATTGTTTTCACTGCCGCAAATCGTCAAATATTCACAGAGTTCACTCTGTATTGAAATTGAGTACAAAGCGCGCGTTTGTACTCGATTGCAATTTTAATACATTATGTCACATTGATTTCAAATACTTACTACTTTTTACTATACAAATTATCTACGAGTATATGTATCTGTTATTATCACACGTTAAATAGGCTGTTCACATTGAATTTAGTTTCACCCAATTGTAATTTATACGCGTATAAATTACAATTATCATCATGTCGGTAAGTATAATTATCATCATGTTGATAAGGTATTTTCGTAAATTGACTTTAATTCCTGTCATTCAGTTTATAATAAACAGAATCATGGGTGTACCCAGCTTCTAGCTTAAGGGAGAGTAAGTCATATTTTTTTGGTCCAAGGAGGTGGAGGGTGGGGTAAACTCTTCATACTCTCTGGTAATGAATAAGAAATAAGAACTTTTATGGAAAAAGTGAGTACGTACCTACTGGTAAGCATAAAAAACCGGGCAAGTGCGTGTCAGGCCTCGCGCAATGTAGGGTTCCGAATTAACTAGGTACTTATGCTAATATAGCCGTGATAGTTTTTCTTGTAAATTCATCGTAAAACCTAATTTTGAGAATTTATTCACTGGTCGAACTCCAACGCTTTAACCAGCAGGGGGGGGGGGCACTTGAATCTAACCAAAATTAGCACTTTAAAGCCAAATATTTCGCCAACGAACCCCAAAATCCAAAAATGGTTTTAAAAGACCTTTTCAACGATACTGCACACTGTGGGTCTGTCTGTCTGTCCGTCCATATGTCACAGCCACTTTATTTGATGGTTGATTTTACCAGCAGGACACGTAGTCTACTAAATATTATTAAAAGCGGGAAATTTTAAAAACAATACGTAATGCTCACAAAGGATATGAAATGCGTGGCGATTTATTTGATCTCAAGCACACAAATTATAGCATTATAAACATAAACCTTTCATTCATTCACTTATACAAAGCCAGTTGGCAATTATACTTCTGAATGTACACGAACAATACTAGAACTTTTAGTAAATGTATATTTTCTGTACGAATCCAACTGTTACATTGTATTTATTTTCTAGATAAGCCGCACGTTAGAATTTTTAGTTAGTTTACTCCATTGTACAATAGAAACAGAACAATACAATGACACAATACAATTGCGCGCTTCAGTGATCATTTACGTTATGCCTGTGGTTATGCTAAATTCAACACGATATGGTTATTAATGTGAATATTACGTCACTTTGTCATTGCTAATTGTAATATAATTATTATTGTACTATGTTAATAAAATATACGCAACTGATTATGTAAATACAAGAGAAAGTTAGACTTGAAACTCGTAATATGGGTTCAGTTAGGTATACTTTAAGCCCCCCCGGGGGTTGCCCGCCTTGTCGTGGCGGGGGGGGCTTAGTAACCGTGGACTGGTCACCCACGGTGAAGCTAAGAGGCAACCAGGGCCGGCCTGTTTGGGTCGCCGGCTGGCCCGAGGAGGACGCGCTCCCAGCGGGCTGAACCAGTCCGCTGCGGACGCGCGTGGAGGTGGGACCGCAGAAGAAGAGGAGTGCCGGTATTACGGTGCGCCGTTCTCCCTATCTTCTGCGGTCGTGGAGGGATCGCAGGGGGAGAGGCGTGTTGGTATTACGGTGCGTCACTCTCCCTACCCCCTGCGAGCTGGCGAGGCCGTTCCGTCGAAACGGCACTGGTGGGGCCGCAGAGGAAGAGGCATGTCGGTATTGCGGTGCGCCGCTTGCCCTATCCTCTGCGGCCGAGTTGTGGTCGGTGGAAGAACCACAGACCTGATCTTCCACCGGGTACCAGTTATCTGGTACCCATGGCCTCCTAGGAGCAGACTCAGGGGGAGTCTGCTACAGTACTGGTGGAGGCCGGGGAGGGAGGCGCGCCTTGCCATCTGGTGCGCCCATCGTGGAGGGCCTTCGGGTTTTCGCGGTGGAGCCGCTAGTAGGCGGATGTGTGCGAAAGCGTTCCCGTAACCTCGTCACAAGGCGGCGAGGTGGAAAGATGGGGGGGTTTTTAGTGGGTATACCGTGGGTCTCATTAGCCTATACGGGAGTCCCACATAACCACTCGGGTGCCCCCTGCGCCCGGGTGGTATGCGTAATGCATTTTCCCCCCCGAAAAAAAAAAAAATCTTTTGTAGTGCACTTTAAAAACTTAGAATAAGAACGTCCTATGTTTTTTGTGAAAATAATTATGCATTTATAGTCACGTATTATTTCAATGGTGTGGTATTATACATGTCTGTGTATTTTGTATTGGATGCACGCTCTGTTCGTATATTCGTAAGTATGAAATAGTATGTACAAAGAACAGTACCTACAATAAAATCTGCATATGTACATTATTTTAAATCCGTGCAATATTTTTTGAGAATATCGTTTTACGCATCCATTTAATTTAACGCGTTATCATAATGTTAATTCCATCTGTATCTATTCCCTCACATGTTCGAGTATGTTATATTATTGTATGTTATTGTATAATGTGTAATACGTATCTACGTGCTTGTGTATGTATATTAATGTAGTTTAAATATATTTATTGCGCTAAATTGTTTATAATTTTATTGTTATATAACCTGTGACCGATTTCGTTGACCGGTTTTTCTTGACCGAAAAAGCACGCTATAAATTAATTGTTGCCCATATCATACACAAAAATCTGAGTTGCGTGCTGAACTGCCTTTCAAGCCAAAGGGCTATTTCCGTCGTTAACAAATTGTGGAATCGATTTGTTATTTGAAATGTAATACGTAGATTGTTTTTATTTCGTAATTTCTCTCATAATTATTGTGCTGTGTATGAAATTATTAATAAATTATTGACCTTTCATATTTTTTTAAATCAAAATCATTTAATCATATTAAGGTATTCCTGATACACTCATGCACACCATTTTTTTTTAGTCTACCACCTTAACGGAAAGGTGATTTGTCACAGATTATACTGTAAATTATACTGAAATTGTAATGTAGAAAATTAAACGAATTTATATAATGTAAAACCCAAATGATCCTGATAACCCGAATCGGATTCACGCACGTGGTCTTCAATTTCGTATTGTAATTGTATTGGGAAATATTTTACGCGTCAATTTGGAGCGAAGCGCAAGGGCACTACCTACCTTTTCTCGAAGCGCTTCGTCGTGTTTTTGAACCCTCGTAACTTGAGTTTGGTTTGGGATATACCAGATAAACAAAATTCTTGGGATATAATGTGAATTGTGGACTTATTAAATATATAAAGTTTCAATTGCATAGCATTTATTAAATACTTTAGTTTTAATTGATATCTAAAAAACCCCGATTGCGTCACTGACTCACTGGTGATCATCAAAATTCTAAGTGTACTTCTTGAAGTTCTAGAAAGCTAAAATTTGGTAAGGTAGTATTAGTACACAAACAAAAATTCTAAAACTTGGAACTTCCCCCCCCCCCAACTCTTTAAGGTTTGTATGAGACTTCCGCAAATTTTGATTCTGGAGATCTGAAAATTTATATAGGGACTCCTTGTTATAAATAATAAAATATCTATTTGAGGTTTTATATACATATATTTCAGGAAAATGAAAAAAAATATTGTCATATGCAACTTACAAAAAGTAGTGAAATCCCACCAAAATAATTTTCACCTAAAATGTTGCTAAGACAAGGCCATATGGTTTACACTGTCAAAAAGTTCTCATGTAGAAAGTTTCTAACTCTACACGCCCTAACTCTTAAAGCCTTAACTTCAAAAACTCTACGCCTCAGTCAAAATATGTGGCTTGGCCTTTCCATTACTACAAGGACTATTGTATACCAGAAAAGAAATGAACAGTGAATAAATTTTTAACCTTACCCTCATGTGACGGTAGCGAAAAGGCCAAGCCACATGTTTTGACTAAGGTGTAGAATTTGTGAGGTTAGGTTTGTGTAGAGTTAGAAGCTCTTTACATGAGATCTGATAACTTTTTGACAATGCGAGCCATATGGTCTCGTCTTGGCAACATTTTTAAAATGTTTTTGGTGGGATTAAAATTTTCAAGACAATTTACTTGGCTTTAAGTTTCAATCCATTAATGGCCCACTACTACGCACAGATCTCTCCTCTTGAGAAAGCCTAGAGCATACTCCGCCACACTGCTCCAGCTCAGATTGATGGAGGGAAAATATACTTACCTACTCAAATAATGTTCCTTAAGAAATAAATTAACTTGAATTGACTTAGACTTTATTTGGGTCTTAGAAGTTCCCTTTTGTCTTATAATATATCGAATTTAGTAAGTTGAGTGCTGCAAGGGGCTATTCGTCTTGGAGCCAACGTATCCTTCCCATCACCACATCATTGATTAGAAGAAGTATTGGTATCAATAGGAATCGTGGAGATCATCCATGGTTCTTTTTCACGCTTTACCCACAAATATGTAAATTTCCACGCAGTGAAATTCCTTATGAGGAGATATTCTCAGAGCACTATGTTATTAGGTTATTCAAGAAATGTCCGTGGTCATAGATATCATATTTGCGTTACGTTCAAAAATTCCTTACCCTACGCGTCCTTGAAATGCCCACAGGCAAATCGAACAAGATGTCTTGTACCTACTCTAGAATAAAATTAATTCCAATATTTGCTATAACCTGAGTCAAATTCAATCCGAGGGTGTTTGTAAATCTACGTATGTATAACTGTGTAACTACGGAACTTATTGAGTTTTCGATAATTAACCAACACTTGACTGCGTCTCTGAACTTTACGTTCACAAATAATTATTAATTTGTTATACTTACCTACTTGAAATAAGATTGATTTGATTTATAAGTTTTATTTATAAGTATTGTTAACTATTAACAGTAGATGTTGTTGTGAATCGGGCATTACATCAAGTTCGGACATTTACTAGTCCGTAGATATAACACATTAACATAAACTGAAAGTGGTTATCATTCTGTTAATATTTTACTTTTTAGTGTAATTTTGAAATTTTGCAGACCCATAATTCTTAAAGATTTTTTTAAAGATATGCTAGACTATGGGATAGACGTGAAATAACAGTGTTTTTAAGTATACAGGTTTCTAACACTAACGGTCTCTGCGCTATGCTGCGGATGGACCAGGATGGCCCAGGACCATGTGGAAGAGAATACCCATTCAAATCAAATGGGTCGTTAAATGACAGAGTTCTGTGAAAAAAATACAACCGAATTGAGAACCTGTTTAATTTTTTGGAGGCGGCAAAAAAATTACACAAACATGGTTCTAAAGGAACCATTTAAATCATTAGGTGACCTTCACAGCACTAAGTAATTCTCATCAGTTTCATTACCTTAACCAAAGGGGCTCTACTGGAATGGAATTCTATTATGCTAAGGAAGAAGCTAATGTAATGAAGGTAAATATTTTCTAAAGTGACAGGTTGACCTTTCTGGCTGTTCTGTTTTTATCACCGGATCATTAGACGACTGGGCGTTTGCTTGTAAATAAATAAAATACGAGTGTCACGCCGGACACAGACGTGTTGCCTCAAAAGCTTTAGGCGATTGTCAAACAGAAAATAACAGGGGATTTTGCAATTCTGATGAAATATTTAGTTGAAGTATCGTATGTCGGATGAATGGAAAGACAGTCACTTTTTAATAAACTTTATGTAATTGGATACGGCAACTGAAGTAGGTACGTAGGTAGAGTAAGACGAGGCAAAACACCTTAGGTTAGGTACCGTATTACAGATTAGAGTTTTACATTATAAAAAACCAGATAGGGTAAGACCACAGAAGTTATTTCTTCTGTGGTCTTACCCTATCTGGTAATAATCTATCTGGTTTTTTAAAGTTTATTAAAATTTGATTTTTATTTTACATATATTTAGCTATATGTGATACCTAAGTATACCTGGACGCATGTAAGTGGTTCATTACCTAGTGAAATGTCTTATTGTTGTTGAATTAAAATTATAAATTGTAAGAAACATCCTAATATGGTTCATAACTTGCTTTATTTTATAAATATCGACTTTATCTTACGCCTCGCCTACTCTCTAAAAGTGAAAGAAATGGTTTTCGTGTCCTTGCTCGACCGCTATTTACGCAACAACAAATTGTTGTGGACATTTTCTCTTTCCAATTTATTTTTTCTTTTCATAAGAATGCTTAATTTCTTGTGCCATATAACGAAGGATATTAACTAGTTGGACTACAAAACGAGAAAACAAATGAATATACAGTAAACATTCTCTCTCATCTATCGCTTAAATTAAACTATTCTCGATGGTATGATGACGATTCACATGTTCATGCAATGAACTAATATACATGTGAACAATAGATCTCAGATATGAAAGAGATATTTTTTTCAATGAAACAAGTGAGAATTAATTTCTGATATGGAATTCGAAATATAAGTGAAATTAACTACATTAGTAAAAAAATATGTGTGTACTGTTTTATCATTATTTTATGATCGTACGTGGATAACAAAAGAAAATAAATGTATCTGCCAAGGTTATTACGAGTTCCGTTTTCTATGATGACATGACATTTAGATTGAGTTACGAATGTATGACAACGTGCCGTTGTACGCTGTAAAGGGTTTTCGATAAAATGGACGGAGTATATCTAAACATACAACGTATATGTGTCTGCATGGAGCAGCAAGGTGGAGTATATTCTAGGCCTCCAAAGAGGAGAGACCTGTACCCAGAAGCGCGCTTTTAATGGTTGGAAGACTTGAACCCATGTACCTATGTAAAATGATACGTTAAATGATTGGTGAATCTGTTAGGTATTTTATAACCTCTGAACTTTACGGATTAAACATTATGTTCTTTGTTTATATATAACATTTTATGTACTTAATTTATAACATCACATGGTAACAGTAACAACGAATTTACAATAATATATAAAATTCTCATTAAATTGTAAAAAATATTACCTTTAAAGAACCGTTACTGAACAAAATGCCTGCTTGGATTTTAAGCTGTAATGCAATAATTCGTTATAATCACAAAAAATTTAATTACTGGTATTACAACCTATCCAAGAATCCCACAGGTTAAGATATAAACAGGCATGTAATAATAAGCGCCCGCAAGCAGTTTTTAGTAGAAAATAAAGAACAAACCTAAACAGATGTACATTGTACAACCAAGGAAGAAATAATAGTACATGTACAACAAAGAGCCAGTTGTATAACTTTTTTTTAAGATAACACTTGTCATTTATACAGTAGCCGGTACTCGGCAGTCGGCAGGGCTCTCGGTAAATAAATGGCACTTGATCATGGAATTAGCTGTTGAAGCTTTGATAGATAGATAAATAATATAATACTGTTTATTGTCCACAAAAAGGAAAAAAACAAAGACATGTAGATGTTGACCCAAACTAGGCATTTTTTTGTTAGAACCAAAGCTATACATACATGTAGATCACTGCTTCGCGATAAGGCTGCCTTTGGTATGTATTTCCTAAAGACATGTAGATAGGAAATACATACCAAAGGCAGCCTTATCGCTAAGCGTGATCTACATGTATGTATAGCTTTGGTTCTAACAAAAAAATGCCTAGTTTGGGTACTCCTAGTACCTAATCCTACTAATATTATAAAGGTGAAAAGTATGGATGTTTATGGATAGTTACTCTTTCACCCAAAAACTACAGTAAGGATTATCATGAAATTTAGCACAAAGGTAGACAATGACCTGGAATAAGATATACCTAGGGTAAATATTATTCTGGAAAACGCAAGCATTCCCCGTGTGGTGCCGGGTCCACTTAAGTAGAATAGCACCACTCCCGTTCTTCCTGGGATGTCGTAAAAGGCGACTAATAGGACAAATCCAGAAGATGGGCAGCAGCATCTTCCTGTGTGTGACGAATACCAGTCAGGTCACCTGCGGTCACCAACACGCACTAGCCAAGCGTGGTGACTACCGGCTAAAACCCCCGCATGAAAGTCACGAACGAGCCTCGGCCCCCAGTCCCCGGCAGCCCCGCTATCCCTAGTTACGGTAGCGGCTATGGTAACGGCAGGGCAGGGGGTGCTAAGAATCGCCGGCAGAGATCGGGCTACCAATCAAAACGACGACTTCTGCACCTGGCAACATATAACACCAGGACACTGAGGACCGACGACAAGGTAAAAGAGCTGGAAGAAGAGATAGACAAGTTAAACTGGAGTATTGTGGGTTTATCTGAAGTCCGAAGACAGGGGGAGGACACGATAATACTCAAATCCGGAAACTTGTTCTATCACCGGGAGGGCGAACACTGGTCCCAAGGTGGTGTCGGGTTTCTCGTCCACAAGTCCCTCGTCAACAACATTGTGCAAGTTGGGAGTGTGTCGGCCAGGGTAGCGTACCTTACACTCAGAATATCCAAACGGTATTCGTTGAAGGTCGTACAGGTATATGCGCCGACTTCGACACATCCCGACGATGAGGTTGAGGTTATGTATGAGGACATTAGTAGAGCCATACATACCTCAAAAACTCATTTCACAGTTGTGATGGGGGACTTTAACGCAAGACTAGGCACGCGAAATGACAACGAGATGAAGGTGGGACCCTTCGGATTTGGACGATGGAACCACCGGGGACACTTGCTGGCAAACTTCATGGAGAAGGAGGACTTATTCATGATGAACTCCTTCTTCAGGAAGAAGCCGCATCGCAAGTGGACCTGGATAAGCCCTGATGGTTCAACAAAAAGCGAGATAGACTTCATTCTGGCAGACAAACGGCATATATTTAATGATGTCTCTGTGATCAGCAGGCTTAAAACCGGAAGCGATCACCGCCTTGTAAGAGGCACATTAAATATCGACGTCAAGCTGGAACGGTCACGCCTGATGAAGTCTACGCTTCGCCCAACACCTGTTCAAATCCAGGGTTCCGAGAGCTTTCAACTCGAACTACAAAACCGTTTTGCGTGCCTAGAATCATGCACGTCAGTGGACGGGTTTAACACCAGGATGGTAGCAACTGTCCACGAGGTAGGGTCGAAGTACTTCAAGACCCACCCCAGTGGTAGATCTCAGGTTCTCTCAGAACAAACCCTCGGTCTAATGAGGGACCGACGAGAACTATGTGTGCAGTCTCCGACCTCTATGGCGGAGTACAGACGGCTCAATGAACAGATCTCTAAGTGCAGGCGACGCGATTTGCGAAACAACAACGCAAATCGTGTAAAAAACACAATTGAGCGAAACCGAGGCTCCAAAGTGTTCGCCAGAGATCTGTCTATTGGGCAAAGTCAGCTTACGAGGTTGAAGACCGAGCTCGGCACCATAGTGTCATCGAAACCCGAAGTTCTGAGAGCGACGGAGAGATACTACGGACGGTTGTATGCCTCCTCTCAAGCTCCAGCTCCCCTCAAGGAGAGCGATAAGCGAGCCAAACTAACCCGACACTACACAGAAGATATCCCGGATGTCAGCCTGTATGAGATTAGAGAGGCTCTCAAACAGCTTAAGAACAACAAGGCACCGGGTGATGACGGAATCACAACCGAGCTATTAAGAGCTGGGGGGAAACCCCTCCTAGTGGCGCTCCGAAACCTATTCGATTCCATCATTAATACTGGCACTACCCCGGAAGCGTGGAGCAGAAGGGTGGTGACTTTGTTATTTAAGAAAGGGGATAAGACCCCTTTTGAAGAACTACAGGCCCATTGCACTTCTGAGCCACGTTTATAAGCTGTTTTCGAGAGTGCTCACAAATCGCATAGCACGCAGGCTTGACGACTTCCAGCCCCCCGAACAAGCAGGATTCCGAAAAGGCTACAGTACCATGGACCACATACACACGCTGCGGCAGATTATACAGAAGACCGAGGAGTATAATCTGCCGCTATGTGTTGCCTATGTGGACTATGAGAAAGCCTTTGATTCTATCGAGACCTGGGCAGTACTAAATTCTCTTCAGTGGTGCCGGATCGACTACCGGTATATCGAGGTGTTGAAGTGTTTATACACATCAGCCACCATGACCGTCAGAGTACACAACACAGCAACGAACCCCATCCAACTGCAGAGAGGTGTCAGGCAAGGGGACGTTATATCCCCAAAACTGTTCACCGCTGCGTTGGAAGACGTGTTCAAGTTGATGGAGTGGAAACGACGTGGCATTAACATCAATGGCGAACACATTACACACCTGCGATATGCCGATGATATAGTCATCCTGGCGGGATCCCTGGAGGAACTTGGTACAATGCTCGGGGACTTGAACAGCGCCTCGCAACGGGTGGGTCTTAAGATGAACATGGACAAGACGAAAATCATGTCGAATGTCCATGTCACACCCGAACCGGTTGTTGTGGACGGCGCTGCTCTCGAAGTTGTAGACGAGTACATTTACCTGGGACAAGTGATCCAAATGGGTAAGTCCAACTTCGAGAAAGAAGCCACTCGTAGAATCCAACTCGGATGGGCTGCGTTCGGGAAACTGCGTCATATCTTGTCGTCCAAAAAGTTACCTCAGTGCCTGAAGTCGAAGGTGTTCGAGCAGTGTGTGTTGCCAGTGATGACATACGGATCCGAGACGTGGTGCTTCACTATTGGTCTAATGCATAAGCTTAGAGTCGCCCAGCGGGCTATGGAACGAGCTATGCTCGGTATTTATCTACGCGATCGAATCAGAAATGATGAAATCCGTAGACGAACGAGGGTTACCGACATAGCTCAGAGAATTAGCCGGCTGAAGTGGCAATGGGCTGGCTACATAGTTCGAAGGACCGATAACCGTTGGGGAAGAAAGGTCGTCGAATGGAGACCACGCCTCGGTAAAAGGAGCACAGGACGCCCCCCAACCAGGTGGACCGACGACCTGAAGAAGACAGCGGGTATCCGCTGGATTCAGAAGGCTCAGGACCGGTCTGAGTGGCGTAGATTAGGGGAGGCCTATGTCCAGCAGTGGACCTCAAAGGGCTGATGGATGGATGGATGGATGGAAACGCAAGCAAAGCCACGGACAGAGCGTTTATATTAAAATATATGAATGGTGAAGAGATTTAACGCCGTTACACTCGTTAGAGTTTCCGCCCGCGTTATCACCCACGGAAGATTGGTTTCACAAAACGAATTCACAAACGTATAAACGTCCCAATCATTCCAATGGAACATACAACTGGGATAAAATCTGTTCTATTTTCTTACATGGACTATCTGTGTGTTTCATCTTAAGTTTCATCATAAACCGAAGGTATGACGGTTAGCGTGGGATGGAAATAAAATCATCCAAACTGTCCAAACGTCACAAATTTCACTTGTATAATATTAGTAGCAATGATATTGTTTGTATAAAAATATTAGTAGGATACCTTGTAACGAGGTGTAATATCTCGTTCAATATTCCTTGGCTTGCAAATGCATTTTTCTTCAAATTTTTAAATCATGACAGTTGAGTTTGTTTACGAAAATGCATCTATCAGCTGGGCTTCCATCGATCATGGAGGATCTGTGTTCGGAACATGTTATTATTAGATAATAATACGTTTATCCTGTGAAACGATTAGCCATTGTTAAATTCGTACTGCTGTGTATCCAATTATAAAGGAACATATTTATTTATGCTTTATTGACCCTTAACAAACAAGTGGTACAAAAGGCGGACTTAATGCTAAACAGCATTCTCTATCAGTCAACCTTAGAAATGTGCAAATAACAAGGAAAGCGGTACAAGTGAGAGAAAGAGAAATATATGTATCGGCATACTAAAAAAAAGTAATAATAATAATAAATAAGCCTATGAATATAAATTACTTAATAATAATGTTGTTGATGATTATAATACAGTTGTTCTAGAAATAGCAATTATAAATGAATAAATCGCACCCTCAGTGGAAAAAAGGCATAAGACGAAAATTACAATTTTACAGCAAAAAAAGTATTAAAATATGAGTAAGTAGTCAAACGAATTTACACAAATTTTCTTGCACAAAACCGTCAAGATTAATAATAAAAATTTGAAAAAAACTGACCATATGCAGCTTTTGTCCCTTTTCTAATCATATTAATAACTAAAATTCAAAAAACACGACTTATACTTTTTTTCCACTGAGGGTACGAAATATAAATATGATATAACATAAGATAAAAGCTATGGTGTGTTCAGCGTTTTCAACAGGTGAGCGGTAACTCTTTTCTTGAAAGAATTTGAAATTGAAATTTTGAGAACAAGTTTAATAATGTACAAAATATAATAGGTACATTGTATAATAATGTACAAAATCGGAGTTGTGCCTTATTACCTACCTACCTTGCCGTGAGAGCCTTACCTCAATTCTACTCTTGAAGGATCTACATCAGTGATTCCCAAAGTGGTCTATATCGACCCCTAGGGGTCTATGACAACCTGCAAGGGGTCTACGTCAGCGAAAAAAAATTTGGGGGTCCATGAAATGAAAATGGGGGTCCACGATAGTGGATCTCAACACATACACTGATAGTACCTATTTACTTACATCATACTATCTTATAATATCAAAACTATACATTATTTATAAAAGTACCTATGAAGTAAAAAAAAATCCTACTAATATTATAAATGTGAAAGTTTGTGAGTTTGGATGTTTGGATGTTTGGATGTTTGTGTTACAATCACGCAAAAACGGCTGATCGGATATAGATGAAAATTGGCATGTATGTAGTTTAATACCTAGAATAAAGTATAGGATACTTTTTATCCCGAGATATTGATCTATTCCCGAGGGAGAAGAAGTAAATTAATGGTAATAGGAAAACAGTTTTGACGTTTGTCTTCACAGTGACATTAGAAAACTCAAAACAGCTGATTGAGTGATTAAATTATATTAATGGTTCATTGTTTTAATATGTTTATTAACAAACACATAAAAAAATTGTGATGAGGCACATTGTGATAATTTTTGTCATACACTGGAAGCTGTAGTAGCCATCGATCTCGTATAAAATCAAATAAAGCCAACACAGCATTTTTTACGCGTAATTAAGGCTGCTTTCACATCAGCGTTTGTCAAGAGTTCCTCGCGCCCAACTCTTAATCAATGAGCTATACAAAATAACAATTTTACGTAGAAGAAATACTGTAGTTTATCAAGGTTTTTCCTAGCTCTCAGTATAAGGTGCGATTGAAATATTATAATTTATACCGTATCAGGTTTTATTCATTGCATAAAATCATCAAATTTGGTTTTTAACATTCGTAAATGTCTACCTATATTTTTTTTCATTTACTTTATAGAAAGAAACATTAATTTTTTAACCTATTTAGCAAATCATTATTCAAGTGTGTCGGATGAATTATAACGCTTATAAAATCTTTGTGGTGTCGGCCTTTTGTCAAGATCGGCCTTATGTCAAGATTTCTTTATTTTTCTATTGTTGTGCATGCACATATTACCAGTGCTATTTACCGAAAACTACAAACCTTCAATAAGTTTTTAATGAACAAGACCGTTAGTATACAATGTTTTTAGATAAGAATAGATTCGTTGTTTATGAAGCGATTTTCATGATTTTTTTATTGTATTGAGAATTTACTCAAGTTGGTCCTACTTCAGTATAGTGAGATGATGGATTGTGGAGATAATGTATGAGCTTCTCAATCGTAAGGAATAACCATGAAGCTATTAAAGGCTTCATGGGAATAACTGAACCGTGTTTAAATATATTAGCTGTCGTCATCATTGACATCATCCTTAACGTTATCATTTTATCAATCGTTGACATTGCCAGGTATGGTGGTGTGTCTTAGAGACGAAATATGGGACTCCTCAACGGAACAATTGAAATAACTAAACAATTTTTAACAATATTTGTTGTTTGTAATATTGGCTTAAACTCATTAAAGACCCACTACTGGGCACGGGTCCCTCCTCTTCAGGAGTCCTAGAGCATACTCCACCACGCTGCTCCAGTGCGGATTGGTGGAGGGGTTAGTGGCCAACCCGAGTGTCAAAAGTTTTCAAACCGCCCGAGGGCCTCCGACATGGCTTATGATTGTTATCTCATGATAACAACCGGGACCGACGGGTTTACGTGCCCTCCGAAACACGGTAACGCTCAAGAAAATTTTGCCACTAGCGGTCACCCATCCAAGTACCGACCGCGCCCGCTGTTGCTTAACTTTTTCGATTACATTGGATCGACGCAAGTCGCCGGCAAGTTCGTAATATTAACACTGCAAAACTAGACGCACAGAAAAATAGACTTTTTTTAAAATGATAAGTTAATGCTTGACTACAAATTACAATCCTACCTGATGTAAGTAGCGATGTAGTCTTGGTTTATTATGGGATCTATCTAGTACATGAATATTTTCATACTTTCATAATTTAAGTATGATAATGATGATGTTTCGTGATGACCTGCGATGATTGCCAGGCAAAGACTTAATTTGGCATACTTAAAAATTAAAGATGTATCGTCAGCAAACAATACCGTTTCACACATGTCCTTAGTGAAATAAGGAAGATCATTGATATATATTAAAAATAGCAGTTGTCCTAATATTGATCCTAGGGGCACACCCATGGTCATGTGCACTCCAGGTGACTCTATTCCATTAATAACTACTTTTTTAAATATACCCATGTTATTGAAAGAATGCTATGGTTCGTTTGTGTTACGTTTTTGTAAACATAATTCTATTAATGGACCTGCTGGTTGTTCTAATTGCGGAATCCTACTAATATTATAAATGTGAAAGTTTGTGAGTTTGGATGTTTGGATGTTTGGATGTTTGTGTTACAATCACGCAAAAACGGCTGATCGGATATAGATGAAAATTGGCATGTATGTAGTTTAATACCTAGAATAAAGTATAGGATACTTTTTATCCCGAGATATTGATCTATTCCCGAGGGAGAAGAAGTAAATTAATGGTAATAGGAAAACAGTTTTGACGTTTGTCTTCACAGTGACATTAGAAAACTCAAAACAGCTGATTGAGTGATTAAATTATATTAATGGTTCATTGTTTTAATATGTTTATTAACAAACACATAAAAAAATTGTGATGAGGCACATTGTGATAATTTTTGTCATACACTGGAAGCTGTAGTAGCCATCGATCTCGTATAAAATCAAATAAAGCCAACACAGCATTTTTTACGCGTAATTAAGGCTGCTTTCACATCAGCGTTTGTCAAGAGTTCCTCGCGCCCAACTCTTAATCAATGAGCTATACAAAATAACAATTTTACGTAGAAGAAATACTGTAGTTTATCAAGGTTTTTCCTAGCTCTCAGTATAAGGTGCGATTGAAATATTATAATTTATACCGTATCAGGTTTTATTCATTGCATAAAATCATCAAATTTGGTTTTTAACATTCGTAAATGTCTACCTATATTTTTTTTCATTTACTTTATAGAAAGAAACATTAATTTTTTAACCTATTTAGCAAATCATTATTCAAGTGTGTCGGATGAATTATAACGCTTATAAAATCTTTGTGGTGTCGGCCTTTTGTCAAGATCGGCCTTATGTCAAGATTTCTTTATTTTTCTATTGTTGTGCATGCACATATTACCAGTGCTATTTACCGAAAACTACAAACCTTCAATAAGTTTTTAATGAACAAGACCGTTAGTATACAATGTTTTTAGATAAGAATAGATTCGTTGTTTATGAAGCGATTTTCATGATTTTTTTATTGTATTGAGAATTTACTCAAGTTGGTCCTACTTCAGTATAGTGAGATGATGGATTGTGGAGATAATGTATGAGCTTCTCAATCGTAAGGAATAACCATGAAGCTATTAAAGGCTTCATGGGAATAACTGAACCGTGTTTAAATATATTAGCTGTCGTCATCATTGACATCATCCTTAACGTTATCATTTTATCAATCGTTGACATTGCCAGGTATGGTGGTGTGTCTTAGAGACGAAATATGGGACTCCTCAACGGAACAATTGAAATAACTAAACAATTTTTAACAATATTTGTTGTTTGTAATATTGGCTTAAACTCATTAAAGATCCACTACTGGGCACGGGTCCCTCCTCTTCAGGAGTCCTAGAGCATACTCCACCACGCTGCTCCAGTGCGGATTGGTGGAGGGATTAGTGGCCAACCCGAGTGTCAGAAGTTTTCAAACCGCCCGAGGGCCTCCGACATGGCTTATGATTGTTATCTCATGATAACAACCGGGACCGACGGGTTTACGTGCCCTCCGAAACACGGTAACGCTCAAGAAAATTTTGCCACTAGCGGTCACCCATCCAAGTACCGACCGCGCCCGCTGTTGCTTAACTTTTTCGATTACATTGGATCGACGCAAGTCGCCGGCAAGTTCGTAATATTAACACTGCAAAACTAGACGCACAGAAAAATAGACTTTTTTTAAAATGATAAGTTAATGCTTGACTACAAATTACAATCCTACCTGATGTAAGTAGCGATGTAGTCTTGGTTTATTATGGGATCTATCTAGTACATGAATATTTTCATACTTTCATACTTTAAGTATGATAATGATGATGTTTCGTGATGACCTGCGATGATTGCCAGGCAAAGACTTAATTTGGCATACTTAAAAATTAAAGATGTATCGTCAGCAAACAATACCGTTTCACACATGTCCTTAGTGAAATAAGGAAGATCATTGATATATATTAAAAATAGCAGTTGTCCTAATATTGATCCTTGGGGCACACCCATGGTCATGTGCACTCCAGGTGACTCTATTCCATTAATAACTACTTTTTTAAATATACCCATGTTATTGAAAGAATGCTATGGTTCGTTTGTGTTACGTTTTTGTAAACATAATTCTATTAATGGACCTGCTGGTTGTTCTAATTGCGGAATAACTTTATAATTTTCCTCCAGAATAGTTGTTCTTTTATTTTATGTGAATTGCAAAATTTACACGCTCTTTTAATTTTGTCCCTTTTTAGAAGCTTGTGGCTATTGAGACTCGCGAGTTGTGACTCGCATCATACTCTAGCAACAGCCCGTCTCTGTCATTCTGTTTCATGAGCATGTTGCTAACGTCGTTTACCTGCCTGTTCCGGCGTAACAGCTCTCAAGCTGGTTGAAATTATTCCTCACGACGTTCCCTTTCATTTTTATGACCCCTCAGCAGCTCGCTGGGACGCCAAATAATGAGCATGTTGCTGGTGTCGATGATATGCCTGTTTAGGCAGCTCTTAAGTTAGTCTGCCGCTGAACTTACTTATTCCTCACCACATGCCCTATGATTTTTTTTGAATCCTTAGCAACTTCCTAGAATGCGAAATAATAAGCATGTTTTCAACATCAATGATATCCATTCTTAGGGATGAAAAGCAGGATACCGTAAGTTTCATTCACAAACATCCAAACATCTATACCTAACATCTAAATACATCCTCGCAGCCTAGACTAAAGACAGTCATTGTTTTTGTTAAGAAATTAGATAAAGTTTTAGTAGAATGTGAAGAAAATATAATTATAACATTCAAAATCCTTACCACGTTACGGCCTCATTGCAGATTCTATTATCGTGCAAAGCTGTCGATGTTCGTTATTATCCTTTCTACAAAAATGTTACATTCTGTCTACAACCATGTTAGAATTATTTTACGACCGATAGTAAAATTTCCATAACTATTCATAGAGTTAATTAACGTAACGTGATAACGCTCCTGAAGAGTACAGCAAACATATTATGAAGTTAAATGTAGTAACGTGAGCTCTCGGGCTCGGCGCGAGTCAACTATGTTGGGAAAACTGGATGTCATTATAAGTATGAGTAAAAACAAATTAATACTGAATTTTAAATTTAGCTTCCAGAATTAGTCTGTGTAACACGTTTTGTCATTGACTTCACTGGACTGCTATGTGACCAACTAGCACCGCCTACTGTTTAAAACTCTGAACAATTGATACTCGGCATATTTGCAGCTTATATTATATGGAGTTTTTTGGATATCAATACAATCTAGTCCTATAAAATAGGGCTCATTAAACTTGTCTTTATAGCTGTATCCATTTAACCTGATGTTCAGGATCTGTTGATGGAACTGGAAGGTGGAAAAGCGAACCCTGGATTGCCTATGAGTCGTCATTTTATCATCTTGCGGGATTTAATCAAATTGCGGATTCCTTTATTTCCCTGCAACATATCCATGCAAAATTACAGCTTTCTAGCACTAAGGGTGTTTGCGCCTACTCTGCGGGCGGACGGAAGGACATAACGAACTATAAGGGTTCTGTTTTAAGTAGGAACTCTGACTTTAACGCAATTCTGACTTCACAGTCTTCTTACTAGCAAATAATCACTAACGGATGTTCAAATTAATACCTAATAGGACCTACTAACTGACTCCAGTCCCTCTTACAGCCCTATTATTTGTCAGTTGTCACTGATGTCGATGTGTAGCAGAGGATGGTGGCAACGCAAGTTGGTTTGTTATTTTTATCACATAAAAAAATCGATGTGCTTGTCATTCACAGTCAACTTTTGTATACAATCATGTTACGTTATTATACTATACATGTTAAATAGTTTATATACATTGTAAGTGTTACATAAATTAAATTCTTACATTAGCAATCGTATAATAAAAGCATGTACCATAAGCCACTCATGCGATAGTATAGCAATTTGGGCCTATTGTGATAATTTGTGGGCCTGTGACATTTAGTAGCCCCTGTGGTAATTGCAAATTGTGTGGCATTTGGTAAAACCGCAGTGCTATGTGTTTAGAACTTAGTCTTATTTAATAAACAAACCTCATATACATATCTATATAAGCCTTGCATATAAAATGGTTTACTTAATACAGTTACTAGTATATTGAATTTTTATTTGAAAATATTACTGAGTTTCAAGGTTTATTATAAACGCCCCAATCACCATCATATTTTTTCCTACACATGGACTATCTATGTGTCCACCTTCATCTTAAACTGTACAACAGTTAGCGTGTAATGAAAAGAAACATCCTAGCATCTTCAAAAAAATTCACCTTTATAATACGGGAACAACTAGCTGCAGACGTTGTTCTACAACATGTTTTATATAAAAACATAAACAATAACATAGTCAAATGTAGCTTAAGTCACTCAGAAATAATGTAGCTTGATATTGGTGAAATAATGTTTGAAATCGGTCCAGTAGTTTTGAGTATATCCATTGCAAACAAACGAAACATCAAAATTGTATTCTATATAATAGCATTACTTTAGTTACACAATCAAAAACAAGTCGTGTGGTCTCTGCAGCCTACAACTCCTACTCTTCGTTTAGTGTCCTTGTAAGAAAAGATGTGACAGACGAACTCAATTTGTAACGCGGTTGAGTAACTGTATTGTAAGCAAGGAAATAAATTACAGGAAAAAGAGTTCTTTCTTTGAGAATTCAACAAGATAAGAGATTCTTTTATCAAATTGCTATTTCCATAAAAAAATCTTTTATTTTCTGAAATATAACTACATTGTATTTACTAAACATTGACTTAGATATTATAACATTGTTATCTACTACGATAATTTAAAGCTTCCTATTGATGATATCTAGATTAGTCATACCTACTCATACACAATTCACTGAATTTTTTTACCTGAATCCGTAAACCATCAAAAACAAATTTTACTAATTACCCAGTTAGGTTATTATATAACTCGACTTCTTCAACTTGCCAAAACTTTTCTTCTGATAGTTATACCGGGTGTTTTTGAGGTTGTGCACAAACTTTACCAAATGATTCTATAGCATTTACTAAACATATCTTATACAGGTACTAGTGCATTATAAGGCATAGTTTTTAAGTTATTGTTAATTCCATTTAATATGAGTGTACATTGTAAAAGGGTCTTCATTTGTGCTATGTTGCCGCTCAGTACGGTCATAATCATTCAAACTATACTTGTTTCATTTTAAATTTCATGTCATTATTGGCTTGACTTGTCAAAGGCCCATTTAGACGGAGAGCTTCTCGTCTCGAAGAAGCCACGATCGAATTAATAAAAAAATCTTTCTTACATTTACACCTCTCGCTATTTGACGACAATTTCCTCGCACTGGAATATTGATTGTAAACGTAACTCCAATGATAAATTTCGCACTCAAAACGTTTTCAACCGTCTTGTATGATACACGTATGAATTTGAAAAATGTGAGTCGAATACAAGTCGAGATTGTCGTAAGTAATCTTACGTACAATTTGTACCTAAATAGACGTAGGAAATTATCGCCATGATCGATAAGTTACGAATGTCATATGAGATAATCGTAGATGAGAATTTAGTTCTTTCCTGTATGTAAACATTTGATACGATAATGTTATGGCGATTATTACCAGTGATAATAGTGTACGATAGATACTAGAAACTCTCCGTCTAAATGGGCCTTAAAGTAAACAAACATCGTAAAAATTTTCGAACTAGTATTATTACCTATTTGGTTTTGTTAATGTCACTGGTCGCACTGACAGCAAAATTGATGAGAAATAATTGTTAACGTCCATAAAAGTTTACTAATGTCAAAGTTTCATATCAATCCTAATGCGACGTTGCCAGCTTGCGTAAAGAGATTACACATTAGGCAATTTATGTTCAAGTATTTAGTTTGTATGAAAATGAAAAAAAAAAAAAAAAATTTCAATAATGAATCCATAACGAAAGATGACCAATTTAATGGTCTGAATAACAGGCCGAAGTTCGTGCACAAAGTCAGGAACACGGTGTATATTTAAACCAACAGGCACGGAATTTGAGTCTGAAACAAGAAGAATCCAAGAATGATGTACCTACTACCTAAATGTTTACCACCAATGAAATTCTTACTTCATAATGGATTTCATATGGTTTTCATCGATTAAGTACCTTCTCCACAAATATCACTAATAGCTTCTGTTTCTATAGATTCTATTGTTTTTTTAAATTTTGTCACCCTGAAGGCAATAAATAGTAGATATTGTTGTAAACTATAACTATATTTCATAATCATAACTGAAGGTTTATTAAATAAATAAACGCTCGCATACTCATACCCCCGCCGTAAGATTCCATGTGTTATTGGTGGAATGGACAACACAAATAAGACATCACTATAACACCCATGATCCGAGTACAAATATTTGTCTATGTCATAAACATCTGCCCGGCTGGGACCCTTCACTTCGCAGGCAGGGTCACTACCAATTAGGCTACCATGTCGAAGGGAGCTCTTCATCACTTTCATTATCCAGTATTCTCTTCCACTCAACCGCAATAGAACAGCTTTGTAGATGCTCTACTTTTTTTCAATAAGTAACTAATTAGTAAGTAACTAACAAATGTATTTCCTACATTGGGCCATTATTAGTCGCTAAACTTAAGTAAGTATACCTTTTAAATTGCTTACGTAAATACGTCTTTTTTATATCATATTTCAAGCCTTCATTTGTCGTTATTACATTACGAGGCAGCAAAAGGGTGACACAATCCGGGTTTATTTAATATAAAGCATTCAACTGCATAACCCTTTTCAATTAATGTTCACCACAAGCTTGGAGTTGTGTAATGTGTTATTGTCATCAGAGTGCGTATTTAAGCGTGATAAAGTTCACAGTTATATAAAGTGACGTAGGTAATACAATTATTGTAGAAAAATATTTGTTGATACTTATTCCTATTTTGTGTTTCACTGAGTTACGGGTAAGTGTAGCGTAATTATCAGTATTGGGGTAAAATAACAAAGTACCTGTACAAATCAAATAAAGATCTGTACAGCGAGCACGAGTTTTTAAAACATTCGTAGCGTCTCCGTATCGAATTGACGATACGTAATTTACGTAGACGTAAGTTGGCAGCACGAGTTACTTGCGTCGTGCTAGCGTCAACTCGCAAGTGACGTCATCCTATCGTAAATAAGAAGGGGACCAAGTGAATGAATGAACGAATGAATGGTGCGTTCAAAAGTTACATGTAAATTGAAAAAAAATAATTATGTAAAGAAATTTCATTAAAACTCTATGAAATCACACTTTTTACATCAAGCTGTATTAACTTTTCAATAAAAATACAGTTTACATTAAGAAACATTAAGTTAATGATATATTTTACACAAATAAAAATATTTCCGTGTCTCTTGAACTTTGGTATTCGAACGCGTACATTGTCAAGCTGAATCTCTACCGTTTAAGTACTCTGTGTCCCTATCTAGCCTGTGGTTTGGCGCCTTTAGCGGTCTGCGGTACTACGTTTGTTATTGTTGTCAAACTAATATTTTGTGAATTTTATAATTAATTATGTACCTTAGTTAAAGTAATTCAAAATACAAATAGGTACCTATGTAATACTTAATAGTGATTGCGGCGTTAATGGAAAAGTACCCATCATTAAAAGACTTATTTGTATATAGGATACAACGTCCCAATGACCTATATGATATACAAAGTTTCTCGACTTCATCTCCATTACATTGCGAAGGTCTTCGATGTCGTTGAGTAGTTGGTGAAGAAGACGAAGTAGTGGTTGATTCTTGACCATAACTTGGATTCGCGCAATGCAGTGAACTTCAACCCATTTATTGTGCGCTTTACAATAGAGCTCTTGTCTACAATGCTGAAGTTGTGGCCGAACGACTGACGACCATCAGCCACCGAATGCGCGTCTTTCTACGTCGATAAAATTAGTGATTTAGTTATAAATGATGTGCAATGGAAATATTGTATGTTACTTTGTACGGTATTTATATATGACCTCGTTGCTTGAAATAAAGATATTATTGTTTATTATCTTCTTTTATTTGGTGCCTCAAGTGTGACTTGTTATTTAATTACATAGATGTTGGTGTATATTCTAATCGCTTCTACTCGTAATAACTGAAAACTAATCTTGTGATACTAATGGAAGAATTAATTAATTAGGAAATGCATTTGTATTTCACATAAACCTATTTATCACTTCACATAAGTAGCAGGTAGGTACAAAACCTTGACTTTGAGGATAATTCTTTAGTTTGATTTTAAAGACGACGAAGTTAATTGCACTAGATTTTAAAACCTGCATTGCTAAGAAGATATCAATTTTAAATACTATTTCATTGCACCTGGCAAATTAGAGATTATTCTACTCTGCAATTTATTTCACTGGAAACAAATTAAATGAGACAATCATCATAATTATGACAATCATATTATTATTATTATTATTTTAGTTATTGGATTAGTCACACAATGTTAAACTTATTTTCATTTAAACAAATTATTTTTTCTTTAGAAACTATTCTATATTTCATCACTCCGCTGCTTCCAATCAATCGTGCAGCAAGGTAATAATAAATTGTGATACGTTCAATTATACGTTTTTCATGCATTTTTACTTAAATTTAGTTTAAAAATCAATGTAAACACTGAAATTCGCTGTTAAAAAGTGATACGAAAGTTTTCTCACGCAACATTTCTCCGTGAAAAAACATTCGTAAGATGACGCTAGCCAGCTATCGTCCGTATGTCAAAAAAATACTCGTGCTACCGATTTCCATACAAAATGCTTACGTAGCGTTACGCGGCGATACGCTTGCGATACGCAAGTTTGACGCAAATATTCGTGCTGCCAATTTAGTACCATTTACGCACGATAGGGGCGCTTTTGAAAAAATTCCATACAAATTGCTTACGTTAACCATACGAATACTTTCTCGCAAATATTCGTGCTCAAGCTACAGGTCTCGGAAATAACATGAATATTGTTTGAATTACAAATGTTGATCTTAAATCTCACAATCCGACCTTTAATTAGACATGATATGAAACAACGCATACGGTACCTAATTTAACAAAATTTCATGTGTAAATGACATACTCGTACCTACCCACAAAAGTAAATATGGTTTACCTGCTTTTTTATCCGTTGTACAAAATCAATTATTTAAGAGTAGTATGTATGTATTTTCGCCCACAAATAGGTACCTACTTCAATTGTAACATGCGTGTTATTCGAATTCGTTATGCTTTAAACTTCCTTTAGGGAATTGTTGAGTAAATCCTGTTTGGGTGTGTGTAGCGCTTCCCTATAGTAGGGTTGCCATCCGTCCTGTTTTCCCAGGACATGTCCTGGTTTTTGTAGTGTCCTGGGACGTCCTGGATAGTTTTTAAGCAGCGTCCTGGGTTTTTAAATTTTAAAATTCGCGCGGCTCTTGTAAAATTTTTTACGTTTCGGGTGGCCTCACGGCTCACAAGTAGGGCATGGATACCGGAATTCCGAGATGTCGCAATTCCGGAATCTCAGGCAATTTTTCAGTTCCCAAAACTGAGTGTTTCACTATCGTAACTCCGGTATTCATTGTTACTAAACAAAATATATATTTCGAGTGTTTAGTTATTTCTGAACGCACCCACGAACCCAATTATCCAATTCTCTCTATCCCTTGTGTACCCCTCGCGCCACCATTATTACCTTTATAGATAAGCTGACTAAGAAATTGTTATATTTGTATGAAATCAATCTTTTTGTCGTGTTCAAAAGCAGCATTTGATTCAGCAAGATTTAGTTGTAATCCGTAAATATTCAAAAATATGCTATGATGAACATATCTGATGAAACTTTAATCAAATAATTTATTTTATTATGCATCCATCCGTCCACCCACCCGCCTTTAGAGGTCAATTGCTGGGCATAGGCCCCCTCTAACTTGCGCTACTATGACCGATCCTGAGCCTTCTGAGTCCAGCGGATGCCCGCTGTCTTCTTCAGGTCGTCAGTCCACCTGGTCGGGGGGCGTCCTGTGCTCCTTTTTCCGAGACGTGGGCGCCATTCGAGGACCTTTCTTCCCCAACAGTTATCGGCCCTTTGAGCTATGTGGCCAGACCATTGACAATTCAGCCGATTTTGTTCTTTAGAAATACCAAGCATAGCCCTCTCCATAGCATGCTGTGTAATTTTGAGTTTGTGGATTCGGACGACAGTAAAGCACCACGTCTCGAGAGCCGTATGTCATCACTGGCAACACACACTGCTCGAATACCTTCGACTTTAGGCACTGAGGTAATGTTTTGGACGACAAGATATGACGCAGTTTCTCGAACGCAGCCCGATTTGGATTCTATGAGAGACTTATTTCTCGAAGTTCGATTTACCCATTTATATCATATATCCCAGGTAAATAAATGTATTCATCTGTAACTTCGAGAGTAGCGCCGTTAACAACAATCGGTACGCGTGTGACATGGACATTCGACATTATTTTCGTTTCGCTAAGATGACTATGTCATATGCTTATCTTAGGTGTGTGATGTATTCGTCATTGATGTTAATTCCACGTCGTTTCCACTCCATCAGCTTGAACACGTCTTCCATCGCAGCGGTGAACAGTTTTAGGGATATAACCGTCCCCTTGCCTGAAACCTCTCTGCAGCTGTAGTCTTCCAAGGTAGTTCCAGTGTGGATGACGGCTTCAGAAAGTTTATGGAGCGCCACTAGGAGGGGTTTCCCTCAGCTCTCAGCAACTTGGTAGTGATACCGTCATCTCCCGATGCCTTGTTTTTTAAAGCTGTTTGAAAGCCTCTCTAATGTCATACAGGCTGACGTCCGGGATATAGAATGTGTAGTCTCCCGTGTAATCCCGCGGGGAGCTGGAACTTGAGAGGAGGCATACTACCGTCCGTAGTATCTCTCAGTTTCTTTCAGAACTTCGGGTTTCAACGAAACTATGGTGCCCAACTCGGTCTTTTATGGTCGGTATTTTATTATATTTGTTGCTTATTATCATAATTATATGTTTAATGTTATCCTGATTGATAGCAAGCTATTGTTGCCATATAGCTTTTTGTTTTATTGTATTTGTTTTACTGTGATAATTATGAAGACATTTACTTAAAGTAATTCTGATAAACGTATAAGAAATTCTTCATAAACAAACCTAATGAAAACTGAACACTGTATAAAAACTAAGTTGTCTGTATAAAAACTAAGATTTTAGTACTCACTTTATCTTAATTTTTATGAAATAATTAAAAGTTCATAAAACATACTTTCAGACCATTTATTTCATCCTCAACAATTTTTTACCCGGCTGCCAAGGGGATATGTTTTTCGCGCGTATCTTGTATGTATGTATGTTTGTATGTATTTATGCATGTAATATTCTTTATTACCTCATATTTTCCAAACCGCTTATGTAATTATTAAGATATCGTTAGATTGATCTTGATAACCCAAGTGTTCTGAGATAGGTGACGTTAAAAAAACAAATACGGTGGCTGTGAGATTCCATTGTTTGAATTATCAAAAAATACAAATAAATGGAATAATGCAATATGAGTATCAAATTAAAGAGCTTTTCATAAGGTTTTCAAAAAAGTGTATCATAATATCTTTTTTGATAGCAGGCGGGTTCTTTTTTTTTTTAATTTCAACAACCAATATCGGAACTAATTCCGGAATCTGGGGTCAATATCGAAAACCAATTCCGGTATTGAGAATAGTTCCGATATCACAGGGCCTAATTGCAACTCTATTACTGCGTCCTGTTTTTAAACTGAGTTGTCCTGGTTTCTCCAACTTCAAATCCTGGTTTTTTGAATTTGAGGTTGGCAACCCTACCCTATAGGAGCAATCATATAGCAAGAATCAATCATTGTGCGGCATGCACCACTGCCTTGCAATCACTGGTCATTGAACCGGAAGTATTTCGAGAGTGGGTCAAACATTAAATATCTGTTTCATTAAATGTACTATCAATGACACCCTAACGCTTCCCGCCCATGTCAGACTTTTTGTAGGACAGATAATCGGGCCGATTTTTCCTGCCATATTATTTCTGACCGACTTTTTGTAGGACGTGTGCGTTGCACTATTGCTATCAGTATGTTCTATTTACCTCCTACAATAAATCGGTCAGCGATTATCGGACGTGGGCGGGAAGTGTTAAGGTGCTCCCTCACTTGGAGCATTCGCTTGTAATGTAACGTTTCAGATCCGATTTTGAGCATGACATTATCGTATTGCCTCCCTGACTGACGAGCATTCGAGTGAAATGTTTGATTTTGAGAATTTAGTTGTTTCCACAATGTCAGAAGAAGCGCTCGTTGTGCTGAGCGCGGCAATATTAATTCGACATTGTTATTTTACGAAAAAAAAACAGACAAATCGATATTGGTGCCATGAATTATTGCACTGATGTTACAAGTTGTATCATTATAACTATTACACAATGTATCATCAAGTTGCGCACTGTAATGCTCGGTTCACCTCCCTCACTGATGTAATAATGCTCGACTCTGTTACGTTACATTACAGGCGAATGCTCCAAGTGAGGGAGCACCTTTACGATTTTGAGAAGTCGAATTGTTTTTGTTGAGTAACTCATTAACATTCGTAACTGTTCCGGATAATGCGAGTTTTGATGTAAGAGATGATCATAATTTTAGTTTTAGTGTACAGTTTTTACTCCACCAAAACTTAGTGTCTCATTTCTTCGCTCTTTGGGCAATGGAGCTATACGAATTAGACTGTGCTAAAATAAAGCATTTAGCGGATACTGTGGACAGGTGTATAAGAATCTAAAAATTGGCATTGGGGTATAGGTATATATATAAAAAGCGGCCAAGTGCGAGTCGGACTCGCCCATGAAGGATTCCGTAGCAGCAAGTAACATAATATAAAAGTTCTTGTACTTCATTGTAACTTTGATCGATGTTTTTTGCGGTTTACGATTTATTACGTATTAAAAAAAACTACTTACGAGATCTCCTTCAAATCAATTTTCGTTGGAAGTTTGCACGGTAATGTACATCACATATTTTTTTATCATTCTCTTATTTTAGAAGTTACAGGAGGGGGGGACACACATTTTACCACTTTGGAAGTGTCTCTCGCGCAAACTATTCAATTTAGAAAAAAATGATATTAGAAACCTCAGTATCATTTTTGAAGACCTATCTATAGATAACCCCACACGTATGGGTTTGATGAAAAAAAAATTTTTGAGTTTCAGTTCTATGTATGGGGAACCCCCAAAATTTATTGTTTTTTTTTTTCTATTTTTGTGTGAAAATCTTAATGCGGTTCACAGAATACATCTACTCACCAAGTTTCAACAGTATAGCTCTTATAGTTTCGGAAAAAAGTGGCTGTGACATACGGACGGACAGACAGACAGACAGACAGACAGACATGACGAATCCATAAGGGTTCCGTTTTTTGCCATTTGGCTACGGAACCCTAAAAAGGAGGAGGATCTTAATTCGATTGTATTTTTTAAAATATTTAGAACACCAACATTTATGAACCGCGTACTCGTATTATATTTTTCTGATATTGAAATCTACGAGGAATTGAAGGAACTGCTCAAGTATTATAGTTAGTAGGTAGGTATATATTTGACGATTTAAATATGTATTTTTCGATAGCTTCTTTGAAGACGGTTCTTTTGGGTATTTAGATTATTAAATGTAAAGTTCTTAAGATACTTACTGTGAACTTATCTTGAATAGTACCTATTTATTTATATCATGAAAATGTAATAATATTATAACGTTAAAACAGGTGAAGTGATGCTATTCAACTAATATGAACATGGAATTGGTCATTTAAATTGATTTATTTAGTCACAAATGTATCTAAATATTGCCAGATTAAATATAAATGTCAACATAATTAAATTAATCACAAACGGTATTTATTAAATGTTAAACAACATGTCAAGTAAATTTAATTAATTACAATTTCAGGTGATAAAGATAGCGAAATTAGCGAATCGGATTTTTCCATACTAATTTGATTTCCTAACATGAATGGGTAAACTTTACACGTTTACTCGTTACGAATACTTACCTTATTTTTATTTTGTTACTAACTCCATTTAACTTGTGAAAGCTCCCTACAAAGTTACAAATATTTGAATTTATAAACCTAAACTTGTTTAGTTTGTTATAAATTGTGAAATTCAATCAGAACTTGTTAATTGTTCACAGAGACTACAATTATTTTCATTATCATTAGTATGAATAAATATCTTTTTTTTGGGTCCTATCTACATATATCGTTTGCAGTTTGTAATAAATCAAAGTAGTATATTTTTCAAAAAACTAAATTATTCATTATAATAACGGGATGTGTTTTTCAAGAACATTTATTGAATAATGTAAATGTTTAATTACTAACGCAGTGTACGCGCCCTATGAATGAAATCAATTAACGGTGCCTATTATAAAATCTGTATGTACAGCAATAAACGTGCGTAGGAATTGTAAATTTATAGTGCCATAAATTAATTTATGTATTCATGAATGTATTATATAAATGTACGTGTATATGAATACTATAATATGAATGTATCTCGGATTAGCATAATATGCCAATAATTTGTCACATCAGTCCATAGAGTAGCCAGGGGGGGTTTCGGGGGTTCAACCCCCCCCCCACTCCCCCGAAAAGTTAAGATATTGACATGTACTAGTCTAGTACGTCTAATGAACAATTTCAAAAATGTGTTAACTTTTTTTGAACTTTTGACTAAACTAATAATAGATGGCACAACATACGTCGTGACAAAAAATAAAGGACTCCCTCAATTCTCAATTTTTTTTAGGGTTATTTTATATACTTTTAGCCGTTGTATTTTCTTGAACCCAACCGAAACTAAAACCTGGCTACGCCCATGCCTCAGTCAGCTAGGGATTCTTTTTTTACAATAAAAACCGAAAATTTAAAAATCCCCTGACACTTTATTTCTCTAAAAAAGAGCTTATAACCTTGAAACGCCTGCAGATCTTAATAAATAGTAGCTAAGAACCATCTCGTTCACCTCAACTAATCATAAATAATCAATCCATTCGTTTAGGAGGTACGATACCAAGAACAGGCACAGACACATCGAACTTATAAAACCCTTCTTTTTGCGTCGGAAGTTAAAAATCTGCGTAAAATTCTTAAGCCGTTTTAACCAGCCGCCAACACAGGAATAAATAAAAGCATTGAAGCATTAGTGGTGGTTGTGCGTCGAATCAAGCTCCAAGCTATGTTTCGATCGTCTTCAGCAGCAACACGACTCCCTGCAGCTGGTTTCGACTACTCGAGCGGATCGTGTATGGCCCTTAACGAGAGAACATTATCAATATCAATACAAATAAATAAAATTGGAGTGTCTGTTTGTAATATTAAAATAACCGCTTTTTTAAAGAGCATTTGGATGTACACGGTACATATACCAAAACAACATTTCTTACAATTTTTGTCTGTCTGTCTGCCTATCTGTCTGTCTGTCTGTCTGTCTGTCTGTCTGTCTGTCTGTCGGTTTATTCCGGCTAATCTCTGAAATAGATACTAGGCTACTTTTAGTTAAAAAAAAATAGTTTGTTAGGCGATACGAAGTTCGCCGGGTCAGCTAGTTTGTAATATAAAACACGTTTTACCAATTTCACCGGTGCCACCGGTATCACAGGTGTCACCAATATATGGCCTGTGTGGTGATAAAATATAAACGGTTCCACGCATTCATTTTTACTACAATGAGGCTCTACACAGTTCTATAAATGTTAAATTAACTGTCACATAGTAATTGTGTAGCGATATTGCGCTAATATGTAAGTAGGTATGTGAAATATCAGTCACCAAGACAACAGGGGTGATTGCGTGCGGCGAGCAATAATATCAAACGAAATTTAATGCTCCCCTTACAAAAAACGCCATTGAAGCACATAATTCATTGGCCCACTTAACTTTCATAAAACGCTCTTGCGTAGTTGTATCACAAACAGGAAAATAAATTTCGCAGTGAATTAGGTGATTTTAATATAATCTGATATCTCTTTTGTCATGGCAACGTTCATTATTAAGATGGTGGTCGGTCGAATATTACGGAAAGATTTTATTGAATACACAGCTAAGTGGAACAGAAAGTTGAAAATAAATTAATGCTGCAATTTGCCAATCATAAATGAGAATATCGGCTACAAAAGGCGTGTAATCACTCATGTTTCAATTTCCGTATATATTTTGATTTCGATTTGTATAGGCAGTTTTTGAGTTGCGTGTGATAATCATGCAGTGTTGAAATCTCACTTTTACATAGCAAATATTCCTCCACAACGACGATATGATAATTGTGCACTGAAGTTTTTTAACTTTGATCCAATTTCATAAAATTATAGCGAGAAATTTTAACTATGCCTTTTATCAGCGTAACTTCTAAGTTGGACTTCGTTACTCGTACAATTAATTAAATTAACTTCGCAGGGGTCTTGTTACGGTACAGCAACTACACATAAAGTAGAGTTACCAAAATAAAATGAATTTCATAATTAAATATTAGTAGGTACCTACGGTTGGTAGGGGTCGAAAATTAATTTAGTTTATCGGCAGTTCTTTGGGTCGAGTCCAACTAATTGCTTTTTATTACTACAATACCACCTATTAGCAGTTGTGTCGTATACGTAGGTGTAAAGCTAAAAACGGGGCTTGAAAAGTATGGATAAAAAAATATGGATATGGGTGAGTATAAATTATTTTACGTATTATACAGTGTTTATAGTATTAAGTGTAATACCATATTAAATATAAATCTGATTTGTTTCGAAAAAAAAATGGTTGTCTGTAAAGTCGGTATACGGACGGAGATTTAACGTGACAACGTCTGTTCGTGATATAAGTTTTAGGAAAATAGAATTAAATGAAAATCACAATTTTAAATTCATAATTCACTGACATAATTCGTTGACGCCAGAAACGCTCGCGTATACGAATACGCTCGCATGGTAACGTTCTTTACACAGTTTTCGTGAATGACACCCGAGTCAACCAATCTATAAGACGTTATCACGTCAATAAATTTTACTCCTATGTTCAGTATTTTTAAAGCTTTTGATGAATACATCCTATAAAAAACATCCAAAAATTTTAATCTTATCATCCTCAAAAATCATTGATTGTTAAATTTGATATATTTGAAAGAAAAATATAAATGAAATGAAATGAAATGAAATGAAATGAAATGAAATGAAATATCTTTATTTGTAGAAATGTGGTTACAAAGTTGGTCAAGTATTATGCAATCTATCTCACATTTGCCATATTATGGCGTACAAATAGTTTTAGTTTAATAAGTTTACATTATTTATTATTATATTTTAAATGAGAATATTATTTTATTTATCTTACATTACTTACATCCTATTATAACAAATTTCAATATCAAATTTCAAGGGAAAACAATAATAATTAAAATCTTCATATAAATTCTTTTATTGAATAGTAGCATTTGTCAGTTAACCATTTATGTAACTCTATTTTAAATTTAGTGAAAGTTAAATTTTTTATGTTTTCAGGGATTTTATTATATATCGTTACACACATGTGAGTCGAATTTTTTGAACGTATCGCTGATCGAGAAGGTGGTACACATAGTCGATTAGGGTATCTGGTTGCAAAATAACAATTATCTTTTTTTATATAAAGTTATATATGTATATATATTTTTGCGATATATGGCTTAATTTTTATTAAACTGATTCTGTTTCTTATTGCCCAGTAATACTCGTTTAATCACGCTTAAGCAGTGAAAGTCTATAGACGTTATTACAGTGAAAATTGTATTGTGTCTGGGTCACCGCGCTTGAATGTCTAACAAGATGCTCTACTTAACAAAGTTAGACGAGAAACTTTTTAAATGCCCCTACAGTAGTGTATGAAAGCAGTCTGAAAATTCCTGAAGTAGCTCAGTTACGTTAAAGATCAAAAGTTTTCTAAATGAATAGATTTTCTTATCAGAATTTTGATGATGGTCTGTTATTATAATGTTCTATTGTACTAAAACTTCATAAAATAATAAAGAGTAAGGTAAAAAATGGAGATTGAATGAAGATGTGGTGAAAAGATAACACGAATGCTTTGGTGGTCAACAATCACCACCTCAGTCGCTGGGGAAATGGCTAAAAGCTGCGTGACTATGAGAATTTATGGAAAATATTACGTGCCGACGCAGCATGCCCTGCTTATCTGTGTAAAACCTTGAAAGGAACTCGATCTTGATATTGAACACGGAAATAAATACCAATGGGCTCATGGTCTTCGCAAACCCGTGCAACATGTAAACGGAAATACGCTGCCGGGCGTCCCGTGACGGCCTATTTTTATTTAATTAAAATTGTCGCATTTCTTTTTGATTTCAGTGACTTCGTTACCGAAGTTGTTGTTGTTACCAACAACAAACTTTGATATTTAGACTTTGAAAATTCGCGAAAACTTTAAGTCACGCACGAAGGCTTACATTGGTACGCCATCAGCGCCATCTATCAGAAAAGCTTCACATCGACCTTAGCTGTAAACCGAACTCCAGTTTCGGTGCCTTTACGTGTTACAGCGAGGATCGTAACTTGCAGACTTTGCTGCTTTCAGCTGTAGATGGCAGCACGGTTAACGTTAAGAAAAATTAAAACAATTTTTTTATGTACTTGTACCAACTTATTAAGAAAGTTTTATGGGTGTACGAGAGGTTCACTGGATTTGATGGCATGTGCTTATTTATGGAAGTAAATAAAAAGGAAAAGCCAAGGCAAACCGCAATATAGGAAAATGGAAGAATACCTTCAATAAATCACAGGTCCCCCTATACAGTAGGAGAGATGAATAATAGACTCTTTAAATTCAAGCCATACATTATTTTTTGATATCTGCCATTCATTGTATCCGTGATTTCGCTAATTATTTATTGATCAAAGAGATAAATTAAACTGCAAGATGATCATTTTTAATTGGCTGGCTTTATTCACACAGATTTTTTTTTCTTTTTAGCCATAAAATACTATTTACTTGACCTTCTATAGACAAGGAAATCTTCAACGGCTCACGAGTCTAACCACCCTTATTATACAACATATAATATGTTATTAAACCTAGACATAAACAAATATTAATTTACAAGAAATACTAATGTTACCTTAAGTAAGGCATAAATATGTTAACAATGCTGGATCTGTCAGTATGGTAATATAATTGAGTCTTCGGTGCGTTTGTTTTCAGACTTTCAATGAGAGTTGCAGCCACATTATTATTTATATTTTAGCTACCTCAGTTCAGAATACTGTAATATATCTACTAATCTGAATTCCTATACTGTTTAGCAGGAACCTATTATGTAGTTAGGTTATCATATGCCCCACACGCCTCGTTGCCTCCATGTAATGAATATGTTACCGGATATCTGTATAATTCAGCATTCTATACAATACCTAGACAATGTTTAGAATATCTAAAACGTTCAGGTAACGTTTTGAATATTATTTATTTCATAATTAGCCCAGGCATTCTATACAATACTCCATGCGTAGTTGGTAATGTGTGTAAAAGACGGTTCTCTAAGCTGCCTTTTCGCCGAAAATTGTTTGGCCGATTATCACTTGCCAACTAACTTTTCGCAGAATTTTATTTCGCCGAATAATCATTTGCCAACTTATCACAATTTTTTTTTAATTTCCCAATCTAACAGTTGCCAACTGTACGTTTGGTCTGCCTTTTA
Source organism: Thymelicus acteon (assembly GCA_951805285.1). Taxonomy (NCBI): domain Eukaryota; kingdom Metazoa; phylum Arthropoda; class Insecta; order Lepidoptera; family Hesperiidae; genus Thymelicus; species Thymelicus acteon. The sequence goes on along the minus strand of OX638213.1, from coordinate 14,151,527 downwards.
TAATGACACTTTTCAAAAGGCCAACTTTCAAGTAGCGAATGTTTCAGTTAGAGTAATATTCATTTAATTGTATATTGTTTATAAACCTAGGTTTGTAAATTTGCGGTTCTTGTTATCTTCCGGTGACATATGCACTTTTAGGGAGAATTTAGGGGTTTTTGATACACAAAAAGGCTTCCAAACATCTCCGGCGCTGCGGGAAGTACAGCCCCTCCGCCCTTGCGTAACTAACTGCAGGCACTCCATGCTCGCCTACGCAGCTTCGGCTTTTTGGTCGCCTACGGCGACCAGCCTCAGCCGCTTCGGCTCACATGGTGCCTGCAGTTAGTTACAGCGGGAGGGGGCTGCTCTCCCTCCGCGCCTCCGGGGTTTACATTCACTCTAGGGGTAGGGCAGACTAGTACCACGTGGGGTCGGGGTTGACTAAGTCGGTTCTGTCACCAATTTTGAAAAATCCGAAGCTGCGTAGGCGAGCAGTGTAGTGTAGGAGCCATTAGACTGCATCTCTCCATACCATCAAGTGTGATTTCGGTCAAGCATTAATTTAAAATGTATAAAAAAATATCTATTCATGCAGGTTCCAAGTTGACTACACATACCCAAATCTAACTTTATTCATTGCCGGTGGACCTGCAGGTATTCTGTACAGTAGTTGAGAAACGTATACATTACCTAGGCAAACTATGTAATGGTCATAATATTCATATAATTTAATACATTGCCAAAACGACCCAGGTATTATACACATTTCCTAGGAATTGTGTTGAATACCAGCATTATACAGATATCCGGTAACAAATACAAATAATTTATGAATCGCGTGATTCCGGCTTTACAAAGGATTTGTCTTTGAGCCTCATAAACTTCAAACTACAAATGTATACGGCTACATCAAATTGACGTGTAGGAATCCTAATCTACATAAGTCATATTTACTCCTACTTAAATACTTATTCCTACTATAAATAAATCTTCGGATCGTGATAGAAAAATAGTTTAAAAAAAACTAAAAAACACGCTATTATACAAAATCCAACTAAAAAATAGAAAATAAATTTGAATTAGGAATCGTGAATTAAAAGCGTGGGTGAGTTAGATACTGTGCTGTCTATGAATTAGGTAAGTTTATTATCTATCTATACTAATATATAAAGAGGAAAGATTTGATTTTTTATTTGCATTGAATAGGCTCCGAAACTACTGAACTGATTTGAAAAATTATTTCACTGTTGGGAAGCTACACTATCCCCGAGTAACATAGGCTATATTATATTTTAAAAAATTAGGGATTTTTAATAAAACTAAGAAAATATAAAAACCGAAGCAAAGCGAGGGTGGTTACTCGTTAGAAATAAAACACAAAATGGTTTTCAGTGCTACAACACACTCGCGCACTGAGACAGCTGGATGCAATGGTGAATGCCTTGTGTGCGGGGGTGCAGATACTCTTTTATTATTATATACATGTCACACTTACTACTGAAATGGGGTATTATATATACCTTTACCTTCAAATTAATGAATTATCTACCCTTTTACTGTACACAATAGAACGAATCCTCCTTTGTTTTGGATCCTCAAGTTCACTGTAGCATGTGGAAATTAAAGGATTTAAAATTTAAATGTTGAGCTTTAAGGAGGCTGTGAATATTTTTTTTACAATCCTCATGAGTTTAAATTATTGTTTGATGCTATACCATTTAATAGATATTTTCTATCTATATCAAGAGCAAAAACTTTAAAGATTAAATATAATATATTCATAAATATTTGTTAATGAAAAGATTTGGAACATTAATCCAGTATAAACGTAGAAGAGTTATTGCCTAATAAACGCATAATCACTCTTATTAAGTAAACGCGCGCAAATTGTCACACTTCGATGTACGTCATGAACATAATGGTGAGCTCTTATAAAGCTTTTATGGTTGACAACTTAATAGCTCTATTGATAGGTTTTAATTAATAACTATATTTAAAATTTTTGCTAATATTATCCTCCTTAAATATCCCATAATTATTTCGCACTTTATATATTATGCTTTATACACTATTTCTTGAATTCTCACGCTGTGATCATGTTATTGTGTCTTATCATTTGTAGATTAATTGTTTATTTGTCATTACAATGGGTTAACAATAAAAATTTTTTTATCTTGCTTATAGAATATGTACTTCCGTGTTCATTATCGAATAATATTAGTTATAATATAATATACGTAACCATGAATGGATCTTGAAAAAATATCGAAACAAAAAAGATAAGATAAAAATGATAAGTATGATGATAATAATTTCTTAATTACAATATTTTTACTTATCGAACTAAATATAAACTGTCGGTTCTAAGCCTAAAGAAACATGAAGGAGAATATATTGTCAAATATACCTATATTTTAAGGGAAATTCCTCTACAAACAACAAATAAACAGATTAAACATTGTATCCAAATATAGAATGTTAATTGTTTGTTCAGGACTGGTAACTCGACCTCGCTTCGCTTCGGGCACGTAATCCCTATGTTTACAAACAATATGAGGGGAGTAGGTTTAAGGAGTAAGATAGCTTCAATCCATTGACGGTCCACTACTGAACTTCCACTACTGTCTCTTCTCTAGAGGAGGCGTAAATCATTCACCACACGCTGCTCCAGTACGAACTGGTGGAGGGGTTAGCGGCCAACCAAAGTGTCGGAAGTTTTTTGCCACACAAAGGCCTCCGACATGGCATCACTGCTTTCCTACAATAACAACCTGGACTGACGGCGTTACGTGTCTCCAGAAGCCTAGATGCCGCAGTGCAATACATAACAGTGAACTTAATTTGAGACGTACAATACCAAAGTAAATTAGCAGGCCCACGTAGGTAGGCCCAGGTAGGTAATGACATGTATTCTAATAATAATATTTATCCACAACCTTAACGTGCACGCCAGCGTAATATTGATAAACTTCTTACAACATATATAAATCAACAAACTTCTAGATCATTCATCATTCTTTTCTTTAATCAACTCCCATTCTCCATTCTTCGATTCGAAAATCATAGGATTGTAGGCGACGCTAACATCCTGTAACATTTATCTATATTAGTTACTTCATGTCTGATTTCTTTTCACATTTTCTTCATTTTCTTAGCTTTTGTAAGTGAGTCCTGCAAGCATATATCAGTCAACGTCTGTCGTCCACTTTAATTGTGCTCGAATTTATTGCTCCTAATAAGAAATCGCGGAACAAGGATCACGGGTCGAAGCGGGTAATAGCCTTGCAGACTCTTATTAGGACGACCGGAGAATGCAATTATAAGGCAAAATGAGATCGGTGGAAGCTGCAAGCAATCTGCTGAGGCCATCAAGCGGACCTTTTGAAATCGTATAGCAAGTTTAACGTTACAAGTATGAGGTCATGGATTACAAGTCATTAGATAGCATTGTACTCGTATTTACAATTTTCTCAGTAACTCTATGGATGTGAATTTTTAGAATGTAAAACTGCTCTATAGCTTTTCTGCTGTCAAAAAATTGCACTATTCAAAATGTTTCACTCTTTACAAGAGTGGTCTGTGGGTGAGATATTCGCGCTGAGCTCAAATTGTCGTGTTCAATACAGTAATGCCTTCATAGCGCTTTGGAAATATGCTAGAAACCGCGCACGGGTTGCACGCCATTATGAGCAAAAAAAACTAGCTTCCTACTTTTCTGCTACAGTGTCCGGATTAAAGTAAAACAAAATTCTGGTAATTAAATATATCGAACTTTTTTATCGGCGCATTTTCTTTTAACACGCGAACAAACGTTACCGACATAGCTCGCAGAGTTAGCCGGCTGAAGTGGCAATGTGCAGGACGAGGATCATTCGAAGGACAGATAACCGATGGGGTCGCAAAGTCTTCGAATGGTGGCCACGTCTCGGTAAAAGAAGCACTGGTCCTCCCTTGACCAGGTGGACTGATGACCTCATCGATGACAAGAAGTCAGCGGGAAGCCGCTAAATTCAGCCGCCCCAGGACCGGTCGGAGTGGTGCCAATTAGGGGAGGCCTATGTTCAGCAGTGGACTTTAAAAGGCTGTTAGATAGATAGAATAAAGTGAATACAGTCGCTAGTTTGATTCTCAATATAATTCTAAGTTTTTATTTATTTCTTTCTCTCTGTTCTAAGGCAAGGAAGCCATCACATGAGTTAACATAATAATTATGAATCATTAGCAATTTGTCATTAAAATCCATCTTACAGATATTTGCAAAGTATTTCATGTTCAAAAGATAACAAACGTAGTGCGTAATTACTGTGTGAAAATATATTTTGAAACGAAAGTATGTATATTATATATTACCAACAAGATTATATACGTATAATTTCCATTCACCGTGATATTATTAAGAAACACGGTATGTAATAACGAACGTTTCCTTTCAGTATGAACGCCCATGTCTCGTATTCCGCATGAATGATACAATTGGATTCGAATATTGTCGTTCAGTGAAGCCTGGTAAATATTCGCTTGAATGAAAGAGGAGGATGTAAATATTGGATTAAGTTATGGAAACGAAATCAAACGAAACCGACATTACCTTTAATTTGTTTGCCTTAAACATTTATGGTTTTGTCGTTATTAAAAAGTGTTGTATTTCTGAATTAAACATACAAAAATTTGCATTTGCATTATTCTTCTTCCTTTTTTTATTTTCACTTGTTCCTTAGCCGGTGACGCATTGGTGATCCTATAGTGCCAGTGTTGGTTTTTATTTATTTGTATAATAAAATAAAATTGATTGCCAGGTTCTATGTTAACCACTGGCCATGATTTTTTTTCTAGGGTTTTAGTTGAGTCAATATGCTACGGTAACCATACAATTTAATCAGATTCAGAGGTTATAGAATAAAAGAAGTGCGGTGAAAGATTAAACTCCTAAAATCCGCAATTTCGGCAAGATGTCACGAACGGGTTTAGTACACCCTTCTTCCAACAAAATCCCAACGGAAAATGGCGTCGATGTAATAAAAAATGAATAATGAGGTGCAGAACTTTATTCCTTCCTTACTTAAATTATTGATACAATTAATTATCCCAAAACATCCGTATCAATGACTTCCCAGTCTATGACCGACCGACCAATATGATCCCTCTATTCATTGTTTATATCAACCTAGTTTCCCCAAACCAACCACGTTTACTTGTGCTACATCGAGGTAAGCAATGGTCAAGGCTATGCCGTATGAATTTTTAAGTGTAATAGTCCAGGACCCACCTGACGGCAAGTGTTCATCGCCACCATAAGACATTAGTAACGTTAAAGTCATCACCGATGTACTGCCGGTCACGAAAGACTAGTAAATGGAGCTCCCGACCGGCGAGGCGTCATACCTGGGGAGCGGCCGCGTAGTCTGAATGCTGTATAATTATGTATCTCGCATGTTACTGTACATCGATTGTAAAAAAATTTCGATAGCGTAATTCAGGTTTGTGTGACGTCGCCGTATGACATATCGTGTAATGTCGACACAAGAAAAAATAATGAAATTCAACTTCTGTCTCTGGATTGTAAACCAAAGTACCCACCCACCCAACATAAAGTTTATAAACCAAATGGTACTCGTAGATATATAACGCGCATCTATTCTAATTACCATAGTCATGTAACGCATATTATCATTATAAAACGTATATAACTTACATTAATTTTGTTAAATATCGTTCAACTTTCTAATGGAAATACATACATAAGCTAAGTTCACTCATCATTTGGTAAACTGTTCTGTGAGTTTGAATAAAGTTCTATCTGGTTATTATTTACACGATGGATTCATTTTGACCTATTTGTGCTAAGTTTGTTCTCATTTTCTTTACTTTGTGGTAGGCGACATCACATATGAAATTCCTACAAAGTTCGGACTTCATTTTAAATGGATTACCTAAGTAATTAGTACACCGACTTGCCTAGATGTGGTTGACCTCACGGACTGCTAAAGTTTTAAGTAATAAAGCATAAATTAAGTACTTTTTCAAATATTTTCTCAGATTTAAGCTTTCAGAAAAAGATTTGTGAAAGTGGATCATTTCCGAGACGTTAAAACTGGCTCGATTCATTTTTTTAATGGATTTTCAAGATGAGCCGAACGCTGTAATAGGATTTGGTTATCTTTAAATTATATTGTTATAAATCATCATCATCAGAATTCATATCCTCCCTATTGAACACCCTAAGGAACCCTATTCCCTTTCAGAATTAGTTAATGTCATTTTCCACCACGCTGGTCAAGTGCGAGTGAGCGACGTCCCAAACATTTGAAAATATTTATGTCTTATTTTTTTCACGTTTGACATGTTATGTTGTAATAACGTATAGGATTAATTTTATTGATGATAGAAAAGTAGCAATAAAAAAATCCTGACTTCACTCGGCAACGTACACATCTGCAAATGACAAATTGTACCTAAGTATTAAGGGTGACGCCAAACGAGGGTATTTTTGAGCTCGCGTGAAATGAGACTATTTCATGCTAAAGTTTAAACTCATTTTGCGTCGCTGTGTGGTACAAACAGGACTTCAGTATGAAACAGAATGCACGTGACTTATTTTTTGCGACTGACAGCTCAAAAAATACGCTAGTTTGGCCTCACCCTAAGAATAACCATAGATTAATATTATATACTTGGTAATAGCATGACCAAGTACTCCAAAGGACCCGCTTATCGCTAACTCTTCCTCCCTCCATTTCAATTTGTTGTTGGTTGATTCTAAAAGGGGGAGTAGCTAGTGCTAGTATTATCATTACGAGCAGCAGACTCGCTTACAACCCAATAATGTTTCTTCTCCTGTCTCCCGTTATTCCTTTTATCGTTTTTCTTTTTATAGTGCGCTTCGATCGCGATATATAAAATGGAATCTCTGAACTGTCGCCAACATTTAGACACTAAAGTTATAAAGGTCAAATGCTCTATGAAATTTGTTTCCATTCCGACGACACTGCGCAAGTCAGATAACTGTGACAAATAGACGACGACGTTGAATTTCTCAACTTGAAAGACCTTTCAAAGTTTATCTATGGAACCCTTAAAACCTCTAACCCATTAAAAGTTGTAGGACGCCGAAAGGTTTTCAAGATATCAGTTTCGGAAAAGCCGTAAAAAGGCCAGGGTCACCATAACTGGTGACACAATATCCTGAGTAAGAAGACACTACTACAAAAGATAAGCTTTTAAGTTGTGAGAAGATCGCTATTTAGGATTATGGGAGTATCCATTTGGATGGTATTAAAAAACTATCTAGTTGCTATATCACTCCAACATATAATAAAATAATACAAGAACTTTAACAAGGGCATGGGAAATCTTATAGATTTATAGAAATTTATTTTAAGAAACAGAATAAAAGAAAAATTGGCATACTTTATTGTTGATTTTTTTATTGAATAGTGAAAAGTTCATGTTCAGTCAAGTATCTAATATAATCCTATGGGCCTTAACCAGACTTAACGACACTACTGTTTATCTACCTTATTAATATCCTTCGGCAATCTTTGTAAGAATTCTTCGTTTTTCAATGGTTTTAGGTACATAGGAACGTATAAAAAAACCGCGCGAATTTAGTTAAATGACGCACTTTTATCCTATTTGTCAGAAGCAGATGTATTGTCTTCTGATATTATTGTTATTGAAGTAAGTACATAAATCAAGTTTAACTCTAATTTTCCGTTTGCCGATTTTCAATATTCCTTTGAAGCATATTGCACCGCTTGCATTTCTGCACTTTCATGTAAATTCAGTGGAGGTGCCATATGGTACATGTTTTAGTAAAACACGTGCGCGCTAGGGAAGTTAGCATCTTTTTGCATGCTGATTCTAGTGGAGCGACGTTTTTTGTTGTTCTTGTTTCGAATTATGTATAACGAGAATTTTATTTCAAAAATTTGTTCCAAAGCCACTTTAATTAAACTTTGTCGAATTCCTTTACAAATTATGGCTTTAAATATTTCCGCTAGGATTGTAGAAATTTATACTTTTACATATAGCTTTATTTACTTTAACAGTTTTTGGTATTTTGTTAATTGAAAATATTATTGATTTAAGACACTGTTAACTGAAAATTAAAATAAGTACTACTTTTAAAAATGTTCAATATAGTATTTAAGATTAACTTGCGAATGCAATGTAAGTATATTTTAGTGCACTTTTATTTTATACTAGCTGACCCGGCGAACTTCGTATTGCCTAAGAATGTAACAATTAATCAGAGATCATTAAAATCGGTACAGCCGTTCTTAGCCGTTATAGTTTTTGTGTGCATATCTTCTTCCTCTCCCTCTCCCTCTCCCTCTCCCTCTCCCTCTCCCTCTCCCTCTCCCTCTCCCTCTCCCTCTCCCTCTCCCTCTCCCTCTCCCTCTCCCTCTCCCTCTCCCTCTCCCTCTCCCTCTCCCTCTCCCTCTCCCTCTCCCTCTCCCTCTCCCTCTCCCTCTCCCTCTCCCTCTCCCTCTCCCTCTCCCTCTCCCTCTCCCTCTCCCTCTCCCTCTCCCTCTCCCTCTCCCTCTCCCTCTCCCTCTCCCTCTCCCTCTCCCTTTCCCTCTCCCATCCCCTCCCCATGTTACAACTATTATATAACAATTAATTTTTGTTTCTGACTATAAGCTTACATATTAATTTTTACATTTCTGAGTTCAAAAATGACGAAATATTATCCCTTAGGGGATGAATTTCGAGAAAAAAGTGATACATTTACTTTTTGTGTTTAACTATAAGCTTATAAACAAATTTCCACTCTTCTTACTTCACACCTAACGAAGTTATCATACTAACTTGCATCCCCTTAATTAACCCTTTAAGGGGTGATTTTCCAACAAAATGCATTAATATTAAATTTTGTTTCTAATCTTGAGCTAATACATCAATTTTCATGTGTTCAACTTCAAAAATAACGGAGTTGCGTACTAAGTTCCATCCCCTAAATTAACCCTTTAAGGATAGATTTTCCAAAAAAATGTGTTAAAATTATCTTTCATTTATAACTATAATTTTACATTAAAAAAATCATGTTTATTGATCTAAAACGAAGTTAGTTTGTATGAAAGTCACTTATCACTATTTTTACCCCTTAGGGGACGATATTCAAAAATCCGATAGCCTATGTTACTCAGGAATAATGCAGCATTCTATCAGTGAAAGAATTTTTTAAATCGGTTCAGTAGTTTTTGAGTTTATTCGTTGCAAAAATAAAGATACCAGTATATTTTTATTTTTTATTTACCAGTTTTTTCAAGAATAATATTCATTATTTACGATTATTACTTTATGAATGAAACTAGTGCTCTGTTTTATGTTAATGCAAATAACCCCAGTTAAAAAATAATTAAATAATGTGATAAAGTAGACTCGGACATGACGCTCAAAGCAAATAGACTCTATTTGCTTTGAGCTTCACTCTCTATTAAATAGAGTCGACCGATTCAGTCAATACGGACTATAATTCAACTTCTCCATGAGAGTCTAATCAAGGAAACCTTTCGTGTCACAGCCAAGAACGATAAATGCGTTGGATTTTGTCGGATTATCATGACAGCTGCCTTGTGGGAGATGCGCAAATAATGGGACTCGGAGGTAACTATTGCCTTTGAAATACCAAATTTGAATGACTGAATTAGTCGTATTATTATGTAGGTCAATTGTGATGTTAAGTTTTGTTATCAATTTCCACAATTTGATGGTTAAAATGTCTGTAACTATGATATTAAGTTCCGCAAGAAAGTCATCTTGTTGGGAAGAATGCTGTTGTTTTAGTATTTTCCGGGCATAAGTCTTAAAATAAAACCTTTTAACTAGAGCCTAATTATGATAAGAAAATTATTTTAATGTGGGTTAAGCCATATAAATTTGATACGTAACACTTTATACATTCAACATCAACATTAATGTATACATTCAACATCCTTGACTTACTCGGCACCTTTAAAAATACTTTTTACTTTTCGACTTTAAATATTATGTCCTATATAGGGCGCCATATTAATTTTAATGTGAAGTTACTACAGTCACCTAGGTACTTTTGAAGTTATACTTCGGGACTTGCAAAACAAGGTTGCGTTAAATGTTTGCGCTATCATGGAGGGGGTATGAAAGCACTGGATAATATTGTTTTTGTATGTTTGCAACAAATAAACTCAAAAACTACTGAACCGATTTAAAAAAAAAATTCACCATTAGAATGCTACATTATTCCTGAGTAACATAGGTTATATTTATGACTGGAAAAAATTAAGGATCCTTGCTAAAACATCAGTAACGTGAAAAAGGTGTGAAAAAATGTACCTAAAAATTTCTTTCATCGCATACGCTGCGAAACTATTGATGATAGAACAAAAAAATGTTCTACAATATTAGAGAACATATCAATATCTACAAAAAACCTCGCAATACTATGTGTCCAACTATTGTAGTTATGTCACTATAACCACTTTTTACATATTTACATAAGGTTTAAGTTTTAAACTCATCTCAAGTATGAAAATAAATACTATTTGATATAAAGATCCAGTTCTGCCATAAGATTGACTTAGATCCCAGCTTTGAATTTACAGAGCAGATGTTTTGATACACTAGCAACCCCGCCCGGCTTCGGACGGATAAATGCCACTAATAAAACAAAATATATACCTAACGCAGAAGGGGTGTTCTACGGTACTGGTCAATAATATTCCTTTTACATTGCACCATGATATATTTCCAGTACTCATACCGTTCACATCAATAACAATCTGTACTTCTCCGTGATCACTATTCGAATCCTATAGAATGTCCCACACGTATTGTTCTTAATAGATTGACACATTCCTTATTCTAAATATTTAGTTTTTCTTCATGACTTCTTGTATGACAGCATCTGCAACGGCCGATCGTTGTAGAACCAAAGAGGTTGCTCGCCGACATACTTATATCTGTTTTCCTCTATTTGTAATTGCAATTATATAATTTTTTGGCTATTTTCATGTGTAGCTTGATTTTAGAACACCTATAAAAATACAGTATTATGATAATGTTGCAATATTCACTGGTTGATATCATGTTATCGTAATATTCCCATAATCCCCAATCGTATTATCTTACGATGAATAAGTGTTTTGTACAAAAATATTACAGATAATCACTGAAATCGATATCTGTCCAAAATATCTAGTATATTATATTATATGTACCTAGTATATCATTGTTGTATACAATGATATACTAGGTACATATAATATACTAGATATTTTACTAGATAATATTCATAAGATACAATTGTAAACGTATCGTTGTAAATGATACGTTTACAATTGTATCTTATGAATATTATCAAAGTAGTTTTGTGCTATAGGCCATTGTAGGCCTTATCAAGGTCATGTCAAGTTCTTGGTCGGATGTTGGTCCCGATATTATCGTATGGTAGTAGTACTTAAGCCGTATTAGTGGTCTTTGGGCGATAATATACTTCCGACACTCGATATGACTATCAATAACTTGAGCAGCATAGTGGAGCACAGTACGGCCGCTGTATCTTGGCGCGTCTGAACTTCGCGCAGAAGGCTGCGCAGTAACTTAATTCGCCAATACTCGATACGCGGTGTATTGTGTCTCAGTCATACGTTAGCATGTTCGTGTTGCCATCTCTGTCTTAAATGCGCTAAAGTTCGCAAAGCCTATGTTCAGACGCGCCAAGATACAGCGGCCGAACTGTACTCGAGTCTCGTTAATTACAAGAAGACGCGCGCTCTGCAGTTAGCCGCTAATAGGTTGAAGCTATCTGGAAATTAAATTACAGCTCCGCTTACACTGAATGGCACCAAATTCTCCAACCCACTTAAGTAATAGTTGGTCTGTGTTAAAAGTGTCTGTGTTAAAGCATTAATATCAACATCGCGTGACATAGGTTCCTATGATCAAAATCTTTTTACTCATATCTGTTATGTGTTCGGTACCCGTATATGGTACACGTATTGAGTTAACGAGCACGGGGTCAAATGGTACTGATTAGAGGTGCTATTCAAGTCTTGTGTCAAATAAAACCTATTATGATTTGAATCATATGGAGTGTCAAATTATGTCATCTCTGCAACTCTACACTTTAAATACCTGCGGCACAATTTCTTGTTACGAGTGTTGCCAATGAAAATTTTTGGAAGGCCGTGTACAAAAGAATAAAAAAGCAGTGTTTATATGAAAAAGATAAACTGTGGGCAGTATCCATAGCTGCCAATATATTATGCCATCTAACTATGCCAATAATATTATACCATCGGTTCAGCGCTCGAACTAAAAAAAAGGTAATCGGAAGTGAATTTGATGTCCACAAAACAAGGATCACTTTTCATTAGCCTAGATTAACATCAATATTAGCCTAGTGGCGCTGTTTTAAGGGTTTTAACATTCGTTAAAAATGTTTGCAAAAAAATAAATAAGAAAAGACCATACAATTTGCGAAAAGCCGTAGAAACTTGCCGTAGGCCGTGATTTTTGTGATTTTTTGGCCTGAAAGCCGTAGAACAGGATTATTGCCGTAGCATTAGCAACACGCTTTTTACGTTGCTTGTTACGTTTAGTCAAGCTTAATTAGGGTGATGAAATTATAGTTCGGTGAAGCAAACGATTTATATTATGTCCATAAATAATTTCTTTCTTTCAACTCTTGTTTTCATGACTTGCAATGGGTCGGTAATGATTATTTACATAAAAAGAAAGATACTTAAAGACTGCTGAAAGGTCAGATAAACATTTAATATTTAAAATGTATTGTTCCTACAAGATCAAACAATTTCCATCACAGTTATTCATAACACGTTTTGTAACTAATTACAGTTTGTGTAACGTTTACATTTGACCTAGATAAGAGTAGCATTTCTGCCGAACGTCTCGATAGATGATCACTGATCGGACAGCTGTGCTATCTCGTGTGCCATGTTATCGACATAGTACAGACATGGTATTGTGTTGTCTCATTGATAGCTACTGCAAGGTATTCTGTTCAAGCTTTCGTGATGTTCATATTAGAGGCATTTGATTTGATTATACATATGTATGTATTTGTGTATTGATCAGTTAATCTATCTACATTGCCTTTTGTATATGTACAACGTACGAGTATATTATTGTATAATGTTCACTGAGAGGCACAAAAGACACAATAACATTGAAACATGACAGAACTAATTCATGAATATTAAAATTAACTCTTTATCAAGCTATTTAAATCATAATAAAGGGCTGTAACAGCATTAAAATCAAATTTAATTTATAGCATAACGTTGTGAAAGTCTATTATTCAAAAAACAATTTACTAATTAATTTTTATTCGCTAGATAGTTTTGTTCTGCATGTCATGCATATGTAATATCAGTGTTGAATTGCGGTTTAACAGAATTTTACTGCACCAAAAAGAACTGAGAATAAAACATTTTTGTGGTAACTCCCTATATTATATTGCATTGCTGGATATACAACGTTAGATAATTATATTTAAAACAGTAGCAAAGGATTGACATAATTATTCTAACGCTAACTTTTATCGTTCATTCTAAAATAACTATGACGGTGTTTACAACACGCATAGCCATAGCTATTTCGCCTTAACCCGTTCGATTTTATACTGTTAAATTTTTCTGATGATTCAAACAATAAATTGTTTACTACAAAATATTTTTTACTATAGTCCAATTAAAAATATTCCAATTAATCTACGGTAACGGTCAATTGAAGCTTTAAGTTTGGGAATTAATGAATTACTTTCAGAGATTTGATAAAGTTCCAATTCAAGGAGATCTGTAAAGTTGTTCAAACAGTGCCTGCTGCCGTTTACAGCTATTCTAACTAAGGACGAGTTTGAATCAGTTTATGAGTATTTCCAATACCATTACAGTGTTCTATTGGAGCAGATATAGATTTTGAAGATAGCTTAGAATTCTTTTAACGATAATAAAACATTTTGTTGAAAGTATTTTAAGAGTTATGATTATTCTTGGTCTTTTCAACAAAAACAAAAGAAACTTAGTAAGTGTAGCTAAACAAAGCTAGTGTTAATTTAAAATGGATTCATATAAATTCAATTAAGTTATTTAGCAATGGTTAACGAATTTTTACTCGTTACAGGATATGCATAGTTACACCTGTGGAAACCGTAGATGGTGATGATTATTTATTTACACGGTATTGTGGTCCTTTAATGGTTCGTCGAGCAGAACTTTTGGTTACTATAAAACAGTGATAGCTTAGTATTGTGTATGTGGATAAAGTTATGGGAAACTTAAGTCATTAGTGGCTTTGTTACTTATATTATTATTACTGAGAATGTTTGTAAGTATTTAATTCATAATTCATAAACCTCAAACATGTATATAAATTTCATGTACATGTACATTGTAAACAATGACACGATCACTGCAAACAATTTTCTTTATTATATCCTCTATAAGAACATACTAAGTACCATTATCATTATATTTTGTCGTACGAGTATGTGCTCGGCTGTATTTAGCAGTCGTGTAGAGTGATTGCACCGATCCATCATTCCGTGGTAAAATCTGCTGTCAGATTTGCTTCTACGTAGTTTCTGTAAGTAATCGGTAGATATCTCATTACTTATACCAATATTTAACTTCTTTCCACAAATTTGTAGTCACAAAATATGTGAATAAGAAAACTATTTAAGCGAATTTTAGTACAAATTTTTGAAATAAATAAATTGTTAATTGATAATTATTATAATAATCTCTTTAATACTATCCGGCGTTACTTTGAGGAAATTCATTGTTTTTAAGTTATATTTTATTTTTAAATTATCATTAGGTTATTTATATTAATACTTGACAACAGTCCCACCTGATGGTAAGCGGCGAAACGCACTTTCAAGGAAATAATCTATTCATTCTTAACTTGAAGTAAACCATATTGTTATCGAATGGGAACACCGATGTTTTAATTAACTTTGCAACAACTCTCACAATGTGTCCATACCTGCCAGCTGAGTAGCAGTATTTGTAGGTAAAAATTATGACGTGCGAATGAAACGTATCGCTTCAATAATGGTCACGCAGATAAATCTAACTTCGCGTAACGGTTAATAGAACTTGATTACGGCGTAGAAATGTAATTTGTCTTGATTATGTTGATCTTACACAGCCTCCCATCTATATATCCATCCATCAATCAGCCCTTGTAAGTCCACTGTTGGACATAGGCCTTCCTTAACTTGCGACACTCTGAATTCAGCGGATACTTGCTGTATTCTTCAGGTCGTCAGGCCACCTGGTAGGAAGTGTCCTACATCTAATGCGTCTACTTCCAAGACGTGCTCCTTTGACGTATTTGAGGACCTTTCTTCAGGACCTTTCTTCCCCAACGATTCGGTCCTTAGAACTATGTAGCCAGCTCATTGACACTTCAGCCGGCTTTTTTCCTGAGTTATTAAAAAATCTGCCGTTTCTTATTAAATCAAATCAATCGTGATTTTTGGGATACCAATTATATCATTTGTATAATACCTATCTTTAGTCGGTCAGTACTCTTATTCTTTCTGAGAAGACCTATGATACAGTTGAAATAGTCACGGAAACACCAAGCTCCGCTGAGCCTGGTCGTGACACCTCTCTCAAATGCTGGATTTCGACAGTTTAATTTGTTACAAATTCGCTGGATTCCAAACTCAACGCCTGAAACTGTACTATCTGTAGACATTCAATTTTAACACGCTACCACTTGGATCTGCACTAGTTCCATTAGTGAATTTGGAATTTCAATACTTATTTGCATTGGACATCTGTTAGCGAACCGCCTTCGCTTCGCTTCGGGATAAGTAATTCTAGTTTATTTAAAGTACCTACAGAACTATTACTAATCAAACAAACTACAACTATTAACGAAAAAAAATAAGACATTAGTGACGCTTAATGTGATTCATAAATACACGATAAAAATTTATAAAAATTACTTAAAAAAATTATCTTATCTATAAGTCTCTTGCAGATGAAAAATAACCGACTTCAAAATAACTCAAAAAATACTCATTAGATCTAGCTCAAATTTAACTGAAACTACATGACAAGCACCAGCTTTTGATTAAAAAAAGAATAATCAAAATCGGTCCACCCAGTCGAAAGTTCTGAGGTAACAAACATAAATCCTTTTTTAATGACAGTTAAAAATGGTAAAAACGCTATATCAATATTTTATTTATTTATATTCTTAAATCCACGAAATAATCACAAACATGTGAAAGCAGTTTTTTTATTCCCTTCAATTCAGCAAGGAACGTTTGTTGCATTCTGAAGCAAATCGGTTGATGTTTTAAAAAAAAGAACACCTGTCATGGGACAGCTGACAGATGTGAAACATCGAAATGCGTCGCCACGATCGCCAAGTCTAAAATCAGGTTTACCCCTCGCGTAAAGATGTTTCACATCAAAAACATACAAACTTTTATACCATTTCCCAAGAAAACCTTTATATTTCCCATATAAAAAGGCTTTTAAATTATGAACCAGAGTATAAATAAATAGATCGACTAATTTATATCAATATCCCTTCACGGGTTTTCATATGATGGAAACCGGACAGACATTAGAATACTAACCCCAATTTCACGTTGGATGGGTGTCGTAAGAGGCGACTAAATCCGGTCCGCTGATGGTAGGACCCTCAGAGGAATTATATTAGTAATATTGATTTTAATTGTTAATACTATATTATTGATAGGTACGTTATTACATCTATTACGAGTATAAAGTAGAACTTCAATAAAGTCAAACAAAAAAGTCTTTATTTAATCGAAACAAATTCTTAAAGTCGTAAAAGAGACTTAATTTAATCAAAGCTTGCGACATAAAAGTGTATAACATGAATGCTTAATAAACAGGTGTCAGGCAGACAGGATATTTTAATAATGTAGGTAGCAGTGAAGTCCCGTCCCGGAGGACTCTCTGAATTATGTAACACTGCTACTCACAGCCTTCATTCATGACACGAAATCTGAGCAGAAACACCGGAGCCAGGATTTAGACATAATCTTAGTAAGCTAACTAGATTTGGAGAAAAAATTTGAAGCTCAATAGTTGATACGACTTTGGATTTAATAAAAATAGTATTACCTACTTTAATGTAGGCTTTCTTTGAGGTTATTAATTAAAATGGAGTGTACGTAAATAGCAATTCTTTAAATTATTATGTTATGTTTGTATTCCCTGTTGTTGTGAGCAGTAGTAGTATGAGCCTTGAGTGAAAAATCAGTGAGAATCAGAAACGATTTAAATGAAATAAAACAATAAATTATGATGAAGGCCAGGAAAGTATCTTAAGGGTCAATAATTATTCCATTTTCATAGAAATCCAGGTATTATTTTCATGGTAGCGAAATGTTTACCTATGTTCTTTTGATAGACTTCGTAATTGAGTCACGAAATAAGAGCCCCGGTTATGGGCGCAACCTGCCTGAGCCCATTCTGAAATCGTTCCACGTTCTAGGACAGTTTATTTGATTGGTTTCCTTATGTTATGTAACTGTTGTTTAAGGATCTGTAGTAAAGGTAAATGTTATGTTCTCATGTTATTTAATTGGGGAATTACTTGCTGGCTAAAACTTATACTTCTTAGGTAAACATTTTTGGAAGTTGGGAGTTACAAATTGTCCAGAATAGCGCGCTTAATTAAGATAATTAAGACACCAAAGGCATCACTGATGCGTTGCCGGCCAACAAAGAGGGAAGAAAAAGAAAGAAAGAATCAACTCTCAAGCCCTCAGCCGGAACACGACGAGTCGTTTGGTGACTGAACGTGGTAGCTATCCAGGAGGAAAAATATTAACAACAATACTGATATGAATTTACTGTTATAATCAATATTACCACATTAATTCCTGCGAGGGGCATAGGGGGGATTTAGTCGCCTCTTACAGCACCCATGCGGCGAGGTATTGGGAATAATATTCTAAGCCCCCCCAATACGGAGAAAGTACGGCATACTATAATATCGTTATACTAATCTATATCTATATTATTATAATAAAACTCAGAGGGCAAATTTTCTGTACATTGAATATTTTTTCAAAATTTCAATTAGGGGATACTATAATAATGTGTTAGAGCACAAAAATATTTTCTTTAGAATTATTGTCTGTCTGTGTTTGTCTGTCCAGGCATCACATCAAAACCCTTGAACGGATTTCCATGAAAATTGGTAGAGTTGTTACTTATACTTGAGTCTTATTTTAAAAACTTTTCGTACCTAAAATTTAAAGGTTTCCCTGGAAAACAAGATGAAAATTTTCTTGCCTTATGTGATGGAATACGTATTTTTCAGTAATTTCACAATTTTGCATGAAAAAGAAAAAAATACAAATTAATGTGAATGTTGTTTAATGATGTTGTTAAAACATAAACGTGTATTTTTGTACGCGCGTGAGAAGTTATACTTCTTTGGCATCAAAAACAAAAAATTCAAAAAAATTAAAAAAAGAATAAGAAAAAGAAAAAGAATAAAAAATTTTTCAAAAACGTTTCAAAAACAAAATCAAAAAACAATATTTAAAAAAAAACAATATTAAAAAAATTCAAAAAACAATATTTAAAGGCAATATTTAAAAAAACAATATTAAAACAATATTTTGACAATATAAAAAAAACTGCAATAAATATAATATTAAATATTTTTTCAATTTTTGTTAAAAAATCGACGTTTTTCGTCACCTTTTGTGTCACAAATCTTAAAAATTCACTCTTATAATTTTTTTCCATTTATTTCATAACGCACCTAAAGAAGTATAACTTCAAAAAATTTGAATCTGATTTATATCATTGCGAGATTCTTTATATTGCCAAATTAAATGATTTTATAAAAAGCGAAGTATGTGTTGAGTTTCATATAAAATTAAAAAAACTCCGGAGGTTAAAGTGCCTTTTAGGCCTTCCTTTAGCAAAACAAGGATCTTAAAAGACCTTAAAATCTCCTAAAACTATGCAGCATAATGTTGGCTAACAGAAAATGAAACCTCTGGCAAAAATCCGCTGTATTTGATTAGGTATTGAATTCCAGCCGGTCATAACGAGCTTATTTCTATTACTCTCGAGTCATATTTTACTTGTTTCATTTTGTTTCTTTGTATTGGTGTTATTTTTCCTCTTTCTCTTATTTATACGTGTAGTTATACAGGCTTTAAGTAGCAGATGTTACATATAACTTGTGCCATGCAATGAGCCACCAAGAGATAATCTTTTTGTGTGACTCAAAACACAAAATTGTTTAAAAGCTATTTGGGCTAGATACGTGTAATAACCAACGCTAATTATAGTGTTAGGCAATCCAAATTATTTTTCAAAATAATCGAAGTGTTCTCACTTAAAACAACCTAGTTTAATGTCGTTTCAATCATTCAGGGTATTACTAACTGAGTCACTATTTAATATACGACGTATTTAGCTACAACTTGTACACTCGTAAAAAATTCCGTTGCCTATATTAAAGAAACCATCTTCAAAGTGCATTGCAGTTGGGGCAAAGTGTCAAAGTTTAGTTCGAGTTTATGCTACTTAATATATAATTACCTCTTCAAAGTAACTTTGTTTGTGAAGGTTGACATAGGCACTGTTTCACTTAAAGTTTGTCAACTGGTCCCCTAACAGTTGCGTTAAATTTACACTGCCTATTAGCGAAGTGGTTCAATAAATTGTGGATTCCAGTGATTAAGACCTTTACTTTAAAAGCTTTATTCAAAGTATTAGTTACAAGTGAATTACGTTCCTAACATTAATGGTTAACTAAAAATTAAATAATGCGATAGCGCTATTGAAAAACGTAATTGTATACATATATGTCGTAGGGAAATTAAGGAATCCGTGATTTGATTAATTCCCTAAGGAATTTAATCAAATCCCGCAAGATGATAAAATGATTGACATCATTGGCATTACAGGGTTCCCGTTTCCACCTTCCAGTTCCATCAACAGGCATCAGGTGAAATGAATACAGATAATATATTGCAAAATAAATTGAATGGTTTAAATAAAAATTTAATAGTTTTCACTTACATACCGTAGAGTAGAACTGATGCTCGTGAAACTTAATAGAGGAGATAATAAGGGACTCACCCCAACTAATTTATTTCAGTAAGAAGCATTGATTAAACGGAGCTTCAGAAAGCTTTAAAACCTGATTAGATTTTGGTCCCAGTAGTTTCAAAATTATAAAAAAATAATTAAATATTTTTAAGTTTAGTCGAAGGTTACTAAAATTCAATTAACGTTTTCTTATGTTACCTTATTGTTTTCGAAACTGTCTACTTTTAGAAATATGTATTAAAGTAGGTTACACATTATAGGTTACTTAAACAAACAGGTGTTTCACAGAAAAATAAGTGTTACTGTTCAGTACAAATACGGAGGGAGAATCAAATTTTTATCGCATTATTAACAACTGGCAAATGAACAGGACAACGTGATGGTTTGTGGTCATCGTCACCAGAATATTGCAAGTTCAGAAGCGTCCCAAAACCTAGCTGATGTAAGATGAAACGGTTAATCAAAACGTTATTGCTTTATTAACTACAGTTTTCGTTCCTTACATCGTTAGCACGTTTCGATTGAAACGCGTTGAAACGATTATTTTCTGGAAAAATATTTGTTCCAAAAACTATACTTTATTTAAATCAGTAGTAAAAAAACCTTAAAAAACGGAGATGTACCCATTATGGAGCCAATCTTCAGCAAGGTGCACTACCGAGGAAATTCCCTTACGCATCAAAAATAAGAATTTTCTTAGCCAAAAAAAAAAACGTTATTTTATCTCATTTTGCACATTTCGCAATCTCCTGAATCTGTGTACCGCGAATCTAGTAAACAACATCCATAACATGAACCTATCTATAATCTGTATCTTAACAAGATTTGTTTTTTCGCAACACCTAACTATATCTTTTCTCAGAAAAAAATGTATATTCCTGCAGACATGAAAGGATCGTTTGTACGTTGAGATTTTAATGCGAAAATTAGTTTACGATTCAGTGATCGTCAGAAGCCGAACGTTTACCTTCACCAATGATTTATGTAAACTGATCGGAACTTTAACACGTAACGTATGGTTACGGCACGGCCGATATTGTTATTGTATTGCTCAAATATATCAGTGAAAAACATGGAAATGTATAGAACGTTACACAATAGTTTTTGAGATGAGAATATTATTTCGTGTAACGTGCGAGAACTTAAGGAGAATTTTGTCCTGTTCAAGTACGCGGGAGACTTCTGTCCTGCGGTGCCTCTAATGGGTTGAAGGCAACATTCAATTAGTCTCATAATTAAGTATATTGTAATTTTGTTGTTATCGAATACAAAAAAATATTTAGGTCACCCCCTCTTTTTCTTAGCGGGCAATGCATAGGTAATTTTGATGTTATTAACGTTCAAGAGAGAGAGTGTTTTCTTAAATAACCTTACTTTCTACTTGAATCTATGATTTATTTGTAAGTTCTGTATCTTTTACATATTCGTCTCATTATTTGGTTTGAAATTACTGTGATTTATGAACTGAAATTACTAAATGTCAGATAAAATGGTATATCCATTGTGAAAAATAAATAAACCGATGTCACTAATTTTAATTCTCTGACGATATAATAATAATTATGCATGTTTATTGTTTTTCACTTTATGTGTAACGTTATTCATAAAATTGTAATATTACCGTAATTTCGTCTATTCATAACGCTTCAAATATTCATAGGACTTACTTAGGATAACTTTTCATTATGTATCAAAACAACTGATTTGTTTTGGATACATAATGAAAAGTTAACGAATAACATTGTTATCCGAAAATACAGACAGACTTTAGATCAATCGACGTGTGTCGTGTAAGTCGTGTAACGATCAAACTCGACTCAATAAACTTATCATATGACAAAATATTTCTGAATGATTCTAAAGAACCTTTGAGATCTTTTATATGGATAGCATAAAGCAGGGTTATGCAGCATAGAACCATGAGATAAGCTAAAGTATTTTTTTCATAGTTATCTATATATATAAAATTGAAAAGCGACACACCGCTGATTAAACAAAAATTCTCAGAAACTACCGACCCGATAAAGATGAAATTTGGCAGGGAGATAGATTCTGCTAAGGAGACGTCCACTAAGAACGGATTTTTGGAAATTCATCCCCTAAGGGGTAAAAATACGGGTTAGAAGTCACTTTCATACAAACCAACTTTGTCAGTTTTAGATTTATAAATTTGAATTTTTTTATGTAAGTTTATAGTAATAAACAAAAGTTAACTTTAACACATTTTTTTGGAAAATCATCCCTTAAAGGGTTAATTTTTTCAATTTAACTTAGTACGCAACTTCATCATTTTTGAAGTTAAAAACATGAAAATTTATATATTAGTTCAAGATTAGAAACGAAATTTAAAAGTTATGTGTTTTTTTGGAAAATCAACCCCTAAAGGGTTGAATAGGGTTATGCAATTTAGTATGGGAACTTCGTCAGTTTTGAAGTAAGAAGGGTGAAAATTTGTATATAAGCTTATAGTTAGACAAAAAAAAATAACTGCATCACTGTTTTCTCGAAATTCATCCCCTAAAAATAGGGGTTGGAAGGCTTTTACATATAAATCAGCTTCGTCAGTTTTAGAGTTATAAATACGAAATTTTTTATGTATATTTATAGTAATAAACAAAAGTTAACTTCAACAATTTTTTTTGGAAAATCATCCCTTAAAGGGTCAATTTCTTGGATGGAACTTAGTACGCAACTTCGTCATTTTTGAAGTTAAAAACATGAAAATTTATATATTAGTGCAAAATTAGAAACAAAATTTAAAGGTTATGCGTTTATTGGGAAAATCAACCCCTAAAGGGTTGAACAAGGTTGTGGAAGTTAGTATGGGAACTTCGTCAGTTTTGAAATAAGAAGGGTGAAAATTTGTATATAAGCTTATAGTTAGACACAAAAAATAACTGTATTACTGTTTTCTCGAAATTCATCCCCTAAAAATAGGGGTTAGAAGTCATTTACATACAAATCAACTTCGTCATTTTTACAGCTATAAATATGAAAATTTTAATGTATGTTTGTTGTTATGAACAAAAGTTAAAATTTAGCTGAAAATCATCCCTTAAAGAGTTACTTTAGGGGATGGAACTTACTACGCAACTTCGTCATTTTTGAAGTTAAAAACATAAAAATTTGTATATTAGCTCAAGATTAGAAACAATCAATCAGTAATATGTTTTTCTGGAAAATTCTCCCTTGAAGGGTTAATTAATTAAGGGAGTGCAAGATAGTATGGCAACTTTGTCAGTTTTGAAAAGGATGAAAATTTGTATATAAGCATTGTATTAGACACAAAAACTAACTGTATCACGGTTTTCTCGAAATTCATCCCCATAAAGAGTAATACTAAAGTAAGTAAACTCAGTAATGTGAAAATGTATATGTTAACTTATAATTAGAAACAAAAATAAATTGTAACAGGTTTTTTTGGAAATTCGTACACTAAGGGGTAAAACCAGGGATGTAAGTTTGTACGAAACTTCGTCAATATCGAACTCAGAAATGTGAAAATAAATCAAAAATTAACTGTAACAGGTTTTTTGGAATTTCATCCCCTAAGAGGTAAATAAAGAGGTTGCAAGTTTTTCTAGAACTTTGTCATTTTCAAACTCAGAAATATGAAAATTAATATGTAAGCTTATAGTGAGAAACAAAAAAATTTTGTAGAGGACTTTACGGACGGTAGGGGGAGGGGAGAGAGACAGGAAGCGAGAAAGGGACTGGGAACGGGAGAGGAACAGGGAGAGGGAGAAGGAGAGAGAGGGAGAGGGACAGGAAGTGGGAGAGGGCCAAGGAGCGGGAGATGGAGAGGGACAGGAAACGGGAGAGGGCCCGGGAGCAGGAGAAGGAGAGGGAGAGGGACAGGGAGCGGGAGAGGGAGCGGGACAGAAAGCGGGAGAGGGACCGAGTGTGAGAGAGGAACTGGAAGCGGGAGAGGGATAGGAAGCGGGAGAGGGACCATGAACGGGCGAAAGAAAGGGACAGGGAGTGGAGAGGGAGAAGGAGAGAGAGAGAGATAGTTTGAATGGGAGAGGGAGTGGGAGCGGGAGAGGGAGAGGGAGTGTAAGTGTCCGGATGGAAACAACAGAACCGTTTTTAAAGATATTTGTGCTGCATCGTAAAACCAGTTCATCATTGATCCATTTAGGATCTGGTGGTGTTACTTGGAGACAAGATATGTAACTCCTGGATGGATGGAAATAACGGAACCTTTTTGTTTTTTTTCTAATGACACTCAAGAGCCAGTTTTTCTGTACATTAAATAGGGGCACGTCAATAACGTGTTAGAACACCAAAAAATTTGTTTTTAAAATTAGTGTCTGTTTGTCTGTTCGGGCATTACATGAAAACCCTTGAACTGATTTCGACGGAAATTAGTTATGTTGTTCCTCATACTTTGGATCACGTTTTAAAAAACTTTTCGTCCCGATAAAATTAAAAGTTTTCACCGGAAACAAGATGAAACTTAGTGTGGAATATTTTGAAATATTAACGATTTTCTTTAAATTTGCAACAAACATTCCTCATTTAATTGATGAAATACATGTTTTCGAGTTTTTCTAAATTTTTCATGAAAAAGAAAAAACTAATATTATCTTTTAATGTTTATTTTTCAAAATTCGTTCCCGGAGGAATGATTTGTGATTATATCGTACGTTTCAATATATAAATTCCTAAATATAAGTACTTTAATATAAATTAACCTGTTTTTAAATTTTCTTCTGCAAGGGGTACAAAATATATGATAAGCATAATTTCCGCATGCGAAGCTGCGGGCAACAGCTAGTAAGATATAAATCCAGTTAATGGTGCAAAAGAAAATTAAATAAGTATCCGTTTAACGACGGTGTTAGTTTTGTTTTCGTAACTCTTTTGTATGGGGAAACAGAATGGGAAGACGGTACAGTTAATCCGAGCGCATCAGTAAGACAATAATTATGAATTGTGAGGAATAAAACTGAAGTACAATTTATTCCGAAGATACAAAAGTCTCATTTGAATTACCAAAAATCATAAAACCACAACTTCTTTTCTAATTACTCATTATGTACCTATGTGTCATACATTACCTACCGCTTTCGATAAGAGTCTTGATGTGTCGTAAAGTATTCGGTTCAGAGCGCAACCGCTGGGGGCTATCGCTCGTACAAATATTTGACGCAATTGCTAGCGAATGTTAAATTTACGGCAGAAACTCGCAGCTGCTACGCTGCTTCTTGATGTTTATCTAAATTATTTGCGATGAATACTTTGTAGTTTACTGCATGTAGCACTTAACAGCTACAACTGTTACCTTGCCTCTTACCTTACAAAGTTAGTTTTGAACAGGAGCAGCTTCAACTGTAGGTAAGTATGTGTAGGTTAATAGTCAAATTCTTTTTATTATTTATCGATCAGCCTTTTGAAGTTGCACTATTCCCTTTCCTAACGACTTTTTACAAATATATGTATTTATAAGGATAGAAGAAGACATATAATCTAAGAGCTCTACGTCTCTGAAACGTTTCTGAGCGTCTAACTGCTAATGAATGGAGTCATAAAACCCAGCCCGCCTGAGCTGCGATCGCGAAAGTGCGACGTAAACTTCCCATTCAATATTACTTACTGGCATTCACAAACACATACATAATTTAGGCAATAAAATAATTAACAATCTTGCTTATTAATTGGAAAATATTAGTGAATAAAATTGTAACTTTCAAAGCTAGAAAGGAAAAGTGATATTATTTTCACCAACTTATACGAGCATGAAGCATTTCTCCATTATATAATATGTATTTTTAAACTTTATTTAACATCAATAGTCAATGTACAGTTATGTTAAGAATAGATTAATGTGCTCGTAAGATGATGGTTTTTTGTGAATTATCTGATCTCTTTTAGACAAACTTTGGTGAGAAAATTAAGACGTTAGATAACCAAAAACACTTCCAATCCTATTAACTGAAAAGGAATGTACAAGATTTTTATACTTTTATTGCTAAATAGTTTCTAACCTGGCTATTTTTAAATAGACAGCATACTTGCTACGATAGTTAAGAAGTTACCTTAGCAGGATCCTGATGGTTACTGGTGACGTAAACGGAAGCACGCCGACCGAGTAACGTGCGACTCACGATCGAACTGCTTCGGCGCCCTGACATGCGATCCTGTGGCACCGGCAGCATTGTGGCTTCTTCACTCCTATCTTACTTAGTAACTCACTTCAGAACTGAACGGGAACTGATTTTGAACCATTTAACGGCATCAGTCACACTACGAAAATCCTTTCCATTTGTAAAAAAAAATACTTAAATTCTTTCACATTAGAATTAGGTATTCTAAAGAGCTATCAAAATACTAGCTTACTAAAAATAAATTACTCGTAGAACATATATTTTCGGACGCTAAAACAGCGAGAATACACGATGCTTACACCTAATTATATTACCTACGTTATTTCTACAGGCACGTTAACTTTTAATTTGGTGTTCTACGGTAAGCACCTAGGGACTAAGTTAGCTAGTTTCGAAATAACTTTCTTATGTTAGTTTGAGTGTAGACGTCGTTTTATGTTGTCCGACGAAGAATGTTTCATCTGAAACAAAAGAAAATAATATTTTATTTGTAAACATGTATTCGAGGATGATGAGGGTCCTACAAAACAATTTTTTCGCGTTATATAACAGCCTAGATTTGATACATGTTCTCATAGTTTCAGTGACTTATATAAGAATAAACATTTAGTTAAGGATGCAACTAAATCAAGTTTTCTTACTTCTGATTCTCTTTTTGTTTAGCGTTGACAAGTAAATTTCAAAGTTAATTAAAAAACTCAGGAATACTTTTGCCAATCTTATTTAATTATACAGTTCCTCAGAATGTTCTCGAGGAAGCTTGGGATCGTCGGTAAGTCGAATTATCCGCCTCTGAATTCGATTAAAAAGGTTCACTTTACTAGTGCGGACTACAGACCAAAGGTGGGAGCGGTACTCTATGTGAGGTCGGACTAATATGTAAAGCAGCATACTGTGTTTTGGCATAAAGCTGTAAATAACTTATAAACTTAGGTACTTTATATACCTACGTACTGTATACGTACTGGATATGATTTGAATAAAACACACAAATAGATATAAATAGGTATATTTATTCAAATAAACATAGTGACATTTACCTATCGAGAATGATAGTCGGTGATTATCAATGTTTATTTTAGGTACCGATATACCAATATTAAGATAGCGTAATAACAGCATTATAACAGTATAATAACAACATACTTAATTATTAGCTCCGTGTGCTGCCGTGCCCGCAATAGGACAACTTCTAAGCCGTCTATGGCGCTCCGAGCGTTTATATAGGTATATATATAGCAGCAGCATCAAACCTCTGTTTCGATTGAGACCGTGGAGGACCATGCTACTGGACCATGCTCTTGGTCTCCTGATTTAACGCCTCTTTAATATTATTTTTGGGGCTACAAGAAACAAAAAGTGTATGCTCTGTCAATAGCTACGAGAGAACAATTGAAACAGAGGATTGATGCTGCTGCTGCAGAAATATAAGTGAACCTTTCGGAAGTGTAAAGAACGACTCAAAGTATGTCATTTAGAGCCTTAGGCCGCATTAATGCTAATGGCGGTCATTTCGAAAACGTTATAAATTAATTACTGTTTTTTTTAAATAAATGATTTTAAATTACACTTTTTTATTGTTTTCTTACATATTAAATTATTCTATCAAAGGACAAAAGGTATTTTTGATAGTAAGACACTTAAATGTTCAACTAGCCTGGTTTTAAAAGTCTACTCTTCTTATTATCGAAAATGGGGTGCATATTTCAAGAGTTTGTAGTTTGGTAAATGATTGAGATAACTACAAATATTTTTATGAGATTCTGTAGGTAATATCATGTAATTTAATAATATTTTTTCCATTTTTCCAGCTTTTTAGCGAAATTAAATAAAAAGGGGTAATTTTTTTCACAAAAAAATTCAGTTAATTTATTTAAAAACATATTCTTTTTAATTTTTCGAAGATTTTGTACCTCCTACCCCTCCTACCCCTAAAATAGAATGAAAATAAATGTAAAAACAAAAAAAATATTTTGAAAATAGTGCAGCAAGTCAGGTTTCTCTACAAAAAATAAAAAGCTGATAAAAAACCTACAACACCTGTACTTTAATGGTATTTGTTTGATAGCTTTGTCCAAAAAATGAATAGTTGCCGGGCAGGCACTTTGCCCTGGAACACACTGTATAGGTACATACTTATTTCAGGAAGATGTTTATTTATGATTCATATCATTGATATTATCAAAGTCATGCGACAGGAGAAAGATTGACTGAATAGTCAATTATTATTCTTGTTTCATTTATTAGAGTACGTTTATCTCGACCCTTCAATTTTACTCTAATAAGTATAGTTAGACTTTGAACCTTGATTCGATTTCAATTATTTCCATTGTTTTCGAAGCAAATCGTTGAAGTTCACACAGTTATTGACGGTTTTTGCTAATAATACTATGTGCAGGTTTCTTTCGTCGAGCGTATTAACTATGTTATGATCCCAAACGCACATAATATGGCATCGGAGTTTGGTTTATGAGTTCTATTTAATAACTGTACCGCTACAGATGCTTAGGAGTGAACGAAAGATGTATAGAGATGGATACTATTGGCGCCCTATTGTTTTTTGTAATGACGTTAGTGGTTATCGTAGCCTATGGACACCAACAACATGTCGTTTTAATTTTTTTTTTACTTGTTGCTATTTATAATTCTCGGATTTAATCGTATATAGGTAATCCGCACTCAAATAGTAGATGGCCTTGACTTCGCTCAATATGGCAAAAGATCCTTGCACAGTTAATACACTTTAGCAAATATTGAATGTAAAATTAAATCCTCGCCATAAACCTATTTTTATAGTTAGCCGTGCGACCTTTACTTTTGTACAAAAGGGAATATATCCCGCCCAACTAAACGGACGTGATGAAAGTAATGTTATTCGTCTAGGATTTGTGAGTTCCGCAAATGGGCTTGAAAGCTCTCGCACAGCTCATTTAGTGAGGGGTCTGAAAACATACCTACTGAGCTACACAACGTTCGCTTTACTCATTTCATTTCCTTTGGATTCGAAAAGGATTGAATAACGTTCCCGTGGAATGAGTTTGGCCTATTTTGATGAGATGTCATTTTTTCACACTAGCTTGGCGTGTTATATTGTACCATAAATTTTGATGTCAGCTGCATGACCTAAAACCTTGAAGCAGAAGAGATAAAATATTGAACTTCAACATTAAGGGTAAACCCCTGCGCGTTTTACAAATTTTAGGATAGAGTTATGTAAGAATAACTTGAATAATAATAATAACGATGCGATAATATAATTAATCTAGAGTTTACTATTTAAAAGTTCTAAAGTCAGGAGCTGCCAGACGAATTTAAAAAAAATCCGTGTATGGTAGCCATTCTGATTCCTGTCAAAAAAGAGCTGTCTGTGCGGTGCAAAGAGAGGGTGTCTTACTAGTACATACTTAAAAAAAACTATACTATACAATTTTACTATACATTATGTATATTAAAGCTCATTGTGTCCTTCAAATGTCTGTAACCATGGTTCAGCGAGACTCACTTGAAAGATATTTTATGGTCTGTTTTTTTAGATGAGTCTTATTATTTGGTAAACATACATGTCGTATACCTTGGCACTACTTTTTATGAAAATATTAGTTTTAAGAAATAAAATGAATTAAAGCATCGTTGTTTCACATACGAGTACAACCTCATATAATATTTTTTTTTAAATTGATTTAGTTATTGATAAATGATAGCGAAATGTTCTGAAATACTAGGAAACTTATGAATTCCAATTAAGATTTTTTCCACAATAGAAACGAGCAGAAAGTATTTGCGATTTGTTGAAAGTTTTTGTAAGCTTTTCATCACTTTTAAATAGGTATTCATTGCTGCCTTTATTCAACTTATGTTTTAAGTTGTAATAAGGTTTTGGCTGGCTGCCCAATGGCGGTAAAAGATGGCGAATATATCTAGTACTTTAAATTGTAGTATTATCACCATTATCGTACACATTCCGTACCTTACAATAATAAACTTTTATCTTAGAGAATAAATATTGTTCAATTTTGGTGAACACTGAAAGAACATGGTTCAATCGCTAGCCGATACTCGTAATTAATAGCGTTTTTTTTTGTAAATAGATGACAAACGAACAGACAGAACTGTATTTACAGACAAAAACTAACAATAAGTAAATATCCAGGCTCTCAGGACGTTTTTTAGGGTTCCGTACGAAAAAACAAAAACGGAACCCCTATAGAATCACTAGTGCGTCTAGGAGACCGCCATTCACAGCCAATTTATTCCGAAGCTACTGCACCAAATGACTTGAAATTTGGTACGGTACTCACCAACCACGACCCAAAGACGAAGGTATAAAGTAAACAACAACATTTTGAAAAAAAATTAAATCAAATTCAAACAAAAACGGTTTTGCAAACCGTATCATGTGGTAGGTCAAATGAAAGGACTTGTTGTAAAGAGCTCAAATATATTTTAGCTATAGTTCTAAAATAGATAGTTTTAAAATTATATAACAAAGAACGAAAATTAAAGCCAATAATTTACCATTCCCCCCCCCCCATCTCCGAAACTACTGACGCTAAAATTTAAAAAAATTCAGAGAATAGTTCTTTACTTAAATATTACAGGAAAAACTATAAGAACTCAATGGTCTTAAAAACGGTAAAAATAAATAAAATAGAAAATTGACGGTAAATATACTATAATCAACGTACGGAACACTCTCCAAGCGACTTTAACTCGCACTTGTCAAGTTTATTATCTCTGTTACCTCTCTAAAATATAAAATAAATTGTTCAGTCAAGCGGGACGTTCAGATGCTATGGAACTTTGCACCGTCTACTTCTATAAGATGTTCTGCAACATTGAATTTCACTGCATCAGTCTTTTTGACTGCACCGATGTGTTTATCCGTTGAAAAATAGCCCGTTTCGTAAATGTAGTAAATTTTATAAACTTCCGGGCACTGATATAATATTACATACTTATTTATCACTGGACGAGCGTAGATAAGCTGCAACAATTTATATGCAGCTAAAATATATTGTTCGACATTGTATTTTCTTTTCTTTTCTCTACCATCGTGGTTTTAAAACCCTTTCACATAATAAATCAAAGCTATTGATTGCAGTCTTGGTTTGGTTGTGGCATTAGTATCCTCATTTAGACAAACGCGATGTCTTATTATTATGTCCTAATTCTTGTGTCAAATTGTACTTCTACAGCAGGCTTATTTCGTTGGTGCTTTAACCCCGATGCTCCTGATATTAAAATGTCCTATTTTCATGACATCATACCATTATCCGAAGTAAGGAAACTTCTTGTGTTAAACCCATTAGAGCCCCATTGTAGTTTGGGCCCAACTAAACGAAAAATACGTAAGAAGTTAGTTGACATATACAAAAAGAATTTCTACTAAAATCTGCAAAAAGGGACGTGAAGTATTTTAGAAGTGGTCCTCGTTTCACCTTTGTTACATAAACTGCCAAGTGCCTACCCTGAAACATTATTCGTTTCATTCACTTATTACTTCGTCCTAGATACTTACAGTTTCTTACCTAACATTACCTGTTTACCCAACACATTTCTTACCCTACTACAATCCGAGTATCTTCGGGTGTTTTCCTCCTATAATATTTTTTAACTTTAATGCTATTTTTATGCTATTTATAGCGCAGCGTTCATGGACAGCACATTTTTCTCAGCTATTCAAATAGCTATATCTCAGAATATTTTACCATCTAATTCTAAACCAACATGTATGATATGAAACTTACCGTCTGGCTGAAAAGTGTAAATATCTATATTTACCTAGAAAATTATTTTCTTCTAATGTATACCATTCAATGATAGATTTTTCCATCTCTTTTGAGTCCTTGTAGAAGTTAATGAAATCTAATTGTTATTAAAAGGTACCTAACGCCCCAACTCAGAGTCACTAACGGTTACTTAAATCGCTCCTTAGCATGGAATTTGTACGGTTAATCTTTACTAATGAGCGATTAAAGTAACCGTTAGTGACTCTGAGTTGGGGTGTAAGTATTCTGACGTTAACCTGAATTACCCCTAGATGTTGGTATAACCATGGACGATGTCGGTATCTAAATATGGACAATTCATTTACATTAATTTGATGACTAAAATTCTTGCAAGAATATTTAGGTCATGTTCCGCATTGCGGAAAAATTAATTAATTAAATTAAATTTTTAGGCTTAATTATTATTTTAGTAAAATACACATTTATTTTGTACTAGAATTTAATTAAGTTACGCACCTACGCCTATTAAATATAACGCAAGGGAGTACTATGTCCATGAATATTTGGTTAATTAATAGTTAAATAAAAATTTACACGACTTTCAATAGAAAATGAAAATAAAAAGTTACTAATTAGTTGTTTTCAGTTTAATCTTTAAACATGACTTTATTATAAGGTTAAGTTAAGGTGGTAAGTGATAAGTGAGTCACGAATATCACGAGACTCACGATAAACAAAAATATAATAACGTTTTTTTATCGTGATACATAAAGTTATTATAGGTAAAATACCAGCTACGTATCACGTTCCATCGTACCTATCACGAACTAGAGTTTGCTAGAGCAAACTTAAAAGATTGACTAGTCATCTCACGTGATCTTTATGTAAAAACTCCAAGGTTTAAAATCCACTGTCAGGAGCATAGATACGAGCGAGAGGTACGTATATTCATAGATATAAATTCGTCCTGCAGTGCTGTTAGGGTTGCTAGATAGTGAGATTGACTCACCCAACATTTATGAGTTCCGACGACTGGCTTCTAGTATGATAAATTGTAATTTTGGCAGCAATTATTCAGTTTAATGTAGAACAGAACGATGCGTTTCATTAAGTAAAATACTTGTAGCAAAGTAAGTTAATTCATTTTGTTTAACTCAGTTCGTTAGAATTTAAGTAATTGACGACCCTGTAGCCTAGACCTTGCCTGCCAAGCGAGGGGTCCTGGGTTCGATTCCCAGCCGTGGCAGATATTTAGGTGACAGATAAATATCTGTACTCGGGTCATGGGTGTTATTGTAATGTGATATAATTATTATGTGTCGTCCATCCCACCCGCGACACAGATAAAACCTACTGCGGTGGTATGAGTGTGTAAGCGTTATTATTATTGATGTGAAACATCTTTACGCGAGGGGTAAACCTGATTTTAGACTTGGCGATCGTGGCGACGCATTTCGATGTTTCACATCTGTCAGCCGTCCCATGACAGCTGTTCTTTTTTGTTTTATTGATTAATT
The DNA here is from genome assembly GCA_951805285.1 of Thymelicus acteon. Lineage (NCBI taxonomy): Eukaryota > Metazoa > Arthropoda > Insecta > Lepidoptera > Hesperiidae > Thymelicus > Thymelicus acteon. Next base: position 14,118,108 of record OX638213.1, on the reverse strand, counting down.
TTCTAGGTTTATTTTAAACTTAACACGAGCATTTTGCTTATTATAATTAACTTAAAATCCCGATAATTTGAAAAGCTTCCCAGATTTTGAGCATACCGCATTGTATTCCGGCATTTGACCTGGCAACCCTGTGTGAAGCCCGTTTCGCCTTTAACGTTTGCCTCAATAATGTGGTTGTTATACTAGAGCCTTTATTGCTTTTATTCCGGTCCATGTCTTGAGCTATCTGTGTGCATAGCTTGGTAGATGGAATGTGGAGGAGGAATGTAATGTGATTGCATATCGTATGGGAGAAGTTTGTTCTAAGGTGCATTTTAAAATTACGTCGAGAAGGTTCGTCCCGGCCTCATCGCGTTAAGTTTTGGAATTCTTTCTGATACCTTCCTACTTTTGAAGTTATACTTCTTTAGGCGCATTATGAAATAAATGGAAAAAATGATGAGAGTGAAATTTTAAGATTTGTAACACGTCCGTGTTGACACAAAAGCGCCGGTTACGAAAAACGGCATGCGCGTTTTTAAAAACGCTCGTTTTGTAAAAATTATTATTATTATATTTATTTATTATATTTTTTTTATAATATTCTTAGAATATTGTTTTTTTTTAGTAAAAAAGTATAACTTCTCACGCGCGTACAAAAGTACACGCACCCTTTTTTATTAAGTACTACCGCTCTGCCTGCGGCTTTGCCCGCGTTTACCGAGATAATAAGTACCCTTTATCTTATTCCAGGCCAGGCCATGGTCTACTTGAGAGCTAAATTTTATGAAAATCAGTTTGATGGATTTTGCGTAAAAAGAGTAACGAACATCCTTACAAACTTTAACGTAGGATTTAGACAAGAAACATTAGTTATTTTAACTGTTGGGATTGCCGCGATTAAAAAAATTCTGATAGTGATTTTTAAACTGCAACAATTATACCATATTGCTAAGTAAAGATGAAAACATGATTAAAAACCAATATCATTATAAAACACATAAATGAAAATGTATTCAAATTGATTTTATTCACTTAATCACAGAGATGATGACGTAATTTTTTGCTTCCCCAAACTGTTGTGTCATGACCAAAATGATTTATAACGGAGGACAAGAAACGCAAAAAGAACTCCGCATAAAAGTATATTTAAAAAATACTACACAATTGATTACCCAAAAATGTTATCTTTATTTGGATAACATTTATGTTATTATATTTATACATTAATACATCCTTGTTAGAAAAATATTGTAATGTATTGTTCTTAATAAGAACTCCTATATTTCTTTTAAGTCGGGTAAAAATTACTGCATAATAAAATCAACAATTTTACCTACACACTACCAATAAAATAGTTTGCGAGGATGTGCATTAATTAAATTAACCGATTTCAATAATAAATATTTCATCATCATCTGTTCAATGGTATTATCATTTTTAACCGACTTTAAAAAAAGGAGGAGGTTCTCAATTCGACTGTATTTTTTTATGTTTGTTACCTCAGAACTTTCGACTGGGTGAACCGATTTCGATGATTCTTTTTTAATCGAAAGCAGGTGCTTGTCATGTGGTCTCACATAAATTTTAACGGGATCTGACAAGTAGTTTTTGAGTAATTTTGAAGTCAGTTTTTTTTTGTTAGTAAAATTTAGATTATAAATGTGTACTCTGTATTGATAGGGGAACCTACATTTTTTTCAGTGCGGTGCTAGCTTTCTAATATACATATAACTGCATCTATCAGTGGCTTTCTCGTTTTAAAATAAAACGTATCGTTCCATGAAATTTAAGGATTTGTTAGGTATTCCATAGCTTTCAAAGTTAGGAACCGCTGATACAAATATCTGCCCCGCCGAGAATAGGACTACGCCCTATGCGCTTCAGGGTTATCTACTAAAAACATTGTTTTTTATTATTAAAATGAAATTAATCGTTTTGCAATGTCATCACGCTAACTTACAACTCATGCTTTTTGCTACGGGTACGTTCCATTTGCAACCAACCAATCCGCCCATAGAACTTGAGTGAGAAGTTTCTTAATCCAACATTAGTAGATTAACGGTCTTCACAAACTTTGCCTTTGATCAAAACCACAAGATAGCGTGACGTGAATTATGGGTGTACTAATTATTTTCTTGCCAAACATAATGCAAGGCATAGCAGGACGGATCGGAATGAAGATTCATTATTGTGATTTCAAGGATAATTCTGATAAATAACACTATCATTGTTAACTTGTTACAATGCGAAATATATTGGAAATGTAAAATATTGGATAGATAATCTATAGCGACTTAAAATATTTGACATCTGCAGTATTAGAAAATAGAATCTATACTTGTGACGTCATATTATCTGACTCAATAATGTTTACTAGCTTTTGATTATGGAACACTACATCTAGAGTTACCCTGAAGCGAGTTTAATACGTCATATGTTTAATATATACTTGGGAGAGATATAAAAATATAGTACTCATGAAAGCAGATTAGGAGTTGTAATTCGCTGGATGTCACTGTCTTGCTCAGCGTTTTCAACACTAACGATCTCGTATTCAGCAGGACATAAACTAAACCTTCCGTGATTTTATATTAATCCATACTGAGTATATTAATATTAACCCCAATACGGCTAAATACTAGGTGGTACCTACTAGTCACACATTTTACTTCCCATTGTACCCCTATAAGGATTGAATTTTCAAAAATCTTTTCTTATTGTTCCCTCACACTACACAGGGAACCCCTGTACATGGTTTCATACACCTAGATCTACTGGTGCAGGGTGTTGTACATCAGTTAGCTAACATTTACGTTTACCATGGTCACACTGTCAACTTTCCGTCGTCCTTAGTACTTAGGTATTCGTTAGGTTTATCCGTCATTAGTATCTGTCAAATGTTGACTGTGTTTTTGCAATAGCAGTCACCCACCTAACCACCGAACACACATAGTTACTTAACTCGTTCCATCACCGATGACAAAAGCTGGCTAGAAGCACTTTTAAAAAGCTGTAAATCATCGTTGCGACTTTAGACCTCTTAAGTGTTACGTGTCACTTTTGGCAAAATATTTTTTTACGTCAAACCATTCTACATTTTAAAGCACTGTCGAATTTAAAAACTCTCACGTTTCCATCGTAATTTATTCACCAAATTCAAAATCATCTATGTGCTTGCTAAGCAAAAGTTCATCGATTTTTATCGATTTTCTCAAAAAGCTGATATTTTACACATAAGAGGTCTTAAATAATGTTTCACGTAGTTTGAAAAGGCGCACGGTGCGGCAGCGCTCCTATCATTTATTATTTTCAATGGCCTATGTTTTAACAATATGGCTGATGTGAGTTACTTAGGTAGCGTGACGTCACGAAGTGTCCGTCCGTCGGCGTCGTAACTCGTAATACATTACAATTTATGACGTTTGGTGACGTTGATCCGTAATGGTTCCCTTGTTACTGTAGTGTATTTGCTATGCAAATGATGAAATATACGCTATGCAAATTACGTAGTGGCCTGATTGAACTATTTAATCCAGCTATACTCAACGTGCGGCCCGCTTTTGTAGTTGGCCCATTTGAAGTTAATTTATTTTATAATAATCGCGAAAATGTAAGAAATCAATGCCAATTTATTTATTTGTTCTGTGGCCCCTGACATCATGACTTACACGTGTTTGTGGCCCGTATGAAAAAGGGGTTGATTACCATTGAAGTATATCTAATGTCATAGAACAGACATCTCGAACAAAATGTATGTTCCGCCGGGAGGTTCTATTTTCAAAATTGAGCCCCTGTTCTCCTTTCAAAATTGAACGAATCCATTGAAAATTGAAGCCGATCGGCGCCAATTCATTGAGACATACATTGTGTTCGCGGTGTCGGATCTATATGCTAGTAATAATACTTCAATGTTTATTACCACTGATTTAATCGTAGCGTTTGCATGAAAATTGTTCTGGACCTACTTTTAAGTTTATTCCACAACAAACAGTCAAGATAAGGAACTCAATTCGTAACCTGATTGTAAAGTAGCATTTAAGATTATAATGCTCGAAGATTCGTACCTATCTCTTCTTTGGACTGCAATTTTAATTCTATTCTGAGATTTTCCCACGTTCCCATGTCCCGTTTTTAAACTTAAGGATTCAATTTCCTAAAGCCAAGTGAGATTAGTTTACTAGTTAAAACTATTTGTATTGTATCTCTACCAACTATTCTGAAAATGAGGTCATTCGTAAAACGTTATCTTGAAAAGAGATAAAACTTGCTCCGAAGTTTTTCAATCTCATCTTTAACTAAAGTTCCATTTATTGAATACTGTCCTCTTTTTTGACTTTTGTGTAAATAACCTTATTACTCCGCGTGTGTTCGGTAGAAACCCTCCATTATAACTTTAATCGTTTGAACTATTGGTGACAGAAATGTTCATAAAAAATAAAAATAATAGTAAAGCTCGCATTACCAACAATCTCTAAACAAAATGAATTGAAAGTTTTTTGCGTTCTTTCTGCAAAATGGTAAATGAATTATGAAACAGTTGACATTGTGTAATAAAGAAATACGAAGTATAAAATAATCACGCACTGAATCAGAAATGAAGTGTTTTAATTCTGAAACTAGATGGCGCTGTACACATTTTGGATTTATTTGAGTGACAGTGTCAGAGTCAGAAACTATATCCGACAAGATTTAAATTCCAATTTTTAAATTTTGAAACACCAAAGCTTTGCAAGTACAAAGTAAATGAAGTGTGCAGCCTACATTCTATAGCGGGTTCTGCAGAAATATTGGCATTTAAACAAGGGCATAGCTACCGCCGTATCAGCCGTATCAATTACTTACGGGGCCCCCAGCGTACAGGGGCCCCAAATAACACTCCTAAAAAAAGCTCGCCAGCGGCCTACGACCGCTACAGTTGGAACTCCTTTTATATTTGACAGCAGACGTTGACGGGGCTTCACAACAAATATTGATATGGGGCCTCCATAGGGCTAGCTACGCCACTGCATTTAAACAACAAGAAATAGGTATATGACCCGGCAGTACCTATCTAGCGATGCATAAGAGGCCTTGCCAATTTTTTTTGATGATATTTAAATAAAAAATGGTTGTCTGTAAAGTCGGTTTACGGACGGTAGTTTAACGTGACAACGTCATGACAAAGCTCTGCTCCGCTCCACTCCACTCAACTACGATCGCCTAAGGCTCGCCTACGGCATCGGCTACGATGCGCCGATCGTAGCCGTTTGTTCCTCTCTCTCGCTTTTGCCGCTCTCTCGCTCGCGGAACGCTACATTTTTTCGTGCGTGCGCCCGGCGTTCATCGTTTTAATAGACGTTATCACGTCAAAATAAGATGTTATATTTTACCTGTAGCTACCAAGACATGATAAAACGTTGGGTTTGGTACTCTGTTAAGATTAAGCTGGATGACATTTGACCCAGAGGGATGGTTATTGCTTCGAGTATTATGCAGCAGGGCAAATCATGAGCAAGATACTCCGATTTGGACTCTAGGACCATAAGGAACTCTATCCCTCTATTAATAAATTTAAACTTCGGCTCGCTTACAGTAGCCATTGTTTTAAGCTAAGATACTTACCAGTAAATGGCAAAGTACTTGGTAACTCTCAACTGGGTAACAAAGCATTGTTTGCCTAACTTCGATAGCTTGTGCTGTTACTTAGAAAATTCTAGAAATTAATTAAGATAAATACCTATTCACAACACGTATGAAGGTGATGTAGATAAAAAAGGATTAATATTGTCAGAGATGTAAGTAACATTTTCTGTGTTGTGCCCACAATCAACGCCACATCAAAGCTATTAACTAATGGAAACATGGGCAACCGTATGTAGACATATATATGTCGGCGTATAGTAAAATAAGTTCTTAGTAATCTATCAAAATTAAAAAAAGGAGACTTGACATTACGGTAGACAGATAGGTATAGGATCGCGAAACCAAAGAAAATCTAAATAACGTTGAATTCATGAAACCGGGTGTTATCAGGCAATAAACGAAGAGTATCCTTGTGCCTGTCGAACAGTGTGTTTTATTTAGTATCCTGGCAGTCCTGACATATAACTACGCCCACAGAGAGAGATCTATGTTCATAGTACTGAAGTGTTCTTTGATACATGGTTTACAGAGATGATCTGAACATACGAAAGCATACACTCCATTCTAGCCTTCTACGATATCAGGCGTGGGATAAAAAACCCAGATTGTAAAACAGTTTTGATGAGAATCTGAGAAATACATGTCGGAAAATAAATGACGGACAAAACAGTTCGGATGACATTTAAAATAAACTTGAAGGAAAATTTTATAAAGAGAAACGATACAAAATCAATGAAACATAAAGGAGATGATGAGATCATGGAGTGTGATACTGAAGTTGGGCTTTATCTAAAAATCCACCGCACATTGGTACTTATGACTAAAATCCGAGAAATAAATGGAAATGAGCATTTGGTTTCAGGTTTTTCACGAAAGGAATACAAGATAAGTAGCTTCAGTGAATATGATGTTCGATATCATGCAACTGAGAGTATAAATCTTAAATGTTTCAGTTAAGGAAAACGGCGAGATTTGAATCTGTGAGTGTGGAGCGAGGCTGGTTTCTGCCAAATTGCAACGGGTTGTTGATGCTTCTGCCGGCGCTGTTGCGAGCGCTGTGTCCTGTGCTGATTACTGAGTTGACCTGTGCATGGTCGAGCCCCGGCATGATTGGCATAAAGCTTTAACATTTCATTTACTTTTAGAGAACTGAATATTCATTAACTAATGATAATTCTGCTAAGGTTGGTGAAAGTTGCAATTGTAACATGGTATTCTTCTGGTTCAGTACACCGTTAAATATAACGCAACAGAAAGACCAACCTATTTGTGATGCTACGTTATACAAGATGTTCACCAGTGATCAAATGGCCACGTCACTTTAGCATATGCATCTAATCCTATCATTACTTACATTCTGATTTTGAACAGTCATGGTCAGGTAGATGCATTGATTATAACGGTAGCGTTTCCTACGTAGTTGAGGAACTTCTAGCTCTTTTGTAAGATTGATATTGATTTGTTTATTGGCAACTTTAATGATCGCGCGCAATCACACATTGTGCATTATTGCAAAGTAGACTGAATGGTAACTTAATATCTTCAATTGATGAGCAACGGTAACCGCATATTTGGATGGTAACATTATTACATTTCGTGTTTTGCCTGGATAATTTTATGATAATATTTTGATAGTTCTTGGGTTGGTGCAAAATTGTCATCAAGGTTTGTTATGACATATTACGTCTTGACGTAAGTATTATAATCTATCGAAGTGACAACTGATGACAATTTTATTATGATGAAAAAGAAATTTTGAAATGTCGTGTTGACTACAGACCACTCTTCTACAGACTTACTCACTTCAACAGAGTTGAATTTGAAATGTTATGTTCGATTCATACTACAGATATAGTTGAGGATTATAGATGATCTAATTAGGGTTAGATTAAATGTGATAAGATGTAATGAAAGCAATCAGATCAAGGTGGGTCCTAAGTTCAAAAACTCATTTTAAATAATTGCGTTTCTTACTTTCTCGCAGATGGTCAATGCTGTTTCTTAAATTCTAAGAAGGCAAAATGTTGAAACAGGATTTGTTGGTACGATGACGAGATGAGTTGTTGATGCGACATCAAGTTATAAAGTTATCCATCTTTTTGTCAATGCAAAAGTAAATTGAATAATTGATGTGGTGCTGATGATTATTTGTTGATTGAATTGAAATTAAATGTGTAATCGATGAGTTAGAATGAAGGAAAGAAATGTTTAATTCTACGCTACTACCGAATTTATAGACACCAGATATTAGATCATATTCTTTAGATAAATTGATAGATGTTATTCACCGAGTACAGTTTGTGTCCGAATGGACGTCACTTGCAGTGGCAGAGTATGTAAACGTAATGAGCGGTAACTTTTGTTTGCCTTTATGATGCAAGTTTACTTGAGGATGGTTCGACAAATTACCCATGCTAATTAATTAAACTAAATTAAATTAAATTATATTACTTTATTTAGTGAACACCAACATAATACAAACCATTTACAGAAAATAAACAATAGGTAAGAACTGAAGCAAGATAAGTGTTATTTTAAAGGTATAGACTACATGGCCGTTTTCTTGGTGGTCATGCAACTAAGGCGAGTTAACAGTAAGATAATAACATTGATAATAACAAAAATGATAATAATAGTATTGAATTGAAAATTAGAGTGCATCTGAAGAAATTAAATTAATTAAAGCCTTTCGAAACTTGCGAATTTCACTTGTGAATAAGTCAATGTCATCATTATTAGAAATATTCCTAATTATGCGAATAATTCTAGTAAGTGGTACTTTTTTCGAGGTTAAAATAACATTGTGCATTATTGAGAATTCTGAACCATGATGATCTAGGTAATTTGGATGGAACGAAAAAGTTGAGTTGAGAGAAAATATTAGGAGCGTCAAGTAATCCATTGGCAAGCTTGTAAAGAAACGAGAGGTCATTCGTGTTCGATTCGATAGTGACATCTTAAAGTGATTTAATTATCTGCGTAGCTTGGAATAGTTTTGCCCAAATTGTATGGGAATGTAAGATGCCATGAGAAGCGTTTCTGAGCACTTTCGAGTCTCTTGGAATACACATCATCCACATCAATCCGTATGGATTCTAAACAGCACTGCGGTGCTCCAAACCACTGCGGACCAATAAGTTTAGCTTAGCTTAAATTAAGTTAGGATGATAGGTTAGGGTAGGTTACATATCTCTCCGGCTTCCTGTGGCCGCATGGATGAGACGAAGGTCTTTCCACACGTTAAAAAAGGGTAGGTTAGGTAAGGTAAAAAAAGGTTAGGTAAGTCTAGGTTAGAGTTATAATCTGTTATGTTATGAGAGAAATTGTTTAACCAGTATGCTTAGTTGAAGTCGTATTAAGCGTGGCTTAATAAGGTCTCTTTATCTGTAACAGCTGTGACTGTTTAAATTGTCTGAAGGTCAAATGGTTATAGTAGATATCAGTGCGGCCTATCGCATGATGGTGATGAGGCAGTTGGGCCAACACGATGCTTAGCGACACATGGGGTGGGAACGCTTGGTATAAGCGTGTCCTGTGTGGTGCGACAACGCTCAATGGAGTCGTTGGTGGTTCAGGAAGGGTCGATGTTGTGTGTACTAAGCAAAGTGATTAATTTGTTGACTTAAGAGTAATTTGATGATGTTCTTAGTTTTCAGTTTAATGATGATGATCAACCTTCAGCCATTTTTCTGTGTGTTGAACTGTGACATAATGTGTACAAATCCAGGTATGATAGTAGTTTAAACTGTTTAAATACTGGTTGGACAATAACAAAAGTGTTGAATACTGATTGGTAAAAGCGGTTTAAAATATTTTGAAGTTTATTTTGAAGGAATTATGATGATATAATATTAGGATTTGATGTGATGTTACTTGTGGTTTACGTTGAAAATTGAGCAGTATAGATGAGAGACGAGAATTTATAACGCCTTTCGATTAATTTATTGAGGAATGAGTTAGGAATGAGTTTCTTGTTTATTGAACATAGTTGATATTCGAGTTGTGAAATTTTATCTGGGATTATGAGCACACACACAAAAACATACACACACATACACTTCCCTTACTTCATGAAGTCAGAATAGCCGAACGAAATACTGTGTTGATATTGTCTTTACAGAATGGTCACACGAGGACGTGTGAGTCGTCAGCAATGGCCGACAATGAGTCAAACGAACGAGATTCTTTGATTCGATGATGACACCGCGACCCCGACGTACCAAACGACCGACGCGCGACGTAAAGATTTTTTTAAACCGTACAAATAATAATTTGGTAGTTCCGTAACAAAAAGAAAGTGTTGTTATGGAGTTTCTTGCGCTGCTTCTTCTCCATAACGAAAACACATTGCGAAGCAGTGGTTGTGCTAAAAAATGAACTGATGCTATTATTGCGGGATTTCGGGCAAACAGCTTTCGACAAAGAGCTTTGTTGTAACTTTTGGCAGTAAAGTAAAGGAAAGTTAATAAGACTGCCTGTAAGTCATGTACCAGTCGAATTTGATTTTAATAATGAGCTTGTTGATGAAGTAAGAAAACATGGGAACTCGAGTCAGTAACTTTGCAGCACCAGTGGCAATTATGTAGTCGTAGCCCGTTGGAAATCGGTGTCTCTTGGGGCAGCACAAGTAGTCCGTGGGTGCGCGATGCGCGTTTTGCTCTGGTGAAGGTGGCGTTGTTCACTTGGTGGGTATGCGTATGGCACCAGTGGAGATTATTTGTTGGCTTTGAAAGCCGTGGGGATTGAGGGACTCACTCGAGATTCAGAGATCGTTCAGAATTTTTGTTGTTACTTTTGATAGTTGAAGTTTACGACTATGGTACGTGGCTCAGGTTAATTAATTCAAATTCGTAATGATTTTTGAAGATCTTGTTTTATGTTACGTTCGTTCAAAATGACGCGATTTCGTACGATTCACACACGAGGACGTGTGTCTTGTCAGAATGGCCGTGTCGGCGTATAGTAAAATAAGTTCTTAGTAATCTATCAAAATTAAAAAAAGGAGACTTGACATTACGGTAGACAGATAGGTATAGGATCGCGAAACCAAAGAAAATCTAAATAACGTTGAATTCATGAAACCGGGTGTTATCAGGCAATAAACGAAGAGTATCCTTGTGCCTGTCGAACAGTGTGTTTTATTTAGTATCCTGGCAGTCCTGACATATAACTACGCCCACAGAGAGAGATCTATGTTCATAGTACTGAAGTGTTCTTTGATACATGGTTTACAGAGATGATCTGAACATACGAAAGCATACACTCCATTCTAGCCTTCTACGATATATATATAGGTACAGTACCTACAATCGTACATAGTATAGTGTGGATAAAGAAGTACCTAATAACTCTTTAGTGTTTTTCTGTTTGATGTTATTCTATGCCGCTCTAAAAGATATTACAATGTCATATTAAAGTCTCTTGGTTCAATAACAACTACAGCTTATCTATTTTGTATATTATTTACCTATTTATTGGGCCTTGAAAATGTTATCACAATAATAAAAAATCTGTTAAGCATTGGTTAAATATACTATCTCTAAACACCACCACTACATCATCTACACCAATCCGCACTGGAGCAGCGTGGTGGAGTATGCACTAGACCTCTTCAAGAGGAGAGACCCGTCCTCAGTAGTAGTGCGCCGTTATTAGGTTGAAGTATTGTCTTCAACCAATACAATCCAACCTGACTGGCTGGATGGTAAGTGGCAATCTAATCTTGGGTGGATAAAAGCACTTTGTGAAAGCCTACTCACTCTTGTACTCCTCATGCATGACCGGGGGCAATTAAAATGCCATGCTAGCTACTATAAAACCCTCTTTATATAATCCACCGTGATATATATTCCCATACTTACAGCACGCGTAATGTGTCACTTACAGCGAGCTAACTTTAAACAATGCTGATCCCAGATTGTTTTTGGCCAGCAACGCATCGGTCATGCTTTTTGTGTTATTGATTGTCATGGATAACGGTAAACATTTAACGATCAAGTGATTAACTTATCAGTCCGGTCAATTTAGACCAAAAATGATAGCGAAGGTGCATAAATTACCAAAAAGCTGAAAATCAGTAAGATTGTTCAAAACATAATTATAAATAAAAATTTTAAGTTCCCCATCATTCCCGTGTATGGAAAAAAATATTTAAGGTCAAAGGTCAAAAAAATGAGTTTTTTGCGATTTTCAGCAAAACGGTAACTTTTATCATAAAGTACCCCAGACAAAAATTGTAGATCATAAAATTATCTATAAAAATGTATCAATACTTTTATTCCTACGAGCCACCGTTTCTGAGATATAAGGATTCAAAAAGTTGTAAGTTTTTATCGTCATAATAATTATGCACACGTTTACCCTGCTACCTCATGGTAGCGTACTTAGCGTGTTTTTGAATCGTTATATCTCAGAAACGGTGGCTCGTAGGAAAAAAAGTATTGATATATTTTTATAGATAATTTTATGATCTACAATTTTTGTCTGGGATACTTTATGATAAAACTTACCGTTTTGCTGAAAATCGCGAAAAACTCATTTTTTTTGACCTTTGACTTCGATGGGGAACTTAAAAATTTTATTTATAATTATGTTTTGAACAATCTTACTGATTTTCAGCTTGTTGAGAATTTATGCACCTTCGAATGTCTAAATTGACCGGACTATAGCGTAATTTATCGCACATATCTTTTACATTATAATTTGTTCATTCGTCTTTTAACCAATATTTGCAATATTTGACTTCCCTAAGGTATTTGTTTTTTTTTCATAAATAATATTATTATATTGGTAAAGCGGCTACTCAAATCGTAATTTAGTATTCAGAATGCGACTAAGGCATTCCTTACCTTATAGTTAAATCAATCTTATGCCGTATTGAATCTCACATACTAAATAAGTTAAATTTTTAACCCCCGACGCATAGGGGTGTTAAAAGATTGACGTGTCTTAAGATCGATTTATACATAGCGTGGACGGGACGGGGACGGGACGTAGATGGTGCATAAATATACATGCGTGCCCCATTCCCTTCCCGTGCGTGCCTCCGTGGCGTATGCGCTATCGTTTACATTTTCTATGAAACGATGTTTCCAAAACTTCACGTCCCGTCCCGTCCTCGTCCCGTCCACATTATGTATGCATCGATCTTAAGTGTATTTGTATTTATTTATTGCTTTCATGTATATACATTTACAGATGGCAGCGGCATCGTAGCTCCTAAACGAATGGACCGATTATGATGCGGTTTTTTATTTGAAAGTTGACGTGATCGAGATGGTTCTTAGCTGTATTTGGAACTAGGTGACCCGGCAGACATACACTGCAGAACACTGCAACATGTTTTGTATTTATATAATAAAAAAATATTTCTAATCATAATCAAATGCCTACAGCCTTTGTCTCCCAGAAATAATGTAGCATTATATTGGTGAAATAACTTTTGAAATCGGTCCAGTAGTTTTTGAGTTTATTCATTACTTCTTTATAATATTAATTTAGAAGATAAAACTGTCGGGGGTGTTTTAAGTGCATAGATATTGTTCACGCAATTATTGTTTTTCTGGCGTGGTTTGAGGTTGTCTACAAAATCTGCGGTTGGTGGGCAGTGAGTTGTGCGCGGACACAAAACGTCACTCAAGAAAGAAAAAATAAGCTGTCAAGTTCGGTCTCGGCAAGCGAACATTTTCGGTTTTCGGTTACGGATTAAACTAAAGATAAAAATCAATTTACGGCTTTAATAGAAGAGATAATACGGTGCAGTGACGGAGTACAGAAGAAGTACCTTCCGATCAACAACGTCGGCTCCAGCCTCCAGCCAAGGTGAGTGGATACCCTTTTACTGTGTTGGGGAGACAATATTTGCGTTGAACAGATATGTAAATAGAGAAACTAGGATCAGTCCAACTCTACCAATTTTGCTATCGAAGGCATCATTACCCAAACATTTTCTTGGTCCATCGAGTCGGATTAGTTTTTCGTAAGAAATTTACATAGTTCAACGTTGACGGCGGCGGACATTTTGTTGTTTAAACGGTTACTCGGTCTATCTGTCTTTGAGGTTTGGTTTTCGGATTCAAAATGGCAAAAGTTTTTGAAAATAAATTTAAAATTAAATATGATTGGTTCCAAAATACGCTTAAAATGTTAGATGATAAAACAATATTGTCATCTGTTATGTCGGCTCGGGTTCGTAAAGTGGAGGATTATTATTCAAAATTAACCGAGGCATACGAGGGCATATTGAATTTTTGTTCGGATGACATGGATGTCATTAGTAGATACGATGATAAATACAAATTAGCAACCGATGTTTATGATCGGGTGAATGCAATTTCAGCGGCTTATACGGGCTCAGGTGGTACTCATGCTACTAGTGAGACGGCTTCTTCATCTGCACCACGTCTACCTCGGATTAATTTAACTACGTTCGATGGGGACGTATTTTCTTGGACGAGTTTTATTAGTTTATTTACTTCTCTGGTTTTAAGCAGAAAGGATATTTCGAAAACGGAAAAATTTCATTACCTATTTTCACATGTAGAAAAGGAACCGCGATCACTAATAAAACACTTACCAATGGACGACGGGTCCTTAGATACGGGCATGGAAATATTAAAGGGTCGTTATGAGAATAAACGGTTGCTGGCGGATTCTCACATATCTAGAATTTTATACCTACCAGTTTTGAATAAGGTCGTAGGCTTGCGGTCTCAAATACTTAATCCTTTATTGGAATCTTCTCGGGCGTTAAAAAATCTTGGTTTGCCTACGGATGAATGGAGCTACATGTTGTTGTACATTGGCCTTACGAAGTTGCCTATAGAAATTAAAACTCGTTTTGAACAGCAGCACGGTGGTAATAATTCCGATTTCCCTACATTTGATCAGCTGACGGGGTTTCTTCAGAACGAGTGTAGGTTAATTGACACGGCTACGACGGGAGAGGTTATCGGCTACGGTGTAACCAGGAAGGCTACGCGGAATGTACATGTCGTAGATGCTAATAATTCCTATTCGGCGGATCGCGGTAATACTTCAAACAATAATAGCAATCGGTGTACTTATTGCGATGTTTCCGGTCATTCGGTTAAGGATTGCTATAAATTCATTAAATTAACAATAACCGATCGCAAGGATTTCGTTAGGAGCAACGCCTTGTGTTTTCGATGCTTCGGGAAGCATATAGCTTCATCTTGTAAACACAATGTACCATGTACGAGCTGTGGCAACACGGGCCATAATAAATTAATTTGTGGGAGGTACATTGCGCGTCATAACTCTCCCAACAATAATCGGTCGGACACTCGCCAAGCTATGGTCGCTACATCACATGATAACGGTGGCTACGGCAATGGAAGGCGTTCACCTGTTACCAATCGGCCTATGCGCACGAGTTCTTATCACAATAGGAGCTCACCCGCTCGTTCGGTACGGGACAGCCGCTCACCGCCACATGGTAATCATAATGAAGCCGGTGAGAGGTTTAATCATAATTATTCACGTCGCTCGGGTTGTTTACGTGATCGGGATCGGGATAATCGGACGATGCTACCGGCAAGCCCCGCGCATTCTCGGCAATCACAATAGCAATTAATTAATAGTAATGTCGCCTCTTTACCTCGGTTAGCGGACAACGTAATTTTGCCTACGGTTATTATAGATGTTAAATCAATGCACGGTAATTTTTATAAGGCACGGGCGTTACTGGATCTAGGTTCACAAGTCACAATCATACGGAGTGATCTTGTTACGAGGTTAGGTTTGAAGCGACATTACTCTCATACACCATTAGTGGGCATCGGCGGGGTTCAAAATAGTAATAGTCAACATATTGTTATGTTTAATTTTAAACCGGAAAATTCGGATCAACCTCTTTTATCGGTTACGGCGGCTGTTATAAAAAATCTCACAAATTATTTAACAAAACATTTGGATACATTGAATAATTCAAAAATTAAGTTAGCGGACGATGGTTCATATCGTAGTCAAATAGATATTATTTTCGGTTGTGATATTCTCGGTCAAATAATTAACGGCAAAAAATTGAGTTAGGTTCGGGAGGGCCCTATGCCATGGGTACCATTTTTAATTTTGCTATTTTTGGTCCGGTGCCGTCAAATAATTCCGACGTCACAATGTCAAATAATAGTTATTACTCGGGGGTGACGTTGGTAGAAGCGGTTGAACGGTTTTGGCGTTCTGAGGAACCACCTTTAAAAATAAAGGATCCGGCGGATATAGAGTGTGAGAGCTTATTTTCATCAACCACGGTACGCGGTTGGGACGGCAAGTATACGGTTCGGTTGCCACTGGTTCCTGGTCACCAACGGCTCGGTGACTCCAGACAAACGGCATTAAAACGATTTATGTCTATGGAGCGGAGAATGCAACGGCAACCTGATTTTAGAGAAAAATATGAACAGTTTATGTCAGAATATATTAGTCTCGGTCATATGAAACTTTCTAATTTTGATTTTAACTCTGGCGCGGAACATTATTTTCTCGCACATCATGGGGTTTTTAAAAAATCAGGGGACGTAGATAAAATACGTGTTGTTTTCGATGGCAGTGTACAGACAGAAAATAGTTATGTTGACGATCTCACGGGTGGCGCGGACACGTTGAGTGAGGCGCAGGAGCTCAAAAATGAGTTGATTGCACTCATGAGTACTGCGGGGTATGAGTTACGGAAATGGTCATCTAACGTACCGGAACTTTTAACGGATTTACCTTCGGACTTCTTAGAAACGCCTCGGACGTTCGAAAATTTGGACGGCGCTTCGTTTATTAAGGTGTTAGGTATTCAATGGAATCCTCAAACGGATAGCTTTACATACCGGATAAATTTATCTAATAACACGGACGGGACGATTACACGACGATCTATTTTATCCATAGCGGCCCGGTTATATGATCCGCTCGGCTGGGTGTGTGCTGTTGTGTTTAGAATTAAATTATTACTTCAACGGTTATTAACTAATGACGGCGATTCTCGGAAAGTTGAATGGGATACACCAGCTCCCGTAGATATTGTAAACGAATGGAACGATATTTTGTCGGATTTAACGATCTTACAGCGATTATCTATACCTAGGTGTATGAAAACAATCGGTGCGGGAAGTTATTCATTACACGGCTTTTGCGACGGTTCGTCTGTAGGGTACGCGGCGGCGGTGTACATTCGGTCGGAGGACGTCGACGGCGATGTGACGGTGCGGCTACTCATCGCCAAGTCGCGCGTCGCTCCGTTAAAGACGAAGCAAACTATTCCCAAGTTGGAATTGAACGGCGCAGCGCTTCTCACAACGCTTGTCAATCACGTTGTTACTTCCTTGCAAGATAACATACTTTTAAATGACGTGGTTTGTTGGTGCGACAGCACAATTGTGTTGGCGTGGTTGCGGACGTCTCCACATCGGTTACAAGTTTTTGAAGGGAATCGGGTTTCACAAATAAATTCATCGGCGGTTTCTATTACATGGCGGCACGTTCCCAGTGACATGAATTGCGCAGATGTGGCGTTGCGCGGCGCGAGCGCCTCGGAGTTGCTGGACCACCAGTTGTGGTGGGGGCCGCAGTGGTTGCGCGACCCGGACTGCTGGCCACGGGAGTGTAAGGACTTACCAGTACATAATAGTTTATTACCTGGGTTACGGGCTAAAGTTTGTAATGTTAATATTTTGGATTCAGATTTTAATTCATTAGAACGTTATAGCTCATTTGAAAAATTAGTAAATGTTACAGCCTACATTTTGCGGTTTATTAATCGCTTAAAGAATAAAATACACTCGGTCGGCGACCTTACGGTCTCGGAACGTAGGAAGACTATATCATATTTGATTCGGTTCACACAGGCTTCTTATTTTGCTGAAGAAATAGCGGCTATTAAATCTGAGCAACCTATTAAGTCTTCATTACGGCGGTTAAATTTATTTATTGATGATGATAACTTGTTACGTGTAGGCGGTCGGATAGGCGCCTCAGAGTTGCCTTATGATTCACGGTATCCTATTTTAATCCCAGGAAAGAGTCACTTTACGGAACTATTGGTAACTCACTATCACAAGGTGCATTGTCTCGTCGGGGCCAACACCTTGGCAGCGATCCTCTCGCGGTCCTATTGGATCGTGTCGGCGCGACGTATTACTCGTCACGTTACGTTTCGGTGTGTGCAGTGCTATCGGTCTAAAGCACGGCCCACTCAACCCTTCATGGCGGACTTACCATCGGATCGCGTGAGGTGCGCGCGACCATTTCTTGGTGTCGGCACGGATTTTGCGGGACCATTTTATATTAAATCAAACTTATCTCGGAACGCAAAAATAATAAAATGTTATTTATGCATTTTTGTTTGTTTGGCTACTAAGGCCGTTCACTTGGAGGTAGTGTCGGACCTGTCAGTTGAAGCCTTCATCGCTTGCTTTACTCGATTTGTTTCACGGAGAGGACTTCCGTCCCTTATTAGGTCGGACTGCGGTACTAATTTTACGGGTTTTAACAAATATTTAAAGGAGTTATATATTTTCATACGGAACAATCAGTCGGATATTAATAGAAAACTAACAAAGGAAAATATAACCTGGTTATTTAATGCACCAGCAAGTCCTAATCACGGTGGTTTATTCGAAGCGGCAGTGAAGTCTGCTAAGACTCATGCTCGACGCGTAATCGGTGAGGCTCGGCTCACCTTTGAGGAGCTAGCTACGTTTTTTACTAAAGTGGAAGCGGTTATGAACTCTCGGCCTTTGTTCCCTCTGAGCTCGGATCCATCCGACTTAGAAGTCCTGACACCAGGACATTTTCTTATAGGCCAACCCTTGGTGGCATCACCGGAATATTCTTGTGCGGACGTCAATATGACTCGGTTGTCTCGGTATCAACAAATTCAAAAATTGTCGCAACATTTCTGGTCTCGGTGGAAAAATGAGTATCTCCATACACTTCAACAACGTTATAAATGGACTTCGAAGACAGAACCTCCGAAGACAGATGACCTTGTCTTGATAAAAGAAGACAATTTATCCCCACTTCATTGGAGACGCGGTAGAATTGTAAGGTTGTTGCCCGGAAAAGATGGGATTGTTCGGGTTGTTGAAGTTAAGACTCAGAATGGGATCCTAATTAGGCCCATCTCTAAATTATGTAGGCTACCCTTATCAAATTAGGTAACCAAGGTAGGCCTTGGTTAGGCGGGGGGGATGTTCACGCAATTATTGTTTTTCTGGCGTGGTTTGAGGTTGTCTACAAAATCTGCGGTTGGTGGGCAGTGAGTTGTGCGCGGACACAAAACGTCACTCAAGAAAGAAAAAATAAGCTGTCAAGTTCGGTCTCGGCAAGCGAACATTTTCGGTTTTCGGTTACGGATTAAACTAAAGATAAAAATCAATTTACGGCTTTAATAGAAGAGATAATACGGTGCAGTGACGGAGTACAGAAGAAGTACCTTCCGATCAACAACGTCGGCTCCAGCCTCCAGCCAAGGTGAGTGGATACCCTTTTACTGTGTTGGGGAGACAATATTTGCGTTGAACAGATATGTAAATAGAGAAACTAGGATCAGTCCAACTCTACCAATTTTGCTATCGAAGGCATCATTACCCAAACAGATATGATATAGAGATGCATTGATTAGAATGGTTAGAACGTTGGTCTCCCGAACGCAGAATTATCACTTGCTTCGGTGAAGGAAAAGTTCTCCATGAAGTTCTCAAAGGTGTGTGAAGTCTACCAATCCGCACTTGGCCAGCGTGGTAGACTGTGGTCTGTACCCCTCACATTGTGAGAAGAGGCCCCGAGCCCAGCAGTGGGACAATTATGGGTTGTTGCTTTGCTTTGGTACCCGGAACCCTCATTGGTTCACTATCAACTGGATTATAAACTTGTCGTTTTTATATATTGAGGTTTTATATACTTATGAATAATGATATAGTTTATGCAACATCATCACTTGAACCTTTGCTGCTGTGAATAGATATTTTTCTTACGAAAAAGCTCAATCATCTTTCTTTGTGGTTTCCAACAATACGTTTTAAAGACGAATTATCTATTAACAAATGATACTATAGCGAAGATTTAAAGGGCTAACAATTTTTGTCATCCTAAAATATGAATGTGATGACATGAACGCCATCTGTCAGTACTGAAATAAACATTCTTTAAAAGATACGGTCTTGTTTTAAATGTGGCTGAATATAATATTAACAAGGTTATGGTTGGAGTACAATACTAAAATCTCGTCGGTAGGTACATTATGAAAATAAAATAAGTAAATAAATAAATAATGCTACATACTCATATCCCCATACTAAGATTCCTTGAGGTGTTGGTGCTTTAGAGAACACTCAAAGACAAGGGCAAATAAGAAACACTTGGGTAAAACTACAGTTCCTATCCTTGTCGTAGGTACTGCTAAGTTTTTCATTGAATAACAAAAATTACCACTTGATCTTAGCAATCCTGCTATATTCTAACGGTGTCTGCTACATTTTAAATTTGTATTCTATACAATAATTTATAAAAAGAGTACATATAGAGTACTTACGGTTAGTCATAAGTAAAGATAGCCAAATAACCTCCTCCTTTTTCGAAGTCAAAAAAAAAAATTGCATATAAGACGGATGAAGTATTCGCTATAACCTCGTGATACTAAATTATCGTATTTGCTTCGGCACACCAGCTATTTCCTCGAGTCCCTAATATATTAGGAACATAACGTTTTCCGCGCGAAATCCAAAACCCGTACTAGAAAGCTTGTGATAAGGAGGGCTTAACAAGGTAAAGTAAATGTAGGGTAGGTGTGGCCCTAAAAATCTTATTTTCTACTTAATTTCGAATTCGAACCTTTGAACCTCAAAAACAAATAGGTATTGTTTTTTATTTATACAGTGGTAAAATATCTTTGGGTATCTTTTATGAATTTGCCACAAGCATGTATTATTTTGTCGCAATAAATAAATTCTCATATTATCAAATTACAGATACTCCTGTTGAGTTTATGAACCATGATTTTATGATTACAGAATTTAATAAGCAAACCAGAGGATCGTTTCACGGGCAGAGTAAAATCCAACTGAAACACAAAGCCGTTTTAAAAGTAAATAAAAGATATGATGTACGAATAAATTATGCGTCACATGTAGAGATGCCAATGCAGACCATTTTTATAAACGGAAGAACAATTATGTCTAAGAAAACCAGGCAAGTGCGTGTCAGGCCACGCGCAATGTAGGGTTCTAAAGTAGTAAGTTTATCGACTATTACTCATTAACTACTTAAGCTAACGTATTCGTGATAGTTTTTCTTGTAAATTTATCATGTAACCTATTTTTGTAAAATCACCAATTTAAAATGAAATATTTCGCAAACGAACCCCTAAATCCAAAAATGGTCTTAAAAGACTCATAATATTTAAAGACCTTTTCAACGATTCTCCATAATATAGGGTACGCAACAAAAAAAAATGTCATCCTCACGTTACCTATTATGGGAGGTGCTCTGAAATAAATATTATTCAATATTTTATTCTACGATTTTGGAGTTTTAATAAATATGTACATATAGTATATATGCCGAGTTACGGCATTCTAGCACTAACAGTCTCGGCGCTTTGCCTCGTACAGACGGACGGGCGGACATGACGAAACTATAAATGTTCCGATATCACTTCGGAACCCTAAAAAGTACCATCGGAACGTGTCGCTAACGGTTATCGTGACATGATATATGTGAGAAAAAACTGGCCCAAGTATTTTCTGTTCGACCCTCCGAAGACAATATCTGCACGTTTTGCACTATCTATAGGAAAATCATGTTCATGCGATTTTTGTTTTTGTCAAGTGTAAGTGGCTTTGTTTTTAAGAGGCTATCATACTCGTAAATCATCGACATCTGTGACATCAAAGGCATCGCTGATGCGTTGCCGGCCAAGAAAGAATTAAATTGACTTCTAGCGGGGTTTTTGTAATCCCTTCTCCCAATTTTAATTGTATGATAATACTAAGTAACCCTTCACTTTACTTCAAGAATTAGTTATTTCAACGTTTCAAAAAATATGTTTTAGATAATCCTAACTGAACGGAGACACCCGCCTCATGTCGTAAACAGTGAATAAATTAAAGCCATGTACATGTATGTGAGTTTCATTCAATATTGGCATTTCCGAAATTGGTCGTACGTCATCAACGGCATATTGTGACGCGGTGTCGCTAGTATCGGATCCAGTATTGTGCCAAGTGCTCATTCCACGTGACCTCAAATTCCGTTTAATTAAAACTTTTGATCGCATAAACACACACGCAATGAAGCTCGCTCTGTTGTTTCTCTTTCGTTGCTGCGTTAATTGGTGTCAGATTGTGAGATACGGCTGTCTATAATGAGTCCTTATTGAACATTGCTGTTTTTACATTGTAGGTATAAAAACATTACAATTATTATCAAGGCAGTTATGGCCTAGAGGTATCCATTCGGGGAACTTGCTCGAATATAATGTAATGAACAGCGTGTTCGAAATTTATCACTTTCATTGGTGAATGCGAGCTTCGCATAAGAGGGCTCATGATATTCTTACAATATATTATAGCAGTGAGACTGTTCAACAAACTACTACTTAAAGTTCGACAGGCTAACACTTAGATTCTTTCAAAAAGCAAGTAAAAGCTCGTTATCTTAGTGTTGAATTTATTGATAAAATTTCTTATCTTCAGTTCTTTCCAATCTATCGATAACCCTTTCTCATCGCCTGTTTTCTACCACTAAATTCATAACTTCGTTGATTGAATTATCTATGTATGTCATGTCGGTACTTACAATATGTATATTGTTTTACTCTGTCTATTATATAATTTTTTAAAGTATTTTTGAATAGTAACTATTTCGTATTATTAGACTGGATTTAATAAAGAATGAGGTGTAAAACAAAAATATTTTCGGATTAGCTAAAAGTTTCGTCCCGGCAAAGGAAAAGTTTTATTAAAAGAGTTGAATTAAAATGTCACTGCTTCATAGCTGTGGACTGGGCTCGTCTTCTCTTTGTTTTAAAACTAGTTAATGAGTTTCATTGTAAGAGTTAAAAAAAATTGCTAGTTATGTGGAAATGGTAGAACCACCATTATGCCTTTATTTATTGTCGGGTAAGAAAAATAAACACATCCATGACGCTTCCAAATGAGGCTTCTTATCTTAGTCCTTATGAGTAAGTTACAACAAATACGCGACCGTTCTCAGAATCTTGTTAACTATTACGAGTATAGCAGGATTGCTCATGGTAAAATTGCATGAACGCTTCTATGCTTTGGCGGAAACGTTAAGCTGTCGTAAGATTGGTATCATTTAATAATAGTCATTAAGCCATACATAATGCAGTCGCACAACATAAGCAGGCGCTATTGGCGTGAAATAGGCACAAAGTCATCATATAAGCATTGAACAGAACCTACATTTGTTAAATTTTATTGGTGGAAAAGAAAAACGATATATCATTCACGGTAAAAACATTCCAACGAAAGGATCTTACTTATCATTGAACTTTTCTCGTAAGTGTAGCATAAGCGAGTGAAATATTTTTTGTGTGAAAGGCAATTTCGTTCCGTTATCCTCAGGGACATACCGGAGTTGACCTCGGGTGAGTTGTGTCGAAAAGTAGTAGAGTATTCACCCTATAGTGTTGTAAATTGACAATTATTTCACACATCAGGGAGAACCCTATGTCCACACAATTATCCAACTACAATAGAAATTTAAATCAACATATTTTGTTCTCTCCATCAGTTGGAACAGGTAGTACAATTTTCGTTATTTTCTTATATGGATATGCTAATAATTGATGATTAAACGAACTTACCTGTAAGTGAAGTTCAATCCCAATTATTCGAGAGCTTCGTTCGAAGATATTAGCATAGCAATACTTGTAGTAGCCACGTACCACCCGCCATTTCGCACTGAATTTTAGAGGTAGATAAAAAATAAAACATGAAATTATCAATTTTTGTAGGGTAGATTTGTAAAACCTCACTTAGCTGGGGCGCTCTCCTCCTCGGTTCGTCATTCAGTTCAGAGATTTGCTGAGCTGTTTCATGTTTCACGACTAGGGGTGTAGTGTATATGACATTTACACTAGGGAGGGAGGGATGCTAATATCTTCGAACGAAGCTCTCGAATAATTGGGATTGAACTTCACTTACAGGTAAGTTCGTTTAATCATCAATTATTCTTCGAGTTTCGTTCTCGATATTAGCATAGCAATACTTGTAGACGTTTAGAGAAGGTAGTCGTGAAACTAATGATGTTATTAGCTTATCATTATTTTTAATTGTAATAATGATAGCAATATTTTACTCTTTAATTTCAATCTACTGAACAATATATTGGTGACAACAGTATATACTTATGTAATACCGTATATATAACACACTCGGTAATTATGCTACTGATAAGTAGTTAACTGTATTTGCTATGAACATGACGAGTGTAATGTTAACCGAATAAAGTGGAATATCCACTGGATTCTGAAATTTTTATGTAAAATATTCATTAAAATATTTAAGGATAATAAGTAAATTACTTAAATGAGGTAAATATAGATTTGGCAATATTATCGATAATATATATGGTATCCTTTCTATGTAACCCTTGCCAGTACTAAGAGAGTAAGTAATTTGATGATAATTGTCTTGACTGAAATTTGTTCTTTCCCGAAAGATCCATTTTTTTTTTGTAGTTTTTGGTCACACTAATACAGCGAGTGTAGCAACGAAAGCAGCAACTATGTCGCCAACCACAAGTAATTCCAAACCTGTAAGTAGGAATAAAAAGTATCTATAAAAACACTGTTTTAATTAAAACATTATCTATCTATATATGTATATAAAAACATAAAACGTTTATACGGATGTTTTCTATAGACTGTGAAACCATCCAACCGATATGCCTTAAAATGGTTTCATTTGAAAGGCAATAATCCGAAAGTGGTTTGAGGCCACTAAAATCCATCCATTGATAAAGTAGATTTTCCATTTTTCCATACAACAATTTGAACAGATTGTTAACACAAAAAACACTGATCTATAATTGTTATCAGAGATTTTGTAAGTGTAGTGGAACACACAGAGCATCCACCACCAGTCCTGTATAAAAAACGAAATCAATGTATTGACTTCTTTTAGAGTTTTGCGGCCGAAAATCACATGAAATATATGTGCTGTAAAAAATACTAAATTGAATAACATTGGATATTATTATGTTCTAAATTAATTAGTATTTAAGTAGTAGGCCGCAATGAAAATATTTTCTATAGAAAAATATATAAAATAGAATCCTTATTTGTCTATACTGATTTGACCAATTAGCAAGGACCTGGGTGAACTGCGGTAACCTTATGATCTGTAGAATTAAAACTTGTGTGAAACAATAAGGGAAATTCGATTACAAAGTATTGTAAGGATAAAATTGTTTTCGTGGCGAATTGACGATACGCAAACTACTGTATTCCATCACATATGGAGTAATATGCGTAAGCAGTTGGGATGTTTTTATAAGTGAAACAATATCCGGACTTCAATCCGGTAACGATAGTGTGATTAGTTAAGTATATAATACCCAAAATAAAATTACTCAATGTTAAAAAAAAATATGGGTGGAGGCCATTAAGAAACAATCTCATTGTTAAGTTTATAGGAAGACAGATATACATATAGGCGGACCGCAGTCGTAAGACTTGAATATAATAAAATCAAACCACAATACCCTAAGTGTACCTCCATCCTAGAACTGACACCTGCAACATTAAAAACAAGTAAGTAAAAAATAAGTACGTTGAGAGTACGTACTCATATATTGTAATCCACGAGAACTACTGGCGACAAACTGCTTTGCAGTTTGACAGACGTGTAAATCATGCAATTGTACTTGCTTGTTGAAATAAATAAATAATAAATACATTATTGTTTGTCTTATTTTACAACATCACTTGATGGCAAAGTTTACCGCTCATTTGTTGAGTATAATTTTGTCATAGTGATAATGTCTGGTTACTTTGGAGGCGGAACCCCGTTGTTGAGGCATGCACATAAGGAGCATAACATTGTATAATTATACAATCTACGGTATACATGTATGTTTTGCATGTATAGAATATGTTTGTATCTCTAGCCTAGTATGCAAAAATGAATCAATCGTCCGCTAGCACGGAAATATTCAAAAATACGCAATATTCAAAAATTTTACTTTTAATGAAGCAACAAATAAATTAACTAATACATTATGCAATGGTTAATACAATTAATTGTACATATACAGGGGGTATACCTACTATTTGTAATTGCATTATCATTGACCGGCAGGCCAACCAGAAAATAATTCACTCAAGTTTGTTTATTATTATTAAGTAGAAAAAAGACAACTGTTCCGTACGCCTCAGTAAGTTAAAAACCCGTTGAAAATATTAGCTATAGGTACTAAGCCAAACGGTATGTACCTACGGTGTACAAACAGGATGTAGCTTAGTATTCTCTTCAATTCGGCTGAAACTGAACAACTGATCACATCAATTTATAAGCGTTTATAAAAACTTGAATTAAGTTGTCCTCAGATAATCAAATATAATTTGAAATTCGGAATTAGTACTCATAATTTCATATGCCTATATAGGTATCAATTTGTACACATACATTTATTAGTTTACTTTCAGTCTAATTAAATCCATACTACATTATATTTCAATGTCTGAATTGTTATTGTCTTTTTTATTGAAACATGTGCGATGTTATTGTACTTATAATTAGGTACATTTATGTCAATTGCTCCACGATGACATAAGAATGGTATGTTCCCGAATTTATCAATAAGAGAATCTTTCGTGAATCAACAATAGATTTGATAGATAAAATCTCTTAGTTTTATTATTATTATATATCCATTTAGAACTTACGTCTACGGCTGACAGTTTTAGGCGGTTTTTAGGCTGGCTTTGTGTGAGAGTCACATGCATGATTAGACCAGCATGTCGAACAATTTTTACGCCCCTTACTGCGGTTGTCGGAAACATTACTGAAAAGTTACTGTTGCTTAAAGGCCTGATGACAGGCTTAGCTGGTTATTGAGTCGCAGACTTTATGATCAAAGAGGAATTTAATTCACAAGCCACGAAAAAAAAACGGCGTCACCAACGCGTTGTCGACAGAATAGACAGCTACTGTTGTTAAGGTATCACCGTCGGTATTCAGTACCACCGTAGCAGTGGTGCGGTTAGCAAAAAACTTTTAAAAGTTGATATTATTATATTTGTTATAACAACTTCACACTACTTCGCCGTCGGCGATAACACTCCGGTGAACTTCAAAGTTCTAGATCGATGAAAGTAGTGCAATTGTCACCCCGATAAGCGCGTCGACGAAGGTTTTTGGCAGTACTAAGATGCAATTTGCAGTTGGCGAGAGAATCCCCTTGGTTGGTGTAAATTGTAAATTACATTTATTGTGAAATAAATAAGTAAATAAATAATATACAGCTATTGCTCATTGAATAGAAATCCTTCGCAGTTTCATGCGAATAAATAAGTACTTGTTTCAGTTCACCGTATGTTTTCCAGCGTGACGTGAGCTCCTTCAGAAATATATATGTAAGTATATTTTTTTGTTTGAGTAAACAGTTACCCCAAAGGTAGATCCGGTTATCTAGTACTTTGTTCAACGAATAGCGTACAGTATTAGTTCCGTATGGAATATACGCTAATCAGCTGCATAATGCGGTGAAGATTCTTTCTGGAACACATGTGCAATGTCGTGGAAATACCCCACAAATAGATCCGAATTGCAAGTACTTCTTGTTGCAGTTGTCTTGCGTCACACGGTGAGGATTCTTCATGGAATACATGCACAATGCAGAGGGAATACCCCACAAGTAGATCCGAATTGCGAGTACTTCTTGTTACAGTTGTCTGCGTAACACGGTGAGGATCCTTCATGGAATACATGTACAATGCAGAGAAAATACCCCACAAGTTGATCCGGATTGCAAGTACTTCTTGTTGCAGTTGTCTGCGTAACACAGTAAGGATTCTTCATGGAATACATGTACAATGCAGAGGAAATACCCCACAAGTAGATCCGAATTGCGAGTACTTCTTGTTGCAGTTGTCTGCGTAACACTGTGAGGATTCTTCATGGAATACATGTACAATGCAGAGGAAATACCCCACAGGTTGATCCAAATTGCGAGTACTTCTTGTTGCAGTTGTCTGCGTAACACGGTGAGGATTCTTCATGGAATACATGTACAATGCAGAGGAAATACCCCACAAGTAGATCCGAATTGCGAGTACTTCTTGTTGCAGTTGTCTGCGTAACACTGTGAGGATTCTTCATGGAATACATGTACAATGCAGAGGAAATACCCCACAAGTAGATCCGAATTGCGAGTACTTCTTGTTGCAGTTGTCTGCGTAACACTAATTCGAATGTAATGCGAGCAGTGAACCCCACAGGAGTCCCCAAAGGACAATCCGATTATGTTATGTATTTATATACTATTTCGATATAAATTCATTACGGAATACTAGTACTAGTACATACTAGCGATGGAAGAACCCTATAGGTAATTATTGTTAGAAGGTACTTTTTTATTTTTCTTTCCTTCTAAATAAGAAGGGCTTCAAAAAAAAAACCCGATTAGGTTTTGTATTTGTACACTACTGCAATATAAATCCCTTATATAATACATATACTAGCTATTAACAGGTACTTTTTTATTTGGAATCCTTCAAAGGATAATCCGATTGTTTGTATTTATATTGTTGCAATATAAATTGATAAATTCCTTACGGAATACATTTACTAACGACGGAAGAACCCCACAGGTAATTCCGGTTAGTAGGTATTTATTTGGAAGCCCCCCAAGGACAATCCAGTTATATATGGTATTTAAATAATATTGTAATATATTTTTCATACGAAAAAACACGTGCTAGTAATGGAGAGAAAAAAGAGGAATCCTTGAAGGTATCCATATAAAAACCATATATTCACTGATATATAACAAATATTCTGTTTCTGCTTCGTAATTGCGTGTAAATTCCTTGCGAATTACATTTGCAAGCAATTTTTTATCGACTACTAAAGTAGGGTTATTTATGATTTTAAGTTACTTGCTGTATTCTTTAAATACTGGAATCCACCTACCTGCTGATTACAAGCGTTGATGAATCGCTATACAATCCAATCCAACGATTTCCTGTACGGATCCAACATTACACACTGCAGATCACTTTTACTTTGGTAAATTTTTCGTTCTAAACTTTTTATTCTTTTACAAAAGTAATTGATTTCTTCCTGACTATTAAACTATATTTTAAGCATTTCACTTTTAACTTCAATTTTGCGCCCGTGCGAAACAGCGAAGCACTGAAACGTGAATGACGAACCGAGGAGGAGAGCGCCCCAGCTAAGTGAGGTTTTACAAATCTACCCTACAAAAATTGATAATTTCATGTTTTATTTTTTATCTACCTCTAAAATTCAGTGCGAAATGGCGGGTGGTACGTGGCTACTACAAGTATTGCTATGCTAATATCTTCGAACGAAACTCGAAGAATAATTTACTAGGTGAGAGATTTATATATTTGAAACTTAAGAGATGCGTTAATATATCGAAATAAAAAAATCGACTCGTTAATCTTCAAAGCGGTAAATATTATTTAATTGACTTGTAATTTTAACTTATCCTATCATGTAAAAAACAGTAAAAACAACAGGGCCAATAATTATAAATATAAATCTTGCAAGAAGGTTTAATCGATTTGCATAATAATTTTCTGTTACAAGCAATGCATTTTTCGTGGTTCAATGCATGATTCCTACTTTATTCGTTTATATTTCAACAATAGTTTAGCAACGAAGAAATGAACGCATTTTTTTCTCATAAAAATGTTTTCATCATTTCAAATTATAAATTGTAATAAATCCCAATCCCAAGTCTTATCCATATTAGTATGTTGTTTGAGGTCATTAACTCCAAATTACACTATCTATTCCGACCCGTGGTTTTCTCTCATGCTGTAAAAACAGAACATTTTTAGCCTAGTTCACCCCGTTCAGATACGATACAATTTATTATGGCCCGATTCGTCTCAAGTCGGGTTTTGCTCGAATATCAAAGGACGGATATGACTTGGTTTCGGTCTTATAGCATCCACACTTAGATAGAGGTTGATACGATGTGTCAAATGAGACGGGTAAAGGGATGCATGATCGAATCGCTCAAACGATACGTATGTGAATCCAGCTTTACGTCGCCAAGCCTATAAAAATGCTCTTACAATATTGCAACACCTTTTTCACTTTTATAATAAGGTAGCTCGATATTTGTAAAATAGGAAATATATAACATACATAACTATTTATATTTACTCTCTAATTTCATAACTGTCGATGTTTCAATATTTCCTTTTTTAGATTATAATCTTATTGTTAATAGATTTTTTATGGAAATATATTTATAAAAACGTGTATTTAGTTTTTAAACGATTCAGTTTTAAAACATGAAAAGAAAATTTAAAAGCATTTAAAATTTATTTTCACTTGTTTGCATTTGGACCCTGAGATTCATCCGTAATGTTGTTAATCTTTTGTGAGTAGGGCCCTCATATGTAAAGAGAAATTTAACCTCATCATAGGAACAGAAAGTCAAAACGCATAATGTAATAATACATGTTTCTTGTTAAAATGAAACTTTTATTTTATCGCCCCAAAATTTTGCGTCCATCTATCGCATGTCGCATTACAGCCGGCTCTGGAGTAAGAATAATAATGGAGATTCAATGATATAAATAAATATTGCTCTTAGTTTTTAATCTATCTCTCATCTAAATTATTGTATTTATTTATTTATTTATTTATTTATTTATTTATTTTACTTTAATACGGTATACACCAATTATATTAATTAAAGACATCACGTTCATTCATCTCGCTCACAGTACTTCAGACATTATTCTCGTCCATTCATCCACGAACAGGTCACCACACTCAGGGATTGCATCCAGGAGAGCGCTGAGCGCGGTGAGGGTGCTGGGTGCGGGGTATAGGCGACTGTGCATGTGCTTCTGTGCGCATTTGCGGGACCGCAAACAGTTTATGCTTACGGTTCCGGAGGTATTTATTCGGTACAAAAAACCGATATAACTTAACGCTTAACTCGGGAACATCGATCTTGCCGTGGAAAATTTTACAGGCAGCAGTGAGTTGTCGATAGCTCCGCCGGACTTCCAAAGAATTATAGCTCAGCCTAAAAGAAATTTGGTGTGATATAGGTGAGGATAATACCCGGCCATATATCCGTTTATAAAGGTACCTCAGAAATACCTTCTGAACTTTCTCAAGGAGAAGCGTAAGGCGCCTTCGTGCGGGTTTCAAATGCCGGCGCTAGCTTCTAATTTCGATCTAACAAGTGCATTGTAGATTAGCCGGATGACATTTGCGTGACAAAAATCCCTTGCATTTCTAAGAACGAAGCCGAGGCGCCTGTGCGATTCCCTTGCCAGAGCAATAACATGGTCATGAAAATTTAGTTTTTGATCGAATGTGACCCCCAGATCTTTGATGTTTGTAGACCTAGTGACCATTTGGCAGTCGATTTTATAGTCGAACTTGATGGTGTGCCACATTCGACCAAAGGTCATTTTATATACCATTTGCTAAGGTTGAAGTCCATTTTATTTTTAGTACTCCATCTGAGAACAGCGTGAATGTCGCTTTGTAATGCCACACAATCAGCCTCTGACTTTATTTCGGTAAAAAGTTTTAAGTCGTCGTCGTTAATTATGTATTCCGGACCTACTCTAATACGCAAATTGAAATTAAATTTTATAATTGAATATGTTGTCTATTATTGATTTCCCATTATCATTCCCATTTTTCAATAATTAAGTTAAGATTAAAACGCAATTTTAATACCCAACTCGAATAATTTTCTAAAAAATCTTTTTTAAATGCCTACAAACCGAAAAACGTTTCTTGCATCGTGGTTTCATAAAACCACACTTTCTTTTTTTTTAAGCTTTAACAAAAGAGTTACAGTTAGGGCATTTTGCAAACGTACCAGAAACCGCAACTATACTACTTGTTATAGTTACCTCTGTGTAAGCACCTTAATTGTTGCCAACAATGCAGCTGAATTGTGGTTTTGTTTGGAAATATATCAAGTTAATCATAACAGATGTAACCAATTACTACCAATAATAATAAAGAACTATTGCATATCACTGGTTGTTTTTATCTTTATATTAGATACATTATTCTGTAGGTTAATAATGAAGTATAATTATCAATTGTACCCGAGTACAAATATTTATCTGTCACATAAATATTTGATCCTGCCGGGAATAGAACCCGGGACCCCTCGCTTCGCACGCAGGGTCGCTAACAACTCGGCTACAGGGTCGACGAATAAAATAATGAAACTTATGACTAAACTAATGAAACTAAAAGTAGACTTAAGACACCTGGGTGAACTAACCCAGGAGAATATAGTGTCAAATTATATTGTCACTACACCGCTTTATCCTAAATACTTTTTGTAATTTCAAAGAAGTTGGGACAACTATGACAATATGACATACCTTAACTTGGTAAAATTCTTTTCAGTGAACATTGCAGAATAGGTAAGTAAACCAATAAAAACAGAATACATTACGAACGTAATCGCTGTATAAATTACAGAAGTCATCGATCAACAAAAAAAAGTAAAATAATACATACGTATTATATTCTTACACGATTTGTATATCAAGCGAAATACATTAAAAAATCTTATATAGGTATGAGCGTATGAACAAAATAAAACATACATGCAATTTAAAAAAATACATTTTTGACATTGACTTCATGCACGTAAGGACCATCGATATGCATACGCCCTGTAAAAATTACAAAAAGTCATAAATAAAATAAGGAGGTACGGAATTATTATTAGATGCCTAAATGACTTGCCTCATCGCCTAAATTTTCCGCTCTTCACACGGCAAGTACACTATTGTAATTGCAGAAGTCCATGGGAATTACGCGCGAGTGTAGTTGGCGCGGCGGGCGCGGGACGGCCGGCGTCTACGGACCGCGGTGACGAACTAAGAGCTACGGTCGCTACGCGCTTTCTGCTACGCGGAGAGTCGTATATTTTAGCCTGAAGATGAAGGCTTTTATTATCACTATATTATAGTTCAGTTATTCGTATCTAATTTAAAAGTAAGTATTTTATTGAAGCATGTTTTCTATTCTGCCCATTTTTTGTGTACAATAAAGTGTTACTTGCGTAGATTACGTACAAAAAACCCACTTATTGCCTTAGTTCGCGGGATAACGCTTATGAGATGGATTGAGTTCGTCAACACTCTACTTCTAGGTACTGTTACAGGTACGACAACCCTATACTGACAAAAGCATAAAATTGTGCTAGACCATTGGGCTATCTTTTTTTATGTAACTTTTTTTGATAAATCAACCTTGATTTTTTTTTATCATTACTCTTTGAAAGATATTTTTTTTGTAGACGAACCACTAAATGCTAGATGATAACCTTCGTTCATGTACAATAAATTTTGGAGTAACCCTGATCAATTGCATAACTCCCCGATATTAAAGAAGGAAGAATTCTGATAGTCGTAAAAAAGTAAGAAATCAATATACCTACTAGTGTGAATGATATTATAATTCAAGCAGAGTTAAACGGCATCATATACGTGAGTAAACTAGTATAATAATGACTCGAAA
Source organism: Thymelicus acteon (assembly GCA_951805285.1). Lineage (NCBI taxonomy): Eukaryota > Metazoa > Arthropoda > Insecta > Lepidoptera > Hesperiidae > Thymelicus > Thymelicus acteon. The sequence continues at coordinate 14,084,749 of OX638213.1, read as the reverse complement.
TGAGAAAATTATTATAGCTTACTTAATGCCGGCCGTATAAACGTGACGAGAAAACTTTATCATTGCTCGTGGGAGCACTGGGAGCGCAACTTTTGTCGCATTGAATAAAATTTTCAGGGATATGTAGTTCAGCGAATATTTGTTATACTGTATCACTCATGTTATACACTGTCAAAAGGCGTAATGAATGGCAGACAATATAAAGATTTCACAATATAATGGAAGCGTTTTTCACTGGTTCCTAAATATTGTCACTTACACATAAAAACAATAATGTAACCCCCCCCCCCTTTTCATTTTTAAATTATATTACCTCCTTCCTGATTTAAATTGAAGTAGTAGTCAGGTGGCTGAAAAAGTTAAATTGATCGCAATCCCAGTGACATTAGAAGATACTTGTGTAAATACTTCACCAGTAGTTTCTCTAATCCATCTTACAAACTCAATCTTTTTCCGACCAATGCGGGGCAAAAAAGTAAGTAATTGTGAAATCCGTCGAGGTTTCTTTTTAAGGCGCGGTATGACTACGATTTAAAAACGTTGATTTCACTCACACAACCGCATATCTGCGCTAATCTAATGTTACATTTACGTGACGCTGAATAGGATTCAAAATTGCAGAGCATATTTTTGCTAACAATGTAACTAGATTGCGAATAAACATTTAATTTGAGGGTTTTCCTTAGGTTATTCGAAATATACACATTAAATTCAATATCTGTCCAGTTTAAGTTTTAATAAAACCATATACGTATTATATTCTCAAAAAAATATGTTGTTACCGCTGAAAATACAGAGAACTTCGACGATTAAGTTTATTTTTGTATAGCAAATTACGATTTTTTATTGGAAATATCAAACAACTATTTAATATTCTATTCGGTTAACATTTTTCTTTAGACCTTTTTCTATGCTCTGTATTTTTGGCGTGCGATATTTTCATTGGGTTTCCTCGTACTCGAGCACCAAAGAAACCCAGTTTTGTGAATATTGAGATCACACCGCGCCTTAAGGCGAATGAATAAATGGTATATAGTAATACCAACTCAGTTATAGAGATCTGTACTTTTAAAAGTTTAAATATAAAACATTTTCTATAAATAAAATAAGAAAAAGCTAAGGAAGCCAGAACAGCAAAAAGCACCCAGCTGTATGCGACATGAAAAATTAACTTAGAAGACATATGATTTTAAACTAAAGTTCCGTCTTAGATAGTGGCACTTTTTTATAATACTTACTTTATAATACGTACTTTAAATCATAGTATACTATAGTAGTGTAGATAGTATACGAATATTAAGTTGTTATTTTTTACTAACCTCATTTGGTCATAGCCACGACCGCATAGATTGATTTGTTTTTTTTTTGTACTGACATTAAAATAGAAAATGCTGAATATTATTTTTATAGTTTCACTACAATAGAATTTAGGAGGTAATAGAACTCTTAACACTAATTATTGTTCGGACTACCAATAAACATCAAACACCTAAGGAGTCACCAATGTGTTGTCGCAGAAGAAGATACTCGTAGAAGAAGAGAGAAGAACGAAACAAAGTACTCGCATGCCCGCAGCCGGAATACAATTACTTAAGCAGAGACTAGTCAAGCAGGCTTCACAGATAGATAATAATACTTACCAGTAATAATATACATTGCTGAATATCTCAATGTATATAAATTACGTGTCACGTTGTTTGTCCGCGACGGACTCCTAAACAACTTAACCGATTTTTATCAAATTTGATCCAACTTGAAAGATAGGACAGACGGAAGGTTTTAATAAAAAAAACTTTTGACAGAACGAAGTCTGTCCGGGCAGCTAGTTGATAATATAATCTTTACGCAAAGCCGCAATCAGCAGGGCCGGCTTTTGTCGCCTTACGACATTTTTCAGCCGGCAATGGATTTTACGACTTCCATACGACACTATATTCAGCCGGCAAGGGATTATGTTCAGTATTCTAGGCCACCCCAGAACCACCGAATTCAGAAACCAAAATACGGTTTCTGGCATGTTTCCGTTATTTTGTCCAGAATTAAGGTTACTTTCGGTGGTGGTCGCGGCGGCAACGCGTCGTTGTTAAATTTATTCCTGTTATATATGCCCATTTTTCAGCTATTTACATACAAACATAATAATTTTACGATGCTGATAGCGTGATAATACTGATGGATTCTTATTTATTGCAGTTAAGAAACTCTTCATTTTCTCTGATTAATAATCAACATATTATTCTTATTTTACGAAGCATATACGAATAGGAATGAGACAGAGACATGAATATTCATTTTATGTTTGGGGGAAAATTGTTTTGTGTTTAGTCTGCGTTTGCTTATTTTCATTTTGTTTATTTGTGATCTACAAATCAGAACAAACAATTTTTTTTTGGCTATGAATTATAAATTTTTAAAAAAGTTAACAGAAATTTTGCCTGCGATTATTGGGTATTAATTCAGTAGGTTTTACAGAAAGTGACAGGTAATTACCACTTTTCTAATGAAATAACAGAAAATCGATGGTTGGTAATAAAAGACAATTTATTAATGATCAAACTAAATAATTCCGAAATAGGTACTTACAAAGTTAAATAATGTATGCTAATTCCGAAATGAAATTTTTTCTGTGACACCTTTACATAAAATACAATTAACGTAAAAAATACAATCCTCATTATTATTTGACGTTTTATTAATGAATTCCTAAAACTTGCAATTCAATCTACGGACTATACCGTGAATTAAAAAATAATGAGCAGAATTTTTCCGTAATAAACTTTTGGAATGAAAGGTCTGAAAAATGAATAAATAATATTCTTTCAAGCAAGGTACCGAGTTCTTTAACCTTTCATTCATGCTTTGATAACTGAATTTCTTGTAGCGGTAAAAGAAATATCTTTTACCAACATATTTAATAAAAATGTATGTAACACGTACGATTTTATTTATAAGCGTTTCATTTCAAGTAAGTGTTGTCGTTAATAACTTATCAATCACACATGGTGCGTGCTTTCCAATTCATCAGATTTAATTTGAAGTTGAAATAGGTTAAAATGTTTGATTGATGGTATTAGAGTATTAGACATTGTGATTATTTTTAGATTTGTATGCGCACCGATTTAATTCTCTCTTTTGTAATCTCTAGGCCGATTTTATACGTAGATTGTATACGTGGATGGATGGATGGATGGATGGATGGAGGCTGATTTTATACGTAGACGAATGAAAACTTTGTTTTTTGTAATCATTTGTTTATTGAATGTACATATGTCTCGATTAATTGATTAACGGCCTTTTTCAATAATCTGTTATAAATCCATCTCTGGCTATGCTAGGAGGCAAAATAATGTCAAACACTTTTGACAATTACCAGGCATCAAAGTTAAGAATTATGGATAGATAGAATATTGAAAACAGGTATACATAAGTGCGCGCACACAGCCATGCACAGGGACAAACGTGCAAACACATGCATTCGTTCACGCACGAGTCAAAGAAAGAAAGCGGTTTGAGAGAGAGAGAGTAATAAACATTTTTCGCTAGTCTGCAGCCTTTTCATTTTCCATAGTTAGTTAGTTTAGTTCCATAACATATCTATGTAGATTATTAACAAGCGCAGAGTTTTTTAATTTTTTACCTTTATTGTGACGGATGAGAAACTGGCTGTATAAACTGGGTCGCGTAATGCAACGTGGCAGCTGATGCAAATGTTTTCAATGCCTTGATATAGCTAGATTGTCCTTCAGAGTTCCCCCTTCATTAAGACATCATTCGTTCAGTCACACGTTTACCGGTAATGGATATGAAGAAGTTCGCTGACGAAATGGAATAGTTACAAGGTACGTTCTCTTCATTTCATTCTATAATTTCTAGGCTAAATGGAACTTACTTGAATGAAATCAAAACTTTTATTAACCCCCGATGCGGCAGAGGGGTGTTACTCATTGTGTACTGAACACATTTTACTATAATAAGGGTACTCGCGATATACAGCATTATTCTTTGTATATGCGAAACCTGAAAGTAGTTTGTTCAGATTCAGTGACTGAATCGATCGCAATAGTTTTTACACCACATGGTGTATATATATTTTTTCCTATATGTATATTTTGTCCTAAACATATTTAAAAAATGTTACAAGTTGGACACCGATACAAAATATCGTTATTACCGGCCATCTTAAGTCTTGGTGGATAGTTTCAACTTTGTTGGGTTATAAAAACAATAAAATAAGGTTTCACATAAACGTAATGGGAGAACTATTACTAACAATAATTTTGTTAACATACATAAGCTGTTACTCGGTTGTCAATGTTAAGATTGTCAAGCCTGGCGTTTTGCTTCAAACGTCTCTCATAAAATTATTGTGCCGTAAAAAATTTGGATAATGAGTTTTAGATACAGTAATCATACACAGAAAGGTGCGAATGTTAGTGGTGTGTGGTGATAATGTGTCCATGGCAGTGCGACGGTACGATGAGCAATTTGGTGTAATAGTGTCGTGGAACACCATGCTTTCCGCCACACAACGCTTAAAGGGACTACGGGCAGTTCCATCCTCCGACCACCGTTAATCGAGGTGTGAATCGCATTCCAACGGTAAAAAATGATTAAGTTCATTATTGTAAATAATAGTAATTAATATTTTTAAACACGCCAAGACGGTTGACAGTTAACCGCGGCGGGCGCATTACATTGACGCATGCCGCACGCTCGGTGACCATGTATAAGGGTGAATATCAAATCGGCAAATTTTACGTGTCCACGTTGAGAATCGAGGTGTAAAATGATAGAATGTTTCTAATTTTTTTATATAGTAAACTACGTAACTTCTTTTAATTGGGGCCACATTGTTTTTTTAAATATATGTGTATATAAAAAATCAGGGTAAAAAAAATGCCCTAAAATTCAAGTTTGGTGGTATGTCCCAGCTCCATTTTTTGATATAATTTCATTCACCACAGTGACAATTGAAGTTAAAATAAAAAATATATAATTTCGTTAGTATACGCATAACACACATTATCTAAAAATAACTAAACCATATTATTACATCTTATTTAACATCCCAGAATACTCGATCAAAATTTGTCCAAGAAAAACCCAAAATCTTCGGTACCCTTGTTCAACTTACTGAAACATGAACTTTCTTGCGTATGCGATCATTCACGTTTTATTATTTCGCATCGCACAGATGTGTGGTAGCGCTTTAGTGTAACGGGTATGCGATTAGAGCTATGACTTCCCTCCAAAACAAAAGTACCCGCTTGGGTGGCACAGGGGGACAAGAATTGTTCAATTTTTGGTGGATCGATTTGCTGTTTATTTTAAGTGCTTTTATAGTAAGCTACACGATATAAGTAGTGATTTGGATTACGCATAAAACAGTTATATAAATTTAATTGAAACTTTAAACCTCTATTTTTAAAGATTTTTTTATGCATGGTTCCAAGTTTGGTGGCTCAATTTAGGTGGCTTTGGTGGCGTTTATGTGTGACCAAAATTTAAAACGAGCCACTTGAGCGAAACTAGGGCTTCAAAGTGTTCGCCAGGGAACTGTCTATTGGGTAAAGTCAGCTTACGACGTTGAAGACCGATCCAGCACCATGGTTTCGTCGAAATCTGAAGTTCTAAGAGACGGTCGTATGCCTCCTCTCAATCTCCAGCTGCCTGCGAGAACAATAACAAGCACGCTAAACTGACCCGACACTACACACAGGATATCCCGGACGCCACCTGTATAAGATAAGAGAGGCTCTCAAATAGCTTAAAAAGAACAAAGCTCCGGGAAATTACGGATTCACAACAGCTACTAAGAGCTGATGGGAAACCTTTACTAATGACGCTCCAATAGCTGTTCGTTTCCGTCATCAATACCGGAACTACCCCGGAAGCGTGCAGCAGAACTGTGATGACTCTGTTCTTCAAGAAGGGCGAAAAAGCCCTTTTGAAGAACTAAAGGCCCATTGCATTTCTGAACCACGTTTGTAAGCCGTTTGCGAGGGTGCTCACAAATCGCATGGCAGGTTTGACGACTTCCAGCCTCCCGAACAAGCAGGATTCCTAAAGGCTACAGAACCACTGACCATAACATACACACACTGAGGCAGATTATACAAAAGACCAAGGAGTATAATCTGCTGTTATGTGTTGCTTATGTAGACTATGAGAAAGCCTTTGATTCTATCGGTATCGGTATTTAATTCTCATATCGAGGTGTTGAAGTGTTTGTAATCATCAGGTACCATTTCCGTCAGAGTACATGACACAGCTACGAACCCTATTCAACAGCAGAGACGTGTCAGGCACGTGACGTCATTTCTCCAAAACTGTTCACTGCTGCGTTGGAAGACGTGTTAAAGCTGATGGAATGGAAACAATGTGGTGTTAACATCCAATAGTGACATCACACACTTGCGATATGCTGATGATATAGTCATTCTGGCAAGATTCCTGTAGGAACTTGGTAAAATGATAGGGGACTTGAACAGCGCCACAATCGGTGGGTCTTAAGATGAACATGTACAAGACGAAAATCATGTCCAATGTCCATGTCATGTACGTATGACCTACTTTGAGAAATAAGTCACTCGTAGAATTCAGCTCGGATGGGCTGCATTCGGGAAACTGTCATATCTTGTCGTCCAAAACACTACCTCAGTGCCTGAAGTCGAAGGTGTTCGAGCAGTGTGTGTTGTCAGTGATGACATCAAGCTCTGAGACGTCGTGCTTTATTACTATTGGCCTTATTCATAAGCTCAAAGGCACACAGCGGACGGAGAGAGAGAGCTGATGGAAAGGGCTATGCTCGGTATTTCTGTACGTGATCGAACAAGAATAACCGACATAGCTCATCGAGTACGCCGGCTGAAGTGCAATGTAGCAATGGGCTGGCCACATAATTCGAAGGACCGATGACCATTGGGGAAGAGGTCCACGAGTGGCACCCACGTCTTGGAAAAAGGAGCATAGGAAGCCCTCCAACCAGGTGGACTGACGACCTGAAGAAGACAGCAGGCATCCGCTGGATTCAGAAGGCACAGGACTGGTCAGAGTGGCACAAGTTAGGGGAGGCCTGTGTTCAGCAGTGGATCTCCAAGGGCTGATGGATTGATAGATGTTAAATATCTATATTTTTTTAACAATAGAGAGTTTTATAAAACGATGAAAGTTATTGATCATTCCCGAGAATTCATGAGATTAGCCACTTTGAACTCTATTTTATTGACTTTAGAGCTTTTGTGACAAGAAAATCTAATTTTGGTGTCATTGATTTTCAGTTTTGGTGGGTACTTTCGATTTTGGTGGACGATTTTCAATTCAGGTGGCCACACTAGACTTTGAACTTAAATATCTCAAAAAGTTATCGAGATATTCTCAGACCTCTTGAAGGTTCTTATAGCTTAGACTTTCTATTATTATACCAGGTCCTCATTTTTCACGAAAACTGAAGAGAAAATTTCGCCACCAAAATTGAAAAAAAATGAACGTTTCTGATATTCACCCATAAGTAGGGACAACGAAGCAACTCAGCAAGCTTGTAACTTCTTGAGTTTTCAAGATACACATTTGAAAATTTTTATGTAGATTCTTTAGACGAAAATATTTGACACATGTATCGGGTTTTGTATCAAGAAAGAATAACCTTGTATAATATATTTTGTACGCCAAAATATATGTCTGAGATATATATCAAATTATAATACGGCCACGGACCTGAAAAAAAACGGACATAAAATGGTCTAATCGAGAGTGAAGCATAGCAATGGCCGCCCGCTTACCATGTGTGCGTAATTTTTGATTCGCGATTGACGCAGTATGGTTTCAGTATGTAGGTGTGTGTACTTGTACGAATAGAGTTGGTGTTACTATGGGTGCTTCACTGAATTTGTTGTTGGGATTACGTCCGTCTTTTTTTTAGATCCGTGAATACGGCGTACAAAATATGTATCGTGAGTAAGCAGCCCGTATTTTAGTAAAAATGTAAAGGAGATTATTTAAATATTTTTAGTACTGGGAGATCACCGTAGGAATCACCTTAAAGTAAAACCTTGCCGGCCCTTCCCCTACTAGATGTCCAGTTTTATGAGTAGAAAGTTATATTTCAAAAACCAGTGCAAGTTATTAACAAAATCCAATTAACTTCCATGTCCAATATTTTGTAGTAACCAATCAAAATGTAAATGCACTTAACCCAACGCCAATATTTACATATCTGACGCCTTCTGGAAAAATTATAATTTTGCATCTTGGATATTCACGCCGGCGAACTTAGCATACATTGTAAGTAAATTTAGGTTGCTAGGTCAGGCACAAAGTAAGCCATACATTTAGTATAAGTATATTTATTCACGGTGTAAGGTGCTATGCACTTGCACTACTTGTATGCAACCCAATTTTACAGCCACCTCTCAAGCTACGCCACAAAGAAATCAAATTCCATTCCTTTAAGGTCGTTACTGTATACTAATTTAAGTAACGTATTTTCGACGATAGGTAGTAGCTTGTTTTTCCCAGCCATGCTAATTTAGTGGGTAGTACTTTAACTGAAATATAATTATTAATTGTAATGCTTACCTTCTGAACAGTTTCGTCGTTGTATTCTTAGCCAGCAATTAAATAAATTAACGCTAACACACACTCCGCAATAGGTTTTCCTGTGTCGCGGGTGGTAGAGACAACACATATAACACATCACTTTAACACCCATGATCTGAGTATAAATATTTATCTGTCACATGAATATCTGCCCCGGCCGGGAATCGAACCCGGGACCCTTCGCTTTGGAGACAGGGTCGCTCCCAACTAGGCTACAGGGTCGGCAGTTAAATCCCAGCTGTTGTGATGTGCAATAGGTACCTAGTCCAATAGAAATCAGAAGTAATTAATGGTCATTCGCTTATTGTATTACTTAATACTGACGTAACGTAACGTGAATAAATTCTACGAAAAGTAGTCTACTTTGTAAATAAATTATATTTTATTTAATTACGGTAATTCTAAAAACGGAAAAGTAATAAGTGCCTGGCGAAAATGAATATCAGTCTTATGGTGCAGGTACAATTTGTAAGTGTAATATGTTTCTCAAAGCGCTATGGCGGTTACTATTACCTATTTAAAAGAGAATATTTCTCATTGGTATTATTTGCTTTTATTTTATTGTAATAGAGTGTCGTCTTTCTATAATCTAAATTTTACTAGTAAAAAATAACCGACTTCAAAGTTACTCTAAAACTACTTGTCAGATCTCGTTCTTTATGTGGGATTTCGTGACAAGTACCAGCAGGGCTATTCAGTTTTGTAACTTGACAGCGGATTCCGCGATGAGTGTCAAAATTGAAGTTCGAGTCCGAGATCTCGATATGTGATTCTCGAATCATTTGGTACGCACTTGCGAAGTGAAGGGAGTCTCGAACTCAAATGTCAAACGACTAAAGATGGCCTCGCCTCGGTATGAATAAACGAATCGGTAAAATTAAATAAATAATTGAACACAAATAAACGAGCCATGGTATTTATTAGTACCTAATAACTAAAATATAACAAAAATAACTTATTTTTATTTCAAAAATCTTTAGTTTACTCGAGAACGCGATAGCTCTTGACTAACTTTTCGTTTGACAATTGGACACGAGCTTCGACGGTGACGTAATTCGATGATCGAGAATAATAAATATGTCATCCTCTAATCATCTATAGTCACCGCGAACTAAGAAGCCCAATTTGTCGTTTGCCATCACAGTGACATTAGAGATGTACAATAAAATCGGTTCACGAAAGAAACCAATTTTTACAACAAATCGATTCAAAATTATAAGACCTTCTAATCGATTCGATAATTAAATTTTAAACTAAAAACCGTAATATTTAGGTACCTAGTTACCTACCTACTACCTCGATTGAGCTATCTCGTACCGCGTATTCTTAATATGTACCTATTTACGATTTCAATAAAATATTCTTTTATCCATTCGCCCATGAACATCAACAACACCAAAAGCATCACTGGTGCGTTGCCGGCCAAGAAAGAGAAGAAAAAGAAAGAAAGATAGATCATGATAGAATGAAAGTCCCGCTCAGTTTCATAATAATATTTTGACATAATATTATATTATGAGCGTCAGGAAAAAACTACAGTGAATAAATTCTTGCTTATTTCGTAAGACACATTCATGTAGGTATACATAATTATTATTTTATTGAAAAAAAAATGTTTACCGCAACCCACGGACGTAAAAAAAGACGGACGTAATCCCAAAAAAAAATTCAGTGAAGCACCCATAGGAACACCAACTCTGTATTCGTACAAGTACACACACCCACACATTGACACCATACGGCTACGACATTGACACCATCGCGAATCAAAAATTACAAAATTACGCACACATGGTAAGCGAGCTGTCAGCTGAAAGCTTCACTCTCGATTAGACAAGGTTACGTCCGTTCTTTTTTTATGTCCGTGCCGCAACCTTAAATACATAATTAACATTTTATCTGCAGTTACTGTCCATGGATGGCGAAGTGCCCATACATAATGGAAAATGTCCTTTGTTAGCATCTAATTCATCGTGGTATTATTGGGTACCTAATTTTAAATTCAAATGCAAGCAAATATTTTTTAATAATGTAAATAAATTAATCAATTTTCATTTTTAAATTTCGATTATAGTAATGTATCGATTATGACTGGTTTTATAAACGGTTTCAAGACGTCACATCACCCTACGTCAGATTAGATTTTGGATTCTTCATATAAGATTGTTTCGACGTCATATATTTTTATTAAATTTTGCATAAATTATGATGTGATCGGATTTTTACTACATTTTAACGTATAATATGATTTATAATTAACGCCTATGAAAATGAGTAAGGGATTTTTAACAAATTTTGGCAAAATCCTTTGTCCGTAAGTATTCAACTATTGATGTCAAGTAAATGAATATTCCATTTCGCTCAAAGACACCCATACAAGGTTAGTTCATATTAATAAATAGCAGCTATCATTATGGGCATCTTAGATAATTTTGACTATAGTACGGCACTTGCGAAGTGAAGTGATCCTAGAACTCGAACGTCAATTTTGAAACTCCGCTGTCAAGTTACAAAAGAGAATAGCCTTCCCTTTTGATTAAAAGAAGTATCATCGAAATCGGTTGGCGTGATATTGAGTTATTCGTCCATTTGTCGCGCTTACTTAATACAAATTTAAGACTTATATGGTTTTATCATGGATGCCATTGTCAGATCTCAATAAAATTTATACCTATGGGACCACATGACAGCTACCAGCTTTCGATTAAAAAAATAATCATCAAAATCGGTTCGCCCAGTCCAAAGTTATGAGGTAACGAACATAAAAAAACAGCCGAATTGAGAACCTGCTCCTTTTTTGGAGTCGGTTAAAAAAATAAACTTTAACACATACAGAAATCGACTCCTCTCGTATTAACAATAAAATAAAATTCTCAATTTCAAATTTAACACATTACTATACATATAAATTTTATATCTATATTATATCTTTACATTTTGTATTTCTATAGGGAACTCTGGACGTGAATAAATAAAATTATTATTAACCTAAAGCTGAAATTTAAAAGTGTTACCGGTTTTAATATTTCGATGGAATGTTTACCAATCTATTTAAACTCTTCACATTGTGCTAATTATACTGTGTCATTTAAATTAATGTAGAGGGAGTCACATTATTTCTATTAACATCTGCCAAAGTTTCATGTCGAGACCATTTTCTAAGTATTCGGCAACAAAGGAAAATGTAAAAAAAAAGTTGCTTCGGCTTCCCATTGTCTGGTTTTTGTTAGCGAACCATTCATCCGGCCGACATACATAATGCATCAATTAGATTATACGCTCGTTGGGTGGAGCTGACATAAAACATAATCCAGATTTTATCCCAATTTCATGGGCAGTCACAATAATAAATAGTAATGGTGCTGTAACATACTTCACACAAGACGGTGTTGTATTTATTTCTCTAATATTTTTCCCAGCTTTATTTTTTTATCGGTGTTCTTGGAAATCATCAGTTGGCGCTAATACAATAGAATTAGTTTCAAGAAATAAATATAAACTAGTATAAATTTAAAAATTAAAAAAAAACCCGCCTGATATCAAAAAAAGCTAAGATGAGATATATATATATATATATATATATATCTTTTTGAAATTCTTACGGTGAGCTCTTTAATTTGATACCCATATTACATTATTCGATTTATTTTTATTTTTTGATACTTCGCACAATGGCGTCTCACATCCACCATATTTGTGTTTTTAAATTTCACTTATCTAAGAGCACTTGGGTTATCAAGTCGAATCTAACAATATCTTAATTACATAAATCCGTTCAGCGGTTTGGAAGATATGAGGTAATAATAAAGAATATTACACGCATACATATAAGATACGCGGGAAAAACATAACCCTTATTTATTTTTATTTTATTTATTTAACAATTTATGTACACAAACAGAGCATATAAAACACAGTATAAGATATTTTGTACAAAGGTACTGCTTATTTCTATTAGAAATCTCTTCCAGCAGATCTAGGAATGGAAAGGTGATGTAGAATATGATTAGTGTGCACATTGTTTCTAACATACATTAATATATATTAGCATACACATAATTACATAAATACTTAACAAATACATATAAATAAATATAACCCTTCCCTGGCAGTTGGGTAAAAATGCCAGGCAATATATTTATTTGGAAAAAATATGTACAAGAAATGCAGTACCTAACATGTCATATAAATATTGTCATCTGGTGATTTCCATGAAGTGTCACTACCGATTTAGTAACATTAATATTTTCTCAGTACATGATTTATTTAACACAACTCATTAAACTCTTTTTAAAGCGTATCTGTTTCGTTTTTTGACGTGATAACGTCTTATAAATTGGTTGACTCGGGTGTCATTCACGAAAACTGTGTAAGATTTGCCGGAACGTTACCATGCGCGCGCGAGAGAGAGGCTCGCTCGACCGGCGCGCGCCTTGCATCTCTCTTCTACGCGAGCGTTTCTTGCGTCAACGAATTATGTCAGTAAATTATGAATTTAAAATTGTGATTTTTATTTAATTCTATGTTCCAAAAACTTATACCACGAACAGACGTTGTCACGTTAAATCTCCGTCCGTATACCGACTTTACAGACAACCATTTTTTTTTGTAATTATAAGATTTGCTAAATCCATAAATTCATCATAAACGATTGTTAAAACATAAACTTTTTGTTTATTTTTATTATAACTGAACGAGTGAGAACGGGAACCGTAACAGATAATGTTTATAGTCAGGATTACGTGTCTAGACAACGTCATCTCAACTCGGGAGCTAAGTATAAGACTCTAGAGACAAATCTTCGTATTTAATCTCACACTAAGCTTTGAATCCGTCACTACATAATAGCTTTATTAATGTTTTATTTACAATAAAAACGTGTTTATCCTCACAAACGAGCAATTAATAAACAACCAGTTACATATGTATAATAAGTGTTGTGTGAAATCATGGACTTTTTGGTGGCGAAGAAGACAGTGGGCAATTCGTTCGGTACTTAACTATAATACTTAACCCTATTAATAAGGTACCATAGCTAACAAATATTAAAAACATTCACAAGATTTCACAATAAGAAAGATGGTAAACTGTTTTCGACAAATATCTTTGAACGAGATTGTCGTTGGGCTGACAAAAGACACGTAGGCAATGATTCTGTGTACGTTGGTCAAGAAATCACGGAGGAAAAGTAGGAGTAGGGGACTCAAAGATGGCGTTCCTTATCCCTCTAACTTCAATTCGGCCTTACATAATGTTTTTTTAATGTAAATAGGCGGCAAACGAGCCGACGAGCTACTTTTTGATAAAGTTATTCCTGTCGGCCGTGGACATCAGACACCAATAGCAACACTGATGCGTCACACAGTGAAGAAAAAAGGAGGAAAGAAAAAAGAACTGTCCCTCAAGCCCCCAGCCGAAACACCACGAACTTTTTGGCAGCTGACGCAAGAGAGGGTGGTATTACGGAAAAATAATAATGTCGGTAACATATGTGAAAACAAACTTACTTAGAATAAAATCGTCTAAGCTGGGAAGAGACATGGTGTTAGGATTTTTTTACGAGTCGTTAACTTTCCTTTGGAACATGGGCGGTTGTGTTATCGTTTTATTCAATTGGAGGATCTTCACATGAATAAGCGGATTCGTTTTTAGGTATTATGTATTTTGAGTAACGGTAATAATACTGTTGAATATATTTGAAAAACTCTCATATACCTAATTTTGTGGTTTCCTTACTTTTCAAGTTTTTTTAGTACTTAATTGATTTTTCAATCGTATGTTACATTCATTTTAAAGGATAAAAATGTTTTCTTCATTTATATATACTCTACTATCTTAAGTGTATTACATATACCTAGTATATATACCTACTACTACTACTACTCCACCTTATTTTATTTTTTATTATTATAATTTGTTTAAATTCATAACTTTCTCTGTGTCTTATATTTTCTTCCATCCTACGTAGACATATGCATTCCCCGTCATCTACATCGTGCATGTATATAATATAACATAATAAAATATTGATAATAGTAAAATATTTATAGTACGACAATAACGTCATATCATCAATATTTTATAGGCTGAGTTAGTTATTCATGTTCATACCATCACGAGTTGTCATTGACAAGTCCCAAGATAATTATTGCTTTCAAACTAAATTAATTAAATCTATCATTATCGAGAACATTATAAATATATATTAACTTTTATACTAAATGAAAACTACGGAGAATGAAAGTTAAATGAAGAATCAAAGTTCATCAAGAGAACTTGGCTCTACATCGTTATCTTAGAACATTTTACGGCATAAAGTCTCACAACTTGGTAAAGGTACCGGGTAATAAAAAAGTGAAATAAAAATGTTACAATGAGTTCTTATTTCAAAAGTATTATGTTAATCTTTATTATTTAGTACGTGTATTAGTTGAGGTATTTGATTCAATTAGATATGCCATCAACCCATTAATGGCCCCACAGTCTCTCTTAATATCTGAAGAGGCCTGCAACCTGAAACGCACAACGCTGATCTAAAATGAATTGGTGGAAAGTAACCCAACCCAATTTTTGACCAATATGCATTGAACTATAATGTACTAAAGTACCAGAATCATCGCGAATAAAATGTGTGTCCCGCCGGGAGGTTCTATTTTCAAAATTAAGCCCCCGTTCTTCTTTCAAAATCGAACAAATCCATTGAAAATTAAAGCCTATTTGCGCCAATTCATTGGGAAAATCATCGTGTACGCGGTGTCGGTTCTATACGCTAGTAATAATACTTCAATGCCAATATGCCAAGTTTTTATGCCACCAGAAAACTTTTGACTTAATGCACCCTGCGAAGCACAGAGGTGCTTAAGAAATTTTCACCACTACACCATCACACTTATCCGACTTTATTAAATTATCTACTCATATAATAAAATTACTCAAAAGTTTTTCTTCAACATCGTCTGCTCGTCTGCTCGTCTGCTTGTGTCAACTAATTAGTTACATCATAAAGAGGACCGGCTTAACTCTCTGTACCTTCACAGCGCTAGTGAAATTCCTACGTTTTAGTTTTGGTGACGTGTGACTCGTATATAGCAAAGAGCAAGGCAGCTACGTAGATTAAAAGTTTAGGATAACATTCTTTCCCGCCTACTATACGTAATTGCCGGATAAAAACAGTAAATAAAAATTTACAAAGTTTTTTTTATAAATCTAGCGCTCACAAATTTTACTTGTTCGTTGACCTAAGAGCAACAGAAACAACTGTCACGTATTTCCTAGCGCGTAGCGTTGCGACTAAAACTGAGTCGATCACCAAACATGTCATTACTCAATTCAAATTCCAACATTCTTTAGTATCAGTATCATAGCGCAATGCAGTACCTACTAAATAAAAGCCATGTGCGAGCTTGAAGCCTAACTGATAGCAACCCTGGCTGCAAGCGAGGGTTCCCGGGTTTGGTTCCCGGTGCAAATAAATATTTGTTCTCGGATTATGGGTGTTAAAGTGATGTCTTATCTGTATTGTTTATGCCACCTGCGACCCAGGTGAATCTGCGGGAGTGTTTAAAAAAATTAATTGTATAGAACAACATTTTCTCATAATTTATTTTTGTGCATAAATTTTTTTATCCATTAAAGCTAGATGGCTCGATTAATGTATCCGAAGGTATATAGTAAAAATACATGTTGGTATATCTCTATAAATACCTGTTCCTTATACATACTATCGGACCTTATTCTGAATAGAATCAGGTTATAATAATGTCTGCGTTGTCAAAGATACCACTAAACGACAACACTATGGTGTCGTTGAGAATTGCTTATGAGTTCATAATTCCTAACGACACCTCCATAACCATACTATCAAATAGTGCTATCCCACGAATAAATAGCAGTAGACAAGATACTTGTTGGAATCACCCATAAGGACTGATAACGCGACACCATTTTGTGAATGGTTCCTACAATCTGGGTAGCACAACTTTGAGCAAAATTTGATGAAAATCTATACCAATAAATAAAATTGAAGAGTCTGTTTGTAATATTAAAATAACCGCTTTTTACTAAGTGCATTTGGATGTGTACACGGTACAAATACTTACCAAAACATTTTTTTTACAATTTTTGTCTGTCTGTTTGTTTTGGCAAATCTCTGAAATGGCTGGAATGATTTTGAGGGGACTTTCACTGGCAGATAGCTTAGCGATGGGCAACTCGACGAAATTTACTCGAGTAACTCGAGTAAACCCTTTGGTCGAGTAACTCGAGTAACGATTTAACGTACTCGAGTAAACTCGGCCGACTCAACTCAGCGACGACCGCGAGTCAACGCGGCGACGCGGTTCAACTCGGTCGGTGTTAATCGTCGAGTTCGTCGAGTTACCGCCGACGCGCGTCGCGTCGCAACGATCTTACTCGCGAGCTATACTTACTCGCGAGTATTCTTACTCTTGAGTATATTTACTCGCGAGCTCACGACTACTCGCTACTCGTGATTTTTGACACCGAGCTTACTCGAGTTTACTCGAGTTTTTACTCGAGTAAATGGTTACTTTTGCTCGAGTAACTCGAGTTGTAAAAAGTATCAATGTAACAAGGAGTAACTTGGCTACTTCTATTTAAGAAAAAATAGCATGTTGCAGAACAACGTCTGCCGGGTCAGCTAGTTTATAATATTAGTAGGATAGAAAGTGCTGAACGAATTTAAGATTTGTGTGGGGCTTTATCCTGAGTTTGAGGCAATATTCACTGCGTCCTCCTGCTAAACAACGCACAAGGAAACTGCACCAAGTCCTATTAATCATTGGATTTGTACCACCCCGTATAATCCTAATTATTAACTTGAAGTCGTGGTTTGGATTTCACAAACCTGGTTATACATTACCTTTTTTATAAGTATAGTACAGAGTACCGCTCTGCGGTCAAATAGTTAACATTTGTTAATTAACAAATGTTAACATTTATTAATTAACATTTTTTAATGTTCTATTTTCTTTAATAAATGTGTTTATAACATATATTTTATAAAAAAAAAACCTTTCTGCACGTCTTCTCCGTGTAAACTTTAACTACACCAAACTTCAGATGCATTTTTCTTAAAAAGGTGTAAAAAGGTTTTCCCTTCACGCATATATTTATATATATACGTAGTATGTATTAAGTAGGTACGTATTAAGTAGGTAGGTATACATTTGAAATGTTTGGGTTACAATGCCGTTAGCATTTGTTCCCAGTTTCTTTCTTGGTCACTCAAGAGCGTGAGGAAAACTTCAGTCTATCCCCCCAATTTGGTAGTAAAACCCGAGCCCATCAGTGGGACAATTAATTGACACGTTTCATTGTCTTTTTATAGGTGCGAGTGCGACGCGATATCGGCATAACAAAATAACGCAAGCAAAATCACTTCATATGAATTTTGACGACATTTTGACGCCCGTGCCAATAAAGTTGTGCATTTTTCATAAAAATTCGTGCACGCTATCGTAAAAGTGCATCGTTTTGTTATATCGCTGTAGCACGTGAGAATAAACACTTAAGCAAATGACTACTATTGGTAATTACAAGTGTTTAGGTAAAGAAAGATTGTAGACAAAGCAACTGAAGTTACTCATTGAAGTATAATGACATAGAACAGAAACGAACAGAACGACATCTCGAACAAAAAGCCGGCGGTAGCCGTCTTTTTTCAAACTAGAAGGTGCCTTTACACACTTGCCATAGAGTAACTTTGTATATGACACTTGCCGAACCAAGACAAGCAGTCACCGACTCCAAACCTTTACAAACTCTTACTCCAGCTTTATTTAACGTGCAAAAGCGTTTCAACGATTTTCAAACGTTTACCATTGATTCGTGTCAAAAATCCAACACCTTAAATTGGTCACAAGCGTCGCGTCGGCAAGCTTAAGCAAGCCTATTTAGTATATTAACACGCCTGCGGCTTGCCAAGTACGTAAACGCGCCTTATGATTTTTTCAATGAAAAAGCGGCCAAGTGCGAGTCGGACTCGCCCATGAAGGGTTCCGTAGCAGCAAGTAACATAATATAAAAGTTCTTGTAGTTCGTTGTAACTTTGATCGATGTTTTTTGCGGTTTAGGATTTATGACGTATTAAAAAAAACTACTTATTAGATCTCGTTCAAATCAATTTTCGTTGAAAGTTTGCATGGTAATGTACATCATATATTTTTTTTAGTTTTATCATTCTCTTATTTTAGAAGTTACAGGGGGGGGGACACACATTTTACCACTTTGGAAGTGTCTCTCGCGCAAACTATTCAGTTTAGAAAAAAATGATATTAGAAACCTCAATATCATTTTTGAAGACCTATCCATAGATACCCCACACGTATGGGTTTGATGAAAAAAAAATTTTGAGTTTCAGGTCTATGTATGGGGACCCCAAAATTTATTGATTTTTTTTCTATTTTTGTGTAAAAATCTTAACGCGGTTTACAGAATACATCTCCTTACCAAGTTTCAACAGTATAGTTCTTATAGTTTCGGAGAAAAGTGGCTGTGACATACGGAAGGACAGACAGACAGACAGAGAGACAGACAGACAGACAGACAGACAGACAGACAGACAGACAGACATGACGAATTTATAAGGGTTCCGTTTTTTGCCATTTGGCTACGGAACCCTAAAAATGGCGGAAACATTACACAATAATGAAATAAATTCGTTTTGGTTGATTTAAGTTAAATGTTTTGTTTTCTTGCCGATGATAAGTAACACAAATATCTTTTTTCTTCGTAATTGACTGATTCTTACACCTTCATATAATGTAATACGGCATTTTTCAAATGTTATTTTGTCCCAATTTTGACATGTGGCCGCTATGAGCGCAGCCGAGGCACGCTCTTCTAATTTTCAAATATTATGTGCGTTTTGGAAGTTAATTATCACTTGCTTCGGTAAACTGCTGCGCCACAGTTTGTTAACTTTTGCAGTCATTTACGACTTGCTGATGTAGCAGGAATAAGTAAGTAGTAAGTAAGTAAGATTTCATTTTATGTAAACATATAAAAGAAAACAGCTTCTCTGGAACTTTATTAGTAGTTATTTAATGTTGCACAAGCTAAGTGCAACATTAAACATTTGACTAGACTACCTACTCGTATTATCCCGTACTTGTTACTAGGTACACTTACCAATATTATTCACAGACATATGGTTAATAATATAAAACAGTATTGTATATAATATTTAAGTTTTATTAAAGTATTTAATAAAACCTAAATACATATATGAAAAAGTAAATAAAAGGTTTTGAGCAAACTTCAACGGAGAACAACTTTATACCGTAGTGTGGGATGATTGCTAGAGAATTTCTATTCAAGTTACTCCGAATGTCTTCTAACTTTATGAATCTAATTTGATGAAAGTGGTAGTGCTAAGAATGAAATATGGAGTAAGGTGCATAACTTCGTGTACACAATTTACCTGAAATATTACTGTCAGCAGCCCGTACTAACCTTTCAGGGAAAGACTGACACATAATAAAAATATATCTTATTTTGTTAAACGTGCACGACTTCATTTAACGAATTTTATTAAGACCGAATAGGCTTTTATGTATATGTTATTGCGCTTACCATCCTGGACTTTATCGCCATTTACTTATAGGCAGGTATATAATATAAGAGTAATGTAGTACAACATTTGTATATAATGTATAATACGAGTATTATGTGCATTATAATATTATTATGTTTCATAAAGTATCAAACTGAGTATTTTTTATTCGGAGTAAGTTTTTTCTATTGTCAATTAGTCTGTTAACTTAAGTTGTTAGTGATTAATAGTCGCTTTAGTTGATGGTGATTAATAGTCGATGAACTCACACGGAACCCTACGGGAAGCGTGATCTAACACGCACTTGGCCTGTTTCAGAATTCCTTATTGTAACGATGTTTGTAAACATACATAGAAGCTATGTCAACTGATGTCAACCTGTCTACAGTTATTTACAATAATGTTAACGTTATGGATCATTCATGCAAGCAGCCCTCCACAAAGTGGAACGATGGTGTGAAAACACCAGTCTGAATGTTAATGCCAACAAGACTAGCTTAGTGCCATTCACCAAAAGACGCAACCTTGGAGGACTATGGAACCCATCCCTTTTTGGAACCAACGTACAGTTCTCCACAGAAGTCAAGTATCTCGGAATAACATTAGACCAGAGACTCACTTGGAACCAGCACCTTTCACAGGTGACAAGGAAGGCCAAAATTGCCTTAGGAACATGTTGCCGTCTCGCAAGCTCCAGATGGGGATTAAAACCAAAGCAGGTGAAATGGGTATACACCGCGATAGCGAGACCCATTATTACCTACGGTTGCATAACTTGGCAGAGAAAAACCACCCAGGCAACATGCATCAGACAACTTAACAGCATTCAAGGCCTAGCGTGCCGAATGACGACAGGAGCCCTAAAGTCCACTCCAATAGCAGCCATGGAGGCGGTCCTCAACATTGAACCACTTCACATCCATGTGCAAAGGGAGGCGAGGGCGGCTATACTCCGCGCTATCGAAGGAGGGAAACAGGGCTGGAAATCCCGTGCTATGAGGAATCTATATGAAGATCTAGTAGCATGCCCAGTAATGGCGATGCCGAGCGACGCTATTCATACTCAGCTCAGTTTCAACAAACTGTTCAACGTGGTTATACCGTTACGAGAAGAATGGGACGCAACGGTACCTAAGTCCTTGGGAGGAAGCGATGTAACTTGGTACACAGACGGTTCTCGCAAGGGAGGAAAAGCAGGAGCAGGGGCCTATGGAGTCAAACCGAAAGTTTTGGTACACCAAAACCTAGGCTCATATGCAACCGTGTTTCAAGCAGAACTATACGCTATAATAAGATGCGTACATGAAAACCTTGAAAAGAAATATGTCAATAAACGTATTACGATACTCTCGGACAGTCAGGCAGCCCTGTTGGCTCTACAGTCTGAGCAAGTCAATTCAAAGCTTGTCCTAGAAGGAATACAAGCCATCAACCGATTAGGCTTCAACAACAAGGTCACCCTAGGATGGGTACCTGGGCATAAAGGTATACGCGGGAACGAGAAGGCCGACGAACTGGCAAGGAGGGGGGCCGAGGCGCCCACCATGGGTCCTGAACCTATGGTGGGCATCTCCAAAGCAGTTTCTCGAGCCGCACTCAAAGCAATAGCCCTTAAAAGGGGAGCTGAGATGTGGCGAAGAGAACCCGGCGCGAGACAGGCCAAAACGCTAATAGCGGGATACTCGCAGAAATACTCAAGAAAAGTGCTCAACCTGAGTCGACCCGACATACGGGCACTCATCAGACTGCTCACTGGACACTGCAGGCTCAATAAACACCTTCTTTTGATAGGTTTGAGCAACACTGCAACTTGTAGATTCTGCAGCGAGGCAGAGGAAACGCCCACCCACATACTCTGTGATTGCTCTGCCATAAATCACTTCAGAAGTCGTATCTTAGGAAGCCACTTAATCCTACCCAGTCAAGTAGGAGATCTGGAACCCAGGAACATCCTACTGTTCGTCCGAGCAATAGGACTTGGAGACCAGATCTAAACTCAGAAACGGGTACGGCTACAATAGATCAAATCTGGTCGCAGTGGCCCCTGGGACGGTTGACCCAGGCCCGAAATCTCAAATAATAATAATAATAATAACGTTATGGACACGTGTCATGTTAAATGTTAAATGTTTGTATTATGTATATCATTGAACTGTGCATAATAAATAGAGGTTAGGGTGTCAAATAAAAGCTTTCATGTTTTATTGATCAGCCTACAAAGACAGGATATTATTTTGTATCAGTTCTATAACCCGTTAAGGCTTTGGACGTAATAAAGGATCAATTTTACAGGAGTTCGAGTATTTAAAATAAAAGTATTTAAATCATTAAAAATGAAATCAAGTACCAACATAGATTGGTAGATACTGAAAGCGTTCAAAATATTCAGCTACACAACCATTACAATACAAAAATCAGTCACATTTCACATATTTCTGTATATTCAGCATTTGAATGTTGATAGGTAGGTAAGTCATTTTATTTTAGTATTAAAAATCGAATCAAATCGAAAATCGAGCTAAAATGACACTGAACGGGCGCATAATAACGAATGACTGAAGACACTAACTAATTATACTTAACAATAATGAATTAGGCACTAATTTTATTAATTATGTGAAGATCACGAGTCGACCGCATTGTTCCTACTTATTTAGCGCTTTCTTTTGTTTAAGTTTAATGAACATTTTACATCCTGCGAAGATGTTACCGTTTAAAAGTTCATCCTGTATAGGTTCTATCTAGAAGTTTTACAAAATTTTTATAGCTGAGTGCTGTCTTTTTTCCATGAAGTTATTAAAGAAGTATCCGTATTAATTAAATAGATAATAGTTTTCTTAAATACACATTTCAGAATCCTTCTTGCTGAGCACCAGCAAACTATGGTATTTGCGGAATTTGGGGCACGTGATTACGTGGAGTTCTACGAAAAAAACAGCCAAATGCAATAAGCACAGAAGTAACCTTTGATAAATTCAATTACGGTTGAATTTCGTCTGTAGAGCGGGCCTCAGTTTTATCAAGAATTCAAAGAAATTACAAAACACGAAGTTGTTCCTCATACATACCTAACATAATTGCAATAAAAACATTTTCATCTCTCAGCCACCGATCAATTATCTTGAGGCTATCTGGCTACCTGAGAAGACGCAATAAAAATTACGATGTGACCATAAAAATTCACTCAGACCTACTAATGCTTATACGTAGGCATTATTACACACAAATAGAACCATTAACTAATCAAGTATTGCAAAAAATCCCTCGGATTTTAGGATTTAGATTTAAGACAGATCGATTGAAATCTTCGTTTCATTTCTTTAAAAGTTAAATTAAATTTCTTATACTTAACGGAATTTGGTTTCGGGACAGAATTTGCTTTTTACAAATCATTACGGAAATTGGAACTGGTTCTTTTAAATCTGTATAGAATACGAATGCCAAGTTCTTCCATTTAGTCGAAGTTAAACCAAATTTTCTCTAAAGACTAAATTTAGTTTAGTCGAACAATCAAATACTGAATACTTATTCGGGTACTTTTGTCGAAATCATGATAGTTTGTGCTCTAACGGGGGCGAAAGCCTACTAAAAATTACATCAGACTTACATTAGACGTATTCGATTTCAACTTCAATAAAGTTAAAAATCTTAGTAATATCCAAAATTGTTACCTATTTAATGGAAGCTCTACTTAAACTGAAAAATTTACCTGACTACGGCGTAGTCAAAGAACTGGATTACTTCAGCCGGTAATTGCCTGTATGCGTATGTAGGTTTATATGTTGTAGGTATATATCGACGGTTAAAAGGCGACTTGATTCGAGCGCCATTTTGCGAACTTTACAGGAGAGCGTTTTAAAGTTTATTTTTTGAGAAAAAAAAATCATTGTTCCTAAAGTATACAATAAAAATTGACGAGTCTCCCCAATCATAAAGCGGCATATTTTGTGCTAATTTTTGATATATATATAACAAATAAAAGGTGTTTTTTAACGGAGTTAGATGTAACTTGAGCCATTTTGCACAATTCTTTGATCAGGGCAGAAGGAATCAAAGTACACGATTACTATTTATCTGTTCAAAGCAAAATAATTCAAGTGTACAATGACTTCTTTAACAGATCAAGGATAAATGATTTAAATCACTCACCTATTTGTAAACTGTTCATGGATAAATGAGTTAAACCGCTCACCTAGTTATAAACTGTTCATGGATAAATGATTTAAACCGCTCAGCTAATTGTAAACTATTCATAGATAAATGATTTAAACCGCTCACCTAGTTATAAACTGTTCATGGATAAATGATTTAAACCGCTCACCTAGTTGTAAACTGTTCATGGATAAATGATTTAAACCGCTCACCTAGTTGCAAACTGTTCAAGGAGTAATGACTCAAATTAATTTCGAGTAATGGAGGTTTTGGTGTATGATGGGGAAGGGAACAAAACATTTTTTCGACATTTGGGGGTTTTCAACTTATCGAGGTTCGACTTAACGAGGTTCTACTGTACCTACCTGCGTTGTTTCGTGTTCTTTTACTTGTGATTTAAACGCCATTTTTAATGCAAGGTGAAAGGAGTAAACTGAATGAAGTACGATATTAGTTTAATTAATAAACTAACATAAAGGAATCAAGCGTGCAGACATTTATTTCTTGCATAAAGAAAATGGTTCTAAATGATATAAAGACTTAAAACTGGTCAAGGAAAATTAGCACAGTATGAGTGGAAAACGTTTATTTATTTTTCATTATAATTAATTTGAATAATATTCAAATATTTGGTTCAGTACCGAGATGAGGATCTTCAAAATGTAAACGACGGGTCATAAAAACTAAGCATTCAATTGTAGCAGGCGAAGGGCGCCGGCTTAGCGCAGAGCCCCGTGGAGCGCTGAGAACCCTAATCCCGCTATACACCAACAAAATCTACTTTTCACAATTTTATTACACGACGCTTACAGACATGAATTGAATACAAAGTGAAAACGATTGAACCCTATCAAATTGAATAGAAATTTTGAAAATTACGATCTAGTATTTAAGAAATGTAAATTAAAATTCAATTAATTGGATAATGTACGTGGTTTGATTTTTTTCAATATTCATTTTTGAATTTCTCTTTTTCTAAATTGCAGATTCACTTGATATTTGATACCTATTCAAAAATAGAAAAATATGAGCGTAATTTTATACTCTCCTTTTGATTTGCGGAAAAATCATCGAAAACATTTCATCGAATTACATTTCATCGAACACATTTCATCGAATTACAATTAATCGAATCGACATTTCATCGAAATCACAATTAATCGAATGATCATTTCATCGAAAACACATTTAATCGAATTAACATTTCATCGAAAACAATTAATCGAATGTCATTTCATCGAATGACAGTTCATCGAATGACAATATATCGAATTACAATATATCGAATGACAATATGTCGAATGATAATATATCGAATGACAATATATCGAATGACAATATATCGAATCACAATTGGCCGAATCGAATGATATAATTTTCATATGATCATTAATAAATATTTTTTTACTATTTCAAACGTCACACATCCTTGAAAGGCAGCACTAAGACATAAGCAGCATGCAACATGCAACAAGCACAGTTTCTGTCACGGCTCCGGCGCTGCGGGGCTCCGGCGGTCCCACGCGAGCTTATCGTCGCAGATGCTTTTAATGCTCACCACCGCAGCTTCGGCTTGCTGGCCGGCTGCGCCGGCCAGCGTCAGCTGCTGCGGCGAGCATTATAACCACCTGCTCCTTAGCTCGCGGGCCGCCTCGCCCCTCCGCGCCTACGCGGGTTTACATTACACTCTAGGGGTAGGGCAAACAAGACTACGTGGAGTCGGTTTTGCAGCGATTCGTTTCTATCACTAACGTAAACGTTTTGAAAAAAAATGACTCAAGGAAGAAAGTAAAACTAAAATTTTTATGTACATAACAAATGTTAAATTGTTATTGGTCAAAAAATAAAAAATACAAAAAAGTTATAAAAAGCATTAAATTGTTTCTGTTTATAATAAAATCTTTAAATCTTTTAAACAAGAAAAATTGCAATTCGAGGAATTGTCATTCGATGAAATGACATTCGATGAAATGACATTCGATGAAATGATATTCGATGAAATGACATTCGATGAAATGAAATTCGACGAAATGTAATTCGGTTAATTGTCATGCGATTAAATGGTTGTTCTACGTAATGCTATTCGAAGAAATGTCAAACGATGACTTGGTTGTTCTACGTTTTGTTATTCGACGAAATGTTTTTTCGATGTATTGTGTTCGGCGAATTGTAATTCGATGAAATGTTTTCGATGATTTTTCCGCAGACGCTCCTGATTTGCGGAAAAATCATCGAAAACATTTCATCGAATTACATTTCATCGAACACATTTCATCGAATTACAATTAATCGAATCGACATTTCATCGAAATCACAATTAATCGAATGATCATTTCATCGAAAACACATTTAATCGAATTAACATTTCATCGAAAACAATTAATCGAATGTCATTTCATCGAATGACAGTTCATCGAATGACAATATATCGAATTACAATATATCGAATGACAATATGTCGAATGATAATATATCGAATGACAATATATCGAATGACAATATATCGAATCACAATTGGCCGAATCGAATGATATAATTTTCATATGATCATTAATAAATATTTTTTTACTATTTCAAACGTCACACATCCTTGAAAGGCAGCACTAAGACATAAGCAGCATGCAACATGCAACAAGCACAGTTTCTGTCACGGCTCCGGCGCTGCGGGGCTCCGGCGGTCCCACGCGAGCTTATCGTCGCAGATGCTTTTAATGCTCACCACCGCAGCTTCGGCTTGCTGGCCGGCTGCGCCGGCCAGCGTCAGCTGCTGCGGCGAGCATTATAACCACCTGCTCCTTAGCTCGCGGGCCGCCTCGCCCCTCCGCGCCTACGCGGGTTTACATTACACTCTAGGGGTAGGGCAAACAAGACTACGTGGAGTCGGTTTTGCAGCGATTCGTTTCTATCACTAACGTAAACGTTTTGAAAAAAAATGACTCAAGGAAGAAAGTAAAACTAAAATTTTTATGTACATAACAAATGTTAAATTGTTATTGGTCAAAAAATAAAAAATACAAAAAAGTTATAAAAAGCATTAAATTGTTTCTGTTTATAATAAAATCTTTAAATCTTTTAAACAAGAAAAATTGCAATTCGAGGAATTGTCATTCGATGAAATGACATTCGATGAAATGACATTCGATGAAATGATATTCGATGAAATGACATTCGATGAAATGAAATTCGACGAAATGTAATTCGGTTAATTG
Source organism: Thymelicus acteon (assembly GCA_951805285.1). Taxonomy (NCBI): domain Eukaryota; kingdom Metazoa; phylum Arthropoda; class Insecta; order Lepidoptera; family Hesperiidae; genus Thymelicus; species Thymelicus acteon. The sequence goes on along the minus strand of OX638213.1, from coordinate 14,057,215 downwards.
TCATGCGATTAAATGGTTGTTCTACGTAATGCTATTCGAAGAAATGTCAAACGATGACTTGGTTGTTCTACGTTTTGTTATTCGACGAAATGTTTTTTCGATGTATTGTGTTCGGCGAATTGTAATTCGATGAAATGTTTTCGATGATTTTTCCGCAGACGCTCCTTTTATTTGTGTCGGTCGGTAGCCCAAAAGTCCCAGTCTCCTTTACCGTATTATTGGTCTATAAAATAATCAAATTTTGTCTATTTTTGCATTGAAATATTTAGAAGTAGGTACAAGTACTTTCAGCATTATTTATCAGTACTAAAATGGACACTGCTAGCTTAAACATTATATGAGTTAATGCCCTACCACCCTGGACTATATTATGTATGTACCTTACCATCAGACGGGGTTGCCGTACAGCAAACCTTATAATGAGTTAAAAAACGTAAGACGCGAACGTAAGACTCCTGTTAACGAATATCTTTCGCGCTATAAAGCAGACAATGAGAACATTTACAATGGTTTTATTGAAGATTTTTGTATGGTACATTTAAGCGACGCGACATTTCTCTTTTCATAGCAATGCTATTGGGAAACTGAACCCTTTAAGACAGGTCTGTCTACAACTCTATACTTATAATAAAACTAACATGACGAATCTATAAAATAAAAATCAATGGAAAATTAATTGTAATGTGCGTTTAGAACCTCAATTATCTACATATTACTAAATGAATACCAGTCAACGTCACCAGACATTATATACAACAACTAAATCCAGTGGCACTGGTGAAACCATTCAATTCTCTAATAACTTGTCTATTCAGTAGAAAACGCAACCCTGTTCACCTATGTAAAAAAATTGCCGCACTAAATCAAATTTTATTCTCAAATTTTCTGTAAATTATGAAAATAAAAAGGCATTTTAGGTATAGCTACATCGTGAAACCAAAAAGCCTTATCTAAATATCACGGACCCCGACATTTATTCACATAAATTAAAAATGTCCAAATCCTGGTAGGATCAGACAAGGCAAAGGGTTCCCTAATCGAGATAAATATTAGTTCAAAATTATTTTTTTCTATACTAACACTACGTAACTTAATAAAATGTTCGCACAGTATAAAAATGAATGTTAAAGACATTTTAACATTATTTCTGAAGTTGCCAATAAAGTAAAATAGCGCGGAACGAAAAAGTTGAATGCAAAAGTTTATTCATCGAGTTAACCAAGTGTGGCATCCGATTCTACATACGAGTAATTTTTCGTTTTTTAAAGGTTGTTGAAAAAACACAAACCATTAAAAACTGGTATACTAACGCCCCAACTCAGAGTCACTAACGTTTACTTAAATCACTCTTTAGTAAAGAATCACCATACAAATTCTGTACTAAGGAGCGATGTAAGTAACCGTTACTGACTTTGAGTTGGGGCGTAATTATAACTTGGTAAAACATATACTTAGTAGCAGAAACATCCACTGCTTGTAAAAATCGTAAGTGATGAAATAGTGACTGTGAATGTGCAAAAAATTAGAACACCTCTTTTTTTAACACGCTGTTATTAGCTTCATACGTATCTATGTAACGGAAACTTTGAACATGATTTTGACCTCCTTCGAAACGTCGGTTAAATCGAAATTTAGCATACTTATCAAGGACCGATGACAATTCAATATAAAAAAAAATAGAAAGAAAAATATGCAGAGCTTAATAAGAACTTAAGTTTCATTTCAAAAAATCGAACTAAAAAATTAAAAATAAATAATAGTTTTAAACATCTAAAAAACACGCTTTTATAGAAAATCCAACTAAAAAAGAGAAAATAAATTTGAATAGAAAATAAATTTACAATTACACGATTGTTAATTCAAATTTATTTTCTATCTTTTAATTGGATTTTCTATAAAAGCGTGTTTTTTAAAATTACAATTACACTATTCTTAACTCAAATTTATTAAAATTTATTTTCTATTTTTTACTTGGATTTTCTATAAAAGCGTGTTTTTAGTTTTTTCGAACTATTATTATAATTCAAATTCTATTGGAGAATATATGTTATAGTCATACCTACTAAAAAAATTTACCGTAATTTTCATCGTGTGGGAATTCTCCTATCCGTCCAATAGACGCGGTCATGTTGCAATAATGTGATTTACACGTGTTGGTTCAAGAGTTATGTTGTTTTACGAAGCGCTGTTTGACTCTTGTCTTGGACCCGTCTTCTGAGAACCTCAGCCCATGTTTGTTTGTAAGTTTATCGTACTAACATAACCACGCTTCGTTAATTATTTTGCTCCTTCGATCTATTGGGTAAATATTCAATCGTGAGTGAGTATTATAACAGCAATACCGCAGTAGTTAAAAAAAATGATATTTTCTTTATACTGTTAAGTATTAAAAAAATCTTAACACTCCTTTCTCCTACTAATATTATTAATGTGGAAGTTTGTATGAATGTTTGTTACTCTTTCACGCAAAAACTATTTAATGGATGAAAAGCCACTGGTAGAAATGACTCAGAATAAGATATACTTACTTAAGGTCGCTGCATACGTAACGTGGACAGGACGCGGACGGGACGTGGACGGGGCATAAAATATATATGTACGTGCGTGCCCCGTTCCCGTCCCGTCCGCGCCTCCGTGCCTCCGAGGCGTATGCGCTATCGTTAGTTGTCTTATTTTAAAAATACTGCAAATTATTTAAAGTTATTCATAATCATATTTCTATGATTTTTTATTCGTGGAAAAGTTTGTACTATTAAACTAAATTTACAATAACTTATCAAATGCAATAAAAATTCTTAATCAGCAGTGTTAGATCCACCCACATATATTTTAAAAACGTCAGTTATGAGAATGTCGGCAATAAAGTATTGAAACAATTTATTAATAAATAATGAATACAGCTTTAGAAAACCCCGTTATTTTGTACGGCTATGGTGACATAGGTCAGGGGTTTTTATTTGTTTGATGTACTGTAAACATGCAAGTGATACGCCACTCCCCCCAGGGTGGTAAATTTCCCATCGCGGTGGCCACACTAGGTATACAAATACCTAACAAGACCACACAGCGCTGTTTGCACGCGATACACAGTTATCCAACTTTGTTTTTCGTCTATTCTCCTGAGAAGCTTGTTGTTGAAGCCTTTGTTTTATATGTTTTGTTGAATGATGGAATAATTACTAGATAGTATAATATTATGTCTGTCCCGACATGGTCCCGACAGTTATTTTACGTTGTTTGTTTTAACTAGGTCATGTTATTATCTTCAGAATTTCGACATCGCTGTAGCCATGCGAGTCTGTCCTTTTGCGAATAATCTCCAAGTTGGTTCTGTTGTTAAACAACAGCCCCTTCAGGGCTTTAATACAATAAATAAAATGTTTGTAATGTTTTTTTTAAACGGAAATAGCCGGCAAACGAGCTGACGATCCACCTGACAGTAAGTGGCTATCGTCGCCCATGGACATCAGCAACACCAAAGGCATCACTGATGCGTTGCCAGCCAAGCAAGAGCCAAAGAATGTAACAAATCAGAGATCCTTAAAATCGGTACAGAAATTCATAGTCATTATAGTTTTTGTGTGTATATCTCCTCCCTCTCCCTCCCCCTCTCCCTCTCCCTCTCCCTCTCCCTCTCCCTCTCCCTCTCCCTCTCCCTCTCCCTCTCCCTCTCCCTCTCCCTCTCCCTCTCCCTCTCCCTCTCCCTCTCCCTCTCCCTCTCCCTCTCCCTCTCCCTCTCCCTCTCCCTCTCCCTCTCCCTCTCCCTCTCCCTCTCCCTCTCCCTCTCCCTCTCCCTCTCCCTCTCCCTCTCCCTCTCCCTCTCCCTCTCCCTCTCCCTCTCCCTCTCCCTCTCCCTCTCCCTCTCCCTCTCCCTCTCCCTCTCCCTCTCCCTCTCCCTCTCCCTCTCCCTCTCCCTCTCCCTCTCCCTCTCCCTCTCCCTCTCCCTCTCCCTCTCCCTCTCCCTCTCCCTCTCCCTCTCCCTCTCCCTCTCCCTCTCCCTCTCCCTCTCCCTCTCCCTCTCCCTCTCCCTCTCCCTCTCCCTCTCCCTCTCCCTCTCCCTCTCCCTCTCCCTCTCCCTCTCCCTCTCCCTCTCCCTCTCCCTCTCCCTCTCCCTCCCTCTCTTTTTTTCTAACTATAAGCTTACATAAGTATTAATTTTCACATTTGTGAGTTCAAAAATGACGAAGTATTATCCCTTAGGGGTTGAATTTCCAAAAATCCATAGCCTATGTTACTCAAGGATAATGTAACATTCTAATGGTGAAAGAACTTTTAAAATCGGTTCAGTAGTTTTTGAGTTTATTCGTTACAAACATACAAAAATACAAATCTTTCCTCTTTATAATATTAGTACAGATTATTTATCAGTTCTTTATTTAATCAATATCTTTTATTTTACAGCCTTAACTTAATTTTGATACTCATTCAAAACGGAACAATTTTCTTAGGTAATACGAAATATACGACGAACTCTTTTAGCGCCTTTTTCACAAGACACAGCAGACAAGAAAAATTTGCAGGTTCTTTGTGCAATTCGTACGTCAAAGTGTTTTAAAGTACCTATCGCTGTACAATTGGCTCGTTTTTTACTCCGACATTCTGCTTACCCAGTGCTCTAACATGGCGCAGTGCCAAGGGTATTCATTTTCATATTAAGGCATTAGACCACCGCTACATTCAAGCGTTATAAGATAAACACTATCCTACTAATATTTCAAATGTGACTTTATGAAGAATAGGATGTTAAAACGAAACTTCACTGACATTTAAACAATGTCCAGGACAAAAAAGAAAGTCAAAGAAGAAAGACAACAAAGTAGGGTAAATTTTATACCATTGCCCCTGTAGCCTAGTTGGTAGCGACCCTGCCTGCGAAGCGAGGGGTCCCGGGTTCGATTCCCGGCCGGGGCAGATATTTATGTGGCAGATAAATATTTGTACTCGGGTCATGGGTGTTACTGTGATGTGTTATTTGTAGTCCATGCCACCCGCGACACAGGTAATAACCTACTGCGGGGGTATGAGTGTGTTAGCGTTTATTATTATTATTATTATTATTATTTGTATCTTCTTGTGGGATAATTGGGATTTTCATTATGTTTGTTGTATCGTTTTGAATCGTTGTTGTATCGTTTTGTGAAATAATTACCTACTATTCTATTAGGATATCCTTTATGGTCTGCGCAGATAAGGGACAATCCTCGAGGTAATTTTGTCACCGTCATAATACAATATTTACATTTTACATCTGTACCGACAAGCACTTAAGGGGCTAGGTACCGTGTACACATAATTCCACGTCTCCCCGATCAAAGGGACATCGACCAACAGGACTGTGTGCTTAGTGCGAGTTTTCCGTAACATAACGGGCTCGCTACGTAAATGCAAATTTGTATGGGATCGAAGCAGAGCCATCTAGCGGGAAAGTGAAGAAAAAAAATGCGCGAGTGCGAGTTTCATGCGCTCACGTTCACGAAAGTGAAGTTCACAGTGAAGTTATCTGTCGGTGGTTATTGTATTGTTTCTCAAACATTGCGCGAGTGCGAGTGGCTTTATTTGACAGTTCCAATACGTAGCTTGCGAAAACTATGGGACCACGTGACCGAAAAGTTTTCACGCGAAATTTACTAGTGAAATCATAAAAAGATGGTTTATTATTTTAATTAAACTTTTTTTCTGTTTCCAGAAAATTATGGCTGGATATTTATAATTGCTCGGAGCATGTTTGCGGCCACTAAATCTTAAAGTGAATAAAATTATTGATAAGTAGTATTTGTTCATGCAAGAAAGAATTTCCGGTAATCCAATCACAGAGTACTTAAACACTACGCAATCACAGTCACAGAGTACTTAAACATAAACACTAATCCAATGGCGAATGTCACCAAGTTTTTAAAAAGGAGATATTTTTAAAGAAGATAACTTTTAAACTACTTGCAAGGAACTCGATAAACCTAATATTATTGTGTCTTGACTTGGACTCTTGGAAATAAAAGGTACTTACATTACCTACACAATTAAGATTTAAATAAGTTTATTTAAAATTGTCTACAAGTATGAACTCAATGAATTATTTTATTATGCAACTTAATATTGCCAAAGGTGACAATATCGTTTGCATAGGAGCTCTCAAGGATCAAGGAAAATATTTATTTAATAATGACATATTTGATAAACCCATAAACTGAATACCCAGCTGCGAGGCAAGCGGTAACTAGATACTAGAAATGCAATTAACATTCAATATATTATCTACTTGGGACTATATTATCATTATGACGTATCAGCACCTACACTTTTGAGATCCTAAATTATATCTATGTTCTTAATGTTTTAGATTTCTTGCCAAGCCAATATACCCAGCAAGATTTATTGATAGTACTTCACTATAATTATGCCATGCCATTGTAATATGCCAAAATGATATTAAGGGCCTGCTTTGTTTTAAAATAAATAGAGAATAATTTAATAAGGCATAATATATTAAAATGTTTAATTTAATATATTTATGTATTATATTTTACAATTATATATTTAGCCTTTGTTTTAAAAGATTTTAATATACTGCTGAACACAATAAAATTGTCATATAATATTTTTATTAAAGGAAAGGTGTTGAAGAGCACTTATAAAGAATACAATAACAAAAGGGGAAGATTGAATTACAACTAAGACTATTGACATCCAGCTGAATACTGTTGTCCGGAGAAGAATTACAAAAATATTATATTAAAATTATTTACCGTTCAACGTTTTATTTCCACTCTTTAAACCAAAATTACATAATAATAATTATGCTGTAATGCCTTAATAATTTCATATTCAACATAATATGCCTCCTAAAATAAAATTATCAAGAAAACCACAATCTGTCTTTTAAAGTTTTATTTCTCCCACATAATGTTATACCTTCAATTCCAATCTCAATAGAAAACCAATGAGTAAAATACAATGGTCACAGACTTCACATTTCATACACTGTAATATAAATTAATGATTATATTTGTAGCGGCCTTATTTTGACAAATCTTCTCAATTCTCAAATCCATGTTGCTGTGTTTATACTTTTACTTTATATACGTATTTGTTTACTCGTTTACTCTTAAATAACAATGAGGAAAATGTTGCATTGCTGTTGTTTTGTTGGAAGTAGTAGTCTCCGCTAATGCTGTTGAGACAAGTTTGATACTCTGCCATCTATCTTGATTTATACCTTAAATATAAAGATATAAATAAATACTAGGAACATAACATTTCTTACTTTGTACACTTCCTCATATTGTATTATGTTAGGTATCATAAAAACTTTCATTTTTCAAAATAGACATGATTTGTCCATTAATAAAATTGTTGTTTGTAGTGAATAAGTATTTACAGCCAAAGATCACTGTGCCTAAACATATAAATCCTATTAAATAAATATTACACCAATCGTGAACTTGTTAATTATTGATCTGAGCTTGTTAAATAAATAATAAATTTCATTCACATAACCTCACCACACAAAAACTTTTCCATATCAAATGTATCACTGTAGCTATGTTCCATTAATTAATATTGCCTGTTTTCTCGCTTAAAATGCCACAATATAATATGATTGAGAAGTAAGTCCTGAAAAAAATAATATTTAATATGAAACAAACAACCAAAACACTAATCTATATCACGATACCAAGTAAACTACAGTATAACACCACTATTTTAATTGTAGCTTGATACTATTGCTCCAACTAAATAAATGTATTATTTTCAATTTGGTTGGGTTCTTTCACGATGTTTAACGAGATTTAACGACGGTTTTGCTGCCAACATAATAATAGATATTTTTAATGAACAAACGTGGATCGATACGAGTCACGTTTTGGAACTGGCACTCGCAACTTCTCGTTAGTCATGTATTGACGTTATCGAGGTAGGTGAACTTTTCGATGCAACTCGCACTAAGCACACTGTACTCTCTTTGAAAATGTTCCCACACCGCGTGCGTTGAATCCTGAATTCCTGATAACATGTTGTTAGAGGATTTTTTAAGTTTGGATTATTTTGTCCTCCGAGGACAAAGGTACCTTAACTGTGCAGGAAATTAAAAATAGGGCATTTGCATCACCAGATCTCAGAATGGACTGAAGAAGAAACCACATTTAAGCCCAATGCGTATGCATTACGGGGTTTTTCCCGTACGGGACGGGACGTGAAGTTTTGGAAACATTGCTTTTTTTTATGGAAATAGCCGGCAAACGAGCTGACGATCCACCTGATGGTAAGTGGCTATCGTCGCCCATGGACATCAGCAACACCAAAGGCATCACTGATGCGTTGCCGGCCAAAAAAGAGAGAAGAAAAAGAAATAAAGAACTGGCTCTCGAGCCCCCAGCCGGAACACGACGAGTCGTTTGGCGGCTGACTCATGCTCAAGGGTGGTAGCTATCCAGGCGAACCCCATGGAGAAATAATAATAGTAATAATGGTATTAATTAACAATTAAAATCAATATTACCAGTATAATCCCTCCGAGGGCCCTACCACCAGCGGGCCGGATTTAGTCGCCTGCTTCATAGAAAATGTATACGATAGTGCATACGCAGCGGAATCCCGTACGGAACGTGACCCGTACGGGACGGGAAAAACATCGTCGCCTTTAATTATGTAGGTATGTAAAAACGACTAATTTTAAGAAAAACTCTTTTACTGACGGTAATATTATACGGTAATTAAGAAAAGCTCTCTCAGTAACGGTAATAACCAAAAGTCATTTATTCGAAATTAAACATCCTAAAATAAAGCAAGTTGTATAATTATACATATGTACTATTATTTCTTCTGTGGTTATACATAGTAATAAAATGATCACGTTCAAGATAAAAGTTTCTCGACAGCAGTGAGCCAAATACCTTAAGTCGTGGCGTTTTACGGTTGGAAAAGCCTTTTCGGGTGAGTTCATATCTTATCAGAACAAGGTGTTAGTATTCTCTTTCATTGTCATTCAGTGTCTAACCTATAAAATATGTTCACGTAAATCAACTCGTTTTGTCGGACACCTATCTACTGACTGAAGATTACCTTTTAGCAATGCCTTATTACAGTATTAGAAATGGCCCTCTATACATTAGGTGAACACTTACCATTAGATGAGTCGTCTACTGTTATTTCGGAAATTTCCTTAACAGCCCGCGTAATAAATTTAAGTATCCCATGTTTCACCCAGGTGGAGAACCTAGGTGAAGTACGGCCCCAGAACAAACAATAATAAGGGAATGCCAGTTATAATAAATAAATTGACATAATTATTATATTAATACATTCGGCGCTCGCTAGCAATCCAAAACAACTCCAGCGAATGTCGAATCACGCACCTTTATCATGTCGTTTTTTAGCTGTCGCATCGTAAAAATTTTACTCTCATAATTTTTTCCAAACGCCCCATAAGAAGTACAACTTCAAAATCCCTCGTTAATCTAAGAAATATATGAGGATAACATTGGTTGAAAATATGACACCCATATTGTATTTATCACTCTGAGAGAAATATTCCTTCATTTTACAGGTATCGATAAAGGCAAGATTACTTTCTCCCGAATTTTCCTGATTGCTTAAAACACCACGCAAGCGACGTGAAATACATTTTTGTTATACATATTATTACCATGTTGACGGTCCCTACGTACAAACCCCTAACTACAAATTACAAATTTTTCAGGAGAGCGTTTCAAAGTTACAAACATGTGTATTATCATGTTCTACTTAGCGTAATATCATGAAATTTGGTATGAAGGTTTAATATATGATATATTTTATAATGAATAAAAAGATGGGTCATAAAGATCTTTGTGTATTATTTTCCACTTACTTACTTATAAATCGGAATCATCCCTATTGCACATAGCTTACGTGGTACTTACAGCTTAAGTGGCTTATAGCTTACGTACCTTAAATGGTACTTATAAGCTTTTACGTGGTAGTCTCTGAAGCAATCAGAGTCGTAATTGGCACTTATGAAATAGTATGTGGGATGAGAAAAAATTGTTGTAAACGGTTATGTAGGTACATGATGTATTTGAAGAAATCAAATTATAATGCATTGTGGAGTATTGATAAGAGGCTAAAAGAAGTTGTTTTACAATTTGTTGTTTAGGGTATCCTGAAGGTTATAAGAACAAAAAGTGCAAATCACGTATCTACCACTTACGAGAATATACGTAGGGACCGTCGATGTCATGTATCATAGTAAAAATAAATTACTAACTACTTACTGAGTTAGGTACTCGGAATTTATGTGGAAATAATTCATACATTAGTTTGGGCTAAAAAGAAAACCACTAGAGACGTCAGTACAGAGCCCTCGGTGATAAACGAGGGATCGCGTCGCGCCGCTTCGTGGTGATATGAAGACAAATAGTTCCAGCCAGCTCGTGTTAAGAACAATCGAATTCTAATTTCCGTAAATAAGGATTAGGCAATGAAAATCTTTTTTTCTCAGCAAACAAACGATACATACATGTAAATAATGTAATCCTGTGATGAATGTCTTCAAGAAAAGAGTAATAGGCTTTTACTAAACTAGTGTGCTTACCATTATGAACCACATCGCCATTTATCATCAGGTGGGATTGTGGACAAGCAATAACTTATTTTTAAGAAAAAACGAGACACGGCTGACTCAACCAAAACTGTAGTATCTATCCAGGCCCCCGAGGATCCCACGAAATAATTAAAGTAATACTGAACTATTAAAATCAATATTCCGAGGGGCCCTACCACCATCTAGGCCAGATTTAGACGCCTCATACAACACCCATCCGGCGTGGGAATAGGATTAGTATTCTAAGTCTCCTAAATGTTCCTAGAAGCTTGGACACATAACTGACGCATTGTCAGCTCAAGATGAGGGTAGGAATTAGCTCATTAATAGCTCTACAAATATTTAGCCCTTAGAAGGAGAGTAGCATAGGTAACAGCTAGCCAAACAGGTAAAAACTATTTTCCCTAGAGTCTTCTACCCCCGCTTATCTGATTTATCATCTTGAATTTTTCATCCCTCATGATCTTTTTAACATTAATCAGTGAATGATCGAAATCATAATGAAAATGTTTTTTCTCATTCACCAACAACCTTTTTGAATTTTAAAGATTTGCGACGTTTTAGACTTTCACATACACTAATCATGATCCTTTTACGTACATAATTATAAGCACCTACATTTTCTAAACCACTAGCTCCCCGGGATCAACACGGAGATAGCTCAAGCTCAAGAGGACTAAGCCATTTGAGCTACGACTAATGTATTTACAGAACACCAGAACAGTGTCCACAATGCCTATAAGGCTGAAATAAGACGACCGATTGTTCAATTCTCAGCTGCACGAGTACTTATTGTCGAAATATTGCCAAATGCAGGTGCTGTAGCTTTGACACGTTCGCGAAAATAGTGGTCACGTAATCTCGTGCAGTAAAAGTAAAGAGGAACTATTGTACGGACTTCGTTTATTTCAGAGAGGTTTTCTATTATATCGTGTGATGACGGAAAATTACATACTGTTGTTATGTTAGTAGGAAACAGACAGCCCATCAAATGTGAGTGTCCAGAGTATTCCAAGATCGTTTATAAATGTGTATGTACGTTTATAAATACAGTTATCCTGGAAAGAATAAGGTACTTATATCTCTTTTTTAGGGATCCGAAATCAAAACGGAACCTTTATAATTTCGTCATGACCGTCCGCAGCGTAGCACAGAGACTCTTAGAGCTAGAAAGCTGTAATTTGGCAAGACATAGGTACATATTTACTAAAACAGTAAGCAGACAGTCAGAGACTTCTTTTTTTAACTGCCTTCAAAAAAGGAGGAGGTATTCAATTCGACTGTTTTTTTATGTTTGTTACCTCAGAACTTTCGACTGGGTGAACCGATTTTGATGATTCTTTTTTAAATCGAAAGTCGGTGCTTATCATGTGGTCTTACTATAATTTGATCGAGATCTGACGAGTAGTTTTTGAGTTAGATATCCCTAATTTTGAAGTTGGTTATTTTTTGTCAAGAATTTATCTTACTACGACCTTATCTGAGATGATTTCCCTAGTCCAGGTTGACCCAGTTAAGGACAGCTAAAATGTTTCCACCTTTCTTAAAAATACAAGCCCACGATGAAAACATAAATTACATAAAATGCGGCATTATTTTTATATTCAAGCCAAGATAGCAAGATGACAAGATCTTAAGGCAGTAAATTTTGCGTGAGATTTCTTTGACGCTAATTAAATTATATTAAAACTCTATGATTACAATTTTACGTTTAGACTAAAAAAGCTTAGTGGTGGATCTCTTTGTATCTCTTCTGCCATTTTAATAGTTAATAAATAACAAAAGAGATTTCCACTACTGAAAGGCAAAACAGTGTTATACTCGTAACAGTTACGCTTATCAGTAGCTCAAGTGAACCTTTTAGCGTAAACTTTAGTGAACCCCACTAAGCTTGCTAACTGCAGGAACTTAACAAAACTTACTCTACCACTACTCCTTTGGAATCTATTTTTAAATCCCTGTCAAAGCGGTCAGAGAATTTTGGACGGATGGCAGCTCTATATTATGTCTGAGGAATCGTGTTGAATTTAGTTCAGATATTTTCTTTTAAATACGTTGCAGGGCTTGAAATTCATTTGTCCACGTCAGATACCCAATAACGAGTACCTTAGTCACAGTATGTGTAATTGTACCTAGTACATAATTTATCTTTATAAGTAGGTCCAGTACGGTTCGCTCTGTATATTTATTTACAAGTTTTATAGAATCTTTTCACTTTTATGACGGTCAGCAAATTGGAACTGTGAATCTGTTGTTTAATATATTGTGCTCAAAGTAATTACATGCCTTTGAAGAGAAAATGTGCTTATGACGGACTCTTAATAACTCGCGTGACCGTCGGGAGCATTCAGGATCAAATTGTACGGACACAAGCCGGCGATGCTCTAATAAAAACGAATATCCCATATCCTAAGGGAAATCTTCATAATGTTCCTGTGAAGTGATATTGACACGCACACAGAAATCGTGATATGTCAATGATCTTCTATTAAAAGAGGTAGATACGTTATGCCCTTACAAATCAACCGAAAAATTTGTCCCGAAACACACACACGTTTATCATTTGTGTCCCTACACCAATCACTACATTTGTAAATTATGTAGAAGGAATGGCATTACTAAAACCATAATAGAAGAACCATAATAGTGAAAAAGACAGCTAGGAAACAAAATGACCTCTCTTTCAAACTCACTCATTTGTATATTTTTATCCCTCTCGATTTTTTTTTTGACAATATATTTTGAAATACGTAATTGCTGAATTTGTAAAAAAATGCGAAATAAATTATGGAAATACTAATGCGTAATGAAATGTGATTCCTTGACTTTTGGAAACCTTGTGTAATTTGTGCAGAATCTCATCACACACGACGACATTTTTGGTGCAAAAACAAAATAAATTACTTTCAACGCCGTTGGCAATGACGTGACATTAGCGCGACGACCATGCGACGACTGAGCTCAACTGTGCTAATTAGCCCAGTTTTGGCGTGCCACTTTTGGTGCGCGTATAACCTATCTACCTCTTTTAATATAAGACTATTGTGATAAGTACTTATTTACATGCTGCAGTAAATGGCCACAGAAATTTCGTTGTGCGATGTTTTATTTGCGAGTTTAACAGAAAAATTTTAATATCCTTCCGTGCATAGTAAATCCTATTCAAAATACATTATTTCTCATGACTACTATTCTACATTATATTTATTGCCATATAGTCGATTACAAAACTTTATACTACGTAGAGTCCGTTTTGATACTACTACTTTACATTGGGGACTTATCTATTTTTTTGTATTCTCGTTTAACGTACGTTTTTGATTTCTTCAGTAGATTAAAAATCCAAATTCTTAACAGTAGCGGTTGAAGAAATTAAATAGTAGATAAAACAGCTTGCAAAATAATATAAATTTATACGCTGGGTATTGAATAATGTTCCCAAATAAGGACGTACCTATATTGAGGAAGGATATCTCCAACATTCAATTAGAAAGAGAAAACAAACCACTTTTAATTACTGAACTGTGTTTGCGTCGTCAAGTCAGGCTGAAATTTTATTATTTCATTGACTGCTTTTTATTTCTGTGAATGACAAGTTAACGACTTGCAGAGCGCAGGCTGAAGGAACGCGATTGACTGCAATTGAGTTGAAAAATTAAAGACGATTGAAAACCGCTCGTCTTGATTGCGTTACCTTATTTTACCTTTACCATGTACAATAGAAGAAACAAATTGAATGCAAATATTTTCTTGTAGTAGATAGATAGAATAAACAAAATGACTGAATGAAATTATTTTTTTTTGTTGTAGATAACAACGATGGAGTTATTTTAGCAAAAACGTTTCATTGTAACAATATACGAGATGAAGCGAAAGAAACTGTCATCTCAACTTACATATTACTTCTTTTGGTAATAAATCGTTTTGAGTACAATAGTCGTACGCACGTGCTGTACATATAAATTATATTTAAGAAGAAAAAGCCGAAACTTAGGTTACTATTATTTATTTATTATTTTGTATAATATTTTGATGTTAATAATTGTTAAATACTTACATTATTTTAATATTTAAAAGTCTTACTCGAAACCGATATTAAATTCTTGTACGCGTAATAATATTTACGTTACCTATGGCAGAATCCACAAAACCCAATGTGCCATCCACTAGAATTTAGAGGACATAAATATAAATAACGATACCAATTTGGGTATCCATATCTATTTTAATATCGTCTCACAGCGCTATTTCCTATGAATCGTTCTAGGTTTTAACAGGTTATGAAACCAGAATACGATTACCGCTAACCATTAAAATTGAAGATACCCTTACCCTCTCAACCTCAACTATAGTTTGAAAAGGCGTTACGAGAGTCATGAGGATTGGAGCACTCGTAACTAAAGCTATTTTTAGCAGGTACTCTTCACTAAGGCTATCTAATACTCGTAACTAAGACTATTTCTAGTAAGAGCTATGCCCATAGACTCGCCAAGTCCATGTTCCCGATCACTCGAGCTGACCACTAATTATCGGAAGAAGGTTTTGCTACGTGCTCAATAGTTGCTCAATAAATCAATACCGTAGATGGCTTCGTCACAATCATATTTGACAAATATATAAAAGATACTGATGTTTTTGTAAAAGAGTATTTTTAAGTAAATCACCTTTAAGACGCATACCTAAACAAATAGAGAAAACCAGAGAATTCTTATTTAAACAGCACCGATTATTTAGTTATTAAACATTAAAATGTTGATTACACTATAAAATGGACTTTATTAAACTAACTAAGATAATTGAGTCTTGACTTAAGTATGACTCATTTACTACAGCAAATAACAGAAATACACTAGTTACGAGTATAACAAAATTGTAGTGTAAACTGAATTGAAAAGTGTTATACACAGGCCCAAATTACTAAAGCGACTTTTAATAAAGTAACAATCAGTACGTGTGCAGTCCGTTGGCCGTTAATTGAAAGCCACGATCTGTCCGTACGCAACTGAAGAACAAAAAAGCTTTATTAAAAGTTGTTCTTCATGACTGACTCTTGACAGGCTCGCTAGCAATAGCCTTTGATAATGATGAAAATTTTCCATATGTATAAATGGTAAAAATTTAATCCCTATTTCGGTCTGTCCCTGCACTTGTCAATAATTTTGTAATGGAATTTTTTGATCAGCACTTGAACAGTTATAAAATTATAGTTTCATGTCCTTTGTTGAGAACGTAAAGATTGTGTCTGGACACGAAACGAAGGACGGTGCTAATAGAAATAATCGTGTTTAAAAATAACAAGACTCGAGATTGGTAGTATCGAAATCGAGAAAGAAAAACAATAATAAAGTTGGTTTTGACAAGGATGAAAATGACGGATGTAACCAATTCAGTGGTTTAATTTTTATGACTGAATAAACAAGTCTGCCGCCGTGTGAAATAACAAACACTTCCTTCTTTACTCAGCGTAATGGTAGACAAAGAGTTATTTTTGTAAAAAACATTTATACTCCCAAACGAACGTGCAAATTTACAAAAGGAGACCATTAATTTTCGTACTGACAACGCTGGCTAGACAATAAAATACTCCGACAAGTGAAACTCTACAAATTATTGCTGTTTATCACTTTTTAATTATTAATGCTTTTTAGGGTTCCGAAGTAAAATCAAAACCCTTATAGTTTCGTCATGTCCGTCCATTCCGTCCGACTGTCTGTCTGTCCGTCCGTCCGAAGCAAAGCAGTGAGACCCTTAGTACTAGAAAGCTGTAATTTGGCATGGATATACAATTATACATATTTATTAAAATTCCAGAATAAAATATTGAAAAACATTTTTTTCAGGGTAGTCAAGTCATAAACGAGATAAAAATTCGACAATGGAACAAATGCAACAGCAACTTTGACCAACTACCAGCTGTCAGGAATATAATTATTATCTTAGTGGCCAAACGTTCGATAAATAAAACCGGGCAAGTGCGTGTCAGCCTACGCGCAATGTAGGGTTCCGAAGTAAGTTTATCGACTATTACTCATTAATTACTTATGCTAACATAGCCATGATAGTTTAAATAACCTTTTTCTGAGAATTTTTCACTTGTCCAGCTCTAACCGTTTAGCCAGCAGGGGGGGCGGGAACAATTGACTGACACGATTCTAGAGCTTTAATAAATATGTATATGTTACCGGATATCTGTATAATTCAGCATTCTATACAATACCTAGGCAATGTATAGAATATCTAAAACGTTCAGGTAACGTTTTGAATATTATTTATTTCATACTTAGCCCAGGTATTCTATACAATACTCCATGCGTAGTTGGTAATGACGTGTGTAAAAGACGGTTCTCTAAGCTGCCTTTTCGCCGAAAATTGTTTGGCCGATTATCACTTGCCAACTAACGTTTCGCAGAATTTTATTTCGCCGAATAATCATTTGCCAACTTATCACATTTTTTTTTAATTTCCCAACCTAACAGTTGCCAACTGTACGTTTGGTCTGCCTTTTATAATGACACTTTTCAAAAGGCCAACTTTCAAGTAGCGAATGTTTCAGTCAGAGTAATATTCATTTGGTTGTATATTTATTGTTTATAAACCTAGGTTTGTAAATTTGCGGTTCTTGTTATCTTTATTTATTTATTTATTATAGGATTACCAACTTAAGATACAGTTTCATCATTTGCAATACAAGTTGTTACTTATCATATTAAATCTTACTGTTCCTACAATTACAGGTAACCACAGCATGCTTTGCAAATAGTCATCTTCCGGTGACATATGCACTTTTAGGAAGAATTTAGGGGTTTTTGATACATAAAAAGGCTTCCAAACATCTCCGGCGCTGCGGGAAGTGCAGCCCCTCCGCCCTTGCGTAACAAACTGCAGGCACTCCATGCTCGCCTACGCAGCTTCGGCTTTTTGGTCGCCTGCGGCGACCAGCCTCAGCCGCTTCGGCTCACATGGTGCCTGCAGTTTGTTACAGCGGGCGGGGGCTGCTCTCCCTCCGCGCCTCCGGGGTTTACATTCACTCTAGGGGTAGGGCAGACTAGTACCACGTGAGGTCGGGGTTGACTAAGTCGGTTCTGTCACCAATTTTGAAAAATCCGAAGCTGCGTAGGCGAGCAGTGTAGTGTAGGAGCCATTAGACTGCATCTCTCCTTACCATCAAGTGTGATTTCGGTCAAGCATTAATTTTAAATGTATAAAAAAATATCTATTCATGCAGGTTATAATTTGTTTTGAGTGTGTTTTTAAGTAAATTCTTAATTCCAACCTCCATCCAAGTTGACTATACATACCCAAATCTAACTTTATTCATTGCCGGTGGACCGGCAGGTATTCTGTACAGTAGTTGGGAAACGTATACATTACCTAGGCAAACTATGTAATGGTGATAATATTCATATAATTTAATACATTGCCAAAACGACCCAGGTATTATACACATTTCCTAGGAATTGTGTTGAATACCAGCATTATACAGATATCCGGTAACATATATATATCCATGTTAAATTACAGCTTTCTAACAGTATGGGTCTCGGCGCTTTGCTATGGACAGACAGACGGTCAGACGGAAATGACGAAACTATGAGGGTTCTGATTCTACGTCGGAAACCTTGGTATTGCTTGATTTCATACACTTTATTTCTACTATCTATTTATAAACATTTTTTTTTCTAGAATTTCGCACATATTTATTTTAATTATTGTAATAATTTAGTAAAATTATAAATATAGTAACGTCATAAATGCGCTGTGGTTTTTTCTTTCTTTTGTGTCCTTTTTCGTTGAACAGCGTAGCATGACGGGTCATTCGATAGTTCCCCAATATTTATTTAATCATTATTTATCATCAGGTCAGTCGAGTGACATCAAACTTTAGTCGATCGATCGAAAGCGAGGCATCCCGTGTTGGGAATATTCCTTAATCAATCTTCATCTTGTCACTGTTTACCGCTAAAACCCTTCGAAGTAATTTACGATCTTACAGAATAGATATAAATATACGATTAAATTATCATCGAAGGTGCACTTGTGATTGTGAACGCAGTCAATTTATAATTGATTCATATATAATGATAATGATATGAGAAATTAAGATTTACTAGAAAAATAACCCTCTCTACCCTCCTAAAAAATTGCCAAAGTAAAATTTGTGACTTCCAAAAGGAAAATATTGTTGCCACGTTTGGTATATGCCTCGTCTTGTTTGATGTTAACAGGGTGTCCCTAGATTAAGTTATTCATGTTACAAAAACTATTTAATAAGACAGTTACCAAGCGATAATAATAGGATCATCTGCAGTCGATGTGAGTTAAATTACTCTTAAGATTGTACAAGAATTCTGAGTAGCAGCAGCTGGTAAATCGTCTGTATAAACGATCAAATTGGTCGTTAACTGTAATCACTGCTACGGCCGACGAATTTTTATCGTTTTTCTTAAAGATTGCTGATGTATGTTAGTTTGTATAGGTGTACCAGATCTGATGGCAAAATGAGGTAATTAAAATTGGAGACACAACACTCCTCAGCGTTGGGGAAATTGGAATAAAACATGTTGATTGTTGATATTTTTATCTTAGTGTTAGTTTTATAATAGGTAACATTTTAATGTCTGGTGTATTAACTTTACATGAAAATATATAAAATACAATGTTAGATTATGAACATATTTTTGGATATATAATCTCACTTCTTTCTCGGCTGGTAAAGCATCGGTGATGCCTAGAGTTACACTGATATCTACAGGTAATTGTTACAAGATGGCTAATATGATCGTTTGTCGGCTGGTTACATAAAAAAATATAAAAATTGTACAAAACGATTTACTTCAAATTTTAAGAGTTCTATGACCAAATGCTACAAACCTTATATTTAAACATACTATAGTTCTATGCAAATCACACTCTGTAATAATCACAGCAAAATAATACTTAGCTGCATAAGTGAAGTCAACTGCCAGAATAAATATCACTAGTAAGAATACTGTCGTGCAACTAACAGTTCTATTACAATATTATTCCAATTCTGCTTCTGAAACAGCGCTGCCACGAGCAGCAAATGGCCTCAAATCGGGAGCAACCGAGTTACGAAAAGCGGAAAAATTATAAAGTTTCGTCTTTTAAGAAGTCGCACCAACTTTTATTTATGAATCTACGTCAGCGGCAGATACGAATCATCTACGATGCTGGCTTGTTAAAATGGGTAGGTAACTGAAGATGTGGCTTTATTTTTCTCCAGCACTTTCAGAAACAAAAGTTTCCATTGAAAGTTTTTGTCCATTGGACTTCTCTTTTATCATTATTCATCATGGCAGTTGTTTGTTAGAATTGCCTCCATTAAAATTTTGAGGTTTGATGGCTTTAGGCCATGATGGCCAAGCCCATGGGTGAATGTGCATTATGTGCAACCTTCACACTGATTCGAAAACAGTACAGACCAGACATTAATAGGTTTGGGGTAAAGATGTTATACGAGTCCAAATTGAGGTTCTCCTTCTCGTGGTTCGTGCTGGCGAACAGCAGACAATGCTATGGAGAATGGTCCCAAGCTGTAAGTCACGTGGTCATGTACCATCAAGTTTATGATAATTTCCAAGGATAACAATAATCATCGTCATTCGTTATGCGCACCGCATAGGACTGGAATAAGTTATGCATATGACGTGGATGTCTTCAATTCAATTCAAGTCTTCATATTGAAGTCTTGTCAGGGAGGCTCAGTTCCGCTGCTTATGCTGTTAAGAAAGTAAGGCTCTTAACTGATGTAGAAACAGCAAGATTAGTTTATTACAGCTACTTTCATAGTATAATGTCCTACGGTCTGTTGTTGTGGGGCTCAGCTGCAGATATTGAGTCAATCTTTGTATTACAGAAAAGAGCAGTTCGCGCTATTTACAACCTCAGGCCTAGGGACTCTCTTAGAGAATTGTTTAAAAAAATAAATATACTAACTGTTATTTCACAATACATTTTGGATAATATTATGTATGTTAAAAAATACTTCGATACTTTTCTTAAAAACACAATATTAACACAAGAAATAAGGTTAGACTGATTGTGCCTAGTTTTAGGCTCAGCAAAACTGGTGGCTCGTTCATGGGTAGATGTGTAAAAATCTATAATAAAATCCCGTTAGAATTAACAGAAATGCCATACTGTAAATTTAAAACTCATGTAAAAGGTATTCTCATGAAGAAAGCATATTACAAAGTTGATGAGTATTTAAATGACAAGACTGCTTGAACATGAGTTTTTTTTTATATTAAATATTGCAATAAGTAGAATTAAGTGCTGTGTGTAACTGTGAGTAGGAAAAAATTTATCGCGGGAGTTTCTTGCCGCTTCTTCTCCCGGGACCACTCACAGTAGGGATTTGTTGAAGCGATGGCGTTGAGTGACTTTCGAAAAGTGTTTGTAACAAACCTACTTCGAATAAAATTCATTTCATTTCATTTCAAGAAAAGAGTGAATAGATTTTTAGTTAATGTACTAAGTTAATGTTGTACATGGTCACCATCATGGACCATGTAAACGGGTCACGTGGGATTGTGGTCAAGCATTAACTTATTTGTAGTAAAAAAATAGTTAACAATGAGTTTTTCCGCGTGTATTTGTTACTTGCTTATAAACTGTGGTATTAATGTAACAAATAGAGGTGTCATGTAAACAAAGTTATTTTCGCTATTCGCTTTTTTCGCAATGTATAAGAACTAACAATGTGCAACTTACTTTACTTATTTCGTATTAATAAAAATATAACTTTGATTCAATAATTTTATCTTAAATATCATCTCTCCATTCTCATAAATTTTCGTTGAATTGTAAAAATTAACTTTTTGATTACTAAAGTAAAGGAATTTTAATTATGTATTATTTATCAATATGTAGTGTTTCCTTAATACCTAGCAGTAGGTACAATTTTTCTCACTAACATTACAATACATAATATAATATTTGTATCTAATAATACCTACCTAATGAGTATAATAAGACCTCGAAACATCTCTTTTTAACTTTCTTAACTAAGTTTGTCTCGACCCACGCTTTTTGTTGGAAAGTTGATAATGGATGAGTGAAACGTGACCACGATTATTTACACAATGTCACTGATACCAGAGAAGAATCTCTGTTAAGTAAAGTCTTTAATATAAATTTATACTTTATAAACATGTTATACATAAAATGTATGCCATCAAAAACATAACTTGTAAAAAAACAAGTCTCGCAACTCAGTTCTTCTACCGTAAAAATCCATTTTAGATTCATTACAGTCCTTATTTAAGGTTCCTTCTGTCTTAAGTTATAACGTAATTAGCTAACTTAATAACATCTTATAGTGACAATTTCAATATTTAAAATCTTTTATGTTTTAAATAAATAGATTGACTTGGCAATCGCACTAAACAATCAAATTTAATATAATATGTAGGTATTACTTGTGAGATACATTGTGTTTTCATGCGATGGCCAAGGTTGATCTACAGGGCTTGACGGGTACCTTACGTATACAGGTAGCATCTAACATTTATAAAATAACACAAACATTGAGTGTGTTAAGTTGATACAATATTATTATTGTTTTATTATTAAATAATGTTTTAGTAAATTATCTTCTCGGTGAATTGTTAATTAATGAACTAGATATATTTAACAAAATATTAGTTTAGTTAGGTTGAAACTTGAAACCCTATAGAAATCATTTAAATGAGATAGTTAAAGACAGCCCACATCTCACTTTATTTCCTGTCATATCGCGGCGTAGCGACCGCATCGAATTTTATGCCGTGGGATATTGCGTTTTTGCTGGTAGTAAACGATAACAAGATTTACCCAGTTAAATTGCAATTTTAAAGTAACTGAACATTTTAAGTAAATATACTTTTGTAAAAATGGTCTATGCCTTTTAAAATATAAGATTTGCTCTGAAAGTGACCCCCTATAATTCAATAGCATCTACTTTTAATTCTTCTCTGAAATAGTACCTATACTATATTTAGTTAGTTCTTACATAATATAAGATTACCAGTCTTTTTATCCCTTTTAGGTATATACTTTTTATCCCCACTCCTGAATGTCTCTGACATACCTCAAGGGATCAATTCAAATCATATTCTAGATATGGCTAGAGGACTTCGTCCCCAAGCATATTTGCTGAGAAAATATTTATGATATTTTTTCATTAGCGACCTTTTCATCAGCCAGTATTCGTTTATACATAGCTCAATTTAATTGGCTTTTTCCTAGAACGTAACATTATTTACTAGGGTCATATTTCCATGGGTTATTAAAATTCCAAAATGGGTGGAAAATTCCCTTACTAAAGACCATGGCTATAGACCTTACTGCACTCACAAATATGACAAACTAGTGGCCATCTTTATCTAAGGTACTTATGATGTCATAAAATGGCGACTTTTTCGCACCGTAAAAGAGCAGATAAAGAAGGGAAACTTTAAAATAAATTGTACAAATGATTTTACCATTTTATAAACTGAAACAAACATTTTCGGACTGCTTATTGCTTCAACTATCTCAATTGTATACTTTTTTCATAATAAAATTCAGAATGAAATACCCTCTTGTCTCTATCGAGTCTCTATTTCATGAATGCTGATATACCATGAAATAAAGGCACATTTCATAGTTTTAAGTGAAGTGTTATTCCATACAAACGTGCATACAATGTTAACCATAAATCGGCCTCATTCCTAAGCTCAGGGCCTCCCAGCGTACTATGCAGAAAGCAATGTTCGGTATTTCGTTATGCATAAACAAATCTAAAGACTTATGAAGGTAACCGACATAGTTCATAGAGTTAGTAAAGTTCAGACCTCACTTAACTGTTTAAAAATCTTTAAAATATGAAAAAAAATCAAAATACCTATTACACTTTAACCCCAAAATACACCTAAGTAAGATGTATCAAACCTAAAAAGTACAAATGGAATAGGTATCTGTCAGAAATGAAATATTGCAAGACCTTAGCTCAGTAACAGCACCAGTGGTCCAAAGGAAACTTAATTAGACGCGTTTCTGTAATCCATTTGTAACTGTCCACCCTCTGTTCTAGAAAAATAATCTTTACTATCAGTACTAGCTTATCGTTACAACTTCAAGTTAATGAGATTCATAAAATACAACCAGGTAGGTATAGGCACATATAGGTAAGTACTAAGAATTTCTTACAATTCACAAAAGAATATCAAAAGCAGTCAAACTTTCTTCATAAATAATATTTCGATACAAAATGCTTCCGATAGTTGTTTCTTGGTTACGATTTAGTTTTCCAATTTCCTATTACAGATAGTAACTCTTCTATTATAAAAAGTATATCTAGTTTTTTGCTATCTCAAGGATAAAGATATTATCAAAAACTGTTCAACAGAAAGACAAATCAACAAATACTGGCATGTACAATATCATTGCATATAATTAATATTATGTGTACTAGTTCATTACTTATACTTTAATATTATACGTTAAGATACATTATTACCGCTGGTATAGGGAAGATCCTGATATCATAATAATAGCGCCATAAAAATGTGATTTGGAACATTCCACCGCTCATCAAGATGTTAGACATCAAACTCTCGTTTAAAAGGAATCAATGCTGTGATCATCATTTACCCAATAATTACGTACTTAAAAATTTATTTTACATTTCTACTAAAAAAAGCGGCCAAGTGCGAGTCGGACTCGCCCATGAAGGGTTCCGTAGCAGCAAGTAACATATTATAAAAGTTCTTGTACTTCATTGTAACTTTGATCGATGTTTTTTGCGGTTTACGATTTATGACGTATTAAACAAAAACTACTTACTAGATCAATTTTCTTCACTTTCTTCACATTACTTCAAATCAATTTTCGTTGGAAGTTTGCACGGTAATATACATCATATATTTTTTTTAGTTTTATCATTCTCTTATTTTAGAAGTTACAGGGGGGGGACACACATTTTACCACTTTGGAAGTGTCTCTCGCGCAAACTATTCAATTTAGAAAAAAATGATATTAGAAACCTCAATATCATTTTTGAAGACCTATCCATAGATACCCCACACGTATGGGTTTGATGAAAAAAAAATTTTGAGTTTCAGTTCTATGTATGGGGAACACCCAAAATTTATTGTTTTTTTTTTTTCAATTTTTGTGCGAAAATCTTAACACGGTTTGGGTGAATATTTGAAAATAAGCATATTCGCTTGTTTCAAAGAACGCATCAAAGATTGTTACCAAAATTGTTCTTTATAGATTTTTTATATAGTTTATTATATTACATTGTTATATATGTGAAAGGGACAATGATAAAACTAATAATGTAAAAGTTATAGACAAAAGAAGATTTTTTGAAAACGGTAATGATATTTAAGACGAATGGTAATTATTAAAAATAATTGGTAATTAGAAAATTTAAAATGGCAATTAGAAATGCAGTAACTTCCAAAATCATTCAATCATTTTTTCATAATAAAATAATCATTTTTATAATACTTGAAATAACAATTTTAATGATTCAGTCTTCTTTTTAGAGATATCGATATAATTATAGTTAAAAGTAAATAATTATAGTAAAATAGTGGATAGTAACATAACTGTTACAAATAAAATCAATAATGTAATCATAATTAATACTATTAGTAGTACTACATTTGGGCATTGAACGTAGTTGATATACCTACAATTATTTTTGGAAAAATATCCCATTTTGAAAAACTTCGTTTCGGCGGCCAGTGATGAAACATGTGTCAATTAACGGAGTAAGTGATTATAATGAAAAATTATTCAGTGATGAAAATAAATATAAACAGTTGAAATATAAAGCAAAAAAAAAGTCTTCGGTAAAAAAAAATTGATAAGATTACATTATGTGATTACGATCAAAAAGAATTCAGTGATGAAATGTTGACAGTACTAATATTATACACCTTGTCATCGATATTAACTTCAGTTTGCAAATGTAGTTTATTATCAGGAGTTACAGCTGAAAAAAGTGTTACTTTCTCATTATCTGCAAATGGTGTCTTGATTATAACGTTAGATGTAATTTTTTCATTTTGTTTATCGTCTGCGTAAAGTACTGCTTAGCTCTATTGAGCACTCCCAATTTCTTTGCAGTTTGGCCTTACTAAACAAGTGGTCCCGAAATTGCACTTCATTCGGAATGTCGACACCACGGATCTCAATGCTTTTGGAGATGTTAAGAGGAGTGTTCTGAAACTGAGGTGCCATGACGACATGGGTTTTCTTAGCGGTTAACGCGCAAACTTGTGTCTTCTCAGGGTTAAACTGGACTAAATTTAGCCTGCCCCATTCCGAGACCCGCTCCAGAGATGTCTCGACTTCAGATACAAGTTTCATCCTCTTCTCCTCAATCTGCATCCAAGAAAGATTTGTTCGGCCTGTATAACGAGCATCACCCGTAATATCATCAGCATAGCAATGGATATTCCTGATGTCAAACATATCATTGATATGCATGATGAACAGTGTAGGTGAGAGCACAGAGCCTTGAGGGACGCCAGCATTTATGGGCTTCGTCTCCGAGCATACTTCGTCAACAACGACCTTGATGCTCCGCTCCGATAAAAAATTGGCAATCCATTTGCACAAATTCTCGGGTACTCCGTAGGAAGGCAGCTTAGAGAGTAATGCCTTATGCCACACCCTATCGAAGGCCTTTGCAACATCCAAACTTACAGCCAATGCTTCTCGCCTGCTCTCAATTGATCTATTTTAGTGGTCTCAAACCATCTTCGCATTATTGCCTTTCAAATGTAACCATTTTGGGGCACATCGGTAGGATGATTTTAAAGTCTATAAAGGACATCCGTACAAAATTGTTTAAATTATACAGAAGATATACCTTTACAACATGTAACATAGTGTTGTCATAAACTAAAGGTCATATTGATTATCTAATAAGGACTCCCTTTAGAAATTTCTCATTATCTAATTACCATCCAAACAAGCTCATTACCGTTTTATTAAAAAATAATGGTAAAGTCCGGTAATTAGATAAACGGTGATTAGAAAATCACACATTTTCTTGAATTTCTCTGTATTTAGTGACTGTTATCATTTTTAATATTTATCTATAAATATATATTTATCTAGAAATATTATCAACGAACGTTCCGCGAGTAACAGCTGTTTTACTTTGTTCCGAAGTTTTAATTGAATATAATCAGTATCTCATGGTTTTTTTCAAACGAAAATACTAGAATTGTGTGTGTTTCCGCCAAATAAAGAAGTGAAGTGTAATACATTTGTGAAATAAATGTTTTTAATTTAAATAAAATACAATTTTATCGTCAAACTAATTAGCTACCGCTCAACATTCACAAGTCCACGACCGAACGCGTAAGCGACGCAAATAGCACGGCGCTTAAGACCTTCTTCTCGCGAGGTTTTACACCTAATAGATGAGAACTTCGAAGAGAACCGATGTTATTGTTACCCACTTTATATTTTAAGTAAAGAATCGTTATTACATTGAATGCAATGAATACGCAGAAATGTTCCGGTTGTCCAAATATTTTAAAAGGAGTATTATTTTTACACTGTTGTCGATGTCAAGACCAGTATCACTACTCATGTGTTAACATCAATAAAAAGGATTACGACAACTTAACCAAGGAATTTAAAGCGAAGTGGGTCTGTCCTTCGTGCCGTTGCAAGGAACCTAGACCGGCCGACTATACCAAAACACCGATACGTTCTCCAGCCACCACAGCCGCTAGCACACTAACAGATTCAGCATCTGATTCACCGACGCAGTATCATAACATAACATTTCGATCTAAGGCTCGAACTACTGAAACTTGTGATCATTCCTGCGGCTGTCTATCAGCTGAGATAATCAGGGATATTATTCGAGAGGAATTGGATAAAAAATTTAATACTGATATCAAAACTATCCAAAATAAACTTGATAAATTTGAAGACTCACTGGCATTATACAATTCTGAACGCGATTTACTTAAAAAAGAAATCGAAACAAACAAATTGCAATTAGAGCAACTGCAAAGCGAGAACCAAGAACTTCGTTCCATCACCCGCGATCTCTCAAATCGGCTGCATCAGGCCGAGACACTTTCTCGAGCCAACAATGTCGAGCTTCAGTGTGTTCCAGAGAACAACAGTGAAAATTTATACAGTCTAGTAAAACATCTCGGTGAAACAATTAAGTGCCCCGTAACCGACTCAGACATACAATACTGCAGTCGAATCGCAAAACTGAACTCTGGTAGCCCTCGCCCTCGTTCCATAATTGTGAGATTTAACAACCGCCGTCTCCGTGATACTTACCTTGCTGGGGTCATAAAATTCAATAAAAACAATCCCAGTGACAAATTGAACTCCAGCCATTTGGGCTACGGAGGGAAGAAAACGGCAGTATTCGTCACAGAACACCTCACCACAGAAATTAAGGCATTACACGCTGCTGCACGACAAAAAGCCAAAGAGCTCAATTATAAATTTGTTTGGGTTAGGGATAATAAAGTATTTGTGAGGAAGTCTGATACTAGTGCTTTTATCCTTGTGAAAGACAAAAGTGTTCTGGAAAACCTGAAATAACTTTACTATTATTATTTATTGATTTATTATTTATCCTATATTTATATTATTTATCCTTCTCTCTGATTGTAAATGTTACAATTCTACTACCAAAATGTCCGAGGCTTAAGAACTAAAACTATCGATGTATTCAATAATGTAGTATGTAATGATTTTGATGTAATCATACTGAGCGAAACATGGTTAAACGACAGCGTGTTCGATACTGAGCTCTTAGACACTAGATATGCGGTTTACAGACGAGACAGACAAAGTAGCGGTTTTCACAAACATAAAAATGGAGGAGGAGTTTTAATCGCTGTCTCAAAACGATTCTGCTCTCGCCGTCTGTTCTCATGCCAATCAAAGTGTGAAGATCTATGGGTTGAGATTAAATACAAAGGGCTTGAAGGTCAAGATCATCTGCTGTTCCTTTGTGGTGTATATCTTCCACCTCCTCTGCAGAGACATATCCTCGATGAATTCATAACAAACGCTAATCGAGTAATAGATCAAAATAATATAGACAGGATTATCTTCGTCGGAGACTTTAATTTAAGTTCTATAAAGTGGAACTTCTCGGGAACTACAATTGATCACAATTTACCATCTTCCAACATCACTAACAGTTCCTATGCTACACAGCTCTTAGACTTCTGTACACTTAACGACTTAAATCAATATAATGACATCCCTAATGCTAAAGGAAAAATCTTAGACTTAGTCCTTAGCAATTTTAATGTCGTTAATCTTAAAATCAGTGATAATCCTTTATCAGTAATTGATGACTATCATCCGCCCCTAGAGTTCAACGTATCCTTCTTTCGACCCAGTTGTCTTGGCTCCTCAAATAGAGATCACTATTGTTTTTTTAAAGCTGATTATGCAAAAATTAGAAATTATCTAAACACAGTAAATTGGGAAGATGAATTTAAAAACTGCTTGGATGTAAACGACATGCTCTCAATTTTTTACAAATACATTCATTTAGCGTTGCTAAAATATGTGCCTAAATCCAAAATAAGGTCTCGAAGATATCCGATTTGGTTTTCACGCGACTTAATAAAACTACTCCGGGAGAAACTGAAGTACCGTAAAAAACTCCTAAAATACAATAACAATCCGCTTGACCAACTCTCTTACGACTTAGCCAAAAAGCGATCTATCCATTTAATGTCCATATGTTATCACAAGTACATATTTTCACTTGAGCAAAACTTACGTTCCAAGTGTTCCAACCCTAAGCTCTTTTGGTCTTTCGTAAAAAGTAAAAAAAGATATTCTAGTGATATACCCAAACAAATGTCTCATAATAATATCACAAGTACTAATAACATAGACATTTGTAATCTATTCGCACAAAATTTTAAATCAAACCACTCCTGTAATTCGCAAGTAAATCTTTCACCTCTAAACAGTAACGATATCTCTAAAACTAATTTATATATGACCGCAATAAAATTTAAGGATGATCAAGTTTTAAAGATATTGAAAAGACTTGACATTTATAAGAGTGCGGGATCAGACGGCATTCCATCTATCTTTGTGGTTAATTCTGCACCTGCCTTAGCAAGACCCTTACGTATTATCTTTGACAAGTCTCTTAGTACAGGTGTTTTTCCGACAGCATGGAAGGTCGCTCATGTAGTGCCCTTATTCAAAAGTGGGGAAAGACATCAAATAAAAAATTATAGACCTATATCCATCCTTCCATCTATATATTATTAAATCAGGAGTCCCACAAGGGTCTCACCTCGCACCTCTGTTATTTAATGTCTTTATAAATGACATTGGGGATTGTTTTCATCACTCGCGCTATTACTTATTTGCAGACGACTTAAAATTCTTTAAGTCCGTGAACAATCCCACGGATGCTGTACTCTTGCAAGACGATTTAAATCGATTGGTAAAGTGGTGTGACCATAACGGCATGGACTTAAATGCGTCGAAATGTCATTTAATGCGATTCTCCAGGAAGAAAGATGCACCAAACTGTAATTACAAAATTAACTCTACGTCATTAGAATCAGTCAATATTAGCAGAGATTTAGGTATAATTCTTGACAGTAAATTAATGTTCAATGCCCACATAGACTTCATTTGTTCTAGAGGTCTCAAGACCCTTGGATTCATCCTTCGCAACTGTAGGGACTTTAAATCGCCAAAAATTAAAATCTTACTTTTCAATTCATTGGTTCGAAGCAGACTCGAATATGGTAGTGTTGCTTGGAATCCCTTTTATGATGTCTACATGAAGAGAATTGAGGCTATACAAAAGAGATTCTTATGGCACCTAACATATTCGCTCAATCTAGGTCGTGCCATTAAAAGCTACAAAGAAAGATTAGAACACTTTAATTTATCAACACTTGCTGACCGGAGGCGTAAAATTGACCTTATATTTCTCTACAAGCTTGTTAATGGCAAACTGGACGCACCCGACCTACTTTCGCTTTTATCATTTTCACTCCCATCACGACAGCCTAGAATCTCCAGACACTATAACCTATTTTCGCAAAGTATGTGTAAATCAAACTTAGGTCTTAATGCACCTATCAATAGAATAATACGTTTATTCAATAGCGTTTCAAAAACCAAGGACATTGATCTCTTTACTGAAAACATTGTTAAGTTTAGGGGAAGTTTGTAGTTGTCATTTAGTTCTTTAACTGTAAACAATTGTAACATAATTTTATTAACATCCTTTTCAAATATTTTTATATAGTTTAGCCATCTCATTGTGTTTTTATTATTAATCTAACTATTAATATTTTAACATGACGGTAATAATTATCAAATATTGACATGAGCACAGCATTCAAATTGTTTCGTTTCATTTCTTATTTTATCATTGACTATATTATTATTGTGATTGATTATTATTTTTAATTTTTATTTTATTATTTATATCTATAACAAATTTTAACGATATTAACTTTAATTTAATTTAATTTTATATAAATTTACATGAAGTTGACATTTAACAAATTTTGGTTATGTATAATTTTGTTTCATTATCTGAATTTAAATTTGAATTGTATAATGAATTTAACTTTCTATTATTTTTTTTTTCTTACTTTCTATTAGGATTTTGACTGATTTGTATTCACTTTGTTTTTAACGATATACTCGCCCTATGTGGATGTAGTCTACGCCTATAATTATAACGACATTAAGATAATCTACTATTTGTTGAATATGATGTGCTTAAAATAATGTTTGTTATGTTGGCGTTCAATAAAATAAATAAAATAAATAAATCTATGTAAAATATTTGTCTATGCAAGAACCTAAGACTTACATTATGGCAGAAAAACATATCTACTTACCTTCAAAAAATTTAACGGCACTGAGAAATATTTTGAAACAAAGCACTCGTGCAGTGGAAAAATTTTATATTACGTCGTGCTGAAGCATGTTTTGACACTTCCGTTTGTTCGAAGAGGGAGCCACGATTGGTGGTCGAATTTTTATACCTAAAGGAGCGCTATACAGTACAAAATAAGCAACAAAATTGAAGTGACCATCCTAATGAATGGTAATTATATAACAATGCAGGGACAAAATTCAAAATGATTTTAAATAACGAAAATATGTTCTTTGCATCATGATTTTAATGTAAGGCATGCATATACTAGTCTATTATCGAAATCGTTGAAGAAAACTTCGTTCTTCAGTTGTATATTTTTTTTATACAGCATCATTTGTTGAAATCGGGGAAAAGGGACACTACTGGTAATTTGATTTTGGATTGTTTCATCACAATTTGCGCTATTTGGACTAATTATTTTTGTATAACATCTACTGCGCCAAGTAAAAGACGGTTCGGTGTTTGTAAAAAGCACCTTGTCATAATCTATAACAATAAAGAAGTATGATATTTTCTAATTGCCGCTCAATTTCTTTATTTTCAAAGAATCGCCCTTGGGTGAATATTTGAAAATAAGCATATTCGCTTGTTTCAAAGAACGCATCAAAGATTGTTACCAAAATTGTTCTTTATAGATTTTTTATATAGTTTATTATATTACATTGTTATATATGTGAAAGGGACAATGATAAAACTAATAATGTAAAAGTTATAGACAAAAGAAGATTTTTTGAAAACGGTAATGATATTTAAGACGAATGGTAATTATTAAAAATAATTGGTAATTAGAAAATTTAAAATGGCAATTAGAAATGCAGTAACTTCCAAAATCATTCAATCATTTTTTCATAATAAAATAATCATTTTTATAATACTTGAAATAACAATTTTAATGATTCAGTCTTCTTTTTAGAGATATCGATATAATTATAGTTAAAAGTAAATAATTATAGTAAAATAGTGGATAGTAACATAACTGTTACAAATAAAATCAATAATGTAATCATAATTAATACTATTAGTAGTACTACATTTGGGCATTGAACGTAGTTGATATACCTACAATTATTTTTGGAAAAATATCCCATTTTGAAAAACTTCGTTTCGGCGGCCAGTGATGAAACATGTGTCAATTAACGGAGTAAGTGATTATAATGAAAAATTATTCAGTGATGAAAATAAATATAAACAGTTGAAATATAAAGCAAAAAAAAAGTCTTCGGTAAAAAAAAATTGATAAGATTACATTATGTGATTACGATCAAAAAGAATTCAGTGATGAAATGTTGACAGTACTAATATTATACACCTTGTCATCGATATTAACTTCAGTTTGCAAATGTAGTTTATTATCAGGAGTTACAGCTGAAAAAAGTGTTACTTTCTCATTATCTGCAAATGGTGTCTTGATTATAACGTTAGATGTAATTTTTTCATTTTGTTTATCGTCTGCGTAAAGTACTGCTTAGCTCTATTGAGCACTCCCAATTTCTTTGCAGTTTGGCCTTACTAAACAAGTGGTCCCGAAATTGCACTTCATTCGGAATGTCGACACCACGGATCTCAATGCTTTTGGAGATGTTAAGAGGAGTGTTCTGAAACTGAGGTGCCATGACGACATGGGTTTTCTTAGCGGTTAACGCGCAAACTTGTGTCTTCTCAGGGTTAAACTGGACTAAATTTAGCCTGCCCCATTCCGAGACCCGCTCCAGAGATGTCTCGACTTCAGATACAAGTTTCATCCTCTTCTCCTCAATCTGCATCCGAGAAAGATTTGTTCGGCCTGTATAACGAGCATCACCCGTAATATCATCAGCATAGCAATGGATATTCCTGATGTCAAACATATCATTGATATGCATGATGAACAGTGTAGGTGAGAGCACAGAGCCTTGAGGGACGCCAGCATTTATGGGCTTCGTCTCCGAGCATACTTCGTCAACAACGACCTTGATGCTCCGCTCCGATAAAAAATTGGCAATCCATTTGCACAAATTCTCGGGTACTCCGTAGGAAGGCAGCTTAGAGAGTAATGCCTTATGCCACACCCTATCGAAGGCCTTTGCAACATCCAAACTTACAGCCAATGCTTCTCGCCTGCTCTCAATTGATCTATTTTAGTGGTCTCAAACCATCTTCGCATTATTGCCTTTCAAATGTAACCATTTTGGGGCACATCGGTAGGATGATTTTAAAGTCTATAAAGGACATCCGTACAAAATTGTTTAAATTATACAGAAGATATACCTTTACAACATGTAACATAGTGTTGTCATAAACTAAAGGTCATATTGATTATCTAATAAGGACTCCCTTTAGAAATTTCTCATTATCTAATTACCATCCAAACAAGCTCATTACCGTTTTATTAAAAAATAATGGTAAAGTCCGGTAATTAGATAAACGGTGATTAGAAAATCACACATTTTCTTGAATTTCTCTGTATTTAGTGACTGTTATCATTTTTAATATTTATCTATGTAAAATATTTGTCTATGCAAGAACCTAAGACTTACATTATGGCAGAAAAACATATCTACTTACCTTCAAAAAATTTAACGGCACTGAGAAATATTTTGAAACAAAGCACTCGTGCAATGGAAAAATTTTATATTACGTCGTGCTGAAGCATGTTTTGACACTTCCGTTTGTTCGAAGAGGGAGCCACGATTGGTGGTCGAATTTTTATACCTAAAGGAGCGCTATACAGTACAGAATAAGCAACAAAATTGAAGTGACCATCCTAATGAATGGTAATTATATAACAATGCAGGGACAAAATTCAAAATGATTTTAAATAACGAAAATATGTTCTTTGCATCATGATTTTAATGTAAGGCATGCATATACTAGTCTATTATCGAAATCGTTGAAGAAAACTTCGTTCTTCAGTTGTATATTTTTTTTATACAGCATCATTTGTTGAAATCGGGGAAAAGGGACACTACTGGTAATTTGATTTTGGATTGTTTCATCACAATTTGCGCTATTTGGACTAATTATTTTTGTATAACATCTACTGCGCCAAGTAAAAGACGGTTCGGTGTTTGTAAAAAGCACCTTGTCATAATCTATAACAATAAAGAAGTATGATATTTTCTAATTGCCGCTCAATTTCTTTATTTTCAAAGAATCGCCCGTTTACGATATACATCTACTGACCAAGTTTCTTATAGTTTCGGAGAAAAGTGGCTGTGACAGACAGAGAGACAGACAGACAGACAGACAGACATGACGAATTTATAAGGGTCCGTTTTTTGCCATTTGGCTACGGAACTAAAAAAAACATTGAGTTAATAAATTAAACTAAATATTTGAACGATAAAGAATTAATACTGATGAATGAAAAACATTTTCAATTCTTATTAGGTAGGCATATAGTAATAATTAATTTACAAATCTTTTCTTCTCTTTCTTTCTTTTTTACCCGAATGATGACGACTGATTCACGACGACGACGGTGTAATAGCTAAATATGTGTGTATATGCTGTATACAGTCTGTATGTACATATGAGTACTCGTAAGTGCGATTGTTCCGTTTTATCATTGGACTTAAAGCTTAAAGGAAAGGCGTCTGCCCAAATGGCTGTCTCTAAACCGGAACAAGTATTTAAGTTAGCAACAATGTCGTTTTATAGTATTCTTCAGCACCGAGACGCGCTACGAACCGATTTAATGTGCCATAAGAAAAACTTCAGTAAAAACCAACACTTTATCGCTTGAAAGCAATTCGCTGAAACTGCCATCCCGCACTGAGTAGACATTAACGACCTTTGCGTAACGCCTCGTTATCATGCGGTATTATTTCACACATTAAAATCCCTGGCGATAATTGACCTACCTCTCATTTTAGGTTTGATGTAGTAAAACAAAAAAGTCCATTCCAATTCAAATTTGGAACAATGGTCGTAAAATATGACTGTACTATATGTACCTACGCTATATTCACATTCGGATCAGAATTTACGTAAATATTGTATTGCCTAGCAACCACAAACAAACAGGTGCATGAAACTTTTGGTCGAATAAAGTGCGTTTGAACTAAATCTGGAGTTCGCAAGTCGCGTTCCGTTCCACTCTTTATAATTTAATTTCTTTTTAAACATAATATTTATTTTGCAAAAGTTTAAAATAACACGGAATAGTTACGTATAAAATCGATATAGACTGTTTTAAAATACATAAACATAAATATAAAATGTTATTCGGCTTTGTTTAATGAAATTAAACTTATAAATAATTTTATGCTCATGCATATTGAGTGGAATGAAATATCTGTATAATCTGTACAGTGCCATCTGTGAAGAACTTATTTGTGACGTGGCGAAAATTGGAACTAATGCCGTTCCATTCATAACTTAATAATACGTCTCGAATTGCGCACTATGATTGGTCCAATGCGTTCGACAGCGCCCTCCTTAAAGTCACATATAAGTTGATTTCACTGTATTTCGAAATATAATACGATCAAGTTGCAAAGCATGTAAGCGCCATTATAACTGAGGTTTTCGGAGTCATTTATATTTATAGTCATAGGCAGGCAGACCTTAAAACAATAATTTTGTGCAAAGATTTGAAGTCTCTTCACAAAATTAAGGAAGTGCGAGCGTGAGTTATTCAATGATGAAAATTGTTTTAAGATGTTGGTTTTTACGTCGTTTTCTCTTAGTGTGTTGTTGTCAAGGTCAATAGCAAAATAATGAAGATGTCACAAACGTTATAATGATTATTTAGTTCTTTAATAGTTATTTGGCGTGCGAAATACAAATCAGTTTGTGAAAACCCTATAAAGGAATTTTAATGATTTGTTGACATGAATTCTGATACGAGTTTGTCTCAAGTATAATACACCTAATACCTATAGTAAAATGATTAAGTACAGTATTAGCTACCGTTTCCATAACAAAAGTATTTAGTGTTTATTTATTTCAACTATTTATTGTTTGTATATACCAAGGAAAACAGTTACAAAGAAATTTGCACTTAATTAATGAGCACAATACAATGGGCGGTCTTATCGCTTAAGCGATTTTTAAGTAAGAAGCGCTATACCCACTGACATTCTGTGCATGACCTATAGCTGGACAGATTATGGGCGACATAAGTTCAGCAACATTGTTACTATGGAAGCAGTGACACGCCAAAGCCCTTGGGCGGCTTAAGATCTATTCAAAAACATCAAGAACGTTATGGAGATAATAAAATAATTAGCCGTGAAATTTTCGCAAAAAGGACGGCTTAGTTTTGTTTAGTTTAGTCAAAACCTATCAGAATCATGTTACACTACACTCGTAGCTTTCGTAGAGCCGTAGCGTCTTTTATAGGTATTATTTTAGTTGTTGAATTAGGTATACTTATACGTTAAGCAACTAGTATAAAAATAAAAAATAAAAAAAAAAACTTTTTTGAAATCCTTATGATGAGCTCTTTAATTAATTAATTAATTTATTTATTTATTTAAACACGCTAACTAGGTATATAATATACATTATTATGATATAGATCAATTTGATACCCTTATTGCATTATTTGATTTATTTCTATTTTTTGATAAGTACTTCAAACAATGTCATCTCTTTTCATTTTTTTTAATTTCACTTATCTAAAAACACTTGGGTTATCAAGACGAATGTAACAATATCTTAATTATATAAATCCGTTCAACGGCTTTAAAGATACGAGATAATAAATAATATTACACGCACACATATGTGGAAGATGTAATTCCTTTTACTTTACTCCATGATATATTTCCAGGTCTCCTAACGTTCACATCAATATCAATCTCTACTATCCGTGATTAATAACCGAATCCCATAGAATGTCCTACGTATGTTCCAAAATAGATTGACATATTTCTTATTCTAAATATTTCGTTTTTCTTCATGCCTATTCTTTTATGAGAGCCGATCGTTGTAGAAACAAAGAGGTCGCTCGCCGATTCATACAATATACTCGTACGTACAAGATACGCGCGAAAAACATAACCCTTCTTAGCAATCGGGTAAAAACTTTATGTCCGTTTTTATATCAACTACTCGGACAGAAGAGTATAAAATTTGGTAGAGTTTACATGGAGAATGAGTGCAGAAAGCTAATATTTTTATATAATACTAGCTGACTCGGCGAGCTTCGTATCGCCTAACAATCTATTTTTTTTTCTAAAATAAAAGTAGCCTAAGTTACTCCTTGTTATATCAGCTATCTGCCAGTGAAAGTCTCGTCAAAATCATTCCAGCCATTTCAGTGATTAGCCGGAACAAACAGACAGACAGACAGACAGATAGACAGACAAAAATTTTAAAAAATGTTGTTTTAAAAAGCGGTTATTTTAATATTACATACAGACACTCCAATTTTATTTATTTGTATAGATGCATTAGAATACAATTATTACTATTAATAATTCTAGTTAGGGCTGGATAACCACTACCCTCTTGCTTAAGTCAACCACCAAACGACTCGTCATGTTCCGGCTGGGCGTTTGAAAGCCAGTTCTTTCTTTCTTTTTCTTCTTTCTTTGTTGGCCGGCAACGCATCAGTGACAATAATATTTAAAAACATACATACGTTATGCCCTTACAAATCAACCAAAAAATCTGTTCCGAAAAGAGCTACATCACGTAAATCTTTTGTTTCACTACACCAATCATATCGGTGTAATACACGCATTTTAACGCTGTATGTCAAATGTCTTCACTTCTGACAACAAAAGCGTGCGTATCGTCTTGTATTGACAGAGCGACTACGAGCAAAACGGTCAATTGCCTGTTCTTACGCTCTTCATCGTCGGCGCGCTAGTGACATATCTACCTCTTTTTTACATTATAATATCATTGACCAGTGATGTCTATGGTGTAACATGGTGTCGCTGATGTCCATGGGCGACAATAGCTACTTACTAAAAGAATTTTGAAGTTCATTGCATAAACCAATTCCATTCACATTTTGTAAGCGACGCGTAATTAAGTTTACGAAGATCGAGTATGTACATAGATCTGTCCTTGTACTGTGGGATTAAGGCTCTCAGAGCTTCGCTGAACTGTACGTTAAGCCTTCGTCCTTCGCCAGCTACAATTGAATACTTCGTTTTTATTGCACTCGTTTTCATTTTAGGAACCCACGTCTCATCTTTGTAATCCAAATTCGTTATTTACTCACCCCTTTATCGCGGGTAAATCGTAGCAACAAAAGTTTTATCTTATTGTTCAGGCACTTAAGAGGTCTTGTTACGGTTTTATCGTTCACTCTTTCAGAATATTAAAAAGAAGAGTAATCATTGCGTATTTTGGTGGAAATTTTATTTAGTTCCACAATGTTACAAAAAAATTCTTGAGTCTACAACCGTACTATTACAAAAACTAGGTACATACATGTGAAAATTGTAATTATTATACAGTGTGTCCTGCAATTAACTGGCGAACATTTTTATCGACAAAAATACCCACATGTATAATTCCCACCTGCCTATAACGTGGATGTCTTCAAGAAAAGAATGAATAGGCTTTTAGGTACTAAGTTAATGTGCTCACCATCCTAGACCACATCTCCACTTACCATCAGGGGCATCAGGTGGGATTGTGGTCAAGCATTAAGTTATTAGTGATAAAAAAAAGCGGCCAAGTGCGAGTCGGACTCGCCCATGAAGGGTTCCGTAGCAGCAAGTAACATAATATAAAAGTTCTTGTAGTTCGTTGTAACTTTGATCAATGTTTTATGCGTTTTACGATTTATGACGTATTAAAAAAAAACTACTTACTAGATCTCATTCAAACCAATTTTCGTTGGAAGTTTGCTTGGTAATGTACATCATATATTTTTTTTAGTTTTATCATTCCCTTATTTTAGAAGTTACAGGGGGGGGACACACATTTCACCACTTTGGAAGTGTCTCTCGCGCAAACTATTCAGTTTAGAAAAAAATGATATTAAAAACCTTAATATCATTTTTGAAGACCTATCCATAGATACCCCACACGTATGGGTTTGATGAAAAAAACATTTTTGAGTTTCAGTTCTAAGTATGGGGAACCCCCAAAATTTATTGTTTTTTTGCTATTTTTGTGTGAAAATCTTAATGCGGTTCACAGAATACATCTACTTACCAAGTTTAAATGGTATAGCTCTTATGGTTTCGGAAAAAAGTGGCTGTGACATACGGACGGACAGACAGACAGACAGACAGACAGACATGACGAATCCATAAGGGTTCCGTTTTTTGCCATTCGGCTACGGAACCCTATAAAATATGTTAAACACCAAAGGCATCACTGACGCGTTGCCGGCCAAAAAAGAGAGAACAAAAAGAAAGAACGAACTGGCTCTCAACACCCCAGCTGGAACACGACGAGTTGTATGGCGGCTGATTCATGCTCAAGGGTGGTAGCTGTCCAGGCGAACCCAATAGAGAAATAATAATATTAATGATATTAATTTGCAATTAAAATCAATATTACCAATATAATCCCTCCAACGGGCCCTACCACCAGTGGGCCGGATTTAGTCGCGTCTTACGACACCCATCCGGCGTGGGATTGGGGTTAATATTCTAAGCCGCCCAATAGATACGGCAAAAATTTTTCAAATTCAATTTTTCGGCAAAAGTTTCATTCTTTGTCATTTTATACCCTAGTGGACCGTCTGACCACCAAATCTCAACATCAGTGATCAGTTGAGACGAAAATTTTCTCATCTCACTACAGTACTATGAGGCGCAAATTCGACCACACATGGAGTACTGTTCCCACCTTTGGGCTGGAGCCCCAGCTAGCCAAGTGGATCCGTTCAATCGAATTCAACGGCGAGCTATTCGTCTTGTCGACGATCCCATGCTTACAGACGGACTAGAATCACTTGAGTTGAGGAGAGATGTAGGATCTCTCTGCGTATTCTACCGTCTGTACAATGGGGAATGTTCTGAAGAACTATTTGGCTTAATACCTGCAGTTGGTTTTCGAAACCGCACATCACGGGGTTCCAGGTTCCACCAACATC
Source organism: Thymelicus acteon (assembly GCA_951805285.1). Lineage (NCBI taxonomy): Eukaryota > Metazoa > Arthropoda > Insecta > Lepidoptera > Hesperiidae > Thymelicus > Thymelicus acteon. The sequence continues at coordinate 14,016,706 of OX638213.1, read as the reverse complement.
ACCTGGATACCTGGCATTCGTCCACAGTTCGGTTCTCACGTAATTTTCTACCTCGTACGTGTAAACTGTGGAACAAACTTCCTGCATCGGTGTTCCCCCTAAGCTATGACATGGATTCCTTCAAGAAGCGGGTCTATCGTCATTTTCTTGGCCGGCAACGCGTTGGTGACGCCTCCAGTGTTGCTAATGTCCATGGGCGGCGGTGATCACTTACCATCAGGTGACCCGTCTGCTCGTTTGCCTGCTAAAAGCATAAAAAAAAAAGTACTGGAAGTCAATTGGGAGCAATTCATTCCTAATTAATTGCCAGTGATGAAGTGGGAATTTTTTTGTCTCAACTTACCACCGGTGTCCTTTTGCAACAATCTCACCACCGGGGATCTGGTGAGACGAAAAATTTCCCATCTGTAGGATGTAGTTTTCTTTAGATGTACAAGAATGTTTTCGTATAATTGTGTGATCGTTAAGGTATTATAGATTTAACGGATCTTGGTAAGTTGCACATAGAACGAGATAACAGGCATCTACATTTTCTACGGGTATCGTAAATCATATGATAATATGTACTTACGATGACAGTTTTCCCTTGTCGATATAAGAAATAAATTTTGTTCTGCTAAGATTTTTTTCTGTAATATTTTTCTGGATTCATGTAAATAAACTTAACTATAATGTTAACGTGTATAAGTATAACCACAGAAGAAATAATAAGTAGTACTTATAATTTATAACTTCTATGGTATAACTAGACAAATGGTACTTGTCTAACTATTCAAGTTCCCGTTTTGAGACCTGTCATTGCTGCCTTGCGATTATATAGGTAGAAACATAGGAAAGAACTCGAAGCTTTCTAGACGTCAAAACTGCTGATTTTTCTTTCGAACTAGATGTAGATCACGGACGTAAAAAAAGTACGGACGTAGCCTTGTCTAATCCATGTGTGCGTAATTTTGTAATTTTTGATTCGCAATGGTGTCAATGTCATAGCAGTATGGTTTCAATGTGTGGGTGTGTGTACTTGTATGAATAGAGTTGGTATTACTATGAGTGCTTCACTGAATTTGTTGTTGGGATTACGTCCGTCTTTTTTTTACGTCCGTGATGTAGGTACAAGAAATTCGATTTTGACAATGATATCACTATTATATTTCACAGAGAAGATAGGATAAAAAAGGATTATTAAAAAACTCAACATTTTGTTTGCTTTTCTATAGTAAATTGCTTTTTAACAATAAGCGAGGATCCTTGTACTTCTCTGGGAGCGGTTTATAAAATTAGTTTATAAAATTAAACTTTATTATAAAATTAGTTTAGTACCTAGAAGAATTAAACCATCAAAAACACAACTTGTAAAAAAACCAAGTCTCGCAACTCAGTTCTTCTACCGTAAAAAGTTGTGAGATCCATGTAATACCAAGTCGGTTAATTTATTTAGTTCCTACTTAAGGGTCCTTCTGTCTTAAGTTGTTACGTAATTAGCTAACCTAACAAGTAACAACATCTTATACTGACCATATTATCAATATTAAAAATCTTTTATGTTTTAAATAAATAGATCGACTTGACCATCGCATGAAAACACAATGTACCTCAAAAGTAATACCTACATATTGTATTAAATTTGATTGTTTAGTGCGGTTGCCAAGTCAATCTATTTATTTAAAACATAAAAGATTTTTAATATTGATAATATGGTCACTATAAGATGTTGTTACTTGTTAGGTTAGCTAATTACGTAACAACTTAAGACAGAAGGACCCTTAAGTAGGAACTGAATAAATTAACCGACTTGGTATTACATGGATCTCACAACTTTTTACGGTAGAAGAACTGAGTTGCGAGACTTGGTTTTTTTACAAGTTGTGTTTTTGATGGCATCTCATTTCTTTTTGTAGATAGTTCTACTTTTTTTCCTTTTACAAGTTACCTTTGAACATAATTATATCTAGGTACCTATCTACACCTATTATTCCATTATTATATTATATACAGGTACACTGATTCATTCACTGCAAATGTTACTTTGTTATACAGGTACAGTAATTCATTAACTGCAAATGTAACTTTGTAATCCTATATATTTATATGGGATTACAAAGTTATTTATGCAGTTAATGTATCTAGAAAACTGGACCGAAATTGCAAAATATTTTAGTTTTCCCTTGATCTATACACTAAACACTAATTGTGTTCCAAATTTGAAGCTTCTATGTCTGCTAGAAGTGCCTTAGAGTTTTGATGATCGGTCAGTCAGTCAGTGAGTGACGAAATTAAGAAACTTTGACTAGTTATAATTCTTAAACTACTGGTTCAAATTGAATGAAATTTGAAATATACCGTGTTTATACAATGCCTGCTTGGTTACTAAAAATTCAGGCTTCTAGCTTTATCCACAACGAAGTTATAGGGGGTCGAAAGGTTAAAGGGGGTTGAGAGAGGGCGCGACAGTCGTCCAATAAACATCAGATCACGTTAAAATTAAGTTTAAAATTCGTAAATATAATAATAAGCCAAAACCTCTAGTGAACATGTGCATAATATTCTGATAAATATGTGGAAGTGTTAGCAAACAATATTATACATTAAAATCATTATACTGACGCTTTCAAGTGACTGCAAAAAGTGTTATCAATTACTCTACAAATTCGGCAAGTAAACAATTAAATACGGTGTAAATAACTTACTAAGTATCTCAACAAACAGTGTATTAACAAAGAAGGAAACAAATTGTGTGATTAATAAACATAGAATAAATGTTTGTGTGATTTTAAATATGCCGGTGATTGGAAATAAACTTTGTATATAATACCCCCAATTGCAATTATCAGCTGATCGATAACTCCATTCTACAGAACAAAACATAACGACTAAATTCAATCTATGACTCAGTGGCTAGCTTGGTGTTGCGGTCGTGAGCGCATAGCGCATTCAGTGGGTCGGAAGATCGAATCCCGGAGTCGTAACGAAAATTATTATTATTATTTTTTTTTTTTTTTTCTTCATCCTCACATCTCTTAACTACATAAAAAAATGGAGAACGTCACTATCCGTAATAAAAGCCGTAAATCGAAATCGGAGATAAATCTCTTCGAAATTTCAAACAGCTTCGAATCACTGAATGATACATGCCTTGACTTGAGTTCACAAAGTTTGTTACAGACAAATGATCACAATAATTCGTACATCTGTGAATTGAAACAAGAATTACTGAACGCTGAAGAGAAATTGAAGATAGCTGAAAATGAAATTGATAACCTTTCGTACGAAAATAACCAACTAAAGAAAACAATAAATGAGCAAAACAAACAGATCGTACTTTTGAAAAAACTATCACAAAGCTATAAGTAAACCTACTGACATAGTGACAACGCCTTCATCCAAAGCTATTAACACTAAAACAAGAGTAGCTAGAGAATCACCTCTACACATGCAGAGAAACATATGCTTAAGTCAAGGAAATACTCCAATTACATCTAAAATATCGACACAGGACCAGCAAGCAGGTAAAATACAAAATATATCAAGACAAAACAGTAATATAGAAAAATGCGATCAAGATACGCAAAACCAAGGCACTGAAACGCCCGTGACTAAACAACGAGAATGCCAAACTGTGAATCAACTACACTGCAGCCCCACAAACAAAAGTCAAGAGAAAGCCTATAGCCCGCAAAAAAAGAAAATCACAACTCCACTTAACTTTACCAAATACAAAATTGTAAAAGACAACAGGAGAAGAGTGTTAATTCTAGCAGATCAGCAGGGACGAGGAGTGCAAAAAATGCTTCAAGAACTTCTGGGTGAAAAGTATTTTGTTACATGTCTCTGGAAACCAGGAGCTTCTCTTTCTGAAATAATTACCTCCTATAATAACGATATGTTAACGTTTAATAAAAATGATTATATCATCGTAATTGGCGGATGTAACGATAAAAATCCTATCACGGTCCAGACGCATGTAAATAAATTTATTAAAACTCTTCAAAACACAAATATAATCTTCTGTGAAATCCCTTATAGTCAGTATCTAAATGTACTAAACCTAAATAATAAGTTAAAGTCTATTTGTTCAGTCACTCAAAATGCTTACTATTTGGACCTAGACTACCAGAAATATATTCCGAAGGGACGATATTTTACTATATCTATGTGTAGATTTATACTAAGACAACTGTTGCACTTAAGTTATAAATACAATACTTTAACGTACATACAAAACGCTGAACGAGAAAATATAATGCCAGTTAAAATTCATAAAAGCACGCAAACCGACTTAGCAGTACAAGCAGGACAAAGCGACATGTCGAATAAAATCTCTCATTCAGATACTCTCGGAACCAAATCGAATTCAAAGTTTTTTCTTGAATAAAAATTTGACTATACTCCACCAGAACATTAATGGATTAATTACTAAATCCGATGATTTTATAGTCGGCCTTTATGAACTATCCACCAAATTAAATGAATCATTTGACTTTCTATGTTTCACTGAACACAACATGGTACTTACAGACAAAATTTTTTTAAACATCCCAAACTTTGTTTTAGCATCATGTTTTGTAAGGAAGAACCGACACGGTGGATCTTGTATTTTGGTGCGTAAGGGTTATAGGTCTCGTGGACTTCCGGATATAGAATCATGTAGCATTGAGAGTGTCATCGAATGCAGCGCAATTGAACTTGTAGAACCAAAAATAATAATCATATGTGTATACAGACCCCCCAAAACGGATTCATCAAATATTGACATATTTTTTCAAAAACTTAATACGATTCTCAATAAAATATGCTTCAAAAATAAAAAAATAATTTTATGTGGTGATTTTAATATTGACACTTTAAAAATGAATAATATATCTTTTAATTTTAAACAATTGTTAAATACATATAATCTTAAGCTATCTATCAATATACCAACCCGTATTAGCAGCCAGACATGTATTGACAACATTGCACATAATATACGGGGATGCAAGAGCGCAGTATTTGAATTAGCTTTATCGGACCACACCACACAGATCCTTTGTTGTCCAGTCAAAGTTAATAATATGATGATGAGTCATTGGTATATTCATAAACGACAATACACTGTGGAAAATAGCCATAAATTTTATGAATGTCTTAAAAATCTATCATTTCAAGAAGTATACTCTACAAATGACCCTAACTTAGCGTATAATAATTTTCTTGAGTTGCTGCTATTATTTTATAATTTATGTTTTCCCATTATAAGAGTAAAAAGGTACACATCAAAGCGGCCCAAATGGTTATCGAAAGGCATAAGGCTATGCTCTAAAAATAAAAGGAAACTTTTGTGGGAATCGAGACTTAAAAAAAGTAACTTAAATAGTATTAAATTTAGGACATATTCAAAGACATTAAAACATATTATTAAACTAACCCAAAAATCTCAAAATAATTATATAATAAAAACTGCTCAAAATAAATCAAAAGCGACATGGAAAATAATAAATAACACCCTTAACAATTGCCCCCGACAGGATATAGATATAATTAAAATAGGCGACGACTATGTTACTGACCCCCAAATAATTGCACAAGAGTTTAATGACTTCTTCATTGATCAAATTCATGCCAGCTGTAATGTAAACAGAAGCATCCATAAGTCCAAAATTAAATACAATCAACCTAACTCTCTTTTTTTGAATCCAACTTGCGCAGAGGACATTTTACGTACAATAATCCCAAGTAGCAAATTAGTCATATAATACAACTAAAAGACGTATAAGGGTTTTGTTTCAGTTTTGTAGCAACCAAATAATTGTAAAGTGGTATTCAATACGATGCTTTAGTTATATATAATTTAAATCATATAAATACGTCTGGTAAACGTCGTCTCAACGTATTTATATGACGTAATATAAACGTATCTGCCACTACGTTTACATGATAAGGCTTTGAGTCGAGTTAACGTTATAGTCAGATAATAGTCGGGAGTTCCTATTTTTGTGTAATTTTGGAAACTTTTATGTAACGCTTAAATAATTAACTGTCCTATAATGATTGTATAATAAACTATTATAAAAAACTCTTATTAAGGCGTTTAGTTCAATCATTATGTAACTTTTAGGCTATAAGTTTATTCTTAAATGACTTTTATAATTCATGTAATTATTTAAACGATAATAAGTAACTTTTATATGACTCAGAAGCCATTTTTAATTTAATTCATAGTTATGGATCCTGGAAAGTGGAAAAGAATTAACAAAAGTGGTGGTTTTAGAAGAAAAGTAAACAAAAATTATAAATCATTAAAAATATCAAAAATACCTACAATTAATCTGGAAAAGACATTGTCGTGCGGTCCCAATCAAAAAGAAAGTAGCAAAAATCAAGGTGGTTCCGTATATTTTTTAACACTTAGGCAGTACCCAGCATTAGATGCTACCACTTAGGCTATAGGCGATACGACTTAGGCAACCAGGCGCCTAAATCGTACCGAAGGACCTTTTTGGAAAAGTGTTGAAATTTCTATTTCTTTAAAAGATTTCTTATGCTTATGTCAATTCTATGATAGCTTAGTAAATAAACATTAAGTGGATGTATGAGATTTTATTTAATTTGAAATACCCTAAAATACAGCTGTTTTCCCTTAAATAAAGTAGTAGCAGAGTAAATTAAATTTAATAATGGCAATATTCTTTTTTCAAAAAGAAGATATTAAAAATTGATTTTTTTCAAAAAAGATTTCAAAAATAATTTTTATTGTTAAATTAAAAACAATATTCAAAAAAGTAAACAAAAAAAAACATTTCTAAGAACATCAAAAAAAATTCAAAAAGAAATTCAAAAAATATGTCAAAAAAATAAAATAAAAAATAAATATTTAAAACGAATGGCAACGTATTTATATTTAATATTTATTTCAAAAATTTCCACGCGATATATTGGCTACGTCTACGTCACGCCTTGGTAACGCTTTTTCGTGACAGAAAATTCCTAATACCCCGTCTATGTAGAAGTTTCACTTCAAAAACAGAACTACTAATAAAGGTTTTTTTCATATTTTTCTATTGCATAGAACCCTAATTGCAACCGTAATGGTGGACGACAGGACGACATAAGTTGAATAAAATACATGTATATAACCAGTAGTCATATACACGTCGTAAAGCGGTCGCTCAGTGTGTTTATTGCAATATGGCGGAAATTATTAAAGTCAATTCATATATATAATTTTAATATACTATATCAAAACATCAATATTTTGAAGGCCCATTAAAATATGAACAAAGATGTCCATACATATTCTCGAAAAAATTTAATGGCCACTATATCATCACCCTCCTCATCTTCAACCACAATCGGCTTTCTTTATATTAAATAAATGAAAATCATGATAACATTTGGCTTAACTTTTTATAAAGTATTTCAAGAAGAAAAAATATTGTCCGTTTGCATAAGAAAACTCATGTAGATGTTGTGTGTTTAACCATAACAGGACTTTTTTGTAATTTTATTTACATCTATATACGGTTAAAGTTATGTAGGAGTATTACTAGACACTATTATAAAACATATTAGTCACACTTGCAACATCTATGTGATTTTTATGCAACGTAATTGACGCCGTTGCGACGACAAAACGACCCTTACACGATGTAAATGTCATAAAAAGTGCGCCCAAACCCGCGTTATATAGACGTCTAATATACTGTAATATAACCATTTTGACTGACTGAAAGTTAATCTAAGACGTTCGTTAACCATTTATATAACTTTATTTTGCTACTTGGGATGGAGCTGAAAAATACCAACAGTACCGGATATGATACTTTAAATACTAAAACAATTAAGGACGTTGCAGAAATCATAGCACCCGTTTTCTGTCACATCGTCAACTTGTGTCTCGAACATGGCACATTTCCAGATAAAATGAAAACCACAATAGTAAAACCTATTTTCAAAAAAAATGACAAACAAGATATGCAATTTTATCGACCTATCGCACTTATACCTGTTTTGTCCAAAGTACTTGAGAAGGTCATCTACAAAAAATTTTACTCTTACTTTGAAAAATATGGTATTCTTGCAGACGAGCAAGTAGGGTTTCGCAAAGACAAATCAACAGATATAGCTATATATAATTTTTTAAAGACGATCATGACTAATCTGGACAATAAAAGAAAAGTTTTGGCAATATTTATGGACATGACTAGAGCATTTGACCTTGTAGATCACGGAATATTAATTGACAAATTAGAAAATTATGGAATAAGAAACAATGCTTTAAATCTTATAAAATCATATTTAACAGACAGAAAACAAATAACGGAAGTAAGTAAACTAAACACTTTAAATAAAACTGAAACGAAGTATGCATCAGAGCCTAGAGAAGTAAATTATGGTGTTCCTCAAGGCAGCATATTAGGACCACTTCTCTTCCTTGTTTATATAAATGACTTTCCTCGCGCAATAAAAGAACCAATGGTCTTATTTGCCGACGATAGCACAGCTTTATATATTGATAATAATCAACCATCGTATGAAAAAGATATTAACGATTCACTCAGAACTCTAATTGAATGGTTGAATAACAACAATCTTAAAATTAATCTTGACAAAACATGTATGATGAGATTCGCTAACAAAAATGCACATTTAAAGAATATAAATATATCCTATGAGGGTAAAACCATCAGTGAAACCAAATGTACAAAATTTTTAGGAATACACATTGACTCAAATCTTTCTTGGAAAACGCACATTGATCACATTGTCGGGAAACTCAATAAATTCTCATTTGCTTTACACATGCTGGCTAAGGTGGCAAACACAAAAGCAACGCTCACTGCTTATCATGGTTATGTTGGTAGCATTCTTAGGTATGGGGTTATATTCTGGGGCAATGCTGCTGGCATAAATCGCGTTCTTAAAGCGCAAAAGAAATGTGTAAGAGCCATAAGTAAATTACACAAAATTGACTCATGTAAGCCTTTTTTCAAAAATTTAAAAATATTGACTGTCCCTTCGATATATATTTATGAAGTAGCATTAATGGTAAGGTACAACATTGATAAATATGAGACCTTGACACAGACCTGTATACCTAGAGTAGATGAAGTATGTACTTCGAATTGTATGAAAACCAAGCGTGTCACTTTTTTTGACACAATGTTATGTCACTAGAAAATTTGAGTGATTGATATACCTCATCTTAGCAATACCAATACGAAACCGATTTCTTACCGATTCTCGATATCGATAACCGATTATGATCAGTCTGGTTGATTGTTATTGTATACGTATAGGTTAAAGTGCTGAATAAAACCAAATAAATAATTTTGTTTTGTTAATGTTTTGTTACTAAACATATATAATTGGGGTAAGTTTGATTTAACTTGATTATTTATTTATTACTAGCAATTGCCCTCGCTTCGCTTCGGAAAAAATAGTAGGCACTTTAGTTAAGTTACAGAACATACTCTTAAAGCAGCATGATTGATCATTAGAACCGCATTACGATGAAAAGTCAATAAACGTATCATAATATATCACCCTTCTGAAAAGCTGGTAGATTAAAAAATGACGTGCATAAGTGTATCAGTGATACCTATATGAATAAAAGATTTTGATTTGATTTGATAACGTTTCGGTATTTTTAGAGTTCCTTTCGTTGTCAACATCCCTCCGGTGCGGACGTCGCGCTTTGCTTCGTCTTTTATTTTGCGTACCGCAAAGGACTGGAATTGCCTGCGTTGGTGTACCCGTCTGATTATAATGTAGGTGACTTCAAGTCAAGAGTGAATACTATATTTTGGCTTTACCATCCACGACTTCATTTCCGCTTACCATCAGGTGGTTTTGGGGTCAAGCACTAACTTTCTCTGCATAAAAAAAAACACGGCTCCCAAAATCACTCACTCCAATGCCCGTCTGTCTGTCTGTCTGTCTGTCTGTCAAGACCTTTTTCCTCAGGAACGTGAGAAGGTAACAAATTAAAATTAATATCCAACACAGTCTGCAATCCCTAGGAGCTGTGAAAAGATCAATATTCTGTGTTTCTCAATTCCGTTTATCTTTTCGTTACACAGCTATGTTAGGTTCCACTAAACAGTTAAGTTAGGTTCAATAACCCTAGCTCGCACTTATTATTATTTCATCATAATTATTATTTTCTAAGTTTTGTGCCATTTGGCTAATCCATTAGTATTTCATTATATAGGTAACTCAGACTTTAAAAAAGAAGTACCTAGTCTTATATCCTTCTCCAAAGTACAATCTATGTCTATACCCAAACACATTAAGATTGGTTCAGCGGTGCGAGAGATTTACGGTTAATTCGATGAGTTATGTGAGAATGGTAATAAAGGAGCAACACATTTCTGCATTTATTACATTGTAGTTTTGGCAAATTAATAATTCGGCAAAGGGGAGATATTGCTTCACAGAAAATAAGAAAATTCAGCACTCTGTAATCTGAACGCGATGTTCCTGAGGATATGCATTATAATTGTTAATTAATACCATTATTATTATTTCTCCATGGGGTTCGCCTGGATAGCTACCACCCTTGAACATGAATCAGCCGCCAAACGTCTCGTCATGTTCCGGCTGAGGGCTTGAGAGCCAGTTCTTTCTTTCTTTTTCTTCCCTCTTTTTTTGGTGTTGCTGATGTCCATGGGCGACGATAGCCACTTACCATCAGGTGGATTGTCAGCTCGGCTATTTCCATAAAAAAAAGCGGCCAAGTGCGAGTCGGACTCGCCCATGAAGGGTTCCGTAGCAGCAAGTAACATAATATAAAAGTTCTTGTAGTTCGTTGTAACTTTGATCGATGTTTTTTGCGGTTTACGATTTATGACGTATTAAAAAAAACTACTTATTAGATCTCGTTCAAATCAATTTTCGTTGGAAGTTTGCATGGTAATGTACATCATATATTTTTTTAGTTTTATCATTCTCTTATTTTAGAAGTTACAGGGGGGGGGACACACATTTTACCACTTTGGAAGTGTCTCTCGCGCAAACTATTCAATTTAGAAAAAAATGATATTAGAAACCTCAATATCATTTTTGAAGACCTATCCATAGATACCCCACACGTATGGGTTTGATGAAAAAAAAATTTTTGAGTTTCAGTTCTATGTATGGGGACCCCAACATTTATTGATTTTTTTTCTATTTTTGTGTAAAAATCTTAACGCGGTTTACAGAATACATCTCCTTACCAAGTTTCAACAGTATAGTTATTATAGTTTCGGAGAAAAGTGGCTGTGACATACGGACGGACAGACAGACAGCAAGACAGACAGACAGACAGACAGACAGACATGACGAATTTATAAGGGTTCCGTTTTTTGCCATTTGGCTACGAAACCCTAAAAATCACGAAACACTTAGTTATTTCAAATAACAATCCTAAGCTTGATTTAACACGTCGCAATATGCTTTGTATGTGGAGTTATGTATTTTATTATCAATTGTTCAATTCAATTTGTTTAATGTCAGTTATTCGAACAACTCATATCTATGGTACAGCTAAATTAGAACGCCTTCCAGGGTGATATATAAAAAATGCTAAATTTTTATTGGAGGTCATAAGTAGGCAATTCATGGTTTCTAAAAAACTGGAGAAAAAAAAATAGATATTTCGTCAGTTACAGGTATTTGAATTATTGTACAAAAATTACTTCATGCCACATTCTGGCTCCATCTTGCAAATTAGAAAAAACTAAGATATGCATAGATACCTGATTTTGTGTGAATATTTGTGTATATTATGTAGATTAGTCAGATAAATGTATGTGTTTGAATTATTGTAAAACTGTTAAAATAGGTAGGTACTTCAGTGCTACGTTTTTGATCCATCTTGCAAAAAAACTAACAAATGTATGTACCTTAATTTGGATGAAGAAAAGGTTTTTGTAAGTTTAAAACAAATCGACTCACATTTTATTGTCTAGCTTTTTTATGGAACCCTAAAAAATATCCTATTATTTAAGTTGAAGACTCGATATCGTAGTAAAGTCCTGTTGAAATCCTTTCATTGGTTTTAGCGGAGACAAACAGACAAACAATAATTAAAAAAACTCACTTTTCGGTTTTAATATAAAGATGACAACAGACAACATGAAAAATGCAGTTATTTCGGAATCACAGACGGATTCTTCAATTTTATAGATTTGTAGGTAAAAAAGAGGTTTGTATGTACCAAAGTCGTTGGCTTGAATCAATAAATACAGCGACATCTAGTGGCCAAGATAGTAATCGATCGGTTACTCATACATAATTAATTTGCGTTTTTCCACCATTTCCAAGGTGAAATTAATAAAATGCTGAAATGATATTGGAGCAAATAGACACGCAAAAAACATGCTCTTGAAAACAAAATAAGAAAACAGATATCCACTCAGTAATAGGGATTTGAATTAATGAAAAAAATAACCTTTAAAGGAATTTTATGGTCTTTCCGTGTCATATAAGTAAAAACTAAGATATGCATGTATTACTCTTTTTGTACGGAGAAAACGTTTTTTATAATTTAAAACAAATCAGCTGGCATTTTTTTATTTTTCCATACAAAATATCCCTAAGGAACCCTTTGGTGTGGAACCATAAAAAATAGCTTAAATGCTAAGTTGAAGTCTTTTCAATATTTTAGTGAAAGTTCTGTTAAAATTCGTTCGGTGGTTTCAGAGATTTGCGGAGACAAACAAACAGACAGACAAAAATTTTAAAAACTCATTTTTCGGTGTTGGTATTGTGCAAGTAACGATTTGCAATTTGAAAAAGTCATTTATTTCGAAATCACAGACAGACTCTTCAATTTTATTATATGTAATATAATACAAAATATCCCTAAGGAACCCTTTGGTGTGGAACCATAAAAAATAGCTTAAATGCTAAGTTGAAGTCTTTTCAATATTTTAGTGAAAGTTCTGTTAAAATTCGTTCGGTGGTTTCAGAGATTTGCGGAGACAAACAAACAGACAGACAAAAATTTTAAAAACTCATTTTTCGGTGTTGGTATTGTGCAAGTAACGATTTGCAATTTGAAAAAGTCATTTATTTCGAAATCACAGACAGACTCTTCAATTTTATTATATGTATAGATTGTTCAATTCAATTTGTTTAATGTCAGTTATTCGAACAACTCATATCTATGGTACAACTAAATTAGAACGCCTTCCAGGGTGATATATAAAAAATGCTAAATTTTTATTGGAGGTCATAAGTAGGCAATTCATGGTTTCTAAAAAACTGGAGAAAAAAAAATAGATATTTCGTCAGATACAGGTATTTGAATTATTGTACAAAAATTACTTCATGCCACATTCTGGCTCCATCTTGCAAATTAGAAAAAACTAAGATATGCATAGATACCTGATTTTGTGTGAATATTTGTGTATATTATGTAGATTAGTCAGATAAATGTATGTGTTTGAATTATTGTAAAACTGTTAAAATAGGTAGGTACTTCAGTGCTACGTTTTTGATCCATCTTGCAAAAAAACTAACAAATGTATGTACCTTAATTTGGATGAAGAAAAGGTTTTTGTAAGTTTAAAACAAATCGACTCACATTTTATTGTCTAGCTTTTTTATGGAACCCTAAAAATATCCTATTATTTAAGTTGAAGACTCGATATCGTAGTAAAGTCCTGTTGAAATCCTTTCATTGGTTTTAGCGGAGACAAACAGACAAACAATAATTAAAAAAACTCACTTTTCGGTTTTAATATAAAGATGACAACAGACAACATGAAAAATGCAGTTATTTCGGAATCACAGACGGATTCTTCAATTTTATAGATTTGTAGGTAAAAAAGAGGTTTGTATGTACCAAAGTCGTTGGCTTGAATCAATAAATACAGCGACATCTAGTGGCCAAGATAGTAATCGATCGGTTACTCATACATAATTAATTTGCGTTTTTCCACCATTTCCAAGGTGAAATTAATAAAATGCTGAAATGATATTGGAGCAAATAGACACGCAAAAAACATGCTCTTGAAAACAAAATAAGAAAACAGATATCCACTCAGTAATAGGGATTTGAATTAATGAAAAAAATAACCTTTAAAGGAATTTTATGGTCTTTCCGTGTCATATAAGTAAAAAAGCGGCCAAGTGCGAGTTGGACTCGCCCATGAAGGGTTCCGTAGCAGCAAGTAACATAATATAAAAGTTCTTGTAGTTCGTTGTAACTTTGATCAATGTTTTTTGCGGTTTACGATTTATGACGTATTAAAAAAAAACTACTTACTAAATATCATTCAAACCAATTTTCGTTGGAAGTTTTCATGGTAATGTACATCATATATTTTTTTTAGTTTTATCATTCTCTTATTTTAGAAGTTACAGGGGGGGGACACACATTTTACCACTTTGGAAGTGTCTCTCGCGCAAACTATTCAGTTTAGAAAAAAATGATATTAGAAACCTCAATATCATTTTTAAATACCTATCCACAGATACCCCACACGTATGGGTTTGATGAAAAAAACATTTTTGAGTTTCAGTTCTAAGTATGGGGAACCCCCAAAATTTATTGTTTTTTTCCTATTTTCGTCTAAAAATCTTAATGCGGTTCACAGAATACATCTACTCACCAAGTTTCAACAGTATAGCTCTTATAGTTTCGGAAAAAAGTGGCTGTGACATACGGACGGACAGACAGACAGACAGACAGACAGACAGACAGACAGACAGACAGACAGACATGACGAATCCATAAGGGTTCCGTTTTTTGCCATTCGGCTACGGAACCCTAAAAACTAAGATATGCATGTATTACTCTTTTTGTACGGAGAAAACGTTTTTTATAATTTAAAACAAATCAGCTGGCATTTTTTTATTTTTCCATACAAAATATCCCTAAGGAACCCTTTGGTGTGGAACCATAAAAAATAGCTTAAATGCTAAGTTGAAGTCTTTTCAATATTGTAGTGAAAGTTCTGTTAAAATTCGTTCGGTGGTTTCAGAGATTTGCGGAGACAAACAAACAGACAGACAAAAATTTTAAAAACTCATTTTTCGGTGTTGGTATTGTGCAAGTAACGATTTGCAATTTGAAAAAGTCATTTATTTCGAAATCACAGACAGACTCTTCAATTTTATTATATGTAATATAATACAAAATATCCCTAAGGAACCCTTTGGTGTGGAACCATAAAAAATAGCTTAAATGCTAAGTTGAAGTCTTTTCAATATTTTAGTGAAAGTTCTGTTAAAATTCGTTCGGTGGTTTCAGAGATTTGCGGAGACAAACAAACAGACAGACAAAAATTTTAAAAACTCATTTTTCGGTGTTGGTATTGTGCAAGTAACGATTTGCAATTTGAAAAAGTCATTTATTTCGAAATCACAGACAGACTCTTCAATTTTATTATATGTATAGATATAGATAAACACAAATTATAAAATTTATTAAATTTTTATTAATATTAAAATTATAAACACGTTTCAAAAATATAAATAAATAGATCAATATCATATTTCATTACTTATAAATTTTACGTAAAATAAATTAAAGAGAGAGATAGCAGTGATAGCCTAGCGGTTAGAACGTTGGTCTCTCGAACCGAGGGGCCCGAGTTCAAATCCTGGCACGCACCTCTAATTTTCAAATATTATGTGCGTATTAGAAGTTAATTATCACTTGCTTCGGTGAAGGAAAACATCGTGAGGAAACCTGCACACCGGAGAGTTCTCCATAAAGTTCTCAAAGGTGTGTGAAGTCTACCAATCCGCACTTGGCCAGCGTGGTAGACTATGGCCTGCACCCCTCACATTGTGAGAGGAGACCCCGAGCCCAGCAGTGGGACAATTATGGGTTGTTGCTTTGCTTTGCTTTTGAAATTAAAGAGAATTAAATCAAAATATAATCATTTATTTATTGAAATCAAAACCTTTATAATTTAATAATCAAAATAACAAAAATGTACCACCATTAATTTAGAAAGTAATAGGAATGTTGAATAATTTTATGATCCAGTTTTATTTTATATTCTATAATTTTACAAAGAGGGAAGTTTCGATTTTTTTTAATGGATAAACCGAAAAACTACTGGACCGATTTCAAAAATTCTTTCGATTGATGAAAAACAACTGGTCGAGAGCTTGTAAGGCCATGCGCAATGTAGGGTTCCATAGTTGATTGATTATTACTCGTTAACCTGTAGCCGTGATAGTTTTCCTTGAAAATTCACTGTTTATCCTATTATTGTGAATTTTTTGTCGAACTCCACCTTTTTAGAGCTGGCAAACTTGACTGTAACCAAAATTATCACTTTTTTAAGTTTTTTTTTTAGAAAATTAGCATTTTATAATTTTAGCTTGTTTTTCTTATTAGACTTATTAGTGAAAATGAAATTATTTCACTTATTAGTGAAATTGTTGTATTCTTATGACAGTAATGTTCTATAAATCGAACCCATAATATTTTTATAATATCTTTACAACGATACCCTACACTATTGGGTAGGCGAGAAAAAAAAACCATCCCCATTTGAACTGTGATAAATAAATATTTTTAATATTTTATTCTACGACTTTGTAGTTTTAATAAATATCAATGCCAAATTACACTCAGTAAGTTGCAAATGGACGGACGGACGGACGGACGGGCGAACAGACATGACGAAACTATAAAAAAATACAGTTAGTTACCTTTGGAATAAAATTTGTGTTACAACATATATATCTATGAGAAATATTTATTCGACGATTCTCAAAATCGATTAAAATCGAGACAAGACTGGATAAATGAAAAACACTATATACTATATTTGAGCGAAAAACTACAATATTGACAGTACCACGAAGTAAAGCGTTACTTAGCAACGGTTGATAGTAACGATTGTTGTATTTTCATTGCGTGTTCCAACAGAGAAGCCCTACAATTTTGAAACCAGAATGGGCAATGTATTGTATAGTATGTAGTACATATACTCAGTAAGTGCTTGTCATTGTAAAACGTGGTAAAAGCACAATAAACATTAAATTAATTTATTTTAAATAGATAGGAACACAATTTTATAACGAAATTAATTAGCGATGAAAGAAAATGTTTTCTTTATCTTTCCTAACTATATTTGTAGATTTTCTGCAGTTCATAACATTAAAATCAGGCATTTTTCGTTATTTCAGTTGACATCTGTTGCCAATAGCAATGAAAGGCCGACTAAATGACACGGCGCCTAATTAGGATTTCAAATCCTAGTTGTCCCACGTGAAATGTATGAACTTACCGCATCTACTCTAGGTATATGTCTGTGGACCTTGACAACAGTACGACATGCACACCAACTTCGAACTATATTTTCTAAGACAAATTTATATCATAATACTGTTTTTTGTATGGGACCGAAAATCTATAATAATCTCCCTGCTGGTATTAAAGGAGAATCGAATAACTTTAAGTTTAAGAAAAATCTCAAAACTTATTTAACAGAAAAGGCCTTTTATTCAGTTAAGGATTTTTTAGAGGATGGGGTTGGCGTGTGCAATAAATAATAATAATATGTACTATGTATAATATGTAATAATAGTATATAATATTGAATGGAATAATTAATATTATATAATAATAATAGTTAATTGTATTTTATATTTGTATTGTATTCAGTAATTGTTTTGTATTTGAATAATAAATGTAATTATGACATGGTTGAATTTAATAGTTAATAATGGTTTTGTAATTAGATAAGATTTTTTTTTGACATTTTCTATATAAATTTTGCATGCCATAAAAAGGCGGAATATGGCGTACCAAATTGTATACTAACACCTTAATGTAACTAACCCATATTCGAGCAAATAAATTGATTTGATTTGATTTGATTTGAAAATGGCCTGAATTGCTTCGAGAAAAGGATGGTACGGCCGTGCCGCTTTTTGCTCGACTTGGCGGGGGCACTGCCGTGCCCCCAGATCTAACAGGAACATTCAATGTCTGTAGAGTGGATTCATTGAACATTTCACAGTTCTTGCAATTCAATACTCGCTCGCTCCTTTTCAATGTCCTCAATATTCACTTTCAATAAAATATTGATGAAATCCGACGAGTCAATACTCAATTCTTATTCCAGTCTTAGCACTTTCAATGCACCAATAAGATTGTAAGTCATTTGCTTATTATTAGTAAGTGGCTATGTTATGACAAACATAATTTCCATTGAAAAAAGAGAAAAAAGAGGGAGTGAGAAAACTGAAAATAAAAGAGAGTTGCCACTCGGTTGGAACGAAGTTCCTTTCCATAAGTAGTACCATATATTTAATTTTATCTAACTGGTAAAATGACCTTAACTGATATTTATTTATATAATAATTTAAATTAGAAAAAAAAAACTCAAAAAGAAAAAGAAAAATTCCTTAAGCGTCCGGTACTCGAGGACTTCCTCCTACTAAAAAAATAATGAATGGTAGCTACCTACTTAATTACACTAATTATATTACAGTAAGGAAGGACCACGCGTTATATTGAACTTAAATTTTCTTTAAGAAATGCAGAAACTTAATTTTTACAACACTGGCGTATTACTTTTTGATGCTAAAATGAATTTTTATAACGACCATGCACCCAAGCTAAGCACGTCATAAGCCGCTTGTATCAAATCACACTTTTTATTTCCGCATATTTTATTATGGTAATAACGCGATAAGGGCCATAGAGCTTGTGAATAATTCGCCGAGTTCCCGTTACTAGGATATAAAAAGTTCATTTCCGCGAACACGAGTGTGTTGCTTTTGTTTTTGAATTACTAAAATTTAATAGCCTATGACTAAATTATAGACGTACGTACCTACCTACCAGAACAAAATATATTTTCTACCTGATGTTTGGTGGCTACATAGTTTGGTGTTAGTTTGACTGGCATAAATAGATAGACAAGATTTAATCCATACATCCATTCATTCATTTAAAGTTCTGCCTCTGTACAGGGGTACAGAGCCAGGAGGCTGTACAGAGGCAGGAGCCAGGGGGCTAGGCTATATCCAACCTTTGCCTCCCGTAATTGACGAATTAACCCCTAATTACCTGAATCTCCCGAATTCAAAAGATTTATTGTTTTGTATTTTCAGATCGTCAATCAGTCTTACGAAGGCCTGGACTCTAATTTCTTCATCGAGTATCAGCAGTCCTGTTACCTGTATTCCTTTAAACGTGCTTGAGTCACTTCAGCTGGTTTTGGCTAATGTAACATCAAAAGATGATAAGTAATACCTTTGTTTTCTTACAAATTATAAACTTATTCTACCTACCGAAGCCTGTGGTAATATTTTCAACTATCGTCAGGATAGTCTCACCTAAATAGAATTGTTTAAGAACTACTGAGGATTAATGTTATGCAGTGCATATGGGAGGAGTCAGTCTGAAAGCTGCTCGTTCTTCATCACATCAAAAGATTTTATCTTAAAAGATACCATCACGTACCTAATTCCTCGAGTAAAGGAAACGAAGGACCGACAGTCGAAGAAACACTATTCGTCATAAAATATTCACGTTTACGGAAGTACAAAGAAAGTTTTATTAAATTAAGTTCTGAATGAAAATAACGAAATGTGAAAAGAATTCGTACGAAAAAGGAATTGCCCATATCTACATAATACCTGCGTGGAGTACAGTAAAACGAGGGATGGTGATAGCTTTGAAGGCGAGATATGAATTTAGATCCGCACCTGGGACTGAAAGACAAAATATTTAAATTATTGAGAACACCAGGTTTTCATTATTATTTTGGAGTTACCTATATAATTTGTGCGACCGAGATCAAAGAAAAATCACAGTAGCGCTTCCCGCCCACGTTCGACTTTATGTAGGGCAGATAATCGGGCCGATTTTTCCTGCAATATTATTTCTGACCGAATTTTTGTAGGACGTGTGCGTTGCACTATTGCTATCAGTACGTTCTATTTTTCTCGGACGGATTATCGGACGTGGGCGGGAAGCGCTTGCCTAAAAGAGTTTGTCGTATAAAAAGTGAATGAAATTGTTCAGGATGTAGATAATATACTATAAACTTCTATCTATCAGTCCTTTGAAATCCACGACTGCAGGACATTGCATTCAGATTCTGATAGTTTGACATTTTGCGTATTTGATCTTTCACGTAGGTAATCCAGTCAAAGGCTTAAATAGTAATCTATTTTCGTGTTTGCCGGAGGTCAACTTTGAGGTTTAACTAGGCAAACCAAACCTGGAGCGTCGAAGTTTCGAGGTTGGACTTAGGTATAACAAGTTAGGTAGGTACATAATATTATGATGCAAAAATATATAATAATAATAATATTATAATGGGTGACTATAATTTTAAGGCTGGATTAATGACACACTTCATATCTCTAAGGAAGTAATTCTGAAATCCACGCAGACGAAGTCGAGGGTAGAAGCTAGTTAATACATATAATTATACTAGCTGTCCGGACAAACTTCGTTCTGCCAAAAAAATTTTTTTTTACAGGTATATTAAAACCTTCCGTGTGTGTTAAGGGAGATGTAAGCTATCATATCTTTCAAATCGGATCAAACTGCACAGGGTGTGCAAATTTCATTAAAATCGGTTAAGTAGTTTAGGAGTCCATCGTGGACAAACAACGTGACACGTAATTTATATATGTATACTAGCTGCCCGGACAGACTTCGTTCTGTCAAAAGATTAAAAAATAAAATTAAAAATTAAAACTTAAAATTTAGGGGGATGAAAAATAGATGTTGTCTGATTCTTCACCCTAGCCGATATGCACGCTAAGATTTACGAAAATCGGTCGAGCCGTTTCGGAGGAGTTCAACTTCTAACACCGTGACACGAGAATTTTATATGTATACTAGCTGACCGGGCAAATGTTGTTCCGCCAAAAAATTTTTAGGGGTAGGGGGATGAAAAAGAGATTTTGTCCGATTCTCAACCCTAACCGATATGCACGCAAAGATTCACGAAAATCGGTCGAGCCGTTTCGGAGGAGTTGAACTTCTAACACCGTGACACGAGAATTTTATATATTAGAAGATTAGATTAAGATTGTATGCTACAACACACACTGAAAATGTAGGTAAACGACGGGTCATCTGATGATAATAATTGATAACTGTCGCACATTAGTAGGTAACCCCAGCCAACCCGTGGCGTCAACAACGAGTTGCCGGCCAAGAAGGAAGCGATGTACACGCACCGCAAGGATCCCTTCTCAAATTACTGTGGGAGCTTCTTCGTTGCCATCCTAAATAGGATTAAGGATTACTTAAATACACACGACATCCAGGCGACAAAAATAAAATTCTGCAAAGAAAGATTTAGATACACAAAGGAAGTACCTACGTACAATATAAATTTTATGAGTTATTAATATTAAGCCCACAGTGACAGAGGCACTGAAACGTCTTCCAATTTATGGTTTGTAAACAATCCAATTTTATTACCCATTTTATATGGCAGTAATAAATACCTACATACATGATATGTAGTAATAACAGCGAAGATAGATTCGTAGATTGAAAAAGTAGTTAAACGTAAATCATTAGGAGCCACAGCTGCGAGAAAATTATTTCTTTCTTTTTCTTCTTTCTTGGTTCTTCACACACTTTCCTTAAAAACTAGGCTTGTGTGTAGCCCAAGACATTTGCCCATAACAGCTTTGATTTACGTTTAATAAATTTATGGTTATTTGCTTTGAGTTTTAACTCATTTTAACTGAATTCCCTATAAATCTCAATTTGCTACGCCAAGAAAAAAAGAGTGGGCCCTTAATCCAGATGCACACTCTTTACCAGTTAGCGGCTCACACTGACTGAGGACACCTAGAACAAACTCCACCAAACAGCCCCAGTACTTTTCGGCCAAACAATTGTGCCCTCCAAAGCACAGAAGCGCTGAAGAAATTTTTGCTTAGCTAACTATCGATCACAAAATCAACATTAGCCGACTAACTATGAGCGCTTGATTGTAAAAAAGCAAAAAAAGCAAAAGCAACAACCCATAATCTCCCACTGCTGGGCTCGGGGTCTCCTCTCACAATGTGAGGGGTACATGGGTACAGGCCATAGTCTACTACGCTGGCCAAGTGCGGATTGGTAGACTTCACACACCTTTGAGAACTTTATGGAGAACTCTCCGGTGTGCAGGTTTCCTCACGATGTTTTCCTTCACCGAAGCAAGTGATAATTAACTTTTAATACGCACATAATATTTGAAAATCAGAGGTGCGTGCCAGGATTTGAACTCGGGCCCTTCCGTTCGAGAGACCAACGTTGTAACCGCTAGGCTATCACTGCTGTTATTGTAAAAAGTAAGTTGCTATTGCTAACCAAGCAAGTAGAAAACCTTAAACTTACGGTAGGCTTAAACTGGGTGGTACAGGGCCCAGCAACTTCTAATAGGATGGATTTGGATGATAAGCCTCGTCTATTGTACAAGTGCAAGGTGCATCATGAGGATTTAAAGGTTGGATGGAACTCCATAGATCAACATGACATGTATGCTTTAGCTTTGAAAACTCATAGGATCTTGAAATACCTTAGGAAACTATTTTTATTTCAGGAATCGTTGAAAATATAATGTTCGTAACATGTTTTATTCTTGATCCTCTTACATAGTTATATAAATCCACATGTAACTTTATAGTTACATATATGTGGGGGTTATCCCCTTTCTGTACAAAAATATTAACTCTGTTCCCTTGATTTAGGTCCTTTTAATATTGCCTCTAAATTAAATTAAACAAGGTAGACATTGAGAGTCCCTTCGACTTTCTCTTTTATTATAATACCACAGACATATACATCGATAAAATTGAAATAGTAGTAAGTATATCTAAGTATACATAAGTACACTACACACACACAGTACAGACATAAATAACATCTTAAAGTTAAATATATCAAACATTCTCGCTGAGAAACACATACATATATATAGAGAAACGAAATGATGACATAGATCATTTCCAGACTAGGACATCTACTTATTTTCTAAATACGACAAAATAGCTTCCCGGTTTTTCCTGTTACCTGAAATGGAATAAAAAAGAAGGTTAATAAAATAAACTTGATAAATTAACAAAAATAGGAAAAAAAAAGAAGTATAGAAAAGGGAATAATAGAGTAAAAAAATAAGGTTGTAAAATTTAAAATGTTTAGAATACCAGAGTTCAGTATTGCTGCAACATAATGGATTAAATATTTTAAAATTAACTTATTGTTAGTATTAAATACAATTTAAAGACTTTCGCTAAGCATCGTCCAAATTCAATACACAATTTTAAAAATGTAAAATTTTAAGTAATATGGGGTACATTGCCACGAAGAAATCTACCAACGTGTATTCTTATAACATAATGTAAAAAATTTAAAGCTATTAATTTTGAATTTTAATACTCTTAACTACCAAATAAACAATACTGATTAGATTTATTAAATGTAATCTAAACTCACACTTGTTACTGGAAAATCTCTCCAAAATACATTTATTTATGTATGTTTAAGCTCGAATATCAATATTTCACAATAATGATGTATTTATTATAACTATTAACATAAAATAATTAAGGGCAGATAGTATATTTAAGCAAGTATATTTAATTTTACAGGTGTCCTTAAAAATCCAGTCTTAAGCCCAAACAGCACCCTACTTATCCAAATCCCTCCCATTACAAAATTTAAGGTATTTTAAAATCGATTTAAAAAATATGACTAACAGCCGTTCTCTTATAATTATATCATTTTTATCTGTGGGCACCTCCGTCTCAATTTTGCATTATGTATAATATGTAGTATATTATATATCCCACACATACACATTACACAGGCGCCTCGCCTCCCGCGCCCCGCTTTACCCGCGCGCGACGTCTTATGGTGCTCCCTCACCGGGAGCATTCGCGTGTAATGTAACGTTACAGATTTGAGCATTACATCAGTGAAGGAGGAGAACCGAGCATGACAATGCGCACCTTGTAATGATACAATGTGTAATATCTTGATACAACTTGTAACATCACTGCGCTCCACTTCCCGTATAATGTTACATTACACGCGAATGCTCGTCAGTCAGGGAGGTAGTATTGTAATGTAATGCTCAAAGTCGAATCTATAATGTTACATTACGCGCGAATGCTTGTCAGTCAGGGAGGTAGTATTGTAATGTAATGCTCAAAGACGAATCTATAATGTTACATTACACGTGAATGCTCCCGGTGAGGGAGCAGCATTACGTGCCGCTCGATCGCTTGACTACCGCTCCACTTACCACTACCCACCTAGTGCATACGCTGTGCTTACTTATTGTTTTACGTTCCGTGTTAAGATTCTGCTTGTGCTTGTACTTTCGTTCTATCCTATCACTCTCTCTCCTACTTTGTTCTATAGACCTTCTTGTGTTGTGCTAACTGTGTAGCTTAAACTGTACTTTTCTGTTTCTTTCGTACGTTCGGTAATAAACGATTTACTTCGTTACGGAGTTTACTTTATTGCTCGCGCACCGCCTGCTACACCACACGCTTAATTAAATTCCCATATTTTATACAGGACACCCAGGATAATCGATACAATAATTAAACATAGACGGCACATTAAAAGTCTCTTGACATAATAGATATTAAATATCTTAATAATTAATCATAATATCATACTTACACACAAATATAATATTTTGTACTTAAAAATAATTTAGAAAGAGCATTTAATCATACATTATTTAATCATTTAACATTGATAAAAAAAATTGTAAAAAATACGCTGCTGTCCCTAACTCATCGGCATTAACGACCGCAGATGTGGCCAATAGATTAATATCCTTTGATGCGCGGAAGTAACCCATTAAAACGGCCACGCCCCTTTTAGCGCACTAACTGTTGGCCGCACCTGAGTCATGTCAGTCGCGTTAAGTCGCAGGTCTAATGGAGCAGAGACATGAAAATAACAATAGCTTCCAAAATTATAATAAAGCTGGACTAGAAAATGTTGTTCTAAGTCTAACTTAAATCACTGATGCATATTTATTATAAACGTTAAGTTAAATATTATTATCCTACGATCAAAAAATTGTATTGTTGAATATTTACATTCAATTTTACTTAAAAGACGTAGTTTAAAATATTTTTCACTATTCGGAGAAGTTGAAATATTATTCAATCTTCAAGGAAGTAAAAAATATTACAGAGTAAAAATTTAAACAGTTTAGGTAAATTTTATCAGAAAATTTAAAACAGGAACATGTCTTTATTTTACATACCTGCGTCAAATCTTCACCATGTGACTTAGGATAAAGTAGCATAAAACAGTAGGTATATAACACAGACCTGTATACCTAGAGTAGATGAAGTATGTACCTCGAATTGTATGAAAACCAAGCGTGTCACTTTTTTTGACACAATGTTGTGTCACAAGAAAATTTGAGTGATTGATATACCTCATCTTAGCAATACCAATACGAAACCGATTTCTTACCGATTCTCGATATCGATAACCGATTATGATCAGTCTGGTTGATTGTTATTGTATATGTGTTAAAGTGCTGAATAAAACCAAATAAATAATTTTGTTTTGTTAATGTTTTGTTACTAAACATATATCATTGGGGTAAGTTTGATTTAACCTGATTATTTATTTATTATAAACACAAATTATAAAATTTATTAAATTTTTATTAATATTAAAATTATAAACACGTTTCAAAAATATAAATAAATAGATCAATATCATATTTCTTTACTTATAAATTTTACGTAAAATAAATTAAAGAGAATTAAATCAAAATATAATCATTTATTTATTGAAATCAAAACCTTTATAATTTAATAATCAAAATAACAAAAATGTACCACCATTAATTTAGAAAGTAATAGGAATGTTGAATAATTTTATGATCCAGTTTTATTTTATATTCTATAATTTTACAAAGAGGGAAGTTTCGATTTTTTTTAATGGATAAACCGAAAAACTACTGGACCGATTTCAAAAATTCTTTCGATTGATGAAAAACAACTGGTCGAGAGCTTGTAAGGCCATGCGCAATGTAGGGTTCCATAGTTGATTGATTATTACTCGTTAACCTGTAGCCGTGATAGTTTTCCTTGAAAATTCACTGTTTATCCTATTATTGTGAATTTTTTGTCGAACTCCACCTTTTTAGAGCTGGCAAACTTGACTGTAACCAAAATTATCACTTTTTTTAGTTTTTTTTTTAGAAAATTAGCATTTTATAATTTTAGCTTGTTTTTCTTATTAGACTTATTAGTGAAAATGAAATTATTTCACTTATTAGTGAAATTGTTGTATTCTTATGACAGTAATGTTCTATAAATCGAACCCATAATATTTTTATAATATCTTTACAACGATACCCTACACTATTGGGTAGGCGAGAAAAGAAAACCATCCCCATTTGAACTGTGATAAATAAATATTTTTAATATTTTATTCTACGACTTTGTAGTTTTAATAAATATCAATGCCAAATTACACTCAGTAAGTTGCAAATGGACGGACGGACGGACGGACGGGCGAACAGACATGACGAAACTATAAAAAAAATACAGTTAGTTACCTTTGGAATAAAATTTGTGTTACAACATATATATCTATGAGAATATATTTATTCGACGATTCTCAAAATCGATTAAAATCGAGACAAGACTGGATAAATGAAAAACACTATATACTATATTTGAGCGAAAAACTACAATATTGACAGTACCGCGAAGTAAAGCGTTACTTAGCAACGGTTGATAGTAACGATTGTTGTATTTTCATTGCGTGTTCTAACAGAGAAGCCCTACAATTTTGAAACCAGAATGGGCAATGTATTGTATAGTATGTAGTACATACACTCAGTAAGTGCTTGTCATTGTAAAACGTGGTAAAAGCACAATAAACATTAAATTAATTTATTTTAAATAGATAGGAACACAATTTTATAACGAAATTAATTAGCGATGAAAGAAAATGTTTTCTTTATCTTTCCTAACTATATTTGTAGATTTTCTGCAGTTCATAACATTAAAATCAGGTATTTTTCGTTATTTCAGTTGACATCTGTTGCCAATAGCAATGAAAGGCCGACTAAATGACACGGCGCCTAATTAGGATTTCAAATCCTAGTTGTCCCACGTGAAATGTATGAACTTACCGCATCTACTCTAGGTATATGTCTGTGGTATATAAAATGTCTACTACCTCTACAACACCATGACAGCGAATTAAAATTAATATATGTATTATGTTACCGGCAATCTGTATACATGTAGTTTTCTATACAATGCCTAGGCAATTTATATAATACCTGGGTCGTTCGGGCAATGTCTGAAATTATATGAATATATTGCTCCATTACATATTTTACCTAAGCAATGTATAGTTTTGCCAAGGATTATATAGAATTACTGCAGTTCCACCAGCAATGTATAAAGTTAATACTTTTGGTCAAAGTTATCTTATTATCTACCTGTCTACAAAGTGACTGAATGAATGAATTTTCGGAGGTTCATAAATAAATGTTTCAGTAAAACACGAACAGTAATAAATAGAAAATTGACCAGTTATTTCAATCAGTTCAAAAATCAACCAGGCTGTGCAATAATTGAATCGACGGTAGAAATGAAGAAATTGGCTGTTCGATAACCAGTTCGGCACGCAAGAACAATAAACGCAAGAACAGGGTGGCAGAGAGAACGGACCCCTGAGAAACTCCAACATTTCCTTATCCACTCAATACCGGTTATGCAATGGGTATTGTATAGAAAACCTAGGCATAGTATGAAATGAATAATATTCCATACGTTACCTGAACGTGTTAGGTATTCTATACATTGCCTAGGTATTGTATAGAATACCGGATTATACAGATTTCCGGTATATACATATATTATAAAAATTATCATATTAGACATCCAGGTTCGCTTAGAACATCGCGACGCATCGCTCAGCGGTGATACCAAAACAAACGATTTTAATAACTACGTTCATTATAGATCTTTACATATTAAATAACTAAACTAAACCTATTTTTATCATGGCTTCCATAGCCCAG
Organism: Thymelicus acteon; assembly: GCA_951805285.1. Lineage (NCBI taxonomy): Eukaryota > Metazoa > Arthropoda > Insecta > Lepidoptera > Hesperiidae > Thymelicus > Thymelicus acteon. Next base: position 13,988,720 of record OX638213.1, on the reverse strand, counting down.
TGGCTCGCGTCGATCGTATATGATCGACCATGTTAAGCAACGACGGGCGCGGTCAGTTTGTGGCCTTCACATTGTTTAATTTTTGAGTTTATCCTCGCAAAAGATAGAGATTTGGTTATCGCTAGATAGGTTATTAATTTCGGACGTTAGTTAATATTAGCTTTTGTCTGTTATACATGCATATACACTATATTTAACGGATTGTAGAGATTTAGAGTCATCACACTAAAATGTGTTAAATACCTGAATTCAGCATGTTTGTAGGGCTGTAACCCTCTTCCTGATAAGGATATTTTATGTATCTTTATATAAATACAATAATATTTAAAGTCCAATGCATACGTAACGGGTTTTTTCCCGTAGGGGACGGGACGTGAAGTTTTGGAAACATCGTTTCATAGAAAATGTACCTATACGATAGTGCATACGCAGCGGAATCCAGTACGGGACGGGAAAAACATCGTCGCCGACGAAAAAACTGTAAAGACGTTACGTATGCATTGGGCTTAAGTTGTGGTAGTGGTTTCAGTATAATCTGCTATAGAAATAATCGGTACTATTTTCTTAAAATTGAAGTTAGTCGTACAAATGTAGCTGAAAACACGAAAATTTGTAGTTTTTACAATGCAAGAGTTTAGGTGACCCTAATATCGGTTTGTTTACCTCACGTATCTTCGTTCCATGGCTGGAGTATAGAGCATACTCCACCACGCTGCTCCAGTGCGGATTGGTGGAGGCGTTAGTGGCCAATGCAAGTTTTCATGCCACCCGAGGGCCTCCGACATGGCTTAACGAATGCTATCTAACGGTAACAACCGGTACCGACGGCTTTACGTGCCGAAAGCACAGAAACGCTCAAGAAAATTTTGCCACTAACGACCACCCATCCAACCGACCGCGCCCGCTGTTGATTTTTGTCAATCACTTAGGATCGACACATGAACGCTTCACACCATACACCATATAATTAAAATGAATATCTTAAACATTATCTCGAAAAAATACAGCGCGCGAAGTAGCTAGTAGGTACTGTTTTCTATGTGACCTAAAGTACTATTTTCTCAGAAGCGAAGCGAGGGCGTTACTATTTGGGACAAGTTCATGTTTTCCAAGGCTCAGCAAAATTTGGTATAATAATGGAAGAAAGAAAAATAAATACAATATAAAGGCATTTGATAAGCATGAGAATTGTGAAAAAGTGATCATATGTAAGAAAAAGGTTGGCAATTATTAAAAAAGACTGTAATACTTGGTTATCCTCGGTGGCGTCGCTGAAGGTTCTCCGAAGCTAAAGACGCTGGTCGACTGCATCGGTACTTGAGTGCTTATTGTTTGATTCACTCCATTTTCCGTCTCCATTGTCGCGGTATCTCCATTCTGCGTAGTGTTATCAGTATCATTCTGTTGAACTGAGCCGTCCACGGCTTCCATGCTAGTTTCAGATGTACTTCGCGAATTCTATAACAAAATTATAAATTTATGATTTATGATAATACTATAATATGTGCACTGCCTGCTAACCTTTAGTCAATAAATGTAGCTAAGCTTAAGCTGAGCTAGCTTAGCCTCGTTTAATAAAAAAAAATCTATAGCAATCTATCAGTTAAAATAGAAATCAAAAAATTTGTAAATATATATAAATTACGCATTTTCATAAAAGTGAAACAATTACAGAAAACATAATGATGATGATGCAATAAGTTATTCATAAAATAAATATTATATTACTTTCTTTCTTTCTTCAAGAAGGGTAATGGAAAAAGGCACTGTGGCTACATCAAAAGACTATTAAAAATCAAAATAATTTTTAATTTACCTGCCTCCCTCTGAACGAATTTCTCTTTTTACTATATATCTCTTCAAATATCTGTATAAATGTGGCCTGGTTGACGTAATCGATTGGTTTCTCTGCTGCATAATTTTCATGTATTTTCATGTCTAGAAGATAATATATTGACATCAGTAAAGCTCAGTGTCAAATTGATTATATTCTACACCAGAGATGGACAAAAATTTTCTAAGTGGATCAATATTTACAAAAAGGCCTGAGATGTCCCGCGAGAATTAGTTTTTTTTTGTCCTTTTAGCTTCAAATAACTAACTGGAATAATACTAGTTTGCTATATAACTATATAGTATGGCCATCTAGAGTAGCAATAGGCAATAACTACACAGCTGGACTGACTATCCAAATAAAAAATCAAAAAGACATAGACTAATTTATTTAGGCCTATTGACCGGTCAGAAAAGCTACAAACAGCCTGCGTCTAGCAGTGAATCCCTAATGATTGATGACACTTTGTTCTTCCGTACTTCTTGTCATGTAATCTTTATCTACACCAAATGTCACCTCCTATGTGCGAAGGGGTACGAAGATTTAATCTTTACATATTAAAATAAAGATGTACATTATAGTTAATCCCTTCTACTTACCAGGACAAAGTACCTCTGGCACCATATATGGATATAGCCAACCGACGAGTGGGGTCTCCCCTGCCACGTAGCGGGCAAGTTTGTGATAGAAGAGAAGCCCATCTAATTTTGTCCACTCGAATGGCGGGTATTCCATTAGAAATCTAGAAAAAAATGGTTGATTAACTCGTATTTTATTTTTTCATTATATGCCTAAGGTCTGATTAGTTAGGTTAGGACTAAATTAGTTTGGACAAAATAGGAAAACAGAATGAAATACTGAGTTTCTTGGTATTTCAATGTGTCGTTTTATGCCAATGGGAAATAAAAAGTTAAATCAGATAGATGGATAGAAAGCTAATTGATTAGTAATCCTTGTGTCAGAAATGTGACATAATATTAAAATATTAATTAAACTGCGCATGCTGTTGAGTTGAGATATAATAAAAAATAAATGTTTTTTTTTATAATGTTCAAAAATCACAAGAAATATATAACTTACTTTTGTAAGGATTCGTTATAACACGGAATCAAAGGAAGTAGTACATAGCTATCTCTGTTTCTCTTAGTTTTTTTTCTCAGTTGTGGAGCTTCCAAGAATTTAGTTTCTAACCAATAACGTCGAAACTCCATCTGAAACAGGTCAGTGAAATTAAGTTTAATATAGCGTACTTATATGTTGATATTATCTATTATATTGGCACAACTGGGGTTCTAAAAGACCCCATCAATTTGATTTGAATAAACTCTTAGAATGTTAAGGATGCATTGATCTGCATACTGGCGCTGTCACATGCATTTCAAACTTGATAAAAAATACCTTCTAAATTGCCACCTTTGAATTTTTCGTTTTATTTTTGTACGCTCTGTTCTGTTATTATTGAATAGTAACACTTTTAAGATACTAGCTGACCCTGCGAACTTCGTATCGCCAAACAATAAATGAATGTAGTTACTTTTAACTCAACTTCTGTAGTTTTGGTTTAACAAATCAGAGATCATTAAATTCCCTCTCCCTTTCCCTCTCCATTTGTTCTAACCATGAGCTAATCTATATACTATAACGTTTAATTTTTCCCTTGAGTTAATACATAATTTTTCACATTTGCAACTTTAAAATTTTCATCCCCTACTTTAACCCTTTAGGGGATGATTTTACAAATAAACTTGTCACTACTAACTTTTGTTTTTAACCATGAGCTAATATACAAAATTACTCATTTTTAAATTCAAAATTGACGAAGTTCCATTCAAATCTCATCCCCTAATTTTACCCTTTAAGGGATGAATTTCCAAAAAATAGTGTAGTTAACTTTTGTGTTCATCTATCAGCTAAAATATTAATTTTCATGTTTCTAGCACCGAAAATGAAGAAGTTTTAACTGAGTTTTCATCCCCTAATATACTCCCTTAGGGGATGAATTTCTAAAAACTCATATTACCGATTACATTTAATCTTTACCTTGAACTAATATAACATTTTTCATGTTTTTAACTTCGAAACTGGTAAAGTTTCCCTAGAAACTTGAAGCCCCTTAATTAACCCTTTAAGTGATGATTTTCCAAAAACACGTAATACTTCCAAATTTCTAATCTGTAGCTTATTATAAATTTTCAGATTTTTAAGTTCAAAAATGACGAAATTTTATACTAAGTTACATGGCATAAATGAAACCTTTAAGGGATGATTTTCCAGAAAAAATGTGTTAAAGTTAACTTTTTTTTATAACTATAAACTTACATAAAAAAAATCATTTATATAACTGTAAAATTGACGAAGTTGGTTTGTATGAAACTGACTTCCAACCCCTAATTTTACCCCTTAGGGAACGAATTTCCAAAAATCCGTTCTTAGCTGCCGTCTTCTTAGCATAAACTATCTCCCTGCGAAATTTCATCTTAATCAGTTGCGTAGTTTCTGAGATTTTTTGTGTTATCAGTGGGGTAGTTTTTCAATTTTATTGTTTTAAAATTATCACAAGTGTTTTTATTATAAACTTATTATGCCCGCAACTTCATACGCGTGGCAGGTTTTTCCTCGTTAATCTCGAGCCCATGGGGATTCCGGAATAAAAAAGTAACCTATAATATTATGTTGCCCTATATACCTGCTTTTTTAGGGTTCCGTAGCCGAATGGCAAAAAACGGAACCCTTATAGATTCGTCATGTCTGTCTGTCTGTCTGTCTGTCTGTCTGTCTGTCTGTCTGTCTGTCTGTCTGTCTGTCTGTCCGTCCGTATGTCACAGCCACTTTTTTCCGAAACTATAAGAGCTATACTGTTGAAACTTGGTAAGTAGATGTATTCTGTGAACCGCATTAAGATTTTTACACAAAAATGAAAGAAAAAAATAAATTTTGGGGGTTCCCCATACTTAGAACTGAAACTCAAAAATATTTTTTTCATCAAACCCATACGTGTGGGGTATCTATGGATAGGTCTTCAAAAATGATATGGAGGTTTCTAATATAATTTTTTTCTAAACTGTATAGTTTGCGCGAGAGAGACTTCCAAAGTGGTAAAATGTGTGTCCCCCCCCCCTGTAACTTCTAAAATAAGAGAATGATAAAACTAAAAAAATATATGATGTACATTACCATGCAAACTTCCAACGAAAATTGGTTTGAACGAGATCTAGTAAGTAGTTTTTTTTTTAATACGTCATAAATCGTAAACCACAAAAAACATTGATCAAAGTTACAACGAACTAAAAGAACTTTTATATTATGTTACTTGCTGCTACGGAACCCTTCATGGGCGAGTCCGACTCGCACTTGGCCGCTTTTTTTTAACGAAAGTGCCATTAAAATCGATGCCACTATTGCAGAAATTAGCCCAGACAAACAGAAAGACTGAGAGACTGACAAAAATTTTAAAAAAGTTTATTTGTACTCTAGTAATGTAAATAATTATTATAAGCACTTGAGAAAACAATTACTTACTTTTTTATCACAGACAGACACTTCAATTTTATTTATATAAGTAGATTAGTAGAATTCACATATATTTTTAAGTATCTATCTAATAGTGTAACTTTTGTCATACACAAGTTTACATTTTAGATACATTTACACACATGACTGACGGCCCTGTAACCTAGTTGGTAGCAACCCTGCCTGTAAAGCGAGGGGTCCCAGGTTAGATTCCCGGTTGGGACAGACAATTATGTGACAGATAAATATTTGTACTCATGTCATGGGTCATGGGTGTTATGGTGATGTGTTATATGTATATGTCATCTATGCCACCTGCAACACAGGTAAAGACATACTGTAGGTGTATAACATCAGATGCTTCATTGGCTTACCTCTCCGTCTGCCATCACATGGTTTTTCCAAGACAATATGTCCAAAACATACATTGTGTTAGTGTCCTTGCAATAAAAGCCGTCTAGTACTGAACCGTTGTTCATCATTTCAATCCGGTTACCACCAGGCAAGAGAGAGCTAGTTGTACGCATTAATTGTCCATATTTTGTATAAAATCTCGTGACACCCTGAAAAGTAAGTTTAGCATTGCTTACTATTTCTTTCCATTTATAAAGAAATAACATATTTGTTTGCAGAGAAACAAGCTACACCTCCTGATTGTAATCACTCACAATTGCCTGGATGCTGGTAACAACAAAGGCATTGTTGACTCAATGCTGGCTAAGGGGCCATCCATAAATTACGTCACACTAATTTCATGACTTTTTGACCCCTCCCCCCCCCTTGTCACACCTGGTCACATTTGTGAGACCTCCCCCCCTAGTGTGACGTCACATATTATGAAATTTTACACCTAGAAATTCAGCTTACCAGGTTGAAGACCGAGCTCGGCACCATAGTGTCATCGAAACCCGAAGTTCTGAGAGAGACGGAGAGATACTACGGACGGTTGTATGCCTCCTCTAAAGCTCCAGCTCCCCTCGAGGAGAGCGATAAGCGAGCCAAACTAACCCGACACTACACAGAAGATATCCCGGACGTCAGCCTGTATGAGATTAGAGAGGCTCTCAAACAGCTTAAAAACAACAAGGCACCGGGTGATGACGGAATCACAACTGAGCTGTTAAGAGCTGGAGGGAAACCCCTCCTAGTAGCGCTCCGGAAGCTGTTCGATTCCGTCATCAATACTGGGACTACCCCGGAAGCGTGGAGCAGAAGTGTGGTGATTTTGTTCTTTAAGAAAGGGGATAAGACCCTTTTGAAGAACTACAGGCCCATTGCACTTCTGAGCTACGTTTATAAGCTGTTTTCGAGAGTGCTCAGTGCTGGATTTAGGCCTAGGCCCGTGAGGCCCGGGCCTAGGGGCGCCATGATTTTGGGGGCGCCAAAATTTTCAGAACCCCAAAAACTTAGGAGTGGTAAAATGTCAGAATTGTTTTTATCTAAAATATTTTTATATATTTTCGCTTGAAATTAATAAAAAAATATAAAATATTTTAAATGTTTACCTTTTAATTTGTCGGTTCAATATGATTTTTTTTGATGTACATTACTTTGAAAACAATAATTTTCTGATTTTTCGCAAATTCTTAATTTTTATAGCGGATAGTTAAAGATTATAATTACTATTTCTCAATAGCCTTTATGAATAAATTATAATTAAATTAAAAGTTTTAAACCTATAGTCAAAATTATCTAAGATGCCCATAATGATAGCTGCCATTTATTAATATGAACTAACCTTGTATGGGTTTCTTTGAGCGAAATGGAATATTCATTTACTTGACATGAATAGTTGAATACTTACGGACAAAGGACTTTGCCAAAATTTGTTAAAAATCCTTACTCATTTTCATTGGCGTCGAATATAAATCATATTATACGTTAAAATCTAGTAAAAATCCCATCACATCATAATTTATGCAAAATTTAATAAAAATATATGACGTCGAAACAATCTTATATGAAGAGGCCTAAATCTAATCTGACGTAGGGTGGTGTGACGGCTTGAAACCGTTTATAAAACCAATCTTAATCGATACATTACTATAATCGAAATTTAAAAATGAAAATTGATTAATATAATTACATTGTTAAAAATGATTTACTTGCATTTGAATTTAAAATTAGGTACCTACCTAATAATACCACGACGAATTGGATGCTAACAAAGGACATTTTCCATTATGTATGGGCACTTCGCCATCCATGGACAGTAACTGCAGATAATAATTATGTCATATGTAATTATGTATTTAAGGTTGCAGTAAACATTTTTTTTTCAACAAAATAATAATTATGTAATACATGAATGTGTCTTACGAAATAAGCAAGAATTTATTCACTGTAGTTTTTTCCGGACGCTTATAATATAATATTATGTCAAAATATTATTATGAAACTGAGCGGGACTTTCATTCTATCATGATCTATCTTTCTTTTTCTTCTCTCTTTCTTGGCCGGCAACGCACCAGTGATGCTTTTGGTGTTGTTGATGTTCATGGGCGAATGGATAAAATAATATTTTATTGTACATAATGAGAATACGCGGTACGAGATAGCTCAATCGAGGTAGTAGGTAGGTAACTAGGTACCTTAATATTACGGTTTTTAGTTTATAATTTAATTATCGAATCGATTAGAAGGTCTTATAATTTTGAATCGATTTGTTGTAAAAATTGGTTTCTTTCGTCAACCGATTTTTTTGTACATCTCAAATGTCACTATGATGGCAAACGACAAATTGGGCTTTTTAGTTCGCGGTGGCTATAACTTGTAAATTTAAATTATTTTCGGAAATGTTGAAGCCAGAATTCTTGTTATTTCAAAATTCTAATTATCATTCAACTGCGTGTGTTTTTCGAAATATTGCGCTCCGAATGTCAGAAGGGCGTATATTTTTTTTTGCCAATCGCTTTGCAAAAAAATTTTAAGTGAAAAAATGAAAAAAAAATCCAAAGCGAAAAATTATGTCTCAAATTATCCAAACATCAAATAAAGTTTGAGATCACTAGCAAAAGATGGATTTTTTTATTTTACTTTTTTAAAAGAATGTTGCTTACGTAAAATCTTTTTATGAAAAAGATACACTTGTTGAAATAAAAAAATTAAATTATTTTTTATTAACTAGAATTGAATTTAAAAGTCCTAGTGCAATTTTGACTAATAAATAATTGTAAGAAAAAGAGAATTTAACTAACAATAAATATTATCAACATTTTTTATTAAATTGTTTTTCTTTAGTATAACTCCTCCCCTGGCTCGAACACATGCGGCAATCCTTCTTGGCATGCTGAGAATTAAGTTATCCAGCATTTCTTGCGGTAACCTGTCCCATTCTTGAATAACGGCTTCTCTGATGTCTGGCACTGTCTGGGGAAGTGGCTGACGGTTCCAAATAATTCGCTTGATAGCATCCCACGCGTGTTCTATCGGGTTTAAGTCAGGCGAGCCGGCAGGCCAGTCTAACCTGGTAATGTCGTATTCATGCAGAGCAGCGTTAATTCGTTGAGCTCGATGTGCGGGTGCATTATCGTCAACCAATACGAATCGAGGGCCATGGTTTATTCTAAATGACCTGACAATTCCATCAATAGCAATGGTTTGGTACAAAGCTGCAGTCATCCAGCCACGATACGGGATCAACGGCGTTCTAGCACCAATCATTATGCCGCCGAAAAAAGGATACCGATTTCCCGCCTTGTTGAACGGTTCCGGTGGCAGTTCTTTGTCTTTCAGCGTTCCTATGTCTTCTCTAGACACGGAGACGTCGGTTGTCCGAATGAGTGCTAATGCTGGACTCGTCAACGAAGAGACAATTCCATCAGATGTTTTCCTCGTCGTCTTCTTCATTTTGGCGGAGTCTAGCCCACTGCAATCTGCGTCGCTGTCGTTGCTCTGAGTTCAGGGGTGCTCGCTAGGATCACCTCGCTCGTAATCCAACCTGGTGTAAGCAATTCCTGATGGTCTGAGTGCTAATTTCTAGTCCAGTAGCAGCTCGCAACTCAACTCTTATTTTAGTGGCATTGATTCTTGGGTCTCGTGCAGTCAGCAATCTGATGTAAACAAGGCTTCTGAGCAGCAGTAAGAACAGTTGGCCGACCACTGCGAGGTTGATCAGCAAAGTTATCCACGCCGCGATACCTCCGTAACGTGTTCACGACACAGGATTGGGCTACAGCCACTCTGCGTGCTATTTCTCTCGTAGAATGTCCTTTTTCCCCCAAAGTAACAATTCTTGCTCGTAAAACTTCTGATAATCCCCTCGGCATCTTTTTGAATGAACTCCTTCTTCGAAAAGTCAGAAAAAACGCTTGAATCAAGTTGGTCAGATTACTGATGAGCGTAAACAAGGATTTAATCTCTTTTTATACCGATAAACAATTGATATTTTAAATTCTTTTGTTATTAAAAGATTTGATTTTAAATGAAGAATCTTAGAAGAAAAAGAAAAAAACGTTTTATTCTAACGTAACAAAAAAGATTTCGTATTTTCAAGTGATCTCAAACTTTATTTGATGTGTGTTACGCCCTTTTGGTTGTAGAAATAAAAAAATTGTGCTAAAGCTAAAAGGAAATTAAAATTTTTTTCCTAATCGCCTGTCAAACATATTGACTGAGACATGTTTTAGAAGCATTTATGAGAATAAATTTCAGCAACAAATCTTTCTGGAGAAAAATTTTTTTCTACCCTAAAAAGGGTGAAAAATTATTTACGTGCAAGTATGGGCCAAGGCCCAAGACAGGCTTAATGCCCTTGGGTTATTGTCTATTGAAGCTCAATTAGTACAAAAACTAGATTATAATATATAGAGTAGAACCAAAGCCTGAAAGAAGAAAATCTATTATATGATAATTTAAAAAAGTTTATTTATTTATTTTATCTCCGAGACGGTATACTCAGATTAATAATAAAAAAAAAAACTATACACGATAATTATATATTAACTAATAAAATGTTGTATTTAAATTAATAAAGTTTGATATGTAATATTTTTTTTAATTTCTCATTTAATTTTAATATTCACCTCCTTATAGAGCAAAAAGGGCGGCATATCCTTTGGGGCCTAGGGCGACATCAAACATAAATCCGCCACTGAGAGTGCTCACAAATCGCATTGCACGCAGGCTTGACGACTTCCAGGCAGATTATACAGAAGACCGAGGAGTATAATCTGCCGCTATGTGTTGCCTATGTGGACTATGAGAAAGCCTTTGATTCTATCGAGACCTGGGCAGTACTAAATTCTCTTCAGCGGTACCGGATCGACTACCGGTATATCGAGGTGTTGAATGACCGTTGAATGACCATGACCGTCAGAGTACACAACACAGCAACGAACCCCATCCAACTGCAGAGAGGTGTAAGGCAAGGGGACGTCTTATCCCCGAAACTGTTTACCGCTGCGTTGGAAGACGTGTTCAAGCTGATGGAGTGGAAACGACGTGGCATTAACATCAATGGCGAATACATCACACACCTGCGATATGCCGATGATATAGTCATCCTGGCGGGATCCATGGAGGAACTTGGTACAATGCTCGGGGACTTGAACAGTGCCTCACAACGGGTGGGTCTTAAGATGAACATGGACAAGACGAAAATTATGTCAAATGTCCATGTCACACCCGTACCGGTTGTTGTTGATGGCGCTGCTCTCGAAGTTGTAGACGAGTACATTTACCTGGGACAAGTGATCCAAATGGGTAAGTCCAACTTCGAGAAAGAAGTCACTCGTAGAATCCAACTCGGATGGGCTGCGTTCGGGAAACTACGTCATATCTTGTCGTCCAAAAAGTTACCTCAGTGCCTGAAGTCGAAGGTGTTCGAGCAGTGTGTGTTGCCAGTGATAACATACGGATCCGAGACGTGGTGCTTCACTATTGGCCTAATGCATAAGCTTAGAGTCGCCCAGCGGGCTATGGAACGAGCTATGCTCGGTATTTCTCTACGCGATCGAATCAGAAATGATGAAATCCGTAGACGAACGAGGGTGACCGACATAGCTCAGAGAATTAGTAGGCTGAAGTGGCAATGGGCTGGCCACATAGTTCGAAGGACCGATAACCGTTGGGGAAGAAAGGTCCTCGAATGGAGACCACGCCTCGGTAAAAGGAGCACAGGACGCCCCCCGACCAGGTGGACCGACGACCTGAACAAAACAGCGGGTATCCGCTGGATTCAGAAGGCTCAGGACCTGTCTGAGTGGCGTAGATTAGGGGAGGCCTATGTCCAGCAGTGGACCTCAAAGGGCTGATGGATGGATGGATGGATGGATGGACACCTAGAAATTATTAAATTAAAACAGCAGTTCCAAAATAAGTTTTATTTCCATTAATTGTTTTTAATATTTACCTATACATACTAATTATTCGATTTTGAAATGTGACGTCACAAAATTAAGGACCCCCTCCCACCCCTTGTCACACAATGTCACACTTCATCGACCCCCCCCCCTCCTCCTCCTAACGTGTGACGTAATTTATGGATGGCCCCTAATAAGAAATTGCTTATTTACCAAAACACAAAATATTTAAAAATAAATCCTAGAAAGAGAATGGTAGCTAGACAGGATAGTAAAAATCCTTATTGTCATGCACATGTACATTCATGATTAAGTTGAGTTTAAGAGAGCTAGCTCTCAAGCCCCCCGCCAGAAACGTCTGGTGGCTGATTCAACCTAGAGGGTATCTTGACAGGCAGCCTTCAGGGAAAGATTATACTACACTATATATAACATACCAGTAATAATTTTAATAAATTAATTGTATAATATGTAAATAAAAAATAAATAAACCTATCATACAATGAATATACCAAAGAAAGGCAAAGATTTATGAAAATACACATAATATTTTATAATGAGCAGATATTTAAGTAACTTACATTACTTGCAACCACTAATGTCCTGGTACCCTTGGGGCAAGGTATCATGTACCAGTTTTTGCTGAAGTCATCCGGTTTCTCCACCATCCATTCAGACAGCATTAGAACATTTTCGTAATAAAAATTTCTAGAATTATTAAATCCTGGTACATAAATAGTTGGTTGGTACTGGGCCTAAAAAAAATTTCAAATGGAATTAATTCAGAGTAACAATTTATTTAAAAAAAAAATTGATTTAAAAGATTTATTATGAACAAAACCAATTTTACAAATTATATGTTCGTAAACACTGGCTATAGTATTAACTGTGTTGCCACTGTTCACGTCAACCTCGGAGTACAAAGTTTCATTATTACCAATTTGAATAATAAATTAAAATAATGTATTTATTACGTGTTAATATTGTGTTGAATGATTACATAATAAAAATTTATAATAATAAATATTTATGATAGTTCATAAATATTGCCCTGCATATTACAATATGCAGCTTCCTTCTTTTAAATCATTCTTCAAATAAATATGTATTACAGCAGTTACCTTCAATGAAAAAAACAAAAAAAAATTCCAAGCTTACTACATGTTTCATAAAAACTGGATCAAAACTGATTAATCCAGTTTTAAGATTAGCCAAAACAAATGTGCAGACAGATTCTAAAAACCATTGTTGTGAGATTTATTGTGTTGATAATTACCCATAGTAATATTCTTCACTAAACAATGTACTTTCTGACTCAAATATCTTCCATGAACATTACAGACATCAATAAATTACAGTTTAATTATTATTATAATTAAAAGTGCTTTAGTCATTACATTCTTTTTAAGTTTGTGCCTACCTGGGATGAGTTTCTGAACACAGAACGTCTTTCTTCTGTGTTTTCCATCAAATTGAGGATTCCTCGAAAGTTGTCCAGGTTGTTTTCTCGGTTACTGAAAAGTTAACTAATTTATTGATCACTCGCTGGTGTCTGGTTTAGTCCGCAGACATATTGGACTGATTGTCCGTACACCACCACGCACCCTCAATCAGAGTAGTTTTTTTATATACTCTTACAGTCCTTCTTGGGGACTACTCCTGGTTACTACTCCTTCTTGGGGATGAAATTTCTTTCTATTTATTTTATTTAAAACTTGCTTACTGTTCAAGTTGAGAAGGACATAGTGCCGCATAGTAACCAACTTGTAAATTGATATTGAATGTTATTTTTTGCAACTTACCCAACTTGTACCGCAAGCTAAGCATCATAAATTAAAATAAATATAGAGGATGCTGAGAGGATGCAACAAATTTAAGTACGCAAAAACTTGGCTTTAATAATTTACAGTTTGTAAACAAAACTAATGTCGGTTTAAATTAATGTAATACCTTTTCTGCTGTTGTAGAATTTCATTCCGCCTTTGTTCTTGATTTCCATATTTCCCCCAGTTTTTGTACAAATCTTTATGCGATTGATCATCTTCTGCTGAGGCTGCTGAGGCTGCCGAGGATGTTCCGGCTGAACCCATGGATTCTATTCTTTTTAGGATCTCTTCCATATTGTCGGCAAGTCTTCGAGGAGCCCTAAGTAAGACAATAATCAAAAAGTTTAATTCAAAACTAAACTTATCAATGGTTTCTGTATCATATAGTCAGATAGTCAAGACACTTTTTTTAAATTATAGGCATAAAACTGTATTGGTCAAGGAGTAGGAGGCTGAAGGTCACAGAACACAATATACTCCTGGCGGAGCTGAAGGTGGAGGAGGAACACGATCGATAATGTATTTAAAAAACAATCAAAATATAGTCTTTGACTGCGCCCTAACTTGAAATACAAAATAGGACCACTTTCCGATAACTTCACACTAATGATCTATGTTTTGATTCGCTTTGATTGGTTGATTGCATATCTGATGTATTATTATTATGCAGCTATTGGTGATTTATATTCAACAATTTCAATATGCTTCAAATGTGCTTCAAGGTGCAGTATCGACAATCCTATTCTCAGGCAGGTCGGCGCTAACTGTCAAACCATAGTCTCAAACACAGAGTACTTTTGCTGTCAAATTATGAAATTGGAATGAAAGTTGTCAAGAAACATGGATATATTACTCTAACTGGATACGTAACTTCGTTGTGGTATTATACCTGACGATCAATGACGTCATATAAAAAGGACCATTTTTGTATTGTGTCCATGTTATTTATAGTCCCAGGATATATCATTAGACTAGCTATTACCCGCGGCTTCGCCCACGTGTTCAAAGGGAAGTACCTAACAATGAGTTGTATAACATGCATGACACATTCCTGGTGCAAGAATAAATAAGTAACAGTTCTAAAATTTAAAAGATACTAAGAGGAACCAACTGTAAAAGTTATGTCCCTCCTCAACCTTCCGACGATAAATATAAAGTTATATCAATATATATTAATATTTCTAACTATAAATTTATAACTATTTAAATAGATCCTTTACGAACTTATAGAGAACCAACACTTTATTATTTTTATTATGTAGTGATTTAAATACGCATCTTAATGGATCTTCCCATGGGAATGAGTTGTTTTACCGCGGTAAAAAGTAACCAACGTTATTCTCCACTCCAGCCTCCTAATTATACTCATCTCCACACAAACGGAGCTTAGAAGAAATTAAAAAAATCCAAAGTAGACGCTATTTTCTCAGGGTTGCCTGATAATTTCAACTAAATTCATACTGATAATAATTTGTAAAGCAAACTGAATAGTTTGCTTTACTTCACTTCAGCTCAGATGAGCTGAAAGTCGTCCTTATAAAATCTAAATACCTGCTCATTTGTGGACTCAACAGGAAAAAGTAGAGTAAAGGCATTGAAGTATTATTACTATAATTATAATAAAGTCCGATTTACACGTATTATGTAGTTAAGTAATTAAATTTTAACTAAATGTAGTGATTAATTTTAAGTGCACTTCCAAACGTAATAATTTAGTAAAGCTTTTTAGTTAATTGAAGATATGTAAAATACGACCAACAATACAAGGAACTTTATAAATATTCTTTACTTGAAGGATGACTTTTGGAATTTATCCCATAATAAGAAATAATACACTAAAATATTTTTTAATAAGGTGAATTGAGTTTACTAATACACCTCGGCAGTAGGTTCGTGTATAGCTTGCCTTAATCTCCTAGGTGAATTTAGGTCTACCGATTTAGTACACTTAATTCACCTGCGGCCAGTAGATTTAAACCACCTGGGTGCATAGGTGAATAAAGTACACTATAAGTAGACTTAAGACATCTGGGTGAATTAACTCAGGTGGATAAAGTCGACGTCACCTACACGATACAAAAGAGACCTATCAGAGTTTTTTTGTAATGTCTAATATGAAAATAAATAAAAATAAAGATATATTGCCTAAAAATAAATACAAAATTAATTTTTTTTAAAAAACCCACGCCGTATCGCGCTACTGTAGCGCCCCCTACCGCTGGTCTACCAGTCTACCGATCTACTTACTGGTCTACCGCCGGTTGTCTACCGGCCTACCGGTGGTCTACCGCCATAAAACATATTTATGAACCTGTTCTACGATATAATCATAATTAATACCTTTTGAATGCAGAAAACCGCAATAAAATCGGCCTAATAGTTTTCATAAAAAAACGGTAACAGACATACATACATACAAACAAACAACCTCTAACCCCAAACGCATATACTCATACATACATATATCGCCTCCGTTCCGTTCTGTCCGTCATCGTGGGTAAATATTATGTGTAACATCAGAAATAGGTCATCACGAAGGTCCTTTTATTTCCAGTAAACGCCAATATAGCTGCGCTGCAGCCCTGCAGAGGAGGTACCTATTTTACTGAGAAATCAATTTCCCGGGACATGAAGGTCATACGCTCTATGCAAGCGTGACTTTACTGAACTACGCATGACTGTTGAATTGAAACTCTTGCTACGACTGAATTTATGCACCTTTACATTACTCTTAAATTAAAATGTTTAGGAGCTTAATAAAAACCAAAGAAAAGATTATGAATACACAAACTGTAAAAATATCGTGACGATAAATTAGGTATCTTATTTTTTAGAGGGAAGCTTATCTCCACAGATTTAGAACCAGACATCTATGCTTATCTAGACACGCGGCAGCGTGTCAAGCCAATTTCAAGCTAACAGAACTGGCGAGAAGCACCGTGTGTAATATTACACGAACCATTTGGAGCCACATTTGACCTCTACATATAACATGCTTTGACATATATTATACCTAATCGCCTATGAAATTAATTTACTATGCTATGGTTACCCTATAACGTCACTGTAGCTGTTTTATTAATAGTACTGCCGTCCTCCCTCAAAATCCGCCGTTCAGAATTCAAAATTCAAAATAATTTATTCATACTACTGATACTCTTTGCACGTTATTTTTTAATCTACCAGCTTTTCGGAAAAGAGAAGACGAAAAGCCGTAAAAAAAACTCCTCAGCACATCTTTTAAAAATAAAAATACATTGGTATATTTATTGCAAAAAATATCACTAACTTGAACGGAACTGGTTGCAGAGCTAGTCATTTCCATACGTCTTTGTCATTTAAGTACTCAAAATTGTACCTGCTACACCAAGCCCCATAAAAGATCGCTGCACTTAGAAAGACGGTAAGATAACGTTACTAATTGGTGCATTCTTCTTGTTTGGCGATAATGGATGTCACAATTTTGTTTAAACGCGCTTATATTATTCCGTATAAAAACTACATTACACTGCAAGTATACCTATTTCTTTAAACTTTTCACGTCAAGTTTCCCGAGACCTAAGTTTATAAACAGCTCTAACAGCTCTTTTTTGTAGTATGAAAATTTGTTCTATACTGGCTGCCTTGCTCCACAGCAAGATGGCATAAGCAGTGCCGGCGTTAGGGTATGGCGCGGTTAGACGATCGCCCAGGGCGCTAGGTTTGAAGGGGCGCCGCAGGTAGCCATAACGGAACCCTCATAGTTTCGTCATGCCCGTCTGTCCGCAGCATAGTGTCGAGTCGACACTTGCTGGAAAGCGGTATCTTGGCATGTATTTACATATTTATTATTTTCGTATGGGTCAATTTCGTATGGTTTCAATGGCAGATAGGGGGCGCCGTAGAAATCTCGCCTAGGGCGCTGGTAGTTCTAAAGCCGGCACTGGGCATAAGACAAAATACTGTGGAAATAATAAAAAAAACATCCTAGCAGTTTTGCTTTTGACGTCAGTATACTGCCTTATTTTTCTACAGCATAAGCAGCCCTACCGAGTTTGGTCGCGAGATTTGTTATATTATGTGGGCCCCATTGAAGCCACGCGCAATGTAGGGTTCCGAAGCAGTAAGTTTATCGACTATTACTCATTAACTACTTATGCTAACATCGGCGTGATAGTTTTTCTTGTAAATTCATCATATAACCTACTTTTGAGAATTGTTTCACTTGATCAACTCCAACCGTTTAGCCGGCGGGGGGGGGGGGGGGGGGGGACACTAGACTCTATCCAAAATTAGCACTTTTAAAGCCAAATATTTCGCAAACGGATCTCTACATCCAACGCGACGAATTAAAAATCCCACATATCATTAGTTCTGTGACTATAATGTAGAAAAATTTAAAGAAGCCTTTCAAAAGCTCTACTGGAAAAATGTTATTATATAACTTAAGGGATTTTCTACATGCCATATAGTAAATTCTAATCAATTGTATTTTTTTATCAGTAATATTATCATTTGACATCCATGTATTAATTTAATAATTTATTTTGATAAGATTTCTAAAACTGTACCACACCTGTTTTCCTACTGTCCTTTAAACTATTTGATTCATTGATTGATTGAAAAATATCATCCTCACGTTACCTGTAGGGCAGGTGAAAAAAAAAAATGTTTTTCTATATTTTATTCTACTATTCTGGAGTTTTAGTAAATATATATATATCCATGCCAAATTACTTCTTTCTAGCACTAAGGATCTCGGCGCTTTGCTTTGGACAGACGGACGGACATGATGAACTATAAGGTTTCCGATTTTACTTCGGAACCCTAAAAAATTACCCTTGTGTCACCGTGTCGCAATTTCGGCTTTATATTACCCTACTTTGTGAGGTACATTGTAGATTTTTTGCTTAACATTACTATTGATGAATAATATACGTTTTCGAATGTCAATATTGAATGTACTTAACTATTCAATCTATAAACCTTCTCCAAGCAATAAAAACAATTGTAATTTTATATCCGAACTTTTCCTTATGACCAAGTTTTCATCATGCTTAAAAAATGTCCTTGCTTACATACAAAAGACATACCAATTTTACATAAATAAACAAAATTAAGAGTAAAGCTACATTAAGTTTATTAATTAACAATTTGCGTCATATAAATATTAATATATTGTATTCTGATGTCAAGAAAATAAAATATCTGTAAAGATCTTCCAACTTGTCGTAAATTCGTTCGGTATTATTACGCCAACCCGTACTTGTTTACGTTTCGAAATACCTAGGGCATCGCAGTATAAAGTTCTGTAGGGCTTGTAGGTGGAACCCAAAATAGAAGAATAGGAAGGAGCCGATTTCCGAAAAGTCAAAAGGTCAAAAGCTTGAAAACGATAACACTTACTAAGGTAATTTTTGACAACCCTCAAGCTTGCTGGTCACCCTGTATATTATTGATGTATTTTTTTATGTACACAGTCAGAAAATAATCAACAAATAAAATACTCAATTTTTTTTTTTTTACTAATATGGGGGAGGAGGGATAGCTCCGCGTGTTGGATGCGTGTTGTAATAGGAGATCATTAGATATTATGTAATATTTTTATAATAAATCTGCATTCTATAAATAATGTTCAGGTAAATGTTGTTTTGATATACAGTATCAAAACATTTTATTTATACGCCCAAGGACGACTGACTCGGGGTGGCATCATGGCAGGAGGAAAAGGGGTGGGAGTGGGACAGGGCACGTGTAGTGCGATATCGATAAAAAGAGAACAGAACAGCGAAAACTGGTTTTCAATTTAATCTTCAAATGTGAATTATGTCGCGTTAATTTAAAATCTCATCCAAATAAAATGTATTTTTGTCTTACAGTGTGTTTTTTGCAATAGAATTTCGTGGAGATAATAATATTTAACTTATTGTGTATTTGTCGTTATGAGATCAACAGCTATCCTAGGTCAAAAATTCTTAAATGCTTAGAGCAACGAGGATTTGAAGATTTCCCAGAAATCTGGGATGGATAACTGATTTATATTAAGATATATTGCTGCATTGTGAAGTGCATCTCTTAGATGCAACAGCAATATCCAACTTGCACTTTGCTAATGAGGTTTTCTATGCAACCTGAAAACCCTCACATTGGGGATCGTCCGAACGAAGTTATGAGGCCTAGGGAACAATGAAATCAATGTATTGTTTTGTTGTTGTTGTGCTGATGAAGATAATACTGTATTAAAATATCTCGGAGACCTTAACCGTTAAGACACTGGTAAATAAAACATGAAGAGTACTTCCTTTCCTACATTTTATCCACTGTTTTCTCATTAACTATGGCTGTAAATAAAGTATTTCACTTACCACGGTTGAATTTCAGTGGTAATTTACGAAACCCCTCGAGGGCCTGAACTTGACACGTAACAAAGGTTGCCCCTTTACTATCACTATTACGTATTTATTACCTGCATAGAGAGAGGTCATACGCATATTGTACAAATCATGACTTTCTTCATGGGATTCCCTTAAGGTGATATCAGACTGTTCACTCGAGTGATGATTCACTCGAGTGAATGCTTAATTTTTTTATTCTATGTTCATTTCATACGGCTAATACGGAATGATATTTATAGAAAAGAACATTCACCGTTCTTTTCATAATAATGTCATCGGATGAAGTCGTGTCTCTTGCAATAAATTTAGTCGAGACAGAAGAATGGCGAAGGTGAATGAACATTCTCTCAGTGTTCAGACCGTTCATTTCTCGTTCATCCGGAGTGGAGTGAAAGATGCAAATATCCAACACTGTTGGATCCATGGAAAATAGAGAGAAAGAATGCAATCTCTGTAATGAAAAGTGTCCGTAAAAACACATAAAATTACGGGTGGTGCTGCGGTGCTGTTGGCGGACACTAGCGGCACTAGCGCCATTCATTACGGGTGACGCTGCGGATGCACTAGGAGCAAACTTCACTACGTCTACAAAAAGCTACTATTGTAGATAAAAGCTTGTCGTGAGCAGGGGCGTAGCTACCGCCGTATCAGCCGTATCAATTATACGGGGCCCCGGGGCTGAGGGGGCCCCCAATGCGCCTTAGAAAAAATTCGTGAAATAATTCGGAAATTAATTATTATGATTCGAAAAATGTTCCGGAAAGCATCGATACTTCATTGAAAAGTGAAATCAACAATAAAATTACTTTCTGGACCATCTATCATCGTATTAATATTTTGCATTATTTACTTTATGCGATTTATCTTTAAGAGGCCATGATTCTAAATCTGGAAACTTGACGAACTGAAGGCAAACAGGTAGTACAGATAATAATAAGAAAAACTTCTAATCAGTTATTTAAATGCCCTAATCAAAATTTAAACAAAATAGTTAATGTACAATGAACTGTGTGCTGCGCGGACATGCCAGCGGCAACCCCATGATACAGTGCTCCGGGAATACCTCAGGAGGAAGCTCATTTTACACGTTGCACAGCTCATTCTACAGTTAGCACGTGCGTGGTAAAAATGGTCAGGAGAATCGGACCATAGAAGTTCTCCACGAGTCTCATCGGTGTGGATAAAACTTCAATTCGGCCATGAGCTTTGTAAAGCATGAGCAGGTGCCTCGCTCGCAGTGAAGTACTCCTTAGCCCGGTTTAGAACTTTTTGCTTGAACGGCTTTTTGGAAGCCAACTTAGCCTTGGCTTCCAAATGACGCTGATACTACACATCACTCGAGATGTCAACTCCCAGAATCATACATACTCTTACAACACTTTTAGTGATGAGCGTGGTACCCTGGAATTGAGGCACCATGAAAAATGGGGTTTTCTTAGTGGTAAACGCGCCAACTTGTGTCTTCGTGGGGTTGAACTCGACTAAATTAAGTCAACCCTATTCCGAGACTTGCTCTAGAGAGTTCTCGACTTCAGACACAATTTTAAGCCTGCTATCCGCCACTTGCAAGTTTTGCAACTGAGAGGAATTAAGGGGGGCTGTGTAGTAGGCATTCCCTGTGCTGTCATCTGCATAGCAACAGTTGCCACTCATGCCATGTCATTGATATGCAAAATGAACAGCGTAGGAGATACCACAGAACCTTGGGCAACACCAGCATTTTATAGGTTTCATATCTGAGCAACAACCATCTACTACATCCTTGATATATCGCTCAGATAGAAAGCTGACAACCAAACTGCATAACCTCTCACAGCGACCGTAAGATGTTAACTTCGTGAGACCTATCTGTGCCAGTACTGGTCACAGGCTTTAGCGAAATCTAGGCTGACTGCCAGTGCTTCCCCGTTGCGATCAATAGCCTGACGATGGCTACAAGTGCATAAGATAAATTTGATGATCACCAGCTGAACGACCGTCGCAAAAACCGTATTGTCGATCACAAATCAGCTGATGATCTTCCAGGTATCCCAGGAGCTGCATGTTAATCTCGCGCTCCATTACCGTTGCAAGCAGGGAGGCTATAGGCTTATCGCTATAGGTCTGTAGTTAGCCAGGTCACTGAGATTGCCCATTATGTGGATGGAATGAAAAAGGGTAACCTTCCACGAAGACGTATCATGTGGCATAAGATAGAATAAGAATAAGCACTTTAAGACGGTGATTCAACCAGCCCCGGATCTACAATTTTTTCGAACAGGGGCAGAAACTTGATAGTGATAGAGATAAGATTAAAAAAAAACTCACAAATAAATAATAGTTGGCATTTTTCGTGAATGGGACAATAAGAACTCTTTTTTTTATAAATTTATTCATTCTCCCAACCAGGCTTCCGTATGCTAGGCACTTTGTGCAGTAAGTTTTTTATTTTTAATCATACTATATTATGATATTCGTGCCCTCTGAATTGCCGCCCGGGGCGGGTGCCACGTTTTCCCCTCCCCCCCAAGATCCGGGGCTGGAATCAACTCGGGAGCACACATCTTTAACACCACTGCGTGAATACCGTCTGGTCCTCTCAACTTCTTGGTATCAAGCTCTCACAGTTTTTTAGGCGGAGGCGATCCCTCTATCATCAAGAGTTGAGTTGGCGGCAAAAAGGATGCCAAGAAGTTCGGCATTCCCCTCTGCCGTATGGACCACGGAGTCGTCCGTTTTACCCAGTTGTGAAAGAGACGACCGACAGAAGTTACCCTCAGCAGCTTGAGCTAGAGACCAGAATTCTCGACTACCAGAGGGGTAATCGTCCATTCGCTAGCCAGTTCTGCCGATGAACTTTAAATTGCCTTCCTTTTAGTCATTTGCTTCTTTGCTGACCAGGAGGCAGCATTAAACTTTGTATTAAGCCCTGAGGTGGATAGATCTATAAAACGGGGAATACACTACGCGGACTTGCCCGCGGGCAGTCTGGCCGGTCATGTCTGTCGCCACAATACACTAGTACTACACAGACTTATCAGTTTGTGTTGGAGTGGCGTAACGATTAGTTGTGTTGTGCGTACACAATATAATGACAACGCAACGAAGGAAAATCGCTATAATTGCTGGTGCTGCATTAATATGTACTGTTTGACTATTAGAATATATTATAACGACTTAAAGTTGTTTAAACAACCATTCACGCTAATTTATTAACTCCCTTAATGAAATAAAAACATTGCGATTTTCTTCGTCTAATAAAGAATTCAATGAATCCTAACTAAAAAGTGCAAAATAAAAAAGTAGTAGTTTATAATGTTGTTAAAAGTAATACTGAACAAGTAAACCATAGAAGGATTTACAGTCGGGACCCATTTAAATTTTACAGGGCTGCTGGAAAAAACAAACAAGATTTGATTAGTTGAAAAATGGGTTCCGACTTTTAACAACATTCTAAACTACTGGGCTTATTTTTCTCTTTTTAGTTTTTTTACGCAGCAACGTTTTTTGTTTTTTATTTTTTTTATTAATTTTCTTAACGTAAGCTAAATTAGCATCGAGGTATATTTCTTTACATCTATTTATTAAATTTTGGTAGGCAGCATTTCGTAATTCGAAATTCATTAATTCTTTGCTTTTTATTTTCCATAAACATGGATATGTTCTATATTCCGCTAGGAATTCTGTCCAGATTGTTTCATTTTTTTGCAGTGTTTTGGTGCGGGCATTATTTGCAAATGTGACGAAAACGTTCAGTGTTTCTCGAAACAAAGCAAAGGCGGGCTACGAATAAAGTATAAAACATACTTAAATATAAAACATAAAAGTGTTCTAAATAATTTGTTTGTAATAAATAATTTGTTTGTAATTTGGATAAGGTTTCATTATCGTCAAATACACAATCCATAACTTTCCCGATGAGGAGCTTAGGTTTCATCTTATAACGTGAAGGGTACTGGCCACAGTCCACCACGCTGGCCAAGTGCGGCTTGACACTGGCTTCACTTACATACCTACCTTTAAAGTTTAAGAACATATTATGTAAAACTCCGCCCCAACTCAGAATCACTTAACGGTTATTTAAATCTCTCCTTAGTATAGAATCAAAAATTCACTCTCACACTAATTTTATTGTTAATTTAGCTTTATCTATAATATCAAAACTCGTATAAAATCATTTACCTACTAAACTTTACGTTATACCAGGGCAATCATTATGAAACTATTGCGATCGAATGTTCGCTACAATCTGGTTAAGAATACAATTATGATTTTGCTGTAGATGGTGATTTATGTGATGTGGTGATTTGTGTGATAGTATGAATAACCATTAAGGGGCCATCCATAAATTACGTCACACTAATTTCATGACTTTTAGATTCCTCCCCCCCCCCCTTGTCACAGCTGGTCACATTTGTGAGACCTCCCCCCCTTAGTGTGACGTCACATATTATGAAATTTTACACCTAGAAATTATTAAATTAAAACAGCAGTTCCGAAATTAAGTGAATTAATTGACTTAAATGAATAATTTAATTTAATTTATTAAATTAATTGAGTTTCCGTTTTATTTCCATTAATTGCTTTTTTAATATTTACCTATACATA
Organism: Thymelicus acteon; assembly: GCA_951805285.1. NCBI lineage: Eukaryota > Metazoa > Arthropoda > Insecta > Lepidoptera > Hesperiidae > Thymelicus > Thymelicus acteon. The sequence continues at coordinate 13,964,287 of OX638213.1, read as the reverse complement.
GCAATTATTAGCGATTTTGAAATGTGACGTCACGAAATTTAGGACCCCCTCCCACCCCTTGTCACACAATGTCACACTTCATCGAACCCCCCCGTCCCCCCTAACGTGTGACGTAATTTATGGATGGCCCCTAACTACGGGAATACGGGATACCTGTGATGCGTCGCGAGACTCGCGAGACTCGTGAGCTGAGAAGGAAGAATAAGAAAGAACTGGCTTTCAAGCGTTTAAAAATACACACTGGATATTTTGTGAGAAAATTACCTAACGCTGCGAGTTAAGTCTACTATGGTGAACGTACTAACTAACTTCAACAGACGAACGGAGATCCATGACTTGCACTTTAGAATCGAACCAAGCGCACGATCTAGTAGTGGCTCTAAAGAGAACTAAATTCACAATGAGTTCGAGTATGGTTTTAAATCAAGTTTATATCAAAAAGCGATATCGAATTTTCAAAGAATTTTCAAGATCGAGTTAAATAATAAACGATTTAAATAAAAGTGCGAGTCGGAATCACGCATCACGGGTTCCGTACAAACTTATAGCTAACGTAACTAACAAAAAAAAAACTTTAAAATTCATAGTCATTACCATGTGAATTGGTACGAAAAAAAATCTGGCCCATGGCCAGATTTTTTGGAATATCCGTTTAACAGGCAAGTTTTTAAAGTGTGCACTAATTGCCCAATACATTTTTAACCACCTAGCCCAGTGTTAAATAAGAAAGTAAGTGAGCATGTTTGTTACTCTTTCTCACAATAACTACAAACCGGATTTTCTTGAAATTTAGCACACAGGTGAACCCATAGGGTAGACCATTATCTGGAATAGGTTATGTAATAGAGTACCTATTATCCCGTAAAAAGCGGAAATCTTGGAAGGACAAAAAATTTGATCATAAATAAATCCAAGGATTTTTAAGTGTTGGGCAAGATATAAAAACTATCAAAACAATCTATCTACTGAGGTAAAATCTTCTGATACTCCCCCAAGTAATATTATATAAAATTTAGCTTTTATATAACGAAAGTTTTGATAAAGTTAGGCAGATTTTTAGTTTAAGCAGGGGGTTGAAACTATGTTAAGTGCCTGGCAAATGGATAAAGTCATTTCTAATCTCATCAAAAACATATTAATGTGAAATGAGAGCAAATTAAAAAAATTTAGATCTAAATGGGTGCCAAGTTCTGTGTAGAAAAGCCTAAAATTTTAGTCACAAGAACATGTAATGCAAGCTCTACATTTGACTTGGTTACTTTGGTTAGTTTCACTAATTATCAATATTTTTCAATTTTTAGATTTTTTCCTTTACATACGTACTAGGGTTTTCATCGAATATTCGAATATTCGAATAATTCGAATAATAAATTCGCTCAAATATTCGAATACAAGAACCGAATATTCGATCAATTTCTACAAAACCTAACTCAACACCAAATTCGGATTCCAATGTGCACAAAATAGTCAAAATACAATTTTAAAGTTAGCGCTGTGGCGCGTGACCTTCAAAATTTCGTTTTCTTTGAAAATGTCATGTTCAAAGAGTCGCCCTCTGGAAACATGATTCGGAACTTCGGAGTAAATACTCAAAGCAATGACACGTAGGTGACGTAGTGACAGGGGCGCAGCTACCGCCGTATCAGCCGTATCAATTATACGGGGCCCCGGGGCTGAGGGGGCCCCCAATGCGTCTAAGCAAAATTCTTAAAATGATCCGGAAATCAATTGTGATTCGAAACATGTTCCGGAAAGCATCGATACTTCATTAAAAATTGAAATCAACACTAAAATTACTGTTTGGACCATCTTGCATCGTAATTCAGGCATTCAGGAGAAAGCTCATTTTACACGTAGCACAGCTCATTCTACAGTTAGCAGGTGCGTGGTAAAAATGATCGGGAGAATCGGACCGTAGAGGTTCCCCACGAGTCTCATCGGTGTGGATGAAAATGAAACTTCAATTTTAGGCTACTGGTGCTACGATGAAAAGGCGAAATAGGCATCAAATCGAACGATTCCTCGGAGCACTTACCGTTGTCAAGTCGGTAGTACACTCAGAGATTACCGATATCTCTTCTGAAACTCAGGTGTTCTCAGGTGAGCAGTACTCCATGTGAAGCCTGACATGAAAAGCTCATGTAAAGCATGAAGTACTCCTTAGCCCGATTTAGAACACCAAGCATTTTGGAAGTTAACTTAGCCTTGGCTTCCAAATGACGCTGATACTGCACATCACTCGAGATGTCAACTCCCAGAATCTTACTCTTACTCAACACTTTTAGTGACGGTGAGAGCGGTACCCTGGAATGGAGGTGCTATGACAAATGGGGTTTTCTTAACTTGTGTCTTCGTGGTATTGAACTCCACTTAATTAAGTCGACTCCATTCCGAGAGACTTGCTCCAGAGAGGAATTAAGGGGGCCTGTGTAGTAGACATCCCTTGTGCTGTCATCTGCATAGCAACAGTTGCCACTCACACCATGTCATTGATATGCAGAATGAACAGCGTAGGACATATCCTTGGGGAACACCAGCATTTTATAGATTTCATATATGAGCAACAACCATCTAATACGACCTTGAGATGTCGCTCAGATAGAAAGCTGGCTACCCAACTGCATAACCTCTCACAGCGACCGTAAGATGGTAACTTCGTGAGACCCCCTTGTCCCAGTACCCGGTCACAGGCCTTAGCGAAATCTAGGCTGACTGCCAGTGCTTCCCCGTTGCGATCAAGAGCCTGACGGTGCCTACAGGTGCGTTAGATATGACCGTGGCGAAAAAAGTATTGTGAGCTGATGATCTTCCAGACATCCCAGGAGCTGCATGATAATCACGCGCTCCATTACCGTTGCAAGCAGGGAAGTTATAGCTGTAGGCCTGTAGTTAGCCGGGTCACTGAGATCGCTCATTTTGGGGATGGGATAGACAAGGGCAACCTTTCACCAAGGCGCATCATGTGGTTTATGCCAGATATTCTCGCTATCTTATGATAGTGAGAGTAAGCAGTGTACGCCTAATAGTCTACCTTGATGCCACCAAATATCAAGTTTCTAGGTCATCTGAAACTGGGTTATAGTTTTGATCTATAGGTCAGTCAGTGATAAAAATGACGATTTTTGGATGTTAATATCTAAATAACCGTTTGAGGTGTGTTTATGAAATTTGGAGCACACATTATGTATTTCGCAAGTCTCAATAAATGAGCCAAATTTGACAGGTTTATGTGGAATAGTTTTTGAGTTATGAGGGTCAAAAGTGGCTCCAAATGGTTCGTGTAATATTACACATGGTGCTGCTCGCCAGTTCTGTTAGCTTGAACTTGGCTTGACACGCTACAATATTTAAATAAACGTTTGAGGTGTGTTTGTATAATTTGGAGCACATAATATGTATTTTACAAGTCTCAATAAATGAACCTTTGACAAGTTTATGTAGAATCGTTTTTGAGTTATGAGGGGGTGAAAAGTGGCTCCAAATGGTTCGTGTAATATTACACACGGTGCTACTCGCTAGTTCTGTTAGCTTTAACTTGGCTTGACATAATATGCAAAGAAAATATTTAAAAACTGACCTTTATACTTTAACGAATTCGAGGTACCTATTCAGTATTTTATACACCTTTGTTATCTCTTACCTGCCAAAGTAACCATCATCGAAACTTCATAATCCCTAGCGCACTTACCTACCTAGCTGTGTAGGGGAGGGGACATGCGCAGATGAACTTTCAGGTTTTGTAAAATAAGGAAGGTATGGCTGTCATGGGCTCCTGGGCTATATGTAAAAAACAAAATCTACAAATACACGTACCTATAATGCAATTCATAAACGATCTTTGGTAGGTAGGTATAATAATAATAAGTATTGTAATGTTGCATGCAGTACGATCCTCGAGACGTAGTGATGTATTGAAAATAATAGCCATCAATTTGGAAAAATAATCAGTTAAGTTTAATTACGTAGAAACGTAAGAAAAATAAAGTTGATATTTAAAAAAAAACTGGGCAAGTGCGTTTGACACGCACTGCCACGCGCAATGTAGGGTTCCGAAGTAGGAAGTTCATCGACTATTACCTACTCATAAACTACTTATGCTAACATAGCCGTGATAGTTTTCCTTATAAATTCATCATACAACCTATTTTTGAGAATTTTTCACTTATCCAACTCCAACCGTTTAGCCGGTAGTGGGGGGGGGACTTAACTCTAACCAAATTAGCAATTTAAAGCCAAATATTTCGCAAACGGACCTCTAAATCCAAAAATGGTCTTAGAAGACCCATAATATTTTTATACCCATAATAGGTACTAAAAGGTTCTATTTCTATTTTGTTGGTAGCTTTTTGCGGGCAACTTCATGCCGTTACTTTTGTGTTACAAATCGTTTCATTCTCATCATTTTTTCGTAACGCGCCTAAAGAAGTATAACTTCAAATATTCATCCTCACGTTACCTGCAAGGATAACTTGAAAAAAAAATGTTTTTTAATATTTTATTCCACGGTTCTGGAGTTTTAATAAATATGTATAGACCAGTGCCGATAGCTTTAAAAACGGTAAAAAGTGAAAAAAAATTATAGTAGGATGAAACCCATTGCAAAAGGAAGAGAATGTAACAAAAATGAAAGTTAAAATAATTTATGGGCGATCTGAGGTCGGAAAGTGGGGGGAAGGGGGTTTAATGGTAAAAAACGGTTTATCTCAATTTCCGGCAAAACTACAAGTTCTGTGGAAAAAAGTTAAATGGCAAAGTCGTAGGAAATAAAAAGGTTTACAACTTTTGTATTTACACTTTTTACATAACATCAAAATATATGTGAAAAATTCAAATAACCAAGTTTTTGATTTTTATTTTAACTTTTACGAAAAAAAAAATTCACGAAATTTGGAGGAAACTTGTAGACCTTTTTATTACCTACCTACAACTTTGCCATTAAACTTTTTTCGATAGCACTTGTAGTTTTGCCGGAAATCGAGATAAACCTTTTTTTACCCTTAATACCCCCCCTCCTCCCACATCCGGACCACAGATCGCCCGTAAATTATTTTTCCTTTAATTTTTGTTATATTCTCTTCCTTTTGCAATGGGTTTCATCCTACTATATTTTTATTGGTTTCAAAAATTATTGGCCCTGGTCTAGTATATCCATGGCAAATTACAGCTTTCTAGCACTAAGGGTCTTTGCGTTTTGCTTCGGACAGACAGACGGACACATGGACGGACGGACATGATGAAACTATAATACCCCATTTAGACGCGCGCGCGAGCCACGAGACAATCCGCGAGACGCGCGCATACGCGCGCGTGTGAACAGGGCGCTCGCGGACCAGACCGCGGCGCGTCTCGCGCTCGCAGGGCTCGCGTCGGGAGCGGTTTTGTAGGCGCGCGCCAAAGGGGCTCGCGCGAGCGCTCGCGCGGTGTTCACACGCGCGTAGGGGGCGTGGCTTACGGACGCGCCACGAGACGGTCCGCGACACGCGCGTGTAAATGAGCGGTAAGGGTTCCTATTTTACTTTGGAACCCTGACCGCTCATTTACACGCGCGTGTCGCGGACCGTCTCGTGGCGCGTCCGTAAGCCACGCCCCCTACGCGCGTATGAACACCGCGCGAGCGCTCGCGCGAGCCCCTTTGGCGCGCGCCTAGAAAACCGCTCCCGACGCGAGCCCTGCGAGCGCGAGACTTGCCGCGGTCTGGTCCGCGAGCGCCCTGTTCACACGCGCGCGTATGCGCGCGTCTCGCGGATTGTCTCGTGGCTCGCGCGCGCGTCTAAATGGGGTAAGACCGCTCATTTACACGCGCGTGTCGCGGACCGTCTCGTGGCGCGTCCGTAAGCCACGCCCCCTACGCGCGTGTGAACACCGCGCGAGCGCTCGCGCGAGCCCCTTTGGCGCGCGCATACAAAACCGCTCCCGACGCGAGCCCGCGAGCCACGAGACTTGCCGCGGTCTGGTTCGCGAGCACGCTGTTCACACGCGCGCGTATGCGCGCGTCTCGCGGATTGTCTCGTGGCTCGCGCGCGCGTGTAAATGGGGTATGAAAATGTGTAGTGCCAAAAAAAATCATAAAAATTAGCATCTAGTTAATGACTAGACCGATTGTCCGTGACGGAAGTTAGTAGTTACAAGTAGTTGAGTCCTGGACTCCTGGGCTGTGTAGTTTAGGTACTCCTATCATTAATTTATTGGCCAACATTTATTTTTACTGTACTGTAAAACAACAGAAATAAAAAAAGAAAACTATCAATTAAGCCGAATTAATAATTAAAGCGATTGATAAAATTTATGAGTTTTACAGCCTTGATCCGCTTCTAATAAAACTTCAATGCCTTGAACGTTATTTTTTTGACCAAAATATTTGTAGGGAATCTTATAACTACAGAAAATTAGCAATAGCAATATATATACATAATTGCATCTACCGTAGTGGTTAGGTACATTGGGGGGGTACAGTAGCAACCACCAACAGAAATCGCCATGACCGCGTTCACAGAATATTAAGTCAGAAGCAACAGAAGAGACGTGGGTTGGCTTGGTTTGAAAAATAGATGGATGATCCTGGCCGCCATTTTCAGACAGCGTAGGAAGGTACTTCGATATTTCTTAACAGCTTTTAAGAAAAAGTACGAAAGTCCTGAAACGTCTGTCCCGGTTCAAGGTTGTACGCCTACCCATGGGTGCATCCAGCTTCTAGCCTGGGGGGAGTCTGATTTTTCCTTATGGGGGCAAATCAGAACTTTCAGTGCCAGAGGGGGCTTATGACTCCTTAGCATCCATGTTAATGCAAAATTTAAATTGAAATATTATTGTAAAGATGAATGCGGGAAAAGTCATAGCCACAGGTATTGATTTTAAAACTATATTTTCATAAATTGCTGCTACTCTGGTGTACCTGTACAATATAAAATCATAATTGACCAACTGAAATAGGTGGGCTGAGGAGGTGAGGGAGGCGCAGGGAGGTGCGCCCATTTAAGGATCTATCTCTTCATAATTAAATTGATTTAAATAACTATAACACGACACAGTCTAACGAAGTAGGTATTAAAAATTGTATGCCACATCCTCAACTTAATATATATGTTACAAACCAGTTATATGGTAGGAACTATACAATCTACTTTTCAAATTTGGCGCAAAATCCAATACAATACCAGGACGCACATTTTAAATGTAGCGCCGTTTTAATGCGATCCTCCTGAGAAGTGATAGTTTCTTTAAAATACATTGTTGGATTTATGTATATGTTTGGAAGCATTTTTTGTAATCTTTTATAAATGCCCTCAGACGTAAAATATGTTTTTATCATGTTTGCTTAGTAATCGATGTGGCTATTATACGATTTTACCCATTTTACGGGAAAGTTACGGCATTATGGAAACTCTTTGTGCCAAATATTTTTCAAAAACATGCTTTTAAAAGTGTACGTAATTAATGTATAATGTATTGAAAAATTTATAAAAGGAAAATTACAAAGTTAAATAATAACTTAATTACACGAATCAAATGAAGAACCAGCTTTGAAAAATAATTATCTAAATCTTTATTTTTAATTTTTTAAAAGCAAACCGACTCACTACGTTTAATTTTAATTGTGATGTTGTTTTATTAACATGCGGATTTCGATGTGATGATAATACTATTAAAATGTGCTGAGCTTTTTTTGATAAATTTTCCTAGATGATCTCTGCATGTTGCAGTCGGAGTTCTATCGGAGTAAGAAGTATGCAAGAGTTACCACCATTAAATTTTTATTAATTTTTTGAAGACTTTTGAAGATTAAAACATTAATTAATGTTGGTAAATTTTCTATTATATTTTAATTTTAACCGAAATCTTTTCTTATAATATTTGCTCATTAAGTACATTTATAAATATAAAAACATTGTTAATACTAACATTGAAAATAATATAATTCGCATTGAATTTATTTTCTGTATCAATGTATTGAGTATCAGAGATTACCGTAAAATGAGGCAAAAATAATCAAGCTTGATAATTAAAAGCAAATAAAATATTATACTTAAAAGTGTGTGCCTATGTATGAAGTGGAACCTGTATTTTTTTTTTATAAAAAAAACTTTTTTACTGTTTAGTGTTTAGACTTTTTATTGTCATTTCGTCACGTTTAATATTATTTTGATTTTATGAAATTTTGGACTTCGACTTTTAATTTCATTGACAAGTATATTAATGCAGCTGATATAGAAGTTTCACTTGGAATCCTTTTAATAAAATTGAGAAAGTACTTTAAACAATTAGCTAGCGTTAGATTTTTTTTAATGAGAATTGAATAAATTTAAAACTAAAAAAAACGTGTGTGTGTACTTAAGTACGAACGTAAGAAGTTACACTTACTTCTTACGTATATGTACCTCTCGCTCGCATCCACGGTCCATCTACTAGCAATCTAAGACAACTCCTAGCGAGTGATGTGTGCATATTATCACGCATCTTCATCATGTCACTTTTGGCTGTCGCATAGTAAAAATGTTACTCTCATAATATTTGCCCATAAGAAGTAACTTCAAAAGATAGAAAAGATTTTAATGAAATTTGTTTGAGTTCTCAGAATAATACAAAATCCTACAGTTTTGTTTGAAATTCGTTACTATGTAGGACTACTACCTATCGTAAATTTTTCAACATTTCTGAAACTATTCGCTATTCTATTCCTTTTATAAATTTATACAGAAAAAATAATACAAAATTAATAAATTCGCATTCATTGAGTCCTAAGTTCCTCGTAAATAATACTTAAGTTAATTCAAAATGAATACTTTAATCTTAGTCGTTGCTATTATAATCCACAAGCATCCATAAAAGACAAACAAATTTAATTAGTGTGTGCATGTCACACGATGCCCTTTACTCGTGTAAAATGTCTTAGTATATTGAAATGCTGCATTTTAAATACGAAATTCTCAGATTATTTTAATTTTAAAGTTAAACCTGCTACTAAATTACTAAGTATTTGATAAGCAAATTGAAACATCTTCTACAAATTTTAAATTTTGTGTAAATAACCCAATAATTGTTTTATATTCAGCGATGCTTTTACAAAATGAAACATTATGTCAAAGTGAAAATAAATATTTAACTTCTCACAGATACTTGTTGGTAGATTACAAAATATATACTGGCAACATTTTTGTCAGGCAACGATCTTTGCCGAGCGTTTTTCTATTGGAGCCCGAGAATATCCGAATGTATGATTAGGTCACGTGGTACTTTTGGAGTCTTCGTGGCGTAGCTTGTTCAGCTGCTCGTCGAAGCGGCTGTCGGACGGTCGCCTCTCAGCGAATTTTGAACGATGTAGCGGCCATTTTAGTTTTTAGTTCATAATAGCGTGCGCATATTTTAATGTATTTAGGACATATAGGGAATATTTCAGGATGACTATCATAGTCTTTTTAATAGATACATCAGCTTCTATGAACCAAAGAGCATATTTGGGCGGACGCCCAACATTGCTCGATGTAGCCAAGGGCGCTGTGGAAACGTTCGTAAAGGTACGTGTGTGGTGTCATCGACTCTTCAACCGTTTTTGTGATCGATTTGTTTATCGCGTCTAATCTGTGAATCTCGTTTTTTCCTAGGTTCGTCAACGGTCCCCCGAAAGTAGAGGTGATAGATACATGCTACTAACTTTCGAAGAGCCACCCGCGAACATCAAGGTTAGTAAATCAGAGTGAACACGTTTTTGGAGTATTCCTGTGGCCTACGCCTAGACAAAATACATTTATGTTAAAGCCGGTTCTGTGGACTTTATTAGTGAAGCACTGAAATCTACAAACCATTACATTTACATACTCAGAAAGTGCGAAATTTACTGAAATATAAAGCACGACGACGTAAACAGGACGAGCCGCCGCCGTTGCTGCCTTCGCGATAGCGCTCGCGACTGCGCTCTCGACGGCCGCTCATTGGTCGAGCAATTACACTATAACGAAATGGCGATTTGGTGGGAAATACGAAATTAAATCAGCTATGCTCAGTAGGCGGCGTGTTTTTATTATCTTGTTTGTAAATAGACTATAATCTTCAAAACTTTTATTGTACATAATGTTGGTAGTGCATATTGCGCCACTAATTTGATTGTATTGAATTTCAGGCCGGCTGGAAAGAGAATTTAGCTACGTTTATAAATGAACTGAAGAATTTGCAGTGCCTTGGTTTGACAACGATGGGTGCTGCTTTGAAGCACGCATTCGACGTTTTGAACATAAATCGAATGCAAACTGGAATTGATACTTATGGTCAAGGCAGATGCCCTTTTTATCTGGAACCATCTGTGATAGTTGTGATTACTGATGGTGGCAAGTTGTCAAGCAATGCAGGCATACAGGAAGAAGTAAGTTTGTTATGATTTATTGTTCTTTTTGCCTTATTTATAGGATAAGTTGGCTTAATTAAGTTTCTAAATGAATTCATGGATGTCAAAACTATCTGAAATTATCATTTGTCATATTTTAATTTGCATAATTATACCATATTATAATATTTATTATTTGCAAAGAAACCATGTTTCACAATACTGGTTTAAAATCATCAGATTCATAAGTACTATGGTTCTATAAGACAGGGTAAGTAAAAGCTGTAGTGGAACTTTATCATTATCGCCCCAACTCAGAGTCACTAATGGTTACTTAAATCGCTCCTTGGTACAGAATTTGTATGGTAATTCTTTACTAAGGAGCGATTAAAGTAACCGTTAGTGACTCTGAGTTGGGGCGTTAGTATTCTTAATAGCACTTCAATTTAACTGCTCATATCTTTTATGTATGCAAATCATTTAGAAACTTCACTTAAAATTAAGAAAACCTACACTCCCATTTCTAGTTTTTTTCTAGTAATGAAAAAATTAAACATTTCAATACCTTATTTATTACTTGCCGTCTTGTGGTATTCATATTAATATACCATAATGAGGTGCTTGTATTTTAAATTGATTCAATTTGTAATCAATGAGTGGGTTTATTTCATTGTCAGTATTCTATATTTTGTGCATTTATATTAATTTATACCATACTCAATTTTAATAACTTTTAATGGGCTATTAAATTCAAATTTTAGGAAAAATGATGTGTATCATACTGAAAAACAAACAAACAGAAATGTAAGATTTACATAGTAAATCTAGTGGACCCAATTTTTTTATTGCATTTTCAGAATTAAAAAAAATCTCCAAATAAACTTGCTACTAACATAAACAGCGTTATAAAATTGTATGTTGTACTTGCTAGTTGTAGGTACTTGCTAGTACTAGGTAGTTGAACTTGCTTAGGTTTATGCTTTATCAACTTATTTTACTTTTCATATCTTATCTGCACTAGTTGTTGTGCTTTGAAATAGGATTTCTAATGGTGTTTTGTGACACAGTTAAAAATTGGACAGTGTAGATTTCCCGTAATATTACATGAGCCATGTTTTATGTACCGGCATACTATTATTTCTTCTGTGGTTGGAGCAAGAGTCGCTATTTATTTAAATGATATTGCGGAGTTCACCTAATGTACTTATTATATTACGAGTAACTGCCCTCGCTTTGCTTCGGTTTTCTTATTTTTTTACATCTTGGATTACATTATTGGAGTTTTATTAAGGATCCCTAATTTTTTTGAAATATAATATAGCCTATGTTACTCGGGGATAGTGTAGCTTCCCAACAGTGAAAGAATTTTTGAAATCGGTTCAGTAGTTTCGGAGTCTGTTCAATGCAAACAAAAAATCAAATCTTTCCTCTTTATATATTAGAATAGATAAGTACTATTATTTCTTCTGTGTTACCGGCTACTTATTGTAGTAATTATTTTTAGATTAGGCTTATTTGGTAAACAATAACAATCTTACACTACAAGTCAGAGTCACTAACGGTTACTTAAATCGTTCCTTAGTACAGAATTTGTATGGTGATTCTTTACTAAGGAGTGATAAAAGTAACCGTTAGTTACTCTTGAGTTGGGGCATTATTGTCTTTTATTAAAAAGTTTTATTATTGTTGTTTTTATTATTGTTTTTATTATTGTTTTTATTAAAAAGACACTAATGCCCCAACCAACCCAACAAGTGGATAATCCCACTGCCATGAAGGATTGTTTTTCGCGCTTATCTTGTCTAAATTTGTAATTTAAAAATAAGGCTAAAATAAAATGAATAGAATCTAAAAAAGGATAATAATTTTAATGCCATAACCAGTTTTTGTTTATCTACTATTAATTATTTTTAAATAAATGCTTTTATTAAACTCACCCTGTTTGTGTGAGTCTAATCTTTGAAGCTTAATAATTAGTCGTCTAATCTGGAGCTAATATATAAATTTTCATGTTTTTAACTTCAAAAACGACGAAGTTGCGTACTAAGTTACATCCCCTAAATTAACCCTTTATGGGATGATTTTCCAAAAAATGTGTTAAAGTTAACTTGTTCATAACTATAAGTTCATAACTATAACTAAAAGTGACTTCCAACCCCTATTTTTACCCCTTAAGGGATGAATTTCCAAAAATTTGATAGCCATAATAGAGACATAATAGTAGATACTTATAGCATAGATTCCAAATTCTTAAATACCATCTTCAGAAAAAACCTACTTATTTTCATTGCTGGGTTTTATTACTTTCCGGCCTTCCGGGTTCAATTTCCGGCCAGCACACATAGTCAATGTGTTGTAATTTCTTTGTCCATGCCACAGGAATCCAAGGTATCAGTGTCTTATAAGTGTTTATTTACTATTATTAATTTATTATTTACAGTTCAATTTGCCGATGAACTGTCCCATTCCTGGCTCAGAGCTGACTCGAGAACCATTCCGTTGGGACCAAAGACTTTTCTCTCTGGTATTGAGGCTGGCTGGGACACCTGCAGTGGAGAGGGACACCGGGCTTGTGCCTTCCGATTCATCTCCCATTGATGCCATGTGTGAAGTTACTGGAGGTGAGTGCCTATAATTAAACACAGTTTATATTACATTTATATAATTATATAACGAAAAAACCCTAATAATCAAAACCGTAAATATAATATTATTATTGAAAAATCAAATTGATCACCTTAAATAAATACTTTGGTGTACCAGTACATAATTGTTTTATATATTTTTTTATTTAATAGTGTGCAATTTAATTGAGTTTCATTTTCTCTGCGATTATGATTTATGTTATTATTGTTTTTGTAACTTTTAATGATAATGTTTTTATTTTACAAGTATGTTTTGGTGATAAATTATTAGGTTTGAGAGTTTTTATGTAATACCCAAGGCATCGCTGATGCGTTGCTGGCTGAAAAAGCGGGGCTTTCCGACACTGCAACCTAAACGCATTAAAAAAAAAGATTTCAAGGTCAATATTAGAAAGAAGGGTAGCAAACCAGCCTAGTAGAAAAGGCAATCAAAAAACCCTACCATGACGCTTGATTACCGTCGGGATTAAACTGAATGGTAAAAGACCCAACCATCACTTATTGGAGAGACAGAGCCTTAGCCACGTCTGTTGTTCAGCAGGATACACGGCTAGCAGGGGAAGTTGTTTGGCTAAGGGTGGATGGAGTCCTTTATACACCAAAATCTTGATATTGGTATTGATTTATAAAACGCTTTTATTAGCTTCATTCATATCTATGTCACGGAAACTTTGAACATGGTTTTGACTTTTTTCAAAACGTCGGATTAAATCAAATTTTGGCATGCTTAACAAGGACCGATGACAATTTTATTCAATACGAGTAACCGCCCTCGCTTTGCTTCGGTTTTCTTATTTTTTTACACCTTGGGTTACATTATTTGAGTTTTATTAAGGATCCCTAATTTTTTGAAAATATATAGCCTATGTTACTCGGGGATAGTGTAGCTTCCCAACAGTGAAGGAATTTTTCAAATCGGTTCAGTAGTTTCGGAGCCTATTCAATGCAAACAAAAAATCAAATCTTTCCTCTTTATATATTAGTATAGATAAAAAAAAATAGAAAGAAAACAAAACGCAAAGCACTTTTCATTTCAATAAATCAAACTAAAAAATGAAAAATAAATAGTTAACAAAACCTAAAAAACACGCTTTTATAGAAAATCCTACTAAAAACAGAAAATAAATTTTAATAAACTCGAATTAAGAATAATGTAATTATAAAAAAAAATCGTGGGGTGCATGGTGTCAATGAGTATAATGATTATCATTTTGATAATATCTTAAAAAGCACCCCACGCTTTTTTTACAATTACACTATTCTTAATTCAAATTTTTTAAAATTTATTTTCTATTTTTAGTTGTATTTTCTATTTTTTAGTTTTTTTTTTTAACTATTATTTATTTTATGCCAAGAACTTAACATACTTTTGTATTAATGACTAGTTGACGCGGCGAACTTCGTATCGCCTAACAAACTATTTTTTTTCTAAAATAAAAGTAGCCTAAGTTTCTAAAATAAAAGTAGCCTAATCCTTGTTAAATCACCTATCTGCCAGTGAAAGTCCCGTCAAAATCGGTCCAGCCATTTCAGAGATTAGTCTGAACAAACAGACAGACAGACAGCAGACAAAAATTGTAAAAAATGTTGTTTTAGTATATGTACCGTGTATACATCCAAATGCACTTAGTAAAAAGCGGTTATTTTAATATTACAAACAGACACTCCAATTTTATTTATTTGTATGTATGTATGTATGTATGTATGTATGTATGTATGTATGTATGTATAGACTAGTAGTCTTGGCTACTTACTATGAATTAAACTGGTCAACTGCATGTCAGGCCGACTCGGGCCTCGAGCAATGTCGACTTCCGTAGTAGTGAGTTGATCAGCTATTATTGGTTAACTTGTGAAGGCAAACTATCTATTATAGTTTTCCTTTGAAATTAGTTATACTATTATCGTGAAGTTTTTCACGTGACTAACACCAACCATTTCACTGGCAAGCGGGAGTGTTCCTGTCTCAAAACAAAATTTGCACTATAAAATTCTAATATTTTACAAACCGATGCCTATGCAAGCCTTTTTGAAAGACCATTTTGAAAGTATATTTTTGAAAGACCTATCTAACGGTACCCACTATGGGGCAGGCGGGAAAACAAATCCTCTACGTGTGTACCTACTGTTGTACAGCTGAACTGCGGACGACGGACGGCATGACGAAACTATAAGGGTCCTGTTTTCACTACGTAACCTTAATAAAGTATTTTAAAATAAATCAACTATGAAATGTTATATTTGTTTTATGTTTATTTTATTATATATGTTACCGGATATCTGTATAATGCAGGTATTCAACACAATTTCTAGGAAATGTGTATAATACCTGGGTCGTTTTGGCGATGTATTAAATAATATGAATATTATTCACCATTACATAGTTTGCCTAGGTAATGTATACGTTTCCCAACTACTGTCTGTACAGAATACCTGCAGGTCCACCGGCAATGAATAAAGTTAGATTTGGGTATGTGTAGTCAACTTGGATGGAGGTTGGAATTAAGAATTTACTTAAAAACACACTCAAAACAAATTGTAACCTGCATGAATAGAATTTATTTTATACATTTTAAATTAATGCTTGACCGAAATCACACTTGATGGTAAGGATAGATGCAGTCTAATGGCTCCTACACTACACTGCTCGCCTACGCAGCTTCGGATTTTTCAAAATTGGTGACAGAACCGACTTAGTCAACCCCGACCCCACGTGGTACTAGTCTGCCCTACCCCTAGAGTGAATGTAAACCCCGGAGGCGCCGAGGGAGAGCAGCCCCCGCCCGCTGTAACAACAACAACAGTGCCTGCAGTTTGTTACGCAAGGGCGGAGGGGCTGCACGAGACGTTTGGAAGCCTTTTTGTGTATCAAAAACCCCTAAATTCTCTCTAAAAGTGCATATGTCACCGGAAGATAACAAGAACCGCAAATTTACAAACCTAGGTTTATAAACAACTAGCTGTTGCCCGCAGCTTTGCATGCGGAAATTATGCTTATCATATTTGTACCCCTTTCAGAAGAAAATTTAAAAACAGGTTAATTTATATTGAAGTACTTATGTTTAGGAATTTATATACTGAAACCTACGATACAATCACCAATCATTCCTCCAGGAACGGATTTTGAAAAATAAACAACATTAACATTAATTTGTTTTTTTCTTTTTCATGAAAAATTTTGAAAAACTCGAAAACATGTATTCCATCAATTAAATGAGGAATGTTTGTTGCAAATTTAAAAAAATCGTTGATATTATAAAAATATTCCACACTAAGTTTAATCTTGTTTCCGGGGAAAACTTTTAATTTTATCGGTACGAAAAGTTTTTTAAAACGTGATCCAAAGTATAAGGAACAACTTAACTAATTTCCGTCGAAATCAGTTCAAGGGTTTTCATGTGATGCCCGGACAGACAAACAGACAATAATACCCCTGTCTTTTTCTCTCCTTCTCCCGCTCCCCGTCCCTCTCCCTCTCCCTCTCCCTTTCCCTATCCCACTCCCGGGCCCTATCCCGCGCCCTGTCCCCCTCTCTCTCCCGCTCCCGGGCCCTCTCCAGCCTTCTGCCCCTCTCCCTTTCAATCTCTCTCCCTCTCCCTCTCTCTCTCTCTCCCTCTCCATCTCCCGCTCCCTGTCCCTCTCCCTCTCCCATTTCCGGTCCCTCTATCGCTTCCTATCTCCCGCTCCCGTCCGTAAAGTCCTCCACACAATTTTTTTGTTTCTCACTATAAGCTTACATATTAATTTTCATATTTCTGAGTTTGAAATTGACCAAGTCCTGGAAAAACTTGCAACCTCTTTATTTACCTCTTAGGGGATGAAATTCCAAAAAAACCTGTTACAATTAACGTAGTTTCTTAAATATTTAAAATCCCTTAGTATTACCCCTTATGGGGATGAACTTCGAGAAAACAGTGGGTACAGTTATTTTTTGTGTCTAACTATAAGCTTACATATAAATTTTCAAGTTTTTTACTTCAAAACTTACGAAGTTGCCATTCTAACTTGCACTCCCTAATTAATTAACCCTTCAGGGGAGGATTTTCCAAAAAAACACATTACTGATTATTTCTAATCTTGAGCTAATATAATATTTTTTTATGTTTTTAACTTCAAAAATGACGAAGTTGCGTAGTAAGTTCCATCCCCTAAATTTGTCCTTTAAGGGATGATTTTCAGCTAAATTTTAACTTTTTTTAATAACAATAAACTAACATAAACATTTTCATATTTATAACTCTAAAACTGACGAAGTTGATTTGTATGTAAATGACTTCCAACCCCTATTTTTAGGGGATGAATTTCGAGAAAACAGTGATGCAGTTATTTTTTGTGTCTAACTATAAGCTTATATACAAATTTTCACCCTTCTTACTTCAAAACTGACGAAGTTGCCCTACTAAATTGCGCCGTCTTAATTAACCCTTTAGGGGATGATTTTCCAAAAAACATAATACTTACAAATTTTGTTTCTAAACTGGAGCTAATATGTAAATTTTCATGTTTTTAACTTCAAAAATGACTAAGTTGCCTACTAAGTACCATCCATTGAATTAACCCTTTAAGGGATGATTTTCCAGAAAAATGTGTTAAACTTAATTTTTGTTTATTACTATAAACTTACATAAAAAATTTCATATTTACAACTCTAAAATTGACGAAGTTGGTTTGTATGAAAATGACCTCCAACCCCTATTTGTAGGGGATGAATTTCGAGAAAACAGTGATACAGTTATTTTTTGTGTCTAACTATAAGCTTATATATAAATTTTCACCCTTCTAACTTAAAAACTGACGAAGTTCCCATACAAACTTGTACAACCTTATTCGACCCTTTAGGGGTTGATTTTCCAAAAAAACACATGACCCTTAAATTTTGTTTCTAATGTTGAACTAATATATAAATTTTCATGTTTTTAACTTCAAAAATGACGAAGTTGCGTACTAAGTTAAATTGAAGAAATTAACCCTTTAAGGGATGATTTTCCAAAAAAATGTGTTAAAGTTAACTTTTGTTTATTACTATAAACTAACATAAAAAAAATCATATTTATAACTCTAAAACTGACGAAGTTGGTTTGTATGAAAGTGACTTCTAACCCTTATTTGTACCCCTTAGGGGATGAATTTCCAAAAATCCGTTCTTAGTGGACGTCTCCTTAGCAGGAACTATCTACCTACCAAATTTCATCTTAATCGGTTCGGCAGTTTCTGAGATTTTTTGTTTAATCAGCGGTGTGTCGCTTTTCAATTTTATATATATAGATATACAACTAAATTAATTTTACTCTAACTGAAACATTCGCTACTTAGTCCAGTGCCGATAGCTCTAAAAACGGTAAAAAGTGGAAGAAAATTATAGTAGAATGAAACCTATTGCAAAAGGAAGAGAATATAACGAAGATTATAGGAAAAATAAATTACGGGCGATCTGAGGTCGGGAAGGGGAGGGAGGGGGGGGTTTAAGGGAAAAAAATGGTTTATCTCGATTTCCGGAAAAACTACAAGTCCTATTGAAAAAAGTTGAATGGCAAAGTTGTAGGTAATAAAAAGATCTACAACTTTTGTATTTACACTTTTTTACATAACCTTAAAATTTATGTGAAAAATTCAAAAAACCACGTTTTTGGTTTTTTATTTTTATCTTTTACAAAAAAACTTTTTGTTTCACAAAATTTGGTAAGAACTTACCTTTGTATGTCCTTGACATACTGTAATTTTTTTGATTCAAAAATATTTTTTTTTCACGTTATTTTGGCCTTATATCGAAAAAGCTCCCTTATTTTCAGTCAAAAAATCTCACGTCAAAAAATCTGATTTTTTTAAAAATTCGGTGGTCTCTTTGTTCGTTGGAATCTCTACTTTCTAACGGTATATAAAAAGTATACACTACTATGGTAAATGTTCTCAGAAAATGCAATGAAACGACAACTGACAACGTTACCTGAACGTTTTAGATATTCTATACATTGCCCAGGTATTGTATAGAATGCTGAATTATACGATATCCGGTAACATATACAAATAAAAAATAAATAAAAGATAATGGAAGTTCATAATGAGCACTAAAAAAGGCTTCTTAAAATAGATTTATAAAGGTTTATAAACAGGAAAATTCTATTTTTATCATGATAATGAATATCATGTCCTCTTGTATTTTGTAATGTAGTGTTTAGTTTACTTATCATGAACCCTTAAGACTTAGGAATTAGGAAACCATTAAAAGAATTAACAAACTATAAATTGGCAAGTCTCAAAGCTAGATCGGTAGAACATGAGATGGTTTAGGCGCAAAATGTCCCATTCGCAAATGGTGCCGCTCAACTAGATTATTTTGCAACTAGTTGTTGCCCGCAGCTTCGCATACGGAAATTATGTTTTACCTTATTTGTAACTCTTGCAGAAGAAAATTTAAAAAACGGTGAATTTATATTGAAGTACTTATATTTAGTAATTTATATACTGAAATCCACGACAAAATCACAAAGGTTACCTCCAGGAGCGGGTTTTGAATAATAAGCAATATTCACATTAATTTTTATTTTTTTCCTTTTATTTACAAAATTTTAAAAAACTGAAAAATACGTGTTCAACCAATTTAATCAAGGAACATTTGTTGCAAATCTGTTGATGTTTTGAAAATATTCCATACAAAATTTCATCCCGTTTCCTGGGGAAACCTTTTAATTTTCCGGGATAAAAAGTATCCTAAAATATGACCCGGAGTATTAGTAACAACTTTACCAATTTTCATCGAAATCCGTTCAAGGGTTTTAATTTGATGCCCGGACAGACAAACAGACAGACAGACAGACAGACAATAATTCTAAAAAAAATATTTTTGTGCTCTAACACGTTATTGAAGTGCCCCCTAATCGAAATTTTTAAAAAATATTCAATGTACAGAAAATTTGCCCTTTGAGTTTTATTATAGTATAGTGTATGGATCAGAATGTTGGGCTACAAAGAAGACGGATGAGAGACGATTGCATGTCACAGAGATGAGAATGTTAAGGTGGATGTGTGGAGTGACGAGAATGGATAAAATAAGTAATGAGTATATTAGAGGAAGTTTGAAAGTGGCAAAAATGACAGAAAAGTTGAAAGGGAACCGAATGTCGTGGTATGGACATGTGATGAGGCGAGAGGAAACGCATGTGGCGAGAAGAGTGATGGATATGAATGTGATGGATAGACGAAGGGGACGAGGACGACCAAAGAAAAGATGGATGGATTGTGTGACGGATGATATGAAAGATAAGAGAGTTAGTGTAAAGATGACGGCTGACAGGGAATTGTGGAAGAGGAAAACATAATGCGCCGACCCCAAATAAAATTGGGAAATGGGCAGGATGATGATGATAGACGACCTGTGTAGATTTTGGACATATTATTTTATTCATATAATTACTACCATGGTAAAACATACTGTGGGGAAAATACTTCGTTTTGAAATACACCTGAAAATAAAATTTTTGAATGCTTGCACTCTTGACATTAACGGACGAGCATGGGTGAACAATGTGAGGAATAATTTATTGTTTGTTTTGTAACTTCACAAAAGTTTAATATAAGGCATAATATACTATTACATTTTAATTTTTCCTAAATAAGAATGAAACTAGCAACTGACAGTATAGAGTTACTATAAACAAAATAAAATCCACACAACGCGTCACAATTGTTTTCATTTCAAGGATTTCAATACAATTAAATGAATTTATACGACATGGCTATTTCACAAACTGGGATTATCGCAAGCAAGCCCTATGAGAACCTGCTTATCAAGTTTTTTCTAGGTAGTTCATTCAGTTACAATTGTCAAGGCATTCGCAAACTGGTGTCATATTTGATTTGATTGTTTACGCGTAATTTAAAGTGGGATTTTGTTTGATGAGACCAAGAGTGATAAAAAGAAATGCATGATTTAAATCTGTATGAAATAAGTTATTTTTTATGTAACTAGCCGACAACAGCCGACAGGCGACAAACGAAATTTAGGTACAGTTCACATATCTGATCGACAAACCGAACCTTAAGGATTTTTCGCATTTCTGTTTGTGTCATTAGGTCCTGTGTGACTTAACGAATATAGTATTTTCATAATAATATTGGCCTATTACGAAACAGTTCTCGTACGACTAAGTACAGGTTTTGCAAATAAGTCCATGTGTAGTACTACCTTACACTTTGATTTAAATGATCAGTATTGGGTGAAAATCAAAAAATAAAAAATAAAATTGGATTATCTGTTTATAATGTCAGTTGAAAGTAACATTTTCTGAAAATGTTTACTACATTTATTATTTAGTATTATCGGTCTTTTAAAAAATGTCGTAAAAAAGCCCCCTGTCATACACATTTCCCTCCTAGTAAAAGGGTTATAATTGAGGTACGCCCGTCTTATTTGTCTACGAATTATTGCAAATTACGTTACAAATTACAATTGATAATTATCGCAATGATCGTAATTACGTCATTATTATTTCCAATTTATCAGGTCGGTCCTACTGCATCACGTCTCACCGGATGCTCATGCAGTGTATCGACAGCCTGGTTCAGAAGGTCCAAAGCGGGGTGGTGATCAACTTCGAGAAGATAGGGCCGGACCCGCCTCCCATCGACGGCGGGAACAACAAGGAGGGGGAAGGTGATGACGTCACCGCTGATGGGGATAAGGAAATCGATGCTGATGCTGAGCGGAATGGAGTGAGTATTATAATAGGACTGCAATTATGGTTACGTTGTAAATTTATGCATTGACTTGAAAAGCAAGTGTTAACGTGTCTACTACGGGTGCGAAAGTTAATTGCTAAGAAGTGGGTTCATTTATCATTCCTTTTGTAACCACAAACGTATTGATGGCACCACTGGTCTCTTATCTGTGGTCTTGCAGATCAAAAGAAGTATTGGAGATCAAGAAAAATCGTAGATAATCTTGGTGACGTTATATCGTTCATTTAAACAAAATAATAAACAACTATGACAGTAAAAAGTTATTATGATGTTTTATTTGTTCCAGAGATGGAACGGTGGTTCGTACCAGACGGGGACGTCTGGTAACCAGGGATCAGGTGCTCCTCAAGCATGGCACTCCTGTCGAAGACTTATCTATGTTCCAAGGACTGTGTCGCAGAAGGGGTTTGCTGTTGGCTTCTGGCCGATACCAGAATCATTCAGACCTGACCCCAATGCACCCACTCTGGTGAGCTTTAGTTTACCTTTTACCTTATTTTAACTTGCATTTTCTTATTTTATTTATATAACAATAAATTATGTTAGGAGACTTGAACAGTGCCTCACAACGGGTGCGTCTTAAGATGAACATGGACAAGACAAAAATCATGTCCAATGTCCATGTCACATGTACCGGGAGTTGTTGACGGCACTGCTCTCGAAGTTGCCGACACTGCTCTCGAAGTTGTCGACGAGTACATTTACCTGGGACAAATTATTTATTTATTTATTTGCTATAACATGTATTACATAGGTGTAAGGATAGCATTAATACAATTAGTATCAACATGACCCTGGCAGGGCACAGCAAACTTGTCATGCGAGTTATGGGTTACATACAATCAGGGTTGTAGCTTGAGTCGAATTTGAGGTAGGGCAGCATTGGTTACAGGTAGGGCAGAAGTAAAAAATCATAATTGATCTGCTCTACGTCACAGAACAAAGAATTATTATAATATGAAATGAATGTCACAAACTGTGGTATGTTCCGAAAAGTTTAGATACCTATCGCTACAATTCTTTTTATCTCAAACTATGAATAAACAATTTAATTATAATAATTTATCTTAGTTTTGGTATTTTTAACGTACTAGGGCATTGTGATTTCAAGGTAGGGCATTGCCCCACAATGCCCCCCCCTAGCTACGGCCATGCATACAATATATTACAATACTATATTATCATATTGATCAATAAAATATAGTATTCAAATTGATCCAGATGGGAAAGTCCAACTTCGAGAAAGAGATCACTCGAAGAATCAAACCCGGCTGGGCAGCGTTCGGGAAATTACGACATAATATCTTTTCATTCAAAATTTCTCAGTGCCTGAAGTCGAAAATGTCTGGTCTTTTACTGTTGGGCTCATTCGAAGGCTCAAAGTTACACAGCGCGCTATGGAACGAGCTATGTTAGGTATAGGTCACTACGAGATAAGATTCGTAACGATGATATCCGTAGGCGAACAAAAGTTACCGACAGCTCGCAGAGTTAGCCGGCTGAAGTGGCAATGGGCAGGCCACATCGAATGGCGGCCACATCTCGGTAAAAGGAGCACTGGTCGTCCCTCGACCAGGTGGACTAATGACCCAAAGAGACAGCGGGAAGCCGCTGGAGTCAGAGGGTCAAGGACAGGTTGGAGTGGCGCCAATTAGGAGAGGCCTATGTTCAGCAGTGGCCTTTAAAAGGTTAGATAGATGGAATAACTGTGATTGGATGGGTGATCTTTTGTGGCGAAATTTTATGACCGTGTTTCAAAAGGGAAGTTTAACCATAATTCCCGGTTATTATTAGACACCAGTTGTAATACTATGTTGGTGATCTTTGATCTTAAATTCCAACACTCAAATTGACAATTAACAAAGTTGACTAATAAATAAGCACTTAAAATATTGTGATGCTTTCCAATTTCATTAGATACTCTGTATTTTCTAAATAAGGAGCGGAGGTCTGTGTTTTGGAGTGGGCCGATCTGGCCTTTAGCTCAAGTTCAAATTCAAACTGTTTATTCGTACAAGTATCGCCGATAATGCACGTATTATTTTATTCTACCACCAAAAGTCGAAGTCGATATGTCACATAGTTTCCACATGCGTTGTGTCTCAGTAGTTAGTACCCCGTACATGAATAAGCAAACAACATGAGATAATTTGATTTCACAAGTTAATTAATAATATTTAAAATGTAATTATTATTTTAGTCAGGTTTATAGTTTATTTAATACATAATATATTATAATAAACCGGACAAGTGCAAGTTGCAACTCGCGTGGAGAGGGTTCCTTACGTTGATTCTGTAATTATCTTTATTTTTCTTGTAATATATAAGTAAAGAATTATTTTCTGTATTTTTTTCAAAATTCTAGCCTCAATAGTTACGCAGATAAGGGGGGAGGGAGAATGGTAAATTTTCGTCTTCAGTTTTCGTTCTTTCTTGAATAATTTTAGATCTCTCCATTGTAGAATTAAAACAAAAATATATTTGAGTCCTTATAACAAGCCCTTTCATTTGACAAACACACATTCGGTTTGCAAAACCCTTTTTTTATTTTGATTTCGTTAAAATATATATTTTTTAATTTAGTTGTTTACTTTATACCTTCGACTTTGGGTCACAAAAAATCACATGAGTACCAAACAACTCATTTGGTCCTGTACTTTTGGAGTAAATTGGCTGTAAAAGGCGGAACGACACACGAGTGATCCTATAAGGTTTCCGTTTTTTTCGTACGGAACCCTAAAAAGTCATAAAAGTTATTATATGAGACATATGTGCGTGGTAATTATTATGACCTATGAGGAATACGTACACTGCCTAATGAATTCAATGTTAATCTCCCTGACATTATTGATGAGTCATTGAATGTTAATGAACGACATGGTAACAACGACGGCAGACTTTTTACTTGTTGATATGATGCTTAATAATATAATGACTAAATTATCATTGACGCATTTTATAATAAGACTATTCATGAAAATTAATGAATCTTATAACAACGCAGTGCACTTGTTCTAATTTGGTATGCAAGTCGCATCTTCCGCAAGTGCAAGTGTGACTCATTTTTGATGAAATGTACTGAGACAAAAGATGTTTGATAAAGTTTGCTTTTAATGTTGTCTTACCTTTACCCAACTTTACCCTTTTTTTTACCCAACTGTGCGACGCAAAGGAGGGTAATGTGTTAGCCTGTGTATATATGTATGTGTGTTCCTATGCGGTGTTGTAGAGACCAAACGGGTTGACCGATTTTGATGATTCTTCGGTCTTCGTCTTAACGCAAGTGTCGCTAAAGACATGACAATAATTAAAATTCAACACTGGGATAACCAGACGCCATATTGTCTAAATGAAAAAAAAATCGACGAACTACCTCAAGTGGGTATAATAGTGGGTTGAATAGGTATTGAAAAATGATTTTTAGGTTTGTTTCTTCATTTTTCATTTTAAGTAAGAGTTTAGGATATACATATAACGATTTAAAGTTGTTGAAACAACGATTCTCGCTAATTTCCTTAAAATAAAATTAAATTAAAAGCTCGCTAACTCCCTTAATGAAATGACAACATTGCGAATTTTACCGTCTTATAATCCCATTAAGGAAGTCACTGAATCCTAACTAAAAAGTGTAAAATAAAAAAATAATAATAAAAAAAACAAAAGACCCGACTTCGTAAAAAAAAAACTAAAAAGAAAGAAAAAAACAAGTTTAGTAGTTTAGAATGTTGTAGTAATACTGAACAATTACATCATAGAAGGATTAACAGTCGGGACCCATTTAAATTTTACAGGGCTGCTTGGGAAAATCAAACAAGATTTGATTGGTCTAAGAATGGGTCCCGACTGTTAATCCTTCTAAGGTGTAGTTGTTCAGTATTACTTTTAACAAAATTCTAAACTGCTAGGCTTGTTTTTTCTTTTCAGTTTTTTTTTTATTCAATCGGGTTTTTTTTTCATTATTTTTTTATTATGATACACTGATTGTATGAATCTTTTATTAATTTTTTTTTCTTGATAAAGTGCATAGGTGTATGATTTGTAAGGTATCAAGATATTGTTACGGATAACAATGTATGTAAATTACACAATGCACATCGCATTGCTTAGTGATTAATCACTCCTGCCAAGTTTACTAAGTATATAAAATAACACATTCGGTAAATGATTGTTTAAATCTTTACCGACAAAGACCTTTAGCTTTAGGCAATGTCTTAGATAAATGCATAAAATTAATTTGTAATTGAGCGTGATTCGAAACTGTTTTGAATATAATTTGTAAATTCCGACATATTATATAAACTCTAGTTTTTAATTCCGCAGAGCGAATTGTTGACACATGCTAATGTCAAATGCAAAAATAAGGTTGCCTATTTTTTTGCTAGTGAGGTTTTTATGATTCTGGTTATATGAATCGTAACATATTTATTTGTTTAACCGGTAAATTTTATCAGAGCGAGCGAAGCGAGCCCTAATACTATTCCACAATCTATGCATACTTGTAATACTTTTTACTGAGGAACTATCAAACTTAGAGGTTTGGGCTTTGACATAGTATTTTCTATTCATGTCTAGATGTGTTATCAATCATAAAAATATTATTTTATCCACTTTTAAAAAAATAGAATTTTCATTAATTACATTTTATTGTATTACTAATGCCATCTGTAGGAAAACTAAAAAAATACTTTCATGTTACTTCCCCTTCACATCAGTTTCCTTTTTGATGTTGTAGATGGCTCTGATTACATTTGTTCAGTGTTGTTTTATCGTAGGATTTTCTTTTCAGGATAATAATAATACAGTGTGCTTAGTAAGAGTTTTTATTTGACATAACGGCGGCGCCGTGGCGTAAAGTAAACGCACGTAAATTAAAATTTGTATCGGACCGAAGCAGAGCCATCTAGCGGTAGTGAAAGTAAAAGCTTCGGTCCCATACAAATTTTAGTAAACGTTACTTTACGCCGCCGTTATGTCAAGTATGTTCTACTTTTAAAATACCTTATTAGGTAAGTAACGTATATTAATTTCTAAAATAGAGATTAGGGGGAATGGGAGGGAGGAGAGAGGGAAGATGAGGGGGAGTGGTGGGGCAGGGGGAGACGGAGCGGGAGGGTGAGGGGGAGAAGGAGAGGAAATTTAATGGTTTCTGATTTGTTAAACCTACCAAAACTATAAAAGTTAAAAGTAGCAACAAAGTACATGAATGATTATTAGGCGATACGAAGTTCGCCAAGGCAGCTAGTGTTAAATATTTATTTAATGATGCCAAAGAAATATAACTTCTCACGCGCGTACATAATTACACGTTTGTTTAATACAAAATAGTTTTTGAAAAATAATTAAAACTAATACACGTTATCAAATTAATACCTTTATTATTGAAGGTTTCACTTCTACCACGTGTGAATTGCACACATTTTAATGTATTAAAACCTTCCGTGTTCCTTAAGGGAGATGTAAGCTATCCTATCTTTCAAGTTGGATCAAACTGCACACGGTGTGCAAATTTGATTAAAATCGGTTAAGTAGTTTAGGAGTACATCGTGGACAAACAACGTGACACGTAATTTATTATTATATAGGTATATTAAGATGTAGAAAACTTCGCGAGCACCTTAAAGCACCGCTTTTTTCCTAGTTGTAATTAATTTTTTTACTCAAGATTACTGATGAATTAAATTATACAGTTCAATAGACGTTACGTTACGTAAAGAGAGACTCCTAGGACTTTTCCTATACTTAAATATTTCTACTAAATTAATAGAAAAAAATATTCTTGATAGAAATTGGTAGCGACACGATTATATTTTAATTTCTGGGTCGGGGCATATGAAATAAGTTGCGTTTTAATTTTAATTACCTAGATATTCGTTTTTAACACAAAAATCGGAAAATATTGATTATGTTTTACCGATTGTAGCAAAACTTGCAATACCTACTGGAAAATCTGGAAATGTCAATTTGCTTTGCTGAATTAAAAAACAGACTTTAGTTAATATGAGCCTGTTATTGTATATTTTTGTTCAATATATTTCTCGTTTTAGACTTTATATTCACTATATACCTAGTGAATAAAGATATGTATTTATGTAATTACAACTCACAGTACATGACATGCTTCTTGGGGCTGAAGCGCTATCTTATAATTTTGGCGTCACAGTCAGTTAACTCGGTCTGCTTTGTGTTTCTATTTGAAAGTCTGTAAATCTTTTCCCGGATTTTATCTTAACCTAATGCTAAGGAGTAAAGTCCGGTTTAGACGTATTAAGTAGTTAAGTAGATAATTTTAAGTGAATAATTTTTAGTGCGCGTCCACACGAAATAATTTAGTAAAGCTTTTTAGTTCATACAATTCTACTTAATTACTTAAGCATTATATTAAATTTTAACTAAATTTTAACTAAAAAGTGCCTGTACAAACGTGTTAAGTGATAAGCCCCGCCCACCTACTTAACAGAAAATAGAAAAATTTCTAAATTACTTATCGACTTGATTACTAAATTTTAACTACTAAATTGTCCGTTTACACATATTAATTTACTTAAAATTTAGTTAACTACTTATCTGCTTAATACGTGTAAACCGAACATAAGGCATACATATTGTTCCTAAATTCGAAAGTAACCTAAAAAATATGCGCGTATAAATGTACACACATACGAAGTGAAACCATTATTTTATAAATGATAAAATTTTCTCTTAAAACATCACAAGTCATTGTGACGTTTTTTAGTTATCCGGTTTCTCCACTACATAGATATTGAACTTGCACTTTCATTTTACAATAAATAAACTATTTAAAACATCTGTTTTACTCCTGTTGTCCGTCCACAGCCGCCGCGCTCAGCCCACCCAGTGGTGAAGTTCACGTGCTCCAGTCAGGAGCCGATGGTGATCGACAACTTGCCGTTCGACAAGTATGAGCTGGAACCCAGTCCTCTCACGCAGTTTATACTGGCCAGGAAACAACCCACTATTTGTTGGCAGGTGAGAATAGTTCATTTATTTATACTTATTATGGTTTAGCTTGGAGGCTGTGGACTGTGAAATTCTTACCTACTGGTTTGCTTACATCTACTTAACTACTTAATACATGTAAACTGGACTTTAGGCGATGAATTGTTGATATATCGAGTGAGAGATTTAAGAATAAAGTGGTGGTGGGTCAAATATAAAAATATATATTTTTTAAAACTAACTTCTTTTGTTTCAATATCCTATCATAATTTTTCAGGTATTCGTTGCTAATAGTGGCTGCAAGAATACTGAAGTGAGCCAACCCTTTGGCTATCTAAAGGCGTCGACCAATCTGACGTGTGTGAATCTGTTCGTGTTACCGTACAACTACCCGGTACTCCTGCCATTACTCGACGATCTCTTCAAGGTCCACAGATGCAAGCCTCCTGCGGAATGGAAGTTGGCGTTCCAGCAGTACTTGGACAGAATGCCATCTTATTATGTAACGGTGAGGTCCTTTGTCTTAACATGAAAACTTTAGTGTTGTTACTTTGCTTTTAATGACACAGTAATTATTAAGAACATCTGATCACGCTTTTTGAAATTTTCATTAAACTAAGCTTCCTACTGGAAATATTGGTGTGCATTACCTGTACCATAATAAATGTGTAAACTCAAAATCGTATAGTAGTCCATGTAGGTATCAATACACTTAGAAACATAAAATATTGTGATTTACACCGTTTAGGCAAGGTGCCTTATTAAGGAGAAGAAAGTGGGCATGTAACTCCTCTGAACATCTTTCATATCCTGAAATCCTTTACACACTATCCACTAGAAATTTTAGGGAGTTTCATTTTGATTCATATAGAAACTAATTTCACCTAAATTAAAAGTAATATTTGTTTCATTTTCAGCCTCTTCGTAGAGCATTGACCAAGATGGGGGCATCCGCGCCGTTGGTGCAAAGTCTGATTCCCGACACTCAAGACAACTCTCTTAGCTTTTCTGTACTGAATTACTTGAAAAGACTGAAGAACCAAGCTAAGATTGAGTTTGAGAAACTTTGTGCGGATGTCATCAATAAGGCCTCTAGTAGTAGTAGTCAAAAGGTATGTTAAGATTATGTGAAACTTATTACGTTATGGTCACAACCTTAATGGAATTAAGATTTTAATAATATACAGTTAACAATAAAGACTTAATTTTTTTCTAGAGATCCGACGTCAATTTTTAAAATAATTCATTCATATTGATTTCACCTGTACATGTTCACGTATTCGTGAATTTACACGAATTATTCACGAATTACTTAAAAAGTTCACGTCGGATCTCTATTATACATTCTGAAATTTTCACCTTAAACTTTCAATCATATAATTTGTACAATTCAACAATTAAATTACGGTGACTCTTCTCTGTAACTTTATCAAAATAATGATTCAATAAATCAATGTTTTTAAAACAAAATTCCAGATAGCAGAGAGTGTCAGAGTGATGCCCAGGTCTCCCCTCAAGAAGGACCTCACAACGCACCCCTGTCTGGACAAGTTGGACAAGTTCACGGCGCTGCGCGATCAGCTGAACGAGTTCGGCGGGTTCGTGGTGGGACTGTCCCGCGGACGGCATAAAGCGCAGACACACACATATCGGAACCCTTTTGACATACAGCGGCGGGATTTGCTGGATCAAGTAAGATTGTTTTTTTATGTTAAAGTATTCAAGGCTTCAGTTTCTATCAGCAGTGATAGCCCCCGAGCCCAGCAGTGGGAAAACTAAGGGTTGTCTTTGACTTTACATTTGATTTAAATTCGATAGCCGAAAATTTTATGTAAAATGGCTTTGTTTCAATTTCAAATCTATAAAGGCTTTTTCTTCTATTTTAAACATGACATTGATTTTCTGGATAATCCAATATTATTACAATAGATAAAGTTGCTTTTATATTAGTGCGGTGACCAAATGCTTAACACGGTCTTCAATCGAGTTGACCTGTTGTCACACCTCTTCTTCGATTACCGACGTAATGTTGCTTACATTTGGTCGGTTATCGAATGGCCCGACCAATAATTTTCTACAAAGGAGTTATGCCTAAACCGACCTGTCCAACATTTTACAATTACATAGTTATAAACTACAAAATTACAAATATTTCTCTCCAATTTCCCAGGTGGTTCGAATGCGAGCGAACTTCCTCCAGCCGTCGCTAGCGCACACGCGGCTCGTTGACGAGGACAGCGTGCACTCCATGCCGGTGGCGCAGATGGGCAACTACCAGGAGTACCTCAAGCGGATGACGCCGCAGCTGCGCGAGATCGAGTCGCAGCCGGTGCGGCAACACATGTTCGGCAATCCATTCAAGATAGACAAGGTAAGATGGTGGTGTTTGGTGTTTGCGGTTGTTGGTGGGGTGCGTGGAAGTGTGTGTGTTAGAGTGACTGCGTGTAAAAGTTACTGTGAGTAAGAGTGTAAGAGTGAGTGAGTGTGTGTGAGTGTGTGAAAGAGTAAGGTGTGTGCGTCCGTGTGAGTGTGGTTGTATATTGTCTCACGATGAATTTGCTTAATACACAACTTTGATCCGATTTCTAAATTGCAAACACATTGATAGTGTCTTATTATGGTCAGCTAAAAACCTATTATTGAATTGAATAGTGCACATAATCCTGTTAATGTTATAAATGTGAAAGTTTGTGAAGAAGTTGATGAAGTGTGTTTGGATGTTGCATGGCAAAAAGGCATCTGTCAGCCAAGTAGTATTGAACGAGTTACCTGTATCCTGGATTAACACATAGGCAACTTTTTATCCCGGAAAAGTTCAGGGTTCCTGCTGGATTTGTAAAAAATCGATTTCTGCCGCTGGCGAAGCCGTAGGCAAAAGCTAGTATGTTACAAAGTTTGGTCTTAATTTGCTTCTTTATTATGTTCCAGCGGATGATGGTAGACGAGGCGGACATCGATCCGATGGGCGCGGTGCGGGGCAGTGGGGGCGGCGGGGGAAACAAGCGGGGTTCGGATTCCCCCCGTGCGGTGCCCCCGAAGCGCAAGGCTGGCCCTCTCCCCCTCCACGTGGTTGCGCGGCGGCCGTCCACGCCCACGATGTCCCCCGCCTCCCCCTCCCCCTCGCCCCCGCTCTCCCCCCTGCCCAGCGTTACGCCCCCGCCGGCCGCGCCGCTGTCGCCGGTTACGACGCGACGGCCCGCCTCGCCCCTCGCGCCGGCGCCCTCGGATCTACCGTCAGGGCGACCCCCCGAGGTATGTCAGAAACAAGTTGTGATATTTTTAATGAGTTTACCAAAAATCTGTTACTCAGCATGGATGTGTAATGGAGAGCGCGAGGTCAGGCAGTGGATCTTCAATGAGTGACACATGGATAATTACTTCAGTTATGCGATTTGAATTCCAAACTACATGTATCTAAATTCATCAAATCATTTTCCATTACCTATGTGTGTTTGTAACAAAAACAAACATTCGAAAATATTTATAATTTATTTTGTATTCAAGCACTGAACAATTGGATGTTTGAGAGCTTTTAATTGTTTAAAATGGGCGCTGGAGCCAAACCAGTCTGTAGTATTAAGTCATGTTTACCTCAAAAATGCATTGTCATCAGACTCATCAGAACTTAAGCAGTATGTAAAATTTTGACTCCCTAGGATAAGTGGAAGTAGGTCTAATTGGGCTTGCAAGATTTGACCCAAACAGGGCAAGCTAAATAAAACCGTTTAAAAGTCGATGCATAAGTAACGTGGACGGGACGGGGACGGGGCATAAATATACGTGCGTGCCCCGCTCCCGTCCCGTGCGTGCCTCCGTGGCAGTGAACGAATATACTAGTTCATTGCTCCGTGGCGTATGCGCTACCGTTTACATTTTCTATGAAACGATTTTTCCAAAACGTCACGTCCCGTCCCGTCCCCGTCCCGTCCAAGTTACGTATGCATCGACGTTTAAAATATAAATAGGTATATAAAATGTAATATAGTTATTATGCAAGTTGCAGGAGCCGCCTAACGTGGACACTGGTGGGTCGAATATTACTCCCACGCCGATATCCGCCGCGCCGGCCTCCGCGCCGCCCAACCTGCCGCCCGTCGTCAAACCGTTTCTCAATGGAGGTTCGTTTTGTTGCATTATTTTATTATACCCTAGAGCGGCATTTTAAAACTTACTAGAGAGCGCTTTGTGGTCATAATTCGACCGTGTGTTAAAGTGTAATACTTCATATTGATATTTGTGTGTATTTTATTCGTGTGTTGTGTCAAATGCGTAATTTACATATATTTTTATTTATCGTATGTTTTCTAATGTATATCCCTTAAGCAGGCCACTGACGTTTGCTTCCCACATAGATTTTTCGATGCCGTAACCAGGTTTTGGTATTGGAAAGCTCACAATCTGTCAAAATTTAATCATAAATATATACTCTATGGTTCCGATTTTGCAAACTGACACTGACAGCCATTTGAGTTTCGTCTGTCCGGTAAAGCCGTGTTTTTGTGTGACTGTGCTAGTTTTATTCAGATTATGGCGAAACAAAGAGAGGTAAGTCGTGCAATTTTTTGATATGTTAGAGATTTTGAGTTTTTCTAAAAGGATTTACATTATTTCTAGTTGATTTCATGCCAAATTGTTTAAAATAAGGCAAAAAATTATGTGGGGAACATGTGACCAAAGCCTGTTGAGTCGAATTTATTGTGGGAGCTATATATCCTTTGCCTGTTCAAAGTACCTACTTTTTTTATACTAGCCTTTGCACCAGACGTTTCTTGTGATTTAAATTTTTTTTTTAATTTAAGTAATAGCAATTAATAATAAATAAATAAAAATTAAATTAAATTAAATAAATAAATTTTAAGTAATAGCAATTAGTTACAATTTAAAATAATAATATAGTAATCAAACACTAGAATTATGAACACACAAGCATTCGATATTTATATATAGTTATCACATAAAGAGTAGTCTCTACCCAGGTAATGGGTTTATGTTTTCCCACATTTTTTTTCAGGAATTTCAGTGTTTGTTTCAGAATGTGTTGATAAGGAATCATACAGGCCGATATTCAAAGCCTAAATCCATATATAACACTTTATTTCTTACAGCAGTTCTTCGGGGCCTGTTTAAGGGATATTATACAAAAAAATATTCATACTCATCGTAACTATTGCAAAAAGTGGTACAAAGGTTTTGCTTCACGCATTAATATATGGATGTATTAGTAATAAAGTATTATCAGTAACTTAAAACTACAGAATATTCAACTTCAGAATATGTAGTTAACAGGAAAATTAACGAAACAAATTAACTTATTTAATCGGACAGTTTTCCTTATCTGTTAAAGTTTAAAATTATTAGCGATTATGAGGTAATGGCTATCTAAAAATTACTTGCGATATTTGCAAATTTAGTTGTAAGACAATAATTTTTTAAATATTTCTTACACAATACTACTTCCAAATCACGAATGCGAAAACTAAATGATAGAAAAATAAAATGATCAAGAAGTGCTTTTACTACAAAATTAAATAATGTAATGTCTCACCACACGTGACGTAATCTTTTTGCCTAGTAGCAAAGTTTGCCAATAATTCCCGTAACAAACTTACCATATTCATAAAACGTAAAGTTATAGAAGGCTTATATAAAGTGTTTTTTATTTCTTTCACTCATAAAAAACGATAAAGATAAAACATATTATTACAGTGCAATATCTAAATGTCCTTAGCACAATTTATTATGAAAATATTAAATTAAATTAAGTAAACAGAAATTAGCTGTGGCATTCAATGATTTTTATTAATGTTTAAATTTCATTTTATGTCAGTCAGCCTTTTAAATTACAAATCCCAAATAGGAGTCGTTAAAAAAATGGACTATAGGTTTATTACGCATTTATGAATAAGATTGTCAACGTATAACAACGGTCAAACTATGCGAATTAGGGTCGCCCTGAAAACCAGCGGTCTAGGTTTGCTGCAGCCAGTGCTGAGTGTGGCCCCATTTCGTCGAGTTCTTACTGCTATATGTCTAACATATTATAAGTATAGTGTAAGAATATTGCCTATTTATACTGCAGTGTTAACTTGAAGAAATTAATTATGTTCTATTCTATTCTAGATGCGTACACAACAATGGGCGGCAAATGCCTGCGCTCGCCGTCGCCGCCGAGTGAGGCGGTGTTGCCCGCGCAGCCGGCCGCCGCGCCGCAAGACACGCACGAGCTGCAGATCAACGCCATCCTACAGGGCGTCGCCGCTGAAAACAACTCGGGCATTAAGAAGAAGAAACGGAAGGTGAGCTCCCGTCATGACAGTGTTTTTTTTTCTCATATACGTGGTGGGTATTTGGGACTCGCATAATACCCACTAGAAGCCAACGGTCTCCTAACCTTATACTCTTCATGGGACGCCACGGGATCGCTGTCGCATTCCACCCTGTCGGTCTTTTTATTATGCTGCTACATTGACCGCTTCTTCAACTACACTGGTATGACGACAGTTATATTATGTATGTGTATTGTATAGATACGCTTCCATGTATGCGTGGGTTAGTGTCCGACCGAAGGTGCAATTCTGGCCGAAGCCGAAGCCGAAGCCGATTAATCGGTATTCACCAAAACCTTCGGCCGAAGCCGAAGCCGAAGCCGAAGGTGTCATTGACCTTGAGAAATACGATAGTTACTTTGATCTTAGAATATACTAGATACATATTGTGAGAGCTTTAGAGATTTAGCCCAATACCGAGCCGAGTGACCAACATATACAAGTAGGTAATAAAATATTGTCAAAAATAAAAGTTTCTAATATACATTGTTAATTAAATATTTATTTACTTAAAGTAATTTTAACAAAAATAATCAAATAATCAGTCACATTTTTTTAATTTATTAGATACTTATTAGATTTTAAGACGCGCTCTCAAACTTGTTTTGACTCGTTTAGTTAACTAACTGCGATTCTTTATTTCGTTTGGGCCGGTGCGGCGGCGCGGCGAAACTCTGCTGCTCTGCACACTCTCCGTCTCGCTCTAGCTTCGTTCAGTAAATTTCAATATTTGACAACTAGCAAACCTTCGGCTTCGGCCAAACCTTCGGCAAATTTTTGGCCGAAGCCGAAGATTTGGCCGAAGGTGCTTTTTTGGCCGAAGGTGGCCGAAGCCGAAGCCGAAGCCGAAGCTTCGGTCGGACACTAGCGTGGGTACACAATACATACATAAGATGTCGTTATCGTGTCATCTAATGAAGATGCGGACATTAGCGAACTAATATTCGTGTGAACTAATATGGTATGATTTTTGTGTGAAGATAGTTAGGAAGCTGGAGAGTAACGTAGGCTACTTTTTACCGCGGTAAAACAACTCATTCCCATGGGAAGATCCATTGTGATGCGTATTTGAATCACTACATACTAAAAGTAACAATGTATTGGTCCTCTATAAGTTCGTAAAGGATCTATGGATTCATATAAATTTATAGTTAGAAATATTAAAATATAAAGAATAATTATATAGAGAAATATTAATATGATATATAAATATTGATAATTATGACTTTATAGTTGGTAGGTTGAGAAGGGTCATAGGTTTTACAGTTGGTTCCTCTTAGTATCTTTTAAATTTTGGAACTGTTACTTATTCTTGCACCAGAAATGTGTCATGCATGTTAAACAACTCATTGTTACTTCCGTTGAACATGCGGACGAAGCCGCGGGTAATAGCTAGTAAATAAATACTTATTTAACTCCTTATTGTATGTACACCAATAATATAATGAGAAATACATGTATGACAGAAGCTGCCGCCACCAGCGCCCATTCTACCACCGCAGCCGTCGCGCGCCGAGCTCCTCAAGATCCAACGACATAACTTGGACGTGCGCGCCGAAGTGTTCCGCGCAGTACGGAGGCCGGGAAGAGGTATGTGGTTGTAATGTTCTTCATCTGTTTACTCGCTGACCCGGCAGACGTTATTCTTTTTTTTTATGCTTTAAGCAGGCAAACGAGCAGACAGGTCACCTGATGGTAAGTGATCACCGCGGCCCATGGACATTAGCAACATTAGGGGCGTCACCAATGCCGGCCTCTAAAAAAAGAAAAGACCCGCTTCTTGAAGGACCCCATGTCATAGCTTAGCGGGAACACCGATGCAGGAAGTTAGTTCCACAGTTTACATGTCCGTGGCATTCTGCAATATGTTTTATTATATGACATAAAAATATTACTAATCATAATCAAATATATGCTATATTTCACACAGAAATAATGTTGGTTGATACGGGTGAAAGAATTTTTGACATCGGTTCAATAGTTTTTGAGTATTCCATTTCAAACAAAAAATCTTAAACTTTCCTCTTTTTATGATATAAATACTTATAACTGACACACATGTTCGACTTCAGAAGAGAGGTATGTAACCAAGAACAGAGGTAATACAGCAGTTTAGTTTTGGAATCAACTTTACTATGGTTTAATAAATATTATTGAAATTTCCACCGAAAGCCTTGAGTCTTATAGAATGAGGGCTTAGCCGTAATACTTTACAGTCACTTAGAATTTGACATTGAAAATAGCAGTAACAATATCAATTTTGCTAGTGATATAAACAATAACACTTTTATTTTCTTTTACAGATTTTACGAAGCTGTTTGAAACATTGAAATTATTAAAAGGTACTGTGGAGATGAAGAAAGATATGGTACGCGAAACGATAGTGGAAGCGTTAAGGTTCAAAAGGAAATACCTCGCTCAACTCTTGGAGAACTTTTTAGCGGCCTTAGAGAAAAACGGTAACAGTGCCTCTGTCAGTATAAATAATATGTCGAACTCTATGTACGGTCATTCGAGCAGTCATAGCTAG
This sequence comes from Thymelicus acteon, assembly GCA_951805285.1. Taxonomy (NCBI): domain Eukaryota; kingdom Metazoa; phylum Arthropoda; class Insecta; order Lepidoptera; family Hesperiidae; genus Thymelicus; species Thymelicus acteon. The sequence goes on along the minus strand of OX638213.1, from coordinate 13,926,778 downwards.
TAACATATACGATTCTAGTGAATGTTGTTAATTTTATAGAATAATAAAATTATTGTTCACCATGAAGTTTCAATGTAATCTTAAAGCTCGGAACACTTAACTAATTTATGTTTAAATTACACTAGTATTATTATTTGTCTCAATCTCAATGTGAAGTAGTATATTTGACTTAAATGTGACTTAATGGAACCAACTTCTGAACACTGTCCTGCCAATTTTTCCATAACATCGTTATTCTTAACTAAAATCTTGCAGAATTTTGTCTCCGTGTGTAACCAGTAATTGTGTTGTTCAGAGTCGGTATAGTCTTAACATCCGCCTTATTAGAGGTATATTGTGTGTGTATATGTACCAAACAATCTACTAAGGTAAATAAATATAAATTAAAACTATTTCATAATAAACGTACATTTTTGAAATAAATTCTTTTATACGTGCACTTTAAAGGCATTTAATTTTGAATACCATAATTCTGATTGTCATGTACTAATTCCCGAATGTATAAATTTAAGGTTGTTGATGTAAAATGATTTGATTCCATTGTTTGGTTGGTTGGACCATTTTCTGTCATTTTATCTTGTTGGAAATGAGGGAGTTATATAGAGCAATAAATAAAGATTATAAATAATATGGAGTGTATTACCGATAAATGACAGTGTAACTGAATCAAATGTAAATAGCACTTGTAAATATTAGATTAAATTATTATTACCAATGAGAAGGATGTGTGCGATGCCTTAATGCATCGGTCTAGGGGCCATTAGTTTGATGGGACAGTTTCGGATCTGATAATAATAATTTAGCATAATTTGTGCTTATGTAATAGTGCAAGATAAATTCATGATTTTTATGGAGTACAACTGGGCACGATTGGGCACAAGATTGATGTAGGTATTTATAATTTTCTCAGATTCCATATTGAGCCCGTCAAGCTAATGTCAAAGGGTCAATTGTAAAGTGTATATATCATTTTATAAATAAATTATGATCCTTTTTGGATTTTATTTTGTGTTTCATTCGGTCTCCTATTTTTTAAATCCCTGCAGTTTGCCTCATCTCAATTGATATTTTGCACGAATTGCATAATTGTGACACATTTTGATTACATCATTTGTATCGATTTTTTTAGTTGACACCGTTTTCACGAATTTTTTTCTATATCCATATATAACAAAAATAATGTTAAAGTATGCATATGTCGTAAGATACGTATACGTAAGAATTGATAAATTTGATACCCATTATTTACTTTTTAACCTGTTAACCGAGCGGGACGTATAAATACGTCAAACGTAAACAATAGCGTGTACGGGTAGGACGTATGAATACGTCCTCGAAACGTGGTACGTGGTAGAACGTATAGTAATTTCTTAATTCGATATTTCCATATTTTTGTTAGTACCTATTGTTTTCTATTAGTTTGTAACGAAAACGATATTTCATAGTCTTCATTTAATAAGCATTAATAAAAAAAAATATATGAACGTATTGACACGTCCTAGTGAAAGAGCTCGCGCCCGCTACAAAGTACGTAATTAAAAAGGGAGTTCCCCGGTTAACAGGTTAAATTCGTACATGATCCATAAAAAATCCATTGATCCACTATGGTCCTTGATCTATGATTTACGACGTAGATATTTTAGACCTATTATTACCAAAAAAAAGCAGTACTAGCAGGTACTAGACTTTTACAAACCGGGTAAGTGCGTGTCAGGCCAAGGGTTGCGAAGTACTCGTAGTAAGTTTATCGATTATAAGTAACTCAGTAACTACATAATTATGCTAACATAGTTGTGATAGTTTTCCTTGTGAATTCATCATACAAACTATTTTTGAGAATTATTTACTTGTCCAACTCCAACCGCTTAGTCGGCAGGAGGGAGGGGGGGGGGGGGGGCACTTGACCTTGCACTTGACTAACCAAAATTAGCACTTTAAAGTTAAATATTTCGCAAACGGACCCCTAATACCAAAAATGCATGTTTTTGAAAGACTTCGATACCTCACACTAGGGTACGCGACGAATAAAAAAATCATCCTCATTTTACCTGTAGGGGAAGTACCCTGAAACAAACTTTTTTCAATTCTACGATTCTGGAGTTTTAATAAATATGTATATCCATGCCAAACTACAGCTTTCTAGCACTAAGGGTCTCGGCGCTTTGCTTGGGACAGACGGACGGACGGTCGGACATGACGAAACTATAAGGGTTCCGATTTTATTTTGGAACCCTTAAAAAGTAGCACTTTAGTCCAGACGCGCATTACGGTTTTACGGCGCTACGGCGAAATTATGCAGCTTTTGTAACACATTGTTTTGAGTTGTATTGCGCGCGCTGTGCGACGAAACGGCCAAAAACTGCAGTGCGCGCCTGGGCTTAAAGCCTTTCCTGAACAGATTCCTTTGACGACGAGCGAAAGTCTTCGCACGCCCGCAATATTTCGGAACAATCTACCTATTAAACGAGACACATCAAGCGATTAGCAGTCTGACAGTTATAGCAATCATTAAAAGGTTGTGATTGTGGCCATTGTGATAATGATTCAACGATGCTTGGGGTAAACGAAAACAAATCTTAACTACTCTTCATGTAGGGGACGTCCCTGAAAAGGTTTCTTTCAAAATTTTAATTCTGTGCTTCCTGTGATGACTGATCTAAGTCGAGTTGTACCCTTTATGTGATTTTAACATAGAGAAAATAATAAAAAAAATAGTTTTTTTTGGTCTAACTCACGTTCTTCTATCTGCTATAGTTTTGGAGATAATTTTGTACAAACTGATATAACTGCACAGGTTTTGGCAAGAAACCGTGAATATAGACCCCTTTAACCCCTATAAATAATTGCTCTACGGATAGTTTTTTGTGTTTCGTGCTATAACTGCGATTATATTAATTTTCACATTTTAATTTTCAATATATTTAAATATTGATTTATATTTAGAGTTATAGCAGTATAAACCAATACTGATTATGGTAGAATTCTATATGAATCTAGGATTTTTTTAAATTCATGAATATCAGTTTACACGAAGACAATTTATAGGTAAAACACAATTTAACTTTACTTGTATCATTTATCACGTAATAGTAGCGCATTTGAAATAAAAAAGGTACAACTCACAGGTTTTTGATGAATTAGGTACTTTAATATTATAATATTTACTACGACTAAAAGTAAATGTAGGGTGACAGTAAATGTTTTTATCTACAAAAGAAGGTACACATGTTAGACCTAGCTCACTAGTTTATGAACTAGATTTTTTTAACTTGTTTTCGTCCTCCTGTAAAGTGTCGATTTTTCAATTGTATCACTTATCACAGGAGGCACAGAATTTATGACTTTGTCAGCGTTATTAATCTAATATATAAAAATCTCGTGTCACGGTGTTTGTGGTCGCACTCCTCTGAAACAGCTCGACCGTTTTTGATGAAATTTTTTGTGTAGGTAAATTTGGTGAATATGAGAATAGGTCGTAAAGTATAACTATTTTATACCGCTAGGCGATTAGGGTATTCCTATCCAGACATTTTTTGGCAGATCAACGTTTGCTGAGTCAGCTAGTATTATGTATGCAGTATACCCATGCCAAATCACAACTTTCTTTAATACTAGAATTTTATGTTCACATTTTTAAACTTAATGTTAAGCTTCCCAAACATGTAAAATATTTCGCGTCAAATATCGTAGATAAAGGTAGATTACGGATGAAAGAAAAATCTTTTACTTACGAAGTCTTTTATTAGGTTCGTTTATGTAAGATGTGCATATTAACTCTTTCACTCTCTCGCAATACCGTTTTGGTTGAGATAAAGTGAAGCGGTGTAATCACTGGCACAGAAACTGTTTAATCCTCTCAATTCTCGGACTCGCCGGCGGGGCTTTCAATAGCTTTGTCAATATTTTGCAAATTTGTGCCAACTGGAGCATAGTTGTCGACGTTCGTCGAATTATCGACTGCTGTTGTTATTTTAGGGATCTCTGCTCAGTCTACCTTCGGGTATTAATACCGGTTTTATCCAAATAGGTGTTACCTTACCTTCATAAGTATCAACCTATTAAACAAATAGGTATTAAACCTATTAAAATAGGTACCTACCTAACCTAGGTTCTTACTTAGTAAGCGCTCATCAAAGCCTGGCTGCTCGTATTTTGAGTGACCGCTAGTGACAATATCACTTCAGAGTACCTTCGTACTTCCGCACGCTATGTCGTCGTTCGATTCCAATCTGTCAGTCATTCAGCCATGTCAGAAGCCTTCAGGTGGCACAAAAACTTCCACATTTTGGTTACTACCTAACCCTAAGATCAATCTATACTTAAAACGCGGTGGAGGGTACCTACACCCTTTTTTACGTTATAATATCATTGCCTACACCATGAGTCAAATGTCTCAGGTCCATTATTACTACCTACCACGCGGTACCTATAGATACTACCTATTTACCTAGTACCTAGGTATATCACGGAGCAAAACAAACCCATTATTTAGACTACCTACAATAACAAACAAAGCAGCAATCTAAAGCTACAATCACAGAGTACAGACGACGGAATGGGTTTGTGACTGCACTGCAACATTCATAATGTAAATTCAAAATTGGATACGAGCTCACACTTCGGACACTGCTAACAAACAGTATTGCAAGAAAATTAGTAAGGCTTATCCAGCTACGAGCAGGTGTTATGCTACGTGTGTGAATTTTAATTGAGTCTCGAAATCTTAAAGTCATTGTAGGTAAGTACATACGAACAGAGTCAATTGAAATTTCAATAGAGATAATTTCAGTCATACATAATGTCTTACATAAAGAGTCGTGTTTCATATTGCCAGATTTATCCACAGACCAAATACCTACTGTTGATTTATCAGAACAAGTGTTTAATTGTATTACTTATTATCACAGGTATTTTATCTGGCTTAATTAAGTACCTATAATATACCAATGAAAGGTGACCTAAATATAAAATTAAGGTAATATAGGTACTTCCTTAGGACGTAACAAATTATATAAATAATGATGGAGAATGAATATCGGGCAAATAACATGATATCAAAGAAAGCTATCACATCCTCGAATCAATTGCCGGGGCAATACGCATGTAATGGTCAATAAAACTGAAGGATTATGATCGCTTCCTTTGTCAATTCAGCAAATCCCGGCTGGGCCAGCCCGCGGGATCCCGTGGCTGACTAACGGATCTTTCAATTGCTTATCAATAACTTTATTGTTACTATTTCGGTACCTACTTTATCAAAGATTTAGCTTACCATTATTGAAATTATAATTATATTGAAATTTATTTAGAGGTTTACACATGAAAATGACGATAATGTAGCCTAGTTGGTAGTGACCCTGCCGGCTTACCGGATTTGATTTCCGGCCGGAGCAGATATTTAAGTGCCAGATAAAATAAATATTTGTACGAGTCGGGTCATGGGTGATATGAGTGCGCAAGCCTTTAAAATACAGACGCACTTAAAGGATAGATCTATTTCATAAATATTGATTAATTCTATCATAAATAAATAAACAAATAAATACATTTCATTCTCGTATTTAATTATCATAACAAAAATAAACAGGAATTTGCCAAAATAATCCGTCTCCTTACACGCCTGGAATCAAACTTTGAACCATTCGCTTCATCCACTTGTCATAAGGCATTTAATAAAATATATCGACGGGTGCAAAGTAAAAATAGTTTAGATATACAAAACAGCTACTTTTCAGGAGAGCGTATAATAGGAAAAAAATTTCTCATTTTGTTATTTTTAAACCAGCTTTGTTGAAATTTTCATCAGCACTTTATTATTGATTAACGAATCCATATTAAGTATGTATATAAAATTTTTACTAATCATGTTTACTTTACGATATAATTGCCTTTACTTTACTTTACGATCTAAGTTGTCTTCATATACATTGTACTCTAAAATGTGGCAAACCACTGTGTTAACTACCACATAGCCGTTTCTACATTAAAATTTAATAATATAGATTAAGGGAAAAATTATTGTTCAAAAGATTCAGTAAATTCTAGAAACAAGTCATTTACATAAAATTTAGTTCTTGACTATGACCATGTTCAGTACATAATTGGGCAGATGTCTACACTATACAAGCAAAATCAAATGAATATGATTGCGATCGGCGAAGAACGTGTCATCTGACTGATAACACATTACGACTGTCTGCACGGCACGGCGCACACCACTCGATCGCGCGTCCCGTGCGCGCACACATGGCCAGCGGAAGATATACGAGTATCATGCATATGAATCTACATCGTGCAATTTTACAAAACAGCTACTACAGCTGTTGTCTCCTTTTGCGTATTAATAATGCAAAAAAATAAGGTGATATCTGTAATTTATTTTTGCCATATTGCGGAATACCTATAATATTTTAAGTCAGTTACCGCTATAATAAGAAAACCGCAAAATTGCAAATAACTTTTTTAACTTTGCACCCGTCAAGATGTTTGTGCTATCTGTTAGGGATTTGCACAAAGATGAGTTTAGAAAAAGTCTTCCAGTTGACTTGGATAAAAAATGTTTTCCTATTTCTAAATTTGTTCAACAAGTCAACAACAGAACTATACAGTATTAGGTATGTAGAATGGATTAGCCATTTCGCAAAAGTGAATTTGAACTTTAGGTGTTTGAGTAGGTCCAGTCAAAGGTAACCTCGCACTTTTTCGGGCCAGAAGATAGGTATAAATAATGTAATATTATAATCACGTTAAAATCACAGCCAAACCATATTACTATTTTAAAAGTCAACCACTATTTTAATTGAATTGTGGCCGCAGAAGCCAATGAGACCGCAGTATTATTACTTCACAACTTATAATGTTGGTAACACTGATTGTGCAATCGTGTTGCAGGTACTTGGACACAAAAGGTACGCGTATTTATGGGTTTCAACCCATTGGTTCCTGTGAGGTTTTTAACAATTTGTGGCTGGGTTATTATGTTAAAGTTGTTACTGTATAATTATGTTATTAGTGTTATTACTTACGAATAGCTTTCTGGCAAAATTTTATTAGCGGTCCGCGGATGGCACCTTAAACAGATTACGCCCCAACTCAGAGTCACTAACGGTTACTTAAATCGCTCTTTAGTACAGAATTTGTATGGTGATTATTTACTAAGGAGCGAATAAAGTAACCGTTAGTGACTCCGAGTTGGAGTGTTAGGCGCATTTTAATTTGATCATTAGGGCTCGCATGTGGGGTATGGATATTATTTGTTCCACACGCTATAAGGGCTGTATGCGAGTAAGTAACCGTTTTCATTAGTCGATGAGGCCCGTCGTATGTGAGGTGCATAAGACTAATAATATATCGATAGATTGAATTGGTCGTCACGCCGCATGCGAGTGTCGGCTGAGTAAATGAACATTGAAAACGCGCCATCAGACTAGCAACTGTTTGCGGCTACGCTCGAATAGGTTTGTAAATTGCGTCACGGAAATGTGGAATCCCAAATATCCTGAAAATAATTTTATTATTAACTCTATTACCCACTTATATCTTAAAAGCCTTCTTTGAGGTAAAAACCTAAATCTTCTTTATTTTTATATCCTTGGGTGTAGGAGATCCGATGTGTATTAATAAAATCATAGTTCACTGGCTCGACAATGCCCACGTATTTTATTATGGCACCTCACTCACGTACGTCTGCCCCAAGATCCCAGTGTAGACTATCCGTCTTGTACCGAGTTAGGTCTGTTATCGAGTAATCGAATAATACAATAATCGAATAGATGATCGAATGGACGAGTCCATTCGATCATCTATTATTCATATCATTATCATAGAATCCTAAGAATGTTTCTAGTCTATTAACACTCCAAATCTGAACTCTATAAATTGTAGTCACGAAAATAAGACAATTTAAAAAAGAAATAAAATGTGTGCAATTCACACGTGGTACAAGTGAAACCTTCAAAAATAAGGGAATTAATTTTATAACGTGTATCAGTTTTAATTATCATTCAAAAACTATTTTCTACTAAATAAAAATAAAACAGTGGTAACTAACGCCATCTTTTAACATAATATGAAGAGTAAAATGAGCACCTAGCGCCATCTACCCAGCGATAAAACGAATCTTCTATCTTGTTCCTTGCGCCACCTATGAATAAAACTTAGCACTTTTTAAAGTAACACGAACATAAAAAATACTGTATAATGCTTCTTATCTCATTTTCTCCCACGTTAAATCTTATGAATTTATGTGTCTGTCTCTTTTTACCGTTCCTTACGTATTACGACGTAAATCTGTGTACAATTAAGCTAATTATAACACTTTCGATACCTTGTTTGGACATTAACTCGCGTCGATGCATCGAGGTAGAGTCCGCTCTACGACTCTACGTTTCCTCGATTACGATTGAGTTGCTAAAATAAAACAAAACTCAAGATCTTCACGGTTGAAGAACGTTTGAAGTTTTATTGGTAACCCGAATTCGCTAAAATTCAGGAAGACCCATTATATAATTCTCCCGTTTATATTAACAAAATAAATAGCATAAAACAGAAGGTATATCCGACGAAATTACATTATATTCATTTTTAACTTTCTTGGTTTTAAACCATTAATGGCCAGGTACGGGTCTCTCCTCTTGAGGAGAAATTGCTAAAGATTTTGCAGAAACTGTGATAAAAGACACCTGCTTTTATAGCGTTTTTTAAATAACGTATGTAAATAGTGAGAACCGCAAACGCAATGAACAGTCGTGAAAAAGTTCATTAACGTACCTTCTAACTACACGACGATTCTGTTTCCCTCTGTTTCCGTTTTAATGTGTACTGTCTTTTATTTCTGTGGCGCAGGATATTTAGTTTTCACTTTGCGGAGCTGGTAATAATCCACTGTTGTTTACGATAGTATGGAGGGAAGTTTGTGTAGTTCTGTAAAATATACTAGAAATTTGTAGCTGCTAGACACTCGTAAGTATAAAGCTTTGATGGTAGGTACAGTCGGCCGTAGAAGTAGCTTAACATTTTAGTACTTTGTAATAGTAACTGTTTCGACGGTTTCCTAGCAACATCTATGACAAATTCAAGAAATATAATGTGACAAGGTACTAAAATGTGAAGCTACTTCTGCGGCCGACTGTACATGGCGTTTACTAAAGTATGTTTGAATAATCTTTTTGGGTGAATATCAGAAACGTGATTTTTTTTCAATTTTGGTGGTGAAATTTTTTCTTCAGTTTTCGTGAAAAATGAGAACCTGTAGCTCGAGCACGAATATTTGCGAGAAAGTATTCGTATGGTTAACGTAAGCAATTTGTATGGCATTTTTTCAAAAGCGCCCCTATCGTACGTAAATGGTACTAAATTGCCATACAAATTTGACAAATTGCTTACGTTAACCATACGAATACTTTCTCGCAAATATTCGTGCTCGAGCTACTGGTATAAGAAAAGACAGTCGAATTGTTACACTTTCTTTTCTTATACCAAGTCCTCATTTTTCACGAAAACTAAAGAAAAAATTTCACCACCAAAAATTAAAAAAAAATGCACGTTTCTGATATTCACCCTTTTAACTTACTTGTAGTTATTAATTGTGTTATTGTACCTAGTAGTAAAAGTAAACGCTATATTTGTCTTCTTACGTTATTAAGTTCTCAGTAAGTAGTTAAATTTTATTATAGTTAAACAAGTAAGAGAGCACATGCTACGTGTTTTACAGCTTGGTTTATCCCTGAAACGTGCGTTATACTATACCAAACAAGTAATTCATTTCCCATAACCGCTTGTTCCCACATACATCCGTCATTGGTGATAATAATAAATAAAGCTTACACACCCATACCCCCGCAGTAGGTTTTCATCTGTGACGCGGGCATGGACCACACATATAACACTTCACAATAACACCCATGACCCGAGTACAAATTTTTATCTGTTACATAAATATCTGCCCCGGATGGGAATCGAATCCGGGACCCCTCGCTTCGCAGGCAGGGTCGCTACCAACTAGGCTACAGGGTCGTCAGATAAGGTTTGATTTTATGATTGAAACACGTTATAACGGTAAAATTTTAATGTGTTATGTTCACGACATTATTGAGGTACATTTTGTTCATGTTGCATTTACAAATTTACGAGCCGAATTGGCCGAATACTATAACAATGCTGTGATGACGATTTGATTTTCACCAGAAAATTAAGTTTTGAGAAATAAATTATTAGTCTGCGAATATATGTATATATAGCGAATATTAATTTAGACTTCACACTGAAAGAGACAAGATGTCTCGTAGTGTCAGTTTCTGAAACGGATTCATCCATACTTTCGTGACGTAGGCTTAGAAATTAACCGCATTACATGTGAATAGCGTCATGATGTTAAGGATGCGCAATGATGAAGCAAATCTTTGCTTTGCAATGCAAAGATAATAACGGATGTGAAATATCAAGTCGAAGACGAATTAACAAGCCGTCAGTGTACAAAAACTAAATAGGTAGATACATACTAAATAACAAGAGGTTGAATCGAATTAATTAACCTCACGTAATACAACACGTTGTAGGGAGTATTCTAAATTCGTTGAAGACATTCTTGTTCAGTATAAATGCGAGAGCATCGTACCTATAATTATGTATCCCGCCCGACACATTTCAATTAAGCCGACTGGCTCAGAATTAGTTCGCGTCTGTCTTACGAAACAACGTTTGGGAAAGGATTATAAATTTTACTAAAACTCGAGTAACACTAAACTTGTAGTCAATTTCTGTTTGTATGCGTGGTTTGTTTCGATAGGTAATTTGGTATGGTAGTGAACTTAGCAGATCATTTCCCAGCAGATCAAAAAAAAATGTGAGTTCTATTCGCATGCACAAGAGTTCTAGAGTTCCTGATGCTTTTGGAGAATAGTTCTGGCGATTTAACCCAAAAAAATAAAACGATGAAATGCTCTGCTAACTTCCTGACGTAGCAGATCATTTTTTAGTAGATCAAAAATAAAAAAGAGTTCTAGTCACATGCAGTGAGTTCTAAAAATTGTAGTAATTTTGGGTTATAGTTCTATCGATGAAATAAAAAAAATCAAAACACGTAAAAAAAATAAAAATTTCGAATTTCAAAAATTATGCAAAAATTGTTATTTTATTTCTAGAAGCTAAAACTATTAAGATTCTCATTCATTTTAGAAAAACTATAATGGAAAACATAAAACATTTCCAGAACTCACGCCAAAGTGCCAGTAGAGCAAGAAAATAGTTAAAATTTTGAAATTTCGTAAGTTGTGAAAAAAAAAAGTTCTAGTCTATCTAGAAGCCAGAACTATCAAGTTTCTCGTTCAACAGTATTAATACAACAATCGAGAATACAAAACATTCCCGGAACTCACGTCAAAATGTCAGCAGAGCATAGGTGAAAAGTTAAAATATCGAAATATTTTAAACTATGAAAAAAATAGTTGTAGTCTTTCTAGAAGCCAGAACTATCAAGTTTCTAGTTCAAAAGTGTAAGTACAACAATCGATAATACAAAACATTCCCGGAACTCACGTCAAAATGTCAGCAGAGCATAGGTGAAAAGTTAAAATATCGAAATTTTGTAAACTGTGAAAAAAATAGTTGTAGTCTTTCTAGAAGCCAGAACTCTCAAGTTTCTAGTTTAAAAAAGTAAGTACAACAATCGATAATACAAAACATTCCCGGAACTCACGTAAAAATGTCAGCAGAGCATAGGTGAAAAGTTGATATATCGAAATTTCGTAAATTGTGAAAAAAATAGTTGTAGTCTTTCTAGAAGCCAGAACTATCAAGTTTCTAGTTAAAAAGTGTAAGAACAACAATCGATAATACAAAACATTCCCGGAACTCACGTCAAAATGTCAGCAGAGCATAGGTGAAAAGTTAAAATATCGAAATTTTGTAAACTGTGAAAAAAATAGTTGTAGTCTTTCTAGAAGCCAGAACTATCAAGTTTCTAGTTCAAAAGTGTAAGTACAACAATCGAGAATACAAAACATTCCCGGAACTCACGTAAAAATGTCAGCAGAGCATAGGTGAAAAGTTCATATATCGAAATTTCGTAAATTGTGAAAAAAATAGTTGTAGGCTTTCTAGAAGCCAGAACTCTCAAGTTTCTAGTTTAAAACTGTAAGTACAACAATCGAGAATACAAAACATTCCCGGAACTCACGTCAAAATGTCAGCAGAGCATAGATGAAAAGTTAAAATATCAAAATTGTGTAAATTGTGAAAAAAATAGTTGTAGTCTTTCTAGAAGCCAGAACTATCAAGTTTCTAGTTCAAAAGTGTAAGTACAACAATCGATAATACAAAACATTCCCGGAACTCACGTTATAATGTCAGCAGAGCATAGGTGAAAAGTTAAAATATCGAAATTTTGTAAACTGTGACAAAAAATAGTTGCAGTCTTTCTAGAAGCCAGAACTCTCAAGTTTCTAGTTTAAAAATGTAAGTACAACAATCGAGAATACAAAACATTCCCGGAACTCACGTCAAAATGTCAGCAGAGCATAGGTGAAAAGTTAAAATATCGAAATTTCGTAAACTGTGAAAAAAAATAGTTGCAGTCTTTCTAGAAGCCAGAACTCTCAAGTTTCTAGTTTAAAAGTGTAAGTACAACAATCGATAATACAAAACATTCCCGGAACTTACGTCAAAATGTCAGCAGAGCATAGGTGAAAAGTTAAAATATCGAAATTTTGCAAACTGTGAAAAAAATAGTTGTAGTCTTTCTGGAAGCCAGAACTATCAAGTTTCTAGTTCAAAAGTGTAAGTACAACAATCGAGAATACAAAACATTCCCGGAACTCACGTCAAAATGTCAGCAGAGCATAGGTGAAAAGTTAAAATATCGAAATTTTGTAAACTGTGAAAAAAAATAGTTGCAGTCTTTCTAGAAGCCAGAACTCTCAAGTTTCTAGTTCAAAAATGTAAGTACAACAATCGATAATACAAAACATTCCCGGAACTCACGTCAAAATGTCAGCAGAGCATAGGTGAAAAGTTAAAATATCGAAATTTTGTAAACTGTGAAAAAAAATAGTTGCAGTCTTTCTAGAAGCCAGAACTCTCAAGTTTCTAGTTTAAAAGTGTAAGTACAACAATCGATAATACAAAACTTTCCCGGAACTCACGTCAAAATGTCAGCAGAGCATAGGTGAAAAGTTAAAATATCGAAATTTGCAAACTGTGAAAAAAATAGTTGTAGTCTTTCTAGAAGCCAGAACTATCAAGTTTCTAGTGAGTTCCGGGAATGTTTTGTATTATCGATTGTTGTACTTACACTTTTGAACTAGAAACTTGATAGTTTTGGCTTCTAGAAAGACTACAACTATTTTTTTCATAGTTTACAAAATTCAGATATTTTAACTTTTCACCTATGCTCTGCTGACATTTTGACGTGAGTTCCGGGAATGTTTTGTATTATCGATTGTTGTACTTACACTTTTAAACTAGAAACTTGAGAGTTCTGGCTTCTAGAAAGACTACAACTATTTTTTTACAACTTACGAAATTTCGATATATCAACTTTTCATCTATGCTCTGCTGACATTTTGACGTCAGTTCCGGGAATGTTTTGTATTATCGATTGTTGTACTTACACTTTTGAACTAGAAACTTGATAGTTCTGGCTTCTAGAAAGACTACAACTATTTTTTTCAGAGTTAACAACATATCGATATTTTAACTTTTCACCTATGCTCTGCTGACATTTTGACATAAGTTCCGGGAATATTTTGTATTATCGATTGTTGTACTTACACTTTTGAACTAGAAACTTGATAGTTCTGGCTTCTAGAAAGACTACAACTATTTTTTTCAGAGTTAACAACATTTCGATATTTTAACTTTCACCTATGCTCTGCTGACATTTTGACGTGAGTTCCGGGAATGTTTTGTATTATCGATTGTTGTACTTTCACTTTTGAACTAGAAACTTGATAGTTCTGGCTTCTAGAAAGACTACAACTATTTTTTTCATAGTTTACAAAATTTAGATATTTTAACTTTTCACCTATGCTCTGCTGACATTTTGACGTGAGTTCCGGGAATGTTTTGTATTATCGATTGTTGTACTTACACTTTTAAACTAGAAACTTGAGAGTTCTGGCTTCTAGAAAGACTACAACTATTTTTTTACAACTTACGAAATTTCGATATATCAACTTTTCATCTATGCTCTGCTGACATTTTGACGTCAGTTCCGGGAATGTTTTGTATTATCGATTGTTGTACTTACACTTTTGAACTATAAACTTGATAGTTCTGGCTTCTAGAAAGACTACAACTATTTTTTTCAGAGTTAACAACATTTCGATATTTTAACTTTTCACCTATGCTCTGCTGACATTTTGACATAAGTTCCGGGAATGTTTTGTATTATCGATTGTTGTACTTACACTTTTGAACTAGAAACTTGATAGTTCTGGCTTCTAGAAAGACTACAACTATTTTTTTCAGAGTTAACAACATTTCGATATTTTAACTTTCACCTATGCTCTGCTGACATTTTGACGTGAGTTCCGGGAATGTTTTGTATTATCGATTGTTGTACTTACACTTTTGAACTAGAAACTTGATAGTTCTGGCTTCTAGAAAGACTACAACTATTTTTTTCATAGTTTACAAAATTTAGATATTTTAACTTTTCACCTATGCTCTGCTGACATTTTGACGTGAGTTCCGGGAATGTTTAGTATTATCGATTGTTGTACTTACACTTTTAAACTAGAAACTTGAAAGTTCTGGCTTCTAGAAAGACTACAACTATTTTTTTACAACTTACGAAATTTTGATATATCAACTTTTCATCTATGCTCTGCTGACATTTTGACGTGAGTTCCAGAAATGTTTTTATTTCCGATTGTTTTACTGATACTATTGAACGAAAAACTTGATAGTTCTGGATTCTGAAAAGTTTACAACTGTTTTTTTTTCACAGTTTACAAAATTTCGATATTTTAACTTTTCACCTATGCTCTGCTGACATTTGACGTGAGTTCTTGGAATGTTTTGTATTATCGATTGTTGTACTTACACTTTTGAACTAGAAACTTGATAGTTCTGGCTTCTAGAAAGACTACAACTATTTTTTTCAGAGTTAACAACATTTCGATATTTTAACTTTTCACCTATGCTCTGCTGACATTTTGACATAAGTTCCGGGAATATTTTGTATTATCGATTGTTGTACTTACACTTTTGAACTAGAAACTTGATAGTTCTGGCTTCTAGAAAGACTACAACTATTTTTTTCAGAGTTAACAACATTTCGATATTTTAACTTTCACCTATGCTCTGCTGACATTTTGACGTGAGTTCCGGGAATGTTTTGTATTATCGATTGTTGTACTTTCACTTTATAACTAGAAACTTGATAGTTCTGGCTTCTAGAAAGACTATAACTATTTTTTTCATAGTTTACAAAATTTAGATATTTTAACTTTTCACCTATGCTCTGCTGACATTTTGACGTGAGTTCCGGGAATGTTTTGTATTATCGATTGTTGTACTTACACTTTTAAACTAGAAACTTGAGAGTTCTGGCTTCTAGAAAGACTACAACTATTTTTTTACAACTCACGAAATTTCGATATATCAACTTTTCATCTATGCTCTGCTGACATTTTGACGTCAGTTCCGGGAATGTTTTGTATTATCGATTGTTGTACTTACACTTTTGAACTATAAACTTGATAGTTCTGGCTTCTAGAAAGACTACAACTATTTTTTTCAGAGTTAACAACATTTCGATATTTTAACTTTTCACCTATGCTCTGCTGACATTTTGACATAAGTTCCGGGAATGTTTTGTATTATCGATTGTTGTACTTACACTTTTGAACTAGAAACTTGATAGTTCTGGCTTCTAGAAAGACTACAACTATTTTTTTCAGAGTTAACAACATTTCGATATTTTAACTTTCACCTATGCTCTGCTGACATTTTGACGTGAGTTCCGGGATTGTTTTGTATTATCGATTGTTGTACTTACACTTTTGAACTAGAAACTTGATAGTTCTGGCTTCTAGAAAGACTACAACTATTTTTTTCATAGTTTACAAAATTTAGATATTTTAACTTTTCACCTATGCTCTGCTGACATTTTGACGTGAGTCCCGGGAATGTTTTGTATTATCGATTGTTGTACTTACACTTTTAAACTAGAAACTTGAAAGTTCTGGCTTCTAGAAAGACTACAACTATTTTTTTACAACTTACGAAATTTTGATATATCAACTTTTCATCTATGCTCTGCTGACATTTTGACGTGAGTTCCAGTAATGTTTTTATTTCCGATTGTTTTACTGATACTATTGAACGAAAAACTTGATAGTTCTGGATTCTGAAAAGTTTACAACTGTTTTTTTTTTTCACAGTTTACAAAATTTCGATATTTTAACTTTTCACCTATGCTCTGCTGACATTTGACGTGAGTTCTTGGAATGTTTTGTATTATCGATTGTTGTACTTACACTTTTGAACTAGAAACTTGATAGTTCTGGCTTCTAGAAAGACTACAACTATTTTTTTCACAGTTTACAAAATTTCGATATTTTAACTTTTCACCTATGCTCTGCTGACATTTTGACGTGAGTTCCGGGAATGTTTTGTATTATCGATTGTTGTACTTACACTTTTGAACTAGAAACTTGATAGTTCTGGCTTCTAGAAAGACTACAACTATTTTTTTCATAGTTTACAAAATTTCGATATTTTAACTTTTCACCTATGCTCTGCTGACATTTTGACGTGAGTTCCGGGAATGTTTTGTATACTTGATTATTGTAACTATACTGTTGAACGAGAAACTTGATAGTTCTGGCTTCTGGAAAGACTGCATTTATTTTTTTTCAGATTTTACAAAATTTCGATATTTTAACTATTCACCTATGCTCTGCTGACATTTTGACGTCAGTTCCGGGAATGTTTTGTATTATCGATTGTTGTACTTACACTTTTGAACTAGAAACTTGATAGTTCTGGCTTCTAGAAAGACTACAACTATTTTTTTCAGAGTTAACAACATTTCGATATTTTAACTTTTCACCTATGCTCTGCTGACATTTTGACATAAGTTCCGGGAATGTTTTGTATTCTCCATTGTTGTACTAACACTTTTGAACTTGAAACTTGATAGTTCTGGCTTCTAGAAAGACTACAACTATTTTTTTTCACAGTTTACAAAATTGCGATATTTTAACTTTTCACCTATGCTCTGCTGACATTTTGACGTGAGTTCCGGGAATGTTTTGTATTCTCGATTGTTGTACTTACACTTTTAAACTAGAAACTTGAGAGTTCTGGCTTCTAGAAAGACAACAACTATTTTTTTTCACAGTTTACAAAATTTCGATATTTTAACTTTTCACCTATGCTCTGCTGACATTTTGACGTGAGTTCCGGGAATGTTTTGTATTCTCGATTGTTGAACTTACACTTTTAAACTAGAAACTTGAGAGTTCTGGCTTCTAGAAAGACTACAACTATTTTTTTTTCACAGTTTACAAAATTTCGATATTTTAACTTTACACCTATGCTCTGCTGACATTTTGACGTGAGTTCCGGGAATTTTTTGTATTCTTGATTGTTGTACTAAACATTTTGAACTTGAAACTTGATAGTCCTGGCTTCTAGAAAGACTACAACTATTTTTTTCACAATTTACGAAATTTCGATATATCAACTTTTCACCTATGCTCTGCTGACATTTTTACGTGAGTTCCGGGAATGTTTTGTATTATCGATTGTTGTACTTACACTTTTAAACTAGAAACTTGAGAGTTCTGGCTTCTAGAAAGACTACAACTATTTTTTTCACAATTTACGATATTTCGATATATCAACTTTTCACCTATGCTCTGCTGACATTTTTACTTGAGTTCCGGGAATGTTTTGTATTCTCGATTGTTGAACTTACACTTTTGAACTTGAAACTTGATAGTTCTGGCTTCTAGAAAGACTGCAACTATTTTTTTCACTGTTTACAAAATTTCGATATTTTAACTTTCACCTATGCTCTGCTGACATTTTGACGTGAGTTCCGGGAATGTTTTGTATTATCGATTGTTGTACTTACACTTTTAAACTAGAAACTTGATAGTTTTGGCTTCTAGAAAGACTACAACTATTTTTTTCATAGTTTACAAAATTTAGATATTTTAACTTTTCACCTATGCTCTGCTGACATTTTGACGTGAGTTCCGGGAATGTTTTGTATTATCGATTGTTGTACTTACACTTTTGAACTAGAAACTTGATAGTTCTGGCTTCTAGAAAGACTACAACTATTTTTTTCAGAGTTAACAACATTTCGATATTTTAACTTTTCACCTATGCTCTGCTGACATTTTGACATAAGTTCCGGGAATGTTTTGTATTATCGATTGTTGTACTTACACTTTTGAACTAGAAACTTGATAGTTATGGCTTCTAGATAGACTACAACTATTTTTTTCAGAGTTAACAACATTTCGATATTTTAACTTTTCACCTATGCTCTGCTGACATTTTGACATAAGTTCCGGGAATGTTTTGTATTCTCCATTGTTGTACTAACACTTTTGAACTTGAAACTTGATAGTTCTGGCTTCTACAAAGACTACAACTATTTTTTTTCACAGTTTACAAAATTTCGATATTTTAACTTTTCACCTATGCTCTGCTGACATTTTGACGTGAGTTCCGGGAATGTTTTGTATTCTCGATTGTTGTACTTACACTTTTAAACTAGAAACTTGAGAGTTCTGGCTTCTAGAAAGACAACAACTATTTTTTTTCACAGTTTACAAAATTTCGATATTTTTACTTTTCACCTATGCTCTGCTGACATTTTGACGTGAGTTCCGGGAATGTTTTGTATTCTCGATTGTTGTACTTACACTTTTAAACTAGAAACTTGAGAGTTCTGGCTTCTAGAAAGACTACAACTATTTTTTTTTCACAGTTTACAAAATTTCGATATTTTAACTTTACACCTATGCTCTGCTGACATTTTGACGTGAGTTCCGGGAATTTTTTGTATTCTTGATTGTTGTACTAAACATTTTGAACTTGAAACTTGATAGTCCTGGCTTCTAGAAAGACTACAACTATTTTTTTCACAATTTACGAAATTTCGATATATCAACTTTTCACCAATGCTCTGCTGACATTTTTACGTGAGTTCCGGGAATGTTTTGTATTATCGATTGTTGTACTTACACTTTTGAACTAGAAACTTGATAGTTCTGGCTTCTAGAAAGACCACAACTATTTTTTTTCATAATTTACACAATTTCGATATTTTAACTTTTCACCTATGCTCTGCTGACATTTTGACGTGAGTTCCGGGAATGTTTTGTATTATCGATCGTTGTGCTTACACTTTTGAACTAGAAACTTGATAGTTTTGGCTTCTAGAAAGACTACAACTATTTTTTTTCACAATTTACACAATTTCGATATTTTAACTTTTCACCTATGCTCTGCTGACATTTTGACGTGAGTTCCGGGAATGTTTTGTATTTTCTATTGTTGTACTTACACTTTTAAACTAGAAACTTGAGAGTTCTGGCTTCTAGAAAGACTACAACTATTTTTTTCACAATTTACGAAATTTCGATATATCAACTTTTCACCTATGCTCTGCGGACATTTTGACGTGAGTTCCGGGAAGATTTTGTATTCTCGATTGTTGTACTTACACTTTTAAACTAGAATCTTGAGAGTTCTGGCTTCTAGAAAGACTACAACTATTTTTTTCACAATTTACGATATTTCGATATATCAACTTTTCACCTATGCTCTGCTGACATTTTTACTTGAGTTCCGGGAATGTTTTGTATTCTCCATTGTTGAACTTACACTTTTGAACTTGAAACTTGATAGTTCTGGCTTCTAGAAAGACTGCAACTATTTTTTTCACTGTTTACAAAATTTCGATATTTTAACTTTTCACCTATGCTCTGCTGACATTTTGACATAAGTTCCGGGAATGTTTTGTATTATCGATTGTTGTACTTACACTTTTGAACTAGAAACTTGATAGTTATGGCTTCTAGAAAGACTACAACTATTTTTTTCAGAGTTAACAACATTTCGATATTTTAACTTTTCACCTATGCTCTGCTGACATTTTGACATAAGTTCCGGGAATGTTTTGTATTCTCCATTGTTGTACTAACACTTTTGAACTTGAAACTTGATAGTTCTGGCTTCTACAAAGACTACAACTATTTTTTTTCACAGTTTACAAAATTTCGATATTTTAACTTTTCACCTATGCTCTGCTGACATTTTGACGTGAGTTCCGGGAATGTTTTGTATTCTCGATTGTTGTACTTACACTTTTAAACTAGAAACTTGAGAGTTCTGGCTTCTAGAAAGACTACAACTATTTTTTTTCACAGTTTACAAAATTTCGATATTTTAACTTTACACCTATGCTCTGCTGATATTTTGACGTGAGTTCCGGGAATTTTTTGTATTCTCGATTGTTGTACTAACACTTTTGAACTTGAAACTTGATAGTTCTGGCTGCTAGAAAGACTACAACTATTTTTTTCACAATTTACGAAATTTCGATATATCAACTTTTCACCTATGCTCTGCTGACATTTTTACGTGAGTTCCGGGAATGTTTTGTATTATCGATTGTTGTACTTACACTTTTGAACTAGAAACTTGATAGTTTTGGCTTCTAGAAAGACCACAACTATTTTTTTTCACAATTTACACAATTTCGATATTTTAACTTTTCACCTATGCTCTGCTGACATTTTGACGTGAGTTCCGGGAATGTTTTGTATTATCGATTGTTGTACTTACACTTTTGAACTAGAAACTTGATAGTTCTGGCTTCTAGAAAGACTACAACTATTTTTTTCATAGTTTACAAAATTTCGATATTTTAACTTTTCACCTATGCTCTGCTGACATTTTGACGTGAGTTCCGGGAATGTTTTGTATTATCGATTGTTGTACTTACACTTTTAAACTAGAAACTTGAGAGTTCTGGCTTCTAGAAAGACTACAACTATTTTTTTTACAACTTACGAAATATCGATATATCAACTTTTCATCTATGCTATGCTGACATTTTGACGTGAGTTCCAGTAATGTTTTTATTTCCGATTGTTGTACTTATACTATTGAACGAAAAACTTGATAGTTCTGGATTCTGAAAAGTTTACAACTGTTTTTTTTTCACAGTTTACAAAATTTCGATATTTTAACTTTTCACCTATGCTCTGCTGACGTTTTTACGTGAGTTCCGGGAATGTTTTGTATTTCCGATTGTTGTATTAATACTGTTGAACGAGAAACTTGATAGTTCTGGCTTCTATATAGACTAGAACTTTTTTTTCACAACTTACGAAATTTCAAAATTTTAACTATTTTCTTGCTCTGCTGGCACTTTGGCGTGAGTTCTGGAAATGTTTTATGTTTTCCATTATAGTTCTTCTAAAATTGAATGAGAATCTTAATAGTTCTAGCTTCTTGAAATAAAATAACAATTTTTGCATAATTTTTGAAATTCGAATTTTTTTTTTGTTTTACGTGTTTTGATTTTTTTTATTTCATCGATAGAACTATAACCCAAAATTACTACAATTTTTAGAACTCACTGCATGTGACTAGAACTCTTTTTTATTTTTGATCTACTAAAAAATGATCTGCTACGTCAGGAAGTTAGCAGAGCATTTCATCGATTTATTTTTTTGGGTTAAATCGCCAGAACTATTCTCCAAAAGCATCAGGAACTCTAGAACTCTTGTGCATGCGAATAGAACTCACATTTTTTTTTGATCTGCTGGGAAATGATCTGCTAAGTTCACTACCATTAATTTGGTTCGGAATATTAACCTGATCACGTGACACTGGATGAACAATTTCGACTAATCATAGGCCTGTTTGACATTGAACTTATATTTCTACAAGGATGTTATGGAAAATCTTTTGTCATTTAGTCCCAACATTTCATGTACTAACAATCTGAATTTTACCAAGAAAAAAATAACCGACTTCAAAATAACTCAAAAACTACTCGTCAGATCTAGCTCAAATTTAAGTTGGACTACATGAGATGCACCAGCTTTCGATTAAAAAAAGAATTATCAAAATCGGTTCACCCAGTCGAAAGTTCTGAGGTAACAAACATACAAAAAAAATGCAATCGGATTGAATACCTCCGCCTTTTTTGAAGTCGGTTAAAAATAAAACAAACATGACATGTTGACAAGCGGGAGGAGAGGTGAGGAAAGCACCTGTGGACCCCAGGCGATGTAACATTAAAATTGACACCACTGTTAAGTTTTTATTACAACTTGTCAGTAAAATTTACGTAGGTTATCCTTTTGTTATAGGGTTAAGACTCGTAGCCGAGTTCTTGGTTCGGATATCAACCAATAGATTATCTTTTCTTATAAAATTTTGAAAAATTCGATACCCGACGGCAACGATTTCATCATTTACGGCAGATGTGGAGTTCTAATCTGTGCTTTGACATTATTTTTGGAACTTTGAAACTTAACTCTCTGAAGTCTACAGAGACCACTTACGAAAATGTATTTTACACTATAGTTACTCTATTTTGTGAAAAAGACTATTGCAACTCTGATCGCGATAATATCAAAAATTATTGCACGTTTACGCCTAAAAAATCTAGTAACGCTTTTGGTGTTTATATGTAAACTGCTTAAGAGGGCGGTACGGACAGGACCACGGAATGGACAGTTACTGTCTCTAGGGGCCTTTACAGCTTCAATCGTACAGAAGGTCTGCACCAGTGCGATGGTCTGCACCTTGTAGGCTGTTGCACCTTGATTTTGAGGCAATTTCTACTATGTGCCAATGCAATGCAATAAGTTCTACGTGATTTTGTTCCGAACCGCACTGACTACCTCCTGACCGCCTCTGGATTCTTTGCGTTGTCCTCAAAACTATTTCAAACAATACAAAAAAAGCCCTGGCCTGTCTCCATTCCCGCGCCAGTGTGTGAACAACATAACGTTCTGAACATAGCGATAATATTTTCCAGAGGATCAACGGGTTACTTGGGTTCCTAGTAATCCTAGTGTTACATAAAGCTTGCATTCAGCTATAATTCAGCTTACATGTACTTACTGTTCTCTAACTACTACCTTCCGTAGCTTTAAAGTGCTAATTTTGGTTAGAGTCAAGTGTCTCCCCCCTGCCGGCTAAATGGTTGGAGTTGAACAAGTGAAAAAATCTCAAAAATAGGTTATAATGATGAATTTACAAGGAAATCTATCACATTTATGATAGCATAAGTAGTTAATGAGTAATAGTCGATAAACTTTCGATAAACTTACTACTTCGGAACCCTATATTGCGCGTGGCCTGACACGCACTTGCCCGGTTTTTATGTGCTCGTATGTCCATCACATTGTACATGCCACTTAAATACAAAGAAGCTTAGTGCGACGGTGTGAGTTTGAGAGCGTTTGTGTTCGTGTTTTTCGACTTAGGGTAGGTACCTATGACTTTACAAATAGCACAGAGTCCAATGTTTTTAAACTCATATAAATTAAAATATTTCACAATTTATGGAACACAAAATCTGTGAGTGATTTTTAACATCGCGTTTCTTATATAGTTAAAATATTATTCGGTTCTAGTTTTTGATGGTTTCCAATTTTAAACCACTGATAACATTTTCATGCAATCTACACATGACGTAAATGAATTTTCAGGTCGGCCTATTCAGCATTTTTGTTGAATTTGTTTTATTTTTGAGGCTTCCTAAATTTGAAACCCTTGCCTGAGAGATTAAAATATTTTTAAAAATACTAGCAAAGTCCAAACGTGTGTACACGTGAAAGATTGATTGGTTAATAACTTTTAGCTTTAGGTGTTGGTACTCGTATAATTCTTGCAATTTTTGGGTATATTCATAGTTGTATTAATTATATTAATTCATAGGAATTTATTTCTTCTTGTTTTTATTATATGAAATTTTTCAAAGTTCTTTTTAATAATTTAATACTTATATTATTCCGCAAAGGATTGTGTCGCGACTCGCGAGTCGCATAGACAACACAAATAAGACATCAGTAACACCCACGACCAAGGTTCCAAATACACCTTTTGCAGCGTCAGCGCAATAATCAGTTATTTTAACAGTTACATAAATCATCATACCTTACATTATAATAATAAATAAATAAATGTTTACACAATCATACCCCCGCAGTACCTGTGTCGTGGGAGCCACGGACGACACATAATTATAACAAACACGTCACAATAACACCCATAACCAGAGTGGTGAGAATGCGGAGCAGACTTTGAAGAACTGCTGCTGGTTCATGCGGGTTCATGCACCTGGTTGCAGGACTCGACTTCGACTGGTAATTAGCTGCGCCGACGGCTAGGCGGCTGCTCCTGGTCTCAAATCTTCTTTCGTCTTGACTTCTTATTAATAATGATGCCGTATATGGTTGGTCGAGGTACACTTTGCACTTCACAGTAATTATATGAATTATTATAAGAGTTATTTAGCGGAAGCGGTGATGCATCGATATTTGCTTTAATTCGAATGCTTGGGCGGTGCGGTTTTTATAAAATATGCGGATTAATTCATTATTTGTCAATGAGCGCGTATTGCATTCGAGGACGGCGGGAAGACTTTTTTTCTAATTGTTCTTCTTATTCCAAACTTAGCGGTGTGCGAGTGAATCCGCTGTATAAAAGTGCGCTTGCCAGAAAGAGAGGGAGAATGGGAGTTTAAATAGCGAAGGAATGGTTTGCCGCGCTTTTATAGAAAATATAGAATAAATCGCGAGGTGCGATTACGTCTTATAATAATTTTGGCGGGAAGGCGGGAACAGGCAAATGCATTTACAGAGTAATGCCACTACTGGCGCGAACACAGAGTATAAATATTTATCTGTCACATAAATATCTACCCCGGCCGGGAATCGAAACTGGGACCCCTCGCTTCGGCAGGCTACCAACTAAGCTACAGGGTCGTCGTATAATCATTTCATTGACTGTGATTATCATCTGTGAGATTCGAGAATAGCCAGTAACCATCTGTTTGTGTCCATTAAACGACATCTTGATTTATGCCACATGACATGGCGTGTTTTGGTAATCGAATTTCCAATTAATCCGACCGTGTTCATAATGTGAGTGCGTTTGCTTTCTCTTCATTGTTTGTAAAATTAATTACTGTGTCTATTGTTCTATTTAATACATATGTCATTATTCAATTGCCAATCAGTACACCATAGACCAACAGAACGGTAATTCACTCAGTAATTAATATCAATAAACGATGTCTTTGAAGACGAGTTGTTTATTGTAAATCGATTATGCACCTACTTAGGTAGTTGTTTCAAATTTATTTTCGAATTATGGATGAGTTATTTCGTGGTGAAAATTAAAACTACATAAAAAAATTGCATTCTCACTTTCATGTTAACTAGGTATACAGCAGTCATAAAAGATAATCCTTATCTACAAAAAGACTACATGCCCGACAGTCAGAGACTTTTAGTAGTATACAATGACATAGAAGTCTTTGCCCACAGTAGACAGCTAAAATTGTGCATCAAACATATTAAATTACAAGCAAGTATAAGATCAAGTTTCCTTTATCCACAAAAACATTTGCTATCTAATTTAATTATGTATAAATAGGCCCTTAGTGCACGTCTGTGACCCACATTGTATGAACGTGGTGACTTAACGACCGGTGATAAGATGCCTTCGTCCAGAATGAGACATAAATAGTCCATAAAGATAAGCCACTCATTCGCATAATGTTGCTCCAATACCTTAACGCAAACAATGCAGAGATTGGAACCACATATCAGCACCTGTATTGTTGTAAGGTAAGAATACATACCTGTGTCAATGACGTCAGGCTTGAAGATATGGGTAACAATTAGTAGGCAACAATTTGTATCGCTTGTGATAATTGTGTTAACTAATGTGTGTCTTTTCGTGTGACGGTCTTTACGAAATCTATTGGAAGAAAATAATTAATTTAATTTGATGCACCATTCTTGTGAATAAGTTTTTGTTTTCCATGACTCATTACGTACAAAATTTTTGTTTATGGATCCATAGTATTTTTATAGTTATAAAATACTATACAATAGGTCTGTACTTAATATGTATATGTTACCGGCAAAACCCGATTTCAGGTTAAACTAGTTTGGCCTAGGCCAGACTAGTTAGGCGCGACACGATTAGGCAAAACTAGTTTCTCGTCAGTCTAAAACTGATTAGAACCGAATTGTTACGGATTTATATTTATTCGACAAATCTTTCTGCTTTAAACCTCTTAAATTACAGCTATTTTAGTCACGACTGCACTTCAAATTGTATTCGAACACCAAATGTAGTAAATGATCACCAAATTAAGTGCTCGCGTATATATTGTTTCTTTTGGATTCTTTTAATTTTCAGATGTAGGTCGAAATGGTTACAAAACCGACTTAGTCAACCCCGACCCCACGTGGTACTAGTCTGCCCTACCCCTAGAGTGAATGTAAATCCCGGAGGCGCGGAGGGAGAGCAGCGAGCATGGAGTGCCTGCAGTTTGTTACGCAAGGGCGGAGGGGCCGTACTTCCCGTATCAAAAAATGAATTACCATCTTTGGTTATAATTTTACATTAAAATGCTGTTTTAATTTTGGTGATCATTTACTACTTTTGGGTTAACAATGATTTATTTGGTGGTAAGTTAAACATAAGCCAAATTTATTGACGAGAAACTAGTTTTGCCTAATCATGTCACGCCAAACTAGTTTGGCCTAGGCCAAACTAGTTTAACCTGAAATCGGGTTTTGCCGGTAACATATATAATTTTTTTCTTACAATAATACGATTCTATGCCAAAGTAACACAGGGAAGCGGAGTGGCCGAGTGCTGAAAAGTAGTTAATTAATTATTTGAAGTGCTTAGTTTATACTCGTATTTATTTCGAATAAACAAGAAATTTCATTTCATGCACTTGACTTTTTTGAATCTCCTGAAAGATAATGTAATTACGTTTGCATTTCACCTTATAGTATCTTTTTGTCAGTTTAATCTAATATCTACTGATGATTACGCTTAACTTTGGATGTAAGGGGTTTCATCCATTCCATCTTTGGGGCTGTTTTGGCAATACCTATTGATTTTAATAGTTCATTAATACAATTATTACCATTATTATTTTTCCGTGCCTTCACTTCACGCGGACAGGTGGTCGAGCCTGGAGAAACTCAGCCGAGAAGAAATTTTAATATTTGCGAAGTGGGAGTGATAGTTTCGCACCTCGAGAAGTATGGGTATGCGACGTCCTAAGGGACCCCCTGTAGAGTTCGTACCTAGGCTTAGGACGTCGCATGTTGGAAGCGAGCCCAACAGGGCGAAATAATCCAGGTGGCCTCCTCCTTTTCAATCAACGGCTTTTGGTATGCTGATGGGTAACTGTCACCACAACGTCAGGTGGTTAATCTGCTTATTTGTTGACTCGTTACATCAACAACAACCTTCTCTAGCAGTGGTGTACCACGCGGAACAAAGACCAAGGCTAGTAGTTTCTGGGTCGTTCCATAGCTAATCTTGGCTATATTCATGGTGGTGAAGTTCTTTCCTGCCTTTATTACGCACATAACCGACTAGAATACAATATTCATTAATATTTACAATCTATTCAGGTTAATAGTGAGAGACAGGGTAAAAAGAGTAAAGTTTTAACTTTAAAATTTATTTTCGATAAAAAACAGAGAGACTGAGTAACAATTTATGTTTCAGGCGTCGAGTGAAAGCCTGCGATGAAACCTTCTCGTATCAGAGCGTTGCAGCCGTGAAAATACAATTTGAGAGAGTTTTGTAACTATCCTATATGTTTACAGATATATCAGAGATTGGTTTTGGTGTATTTTATGTACTAAACCGCCGCATATGGCGGCGATTGTTAGTTATACGTGTGTTAAAAATAATGTTTGTATACCCTCTGTTAGTTCAGTTTGGATGATAATGACCCTCTGAATAAGGATACTAATGAAATTTTTAAAATATTTTACATATAGATAGTTTATAAGACGAAATAATATACATAATGGCGTCTTTGTCTACATTATGCAATGAAAACAAGCCAACCCTACACACAAATGTTTCACATACTGTCAAATTTTTCATGACATCAGACGTTTGCCGTGTTCGCCAAATATGACATAGTGTTTCTCTATACTACGATCATGGACATAAAAAAAGAACAGACGTAACCTTGTCTAATCGAGAGTGAAGCTGACAGCTGACAGCTCGCTTACCATGTGTGCGTAATTTTGTAATTTTTGATTCGCGATGGTGTCAATGTCGTAGCCGTATGGTGTCAATGTGTGGGTGTGTGTACTTGTACGAATACAGAGTTGGTATTCCTATGGGTGCTTCACTGAATTTGTTCTTGGGAATACGTCCGTCTTTCTTTAAGGTCCGTGACTACGATGTAAACTGTTACTTATTTTACTAAGGTACTAACTACTAAAACCCACTTTGACTGAAGTAATGTCAAAGTCAAGTCAAAGTGGACATTAGCAGGAACAAAACCACCATTTTTAGTTCCGTAGGTATCCACGTTTTTTTCGTAGGTATGACAGTTCTATTAGTTTTCTTATTCAGAGTAATGACCACATGGTCAGTTCACTTCCAAGGTTGGTAATACGTAGGTCACTCGATAAGTTTTGAGACAAGGAAAAACTATGTATACATTAAAAATATTTATTTTACATTTTATTCGAAATCTTCATTCTCTTTGCAAAGTTCCATTCGCCTAAATCAACTATTAAAACAATTTTGCCAGTCTTGATCCGATAGGTCCGAAATTGCACCTTCGTAGGCAGGCTCGGTCTCTGCGGCACACGAAATAATCTAAATTTTACTAACAAAAAATAACCGACTTCAAAGTTACTCTAAAACTACTTGTCAGATCTCGTTCAAATTTATGTGGGATTACGTGACAAGCACCTGATTTCGATTAAAAAAAGAATAATCGAAATCGGTTGGCGTGATATTGAGTTATTCGTTCATTTGTCGCGCTTACTTAATTCAAATTTAAGACGTATATGGTTGTATCATAGATGACATTGTCAGATCTCAATAAAATTTATATGGGACCACTTGACAGCCACCAGCTTTCGATTAAAAAAAGGAATCATCAAAATCGGTTTGCCCAGTCCAAAGTTCTGAGGTAACAAACATAAAAAAAATACAGTCGAATTGAGAACCTCCTCCTTTTTTTGAAGTCAGTTAAAAAAATCCCTTTTATTTTTTTCTTAATTATTGGAAACAAAAAAAAATCACAGGGAGTTGAATACGGACTGTATGGTGGACGAAGCGTTCTCGTGATGCAGTATGATTCCCTGAAGCCCACTCTTTGGTCTCCTATCTCGCAGAGCTTGGAAAACTTTCAGCAATGCTACTGTTGTATATCATTCCGAGTTAACATATCTATGATTTTCCAATATTGTTGTCGACACATGCCCGCTGCGTGAAAAAAACTAGCCACTATTTTTTACCCACGTTACGAGGCATTTGCAGATTTGACGGAAACTTTCCTTCTGAAAAGACCCTTACTGACGACTGTCTCTTATTTTCTGGATTACACTGATAAATCCACGTTTCGTCGTCTGTGATGATTTCCGAAACAAGTTTTGACGTTCCGTTTTCAAATCGTAGACGCATTTCACGGCACCAATTCACAGGGGCCTGTTTTTCAGTGTCTGAGAGCAAACGCGGAATCCAACGACAAGAAAACTTCCTCACTTCTAGTTGCTGATGCAAAATAATGTTAACGCTCCCCGAACTAACGCCAACAATCTTCTCGATGTCCGAGTAAGTAATTAGTGGGTCTTGCCGCACCATCATTTCAGTAGTCCACACATTTTCTGCAGTTACTGCCGTTTGTGGGGCGACCACATCTATGGTCACTTTCGAGGTTTGCTTTACCCCTTTTAAATTCACTGAACGATCTCAAAACTGTTGTTGAAGATAGGGCAGACTCTTCTAACGCTGATTGTAATCGTTAAAGGCCAAGTTTTTCAGTTAAACAAAATTTAAAATTATAAAATATCTTAACACGCAAATGTTCGCGGTTAAGCTCCATCGTTGCAAAGAAAAACGCTGGAACCGTCGGAGTTACATAAATAACTGGAACATCAAATATTTTTTTAAACCAGCAACCTAGCTATTTACGTTATATTTTTAAATAAATTTGCTTTTAAAAAAATATAATACAGATCAGATGCGTTCCATTTTTAAATTACGAGCATCTCAAAACTTATCGAGTGACCTACGTATACCTAATACAAATTATAACCAAGTACTATTATGTCTTCTGTGCTATAACCAAGACCAAATACCAAAAATATTATACTCGTTAAAATTACTTTAACATAAATCCGCCACAGCTCTCGAACCATGAACCTCTCTAGTCCGATACACTATCCAATAAGCTCGATCGTCTAGAATATTTTACAGTGTACGCCAAAGTCGTTTACAAGTAAAAGCGCAAAACCTCGAATACAATTTCACGGCTGCAATAGGTCGATACGATAGAAGTTACACCGAGTCGTTGGACGCGAAACTCAACGCAATACCATTTCCGTATTGTTTTATTTTGTGTGATCAGAGAACGAAATATACAGACTGGCTTAGGTATACTGTATCTTGGTTGTTGCTCTATGTTAATCTCACAAATCCGTATTGGGGCGGCTTAGAATATTAACCCCAATCCCACGCCAGATAGGTGTCGTAAAGGGCAACTAAATCCGACCCGCTGGTGGTAGGGCCCCTCGAGGGATTATATTGGTGATATTGATTTAAATTGTTAATTAATACCATTATTACTATTATTATTTCTCCATGGGGTTCGCCTGGATAGCTACCACCCTTGAGCATGAGTCAGCCGCCAAACGACTCGTTGTGTTCCGGCTGGGGGCTTGAGAGCCAGTTCTTTCTTTCTTTTTCTTCTCTCTTTCTTGGTCGGCAACGCATCAGTGATGCCTTTGGTATTGCTGATGTCCATGGGCGACGATAGCCACTTACCATCAGATGGATCATCAGCTCGTTTGCCGGCTATTTCCATAAAAAAATGCATTTGTCGGTCTTTCCGTGACGGTTAATTTTTTCTGTTTCTTTAGTGGTATTTAAATAATTATCAAAGTATTATGTAAACAACCAAAATATCTTTTGTAGGTTACTTTTCGTGTGTACCTAAGTGAGAAATATGAAACTCATAATTATAATATTTTATTAAGTAACGAGTAACCATCTTCGCTTTGCTTCGGTTTTCTTATTTTTTTACACCTTGTGTTACATTATTGGAGTTTTATTAAGGATCCCTAATTTTTTGAAAATATAATATAGCCTATGTCATCCGGGGATAGTCTAGCTTCCCAACAGTGAAAGAATTTCTGAAATCGGTTCAGTAGTTCCGGAGCCTATTCAATACAAACAAACAATCAAATCTTTCCTCTTTATAATATTAGTATAGATAATAATTATTATATTGTATGCACGGACCTGAAAAAAAGACGGGCGTAACCTCGTCTAATCGAGAGTGAAGCATAGCAAAGGCCGACCGCTTGCCATGTGTGCGTAATTTTTGATTCGCGATTCAAGCATTATGGTGTCAATGTGTGAGTGTGTGTACTGGTACGAATAGAGAGTTGATATTACTATGGGTGCTTCACTGAATTTGTTCTTGGGATTACGTCCGTCTTTTTTTTAGGTCCGTGATTGTATGCTTTAAAATATTAAGAGCAGATTCGACCAAATGTAATATTATTCTGTGGAAAATAAGTCACAAAGAAATTCTAAAATCGAACGTTCCTCTCCTAAATTATAACTTGCAGAAAACCTAATTAGACATCTTATTAAAGCCACAGGAAAACTGAAAAATGTAAATAAAAAAAATGACGGATACTCACTCGGACAGACCTGCATGATTTATGCACGGGACCCTCTCCGTGCTAGTTCAACTCAGATTTGACTGGTTTATTCCCGTTATCACAATGAAATGTAGGTGACTGAAATATTTTTACAAATTTTATACGCTGTAAAGCTTTTTATTTCTGTAAAAATATTTTTTGCGTTACAAATTTATAAAATACGAGTAACCGCCCTCGTGTTGCTTCGGTTTTCTTATTTTTTTACACCTTGGGTTACATTATTTGAGTTTTATTAAGGATCCCTAATTTTTTTGAAAATATAATATAGCTTATATTACTCGGGGACAGTGTAGCTTCCCAACAGTGAAAGAATTTTTGAAATCGGTTCAGTAGTTTCGGAGCCTATTCAATGCAAACAAAAAATCAAATCTTTCCTCTTTATACATATATTAGTATAGAAGACTAGTTGACAAATTGGCGTAGTTGGGAAGAGTGTTTATACAACGGGAAATTTTCCTTTTTCAATTAGCATTTTTATCAAGTAAGTTCTTTGCTTTGAGTAGTTTAGTGATTTAATAAGTTATTCGAGACAATGAGTATAATGTAGCTTTGAGAAAGTAATGAAGCGGCACGACAAGAGAAAGATAATGAGAGAATTATTTTGCTCGAGTGTCATAAGAATTCATTCTTTGAGATTATTTAATTACTTGAAAAACTGATAACCAACGCGGAAAATCCGTCTTATCTGGTATATTCAAAAGGCTCTCAATACCAGCCCTTTAAAGTACCTACGCCTCGATTACTTGGTAAACTTTTCGCTACCGATGACATTAAGTGCGTGGATTGAGAAGGTCTAAAGCGTTAAGTTTCTTGCTAGGCGTGGTAAAGTCAAGTGATAGTCTTAAGTCACCCTAAAGCCGCTGACCACTGATTCTTGACTTAGGCTATTGTGACCAAATATGACCACCGTGAATACACCCTGACACCCTTGTAGTGCTCAAGAAATTTGATTAATATGGTCAACAATCATACCGATTGTTGACCATATTAATCAATTTTCGAAAATTTTCGAGAATTTAGGAAAAATTGCTTAACTCGGATTTTTACGTTTGCTAGAAGCTGTCAGGACACACAGATAAGAGATATTAGAATCGCCTGTAACCCTTCCATCAATATGTATCAGTGAGGTATACAAGTAGAAAACTTTTCAGTTATGAGAAGAGAACTTTGCCGTCGACCGCTAATAGATTGAAGCTTTTATGTTCGGTTTACACGTACATATTAAGTAGTTAAGTAGATAACTAAATTTTGACTAAAAAGTTACTAAATTGTCAGTTTACACGTATTAATTTGCTTAAAATTTAGTTATCTACTGAACTACTTAATACGTGTAAACCCAGTGAACGAAGTTCATTGTGTAAACCAGACTTTAGTTTAACTGGCATTTCAATTGTAGTAAGTGCATGTAATATCTGATACCTATTACATAAAAAAATATTTTTCTTTGTGTCCATTAGTTAGCCATTAGATAGCCAGTTGGTGCCATAGATCAAATAAAGTTAGTCCCTCTCTTCTGCATCCGATAAACGACTGACTAATAACTGAATATTTTTCTAGCCACAGCAATTCTATTGAAAAGTGTGAACGTGTGAATGGACACTTTTTATGTTTTTAGACGATGTGATGTTATTCCATGTCTGTTCCTTTTTTAAACTATATATATATATATATATATATATATATATATATATATATATATATATATATGATCCCACCAATCCGCAAACAATACCCTTTGGGAAACCTCATCAAATTTCCTTCAGATTACTAATTTACAGATTTCAGAGTAATATTACCCAAGTTTTGAGCTGAAAGCTAAAGTTATAACTTTTTTGGTAGGTTATTCTTCTGTTCAATGAACAAGCACCGATCCGAAATGTAATAAAATATACATTTTATTAATGAATGAATTTGAATAAAAAATATATTTTCCAGCAACATTAGTACTCTGAATGGGAAGGGCCTTTACATCCGTATTTTTAAACACCTTAATCACATCTTGATCTTAATAATTGTCGTGGCTCAACCATAGCTCAACAATACTTGTGCTGAAAGTTTCAGTGAACGTTAAAGAATTAACAAACGTTATAATACTTAATATTTTTAGGGTAAAAGGCTCTTTTTTTGAGTCCAACCTCTTTTGGAACCATTTTCACTTCTTGTAATGCAGTATGCTGAACACAGGAAGAAGGTATCCCGTTTGGTCCATTCTATAGGAATTTGCATAACTTTGACACGATATTGATACCTGACATATTATTGACTTCTGCATTGTATTGTTTTCATGATAGATACCATCCTCTTTTAAATTTTAACTATGAAATATGCGAACATGGCATCTAAGTATCGGATTGCCCGAACCTTAAGAGAATTAAAATGAAGCTAAATTTCCTAGCTGGTTCAAAGACTTTTATATCATTAATTTTGAATTTTAATTCTTCAAGACGGATATTATGAGTTCAGTCTGCGAGAATACAAACATTCCGAACTTCTCGAGGAAAAGGATAAGACGTATTTTCGGATTGCTTAGTACAGGCGTATAGGCGTAACTTCTCTTGCTGATTGTCGCTAATTCCACCCGCTCCAGCGGGTGTACAACGCAATAAATTCTTGGCATTCAGACGACGCATCCATGCGAAAGCTCCGATAAAAATGGGATGACTATGCTTTTGACACATTTTTTTCTTATTAGATAATGGAGTCTTAAAGGTGGTGTAAGTTAGTGTAATTAGCCGTTCAAGCACTTTATAATGCTAAAATAGCCAAGTATTACGTATGCCTTGTAGACGGATGATTCAACTCAGATATACGACCTTTTTTATTTGTAAATGGTGGATTTTGTGATAACTTGGACATTATTTTTGAGGTAAGGATAGAATTGACATTAATGGAACCGTTAACTTTCCCATACCAATAAAAAAACTTTGTATGTTATTTTAGAAGTTACACCTCTAAAAGTGTTCTACCTATTTAGTCAGTTGTTCTCATCCAAACAATCCAGTTAGACTCCACGAAAACAATACTGTTTAAAACCGGATGGTGCTAAGTAAAGGATTCATGAGTGAATTCATTCGAATGCAGCGAAAAAGATTATATTTTAGGCAAATGTACAGATTTAGTATGCAGTGGATGGTAGTAGACGAACGAAACGCGAATCTCGCGTGGTACTCCGCAAACGCCACTTAAAAATTCAAGAGCGGTGTACTCGTAGACTCCCTTCAGTACAAATTTCATGCGTTTTGTGAAATATTTATGGGGAAGAGTTAAGAACCTTCCGTCTATAAGCCACGATGAGCATTATGAAGCATTGTTTTAATGTGTTT
The DNA here is from genome assembly GCA_951805285.1 of Thymelicus acteon. Taxonomy (NCBI): domain Eukaryota; kingdom Metazoa; phylum Arthropoda; class Insecta; order Lepidoptera; family Hesperiidae; genus Thymelicus; species Thymelicus acteon. Next base: position 13,891,497 of record OX638213.1, on the reverse strand, counting down.
TTAAATGGCTACATCGTCGTTGCGACTTTAAGACCTGTTATGTGTAAAAAATCAGCTTTTTGAGGGAATCGATAAAAATCTATAAAGTTTTGTTTAGCAAGCACATAGGCGATTTTGAATTAGGTGAATAAATTACGATGGAAACGCCGTACACATATGAGAGTTTTTGATTTCGATAGTGCTTCAAAATGTAGAATCATTTGACGTAAAAAAGTGATTTTGCCAAAAGTGGCACATAACACATAAGTGGTCTTAAAGTTGCAACGACGACATGTGGCAGAACTTGTTAATCTATACTAATATTATAAAGTCGAAAGATTTGATTGTTTGTATGCATTGAATAGGCTCCGTAACTACTGCACCGATTTGAAAAAATCTTTCACTGTTGGGAAGCTACACTATCCCCGGGTGACATAGACTATATTATATTTTCAAAAAATTTGGGTACCTTAATAAATATCCAATAATGTAACCCAAGGTGTAAAAAAATTTGAGAACGGAAGCAAAGCGAGGGCGGTTACTCGTCTGAGGAATAATTATGTTACACTCAATAATGTAATTCACTCTCGTGTTTGGTCATGGAATGTTAGAAGTCTTACGTAGGGAGGGATGTAAGTTTTTAAGGGTTTATATAAATTTTATCATCCCTTAATAAAAAGTAAAAGATTAAGATTTTGTGTATTTCAAAACTATTATTACAATGTGTTTTTGACGTAGGATGATTAATGAAAACAGAAAACCTTTGCAATAGAACTACGTGGGAGGAGATATTTCTATAATCCGACCCACGGCTCTATCACAGTATCACGATCTCTTCTACTCAGTCCGCTAGACAGAGATGTCTAGACAGTCATTCGCGTGAGGAAGACGAGTAAATACCAAAATGCGTACAGCGTTTGGGGAAAAGCGTCGAATTGAAAGTAACAGCATTGTAAAAATAATGGTAAAAAAAAACTTTTTTAAAAACAAGCTTTAATTTAATTGCCCTAAAGAGAAGAAAATAAACTTTAAATTAAATCAAACTAATCAATTTAGTACATGTATTACTTATTTGTATAATTTATTAAAAGATTTAAAAGCTTGTCGCAAGATTTCCATATTTTATAGGAAACATTTTCTTTCATAGAATCTAGAGAGACACGCGGCAGCGTGTCTATTTTTTATTTTATTTTAATTATATGCAGTGTAGGAGCACTACTTAAACATTATTCATTAAATTAATAATAATAAAGGTAATAATGGTAATTAAATTTGCCAATGGGTATTAAAACATAATCAATTTATTAAATTGACATCTACCATAAACGAAACGAACAAGGCTTATATGCAATGTAACATAGGAGGCGATGAACCACTGTATAGTCTGTTTTTCAGAAAAGTCTATTATTTTTAAACAATCTTAGCACTACTTTTTATTGAAATATTAGTTAAAAAAATATAGTAAACAGGAATTACTTTTAGCATTAAAATGATAATTTATGCTTAAATTCTTATAATTTTATATCTGCCTTAATTTTATATTACAAATTACGACAAAAGGCCCCTGTAAGATTCTTTAAAAAATAAAAATGTACTATACGTTCAGACATGAAAGGCGATGAACCATTGTAAGTTAAAACATGAAAGGCAATGTACCACTGTAAGTCGCTACACTGTGGCTGTATTACAGCTGAAGAAACAAGAGAACGGAATGAAGGAAAGATTGGCGATCCCGTCCGACGTAGAGTGAAGTGGCGCGAACTTACATCATGTGACATCTACCAATGAACAAGGCGTTGGCATTTATTGTGACATGAAAGGCGATGAACCACCGTAAGTTGCTACACTGTGGCTGTATTACAGCTGAAGAAATAAGAGAACAGAATGAAGGAATTATTAGCAGTCCTGTCCGACGTGGAGTGAAGTGGCGCAAATTTACATCATATGATATCTACCAATGGACAAGGCGTTGGCATTTATTGTGACATGAAAGGTGATGAACCACTGTAAGTTGCTACACTGTAGCTGTATTACAGCTGAAGAAACAAGAGAACGGAATGAAGGAAAGATTGGCGATCCCGTCCGACGTAGAGTGAAGTGGCGCGAACTTACATCATGTGACATCTACCAATGAACAAGGCGTTGGCATTTATTGTGACATGAAAGGCGATGAACCACTGTAAGTTGCTACACTGTGGCTGTATTACAGCTGAAGAAATAAGAGAACAGAAGGAAGGAATTATTAGCAGTCCCGTCTGACGTGGAGTGAAGTGGCGCAAACTTACATCATATGATATCTACCAATGGACAAGGCGTTTGCATTTATTGTAACATGAAAGGCGATGAACCACTGTAAGTTGCTACACTGTGGCTGTATTACAGCTGAAGAAATAAGAGAAAAGAATGAAGGAATTATTAGCAGTCCCGTCCGACGTGGAGTGAAGTGGCGTAAACTTACATCATATGATATCTACCAATGGACAAGGCGTTGGCATTTATTGTGACATGAAAGGCGATGAACCACTGTAATTTGCTACACTGTGGCTGTATTACAGTTGAAGAAACAAGAGAACGGAATGAAGGAAAGATTGGCGATCCCGTCCGACGTAGAGTGAAGTGGCGCGAACTTACATCATGTGACATCTACCAATGAACAAGGCGTTGGCATTTATTGTGACATGAAAGGCGATGAACCACTGTAAGTTGCTACACTGTGGCTGTATTACAGCCGAAGAAACAAGAGAACGGAATGAAGGAATTATTAGCAGTCCCGTCCGACGTGGAGTGAAGTGGCGCGAACTTACATCATGTGACATCTATGTACCAATGAACAAGGCCTTTGCATTTATTGTGACATGCAAGGCGATGAACCACTGTAAGTTGCTACACTGTGGCTGTATTACAGCTGAAGAAACAAGAGAACGGAATGAAGGAAAGATTAGCGATCCCGTCCGACGTGGAGTGAAGTGGCGCGAACGATAAATCTCGGCTGTTCCTTCCGCCGGCCATTACAAAAACAGTTACGAGTAATTAATTACCGCACTTGGTCGCTTTTGGAAAATTCTATTACTTCTCATTTTTTATTGCCGAGCTATATTTAGACATTAGGTACTAGTAATTCTTGTATTTCACTTTGAAATACTGAAGGTAAAATTGTGAAAATATTTACTTCAGAACAAAGTAATATGATTTTATGTAGAGTGTAATTTAATTTTATGCAATTTGAATTAAATATTATCTGTAAAAATAATTAATTTCATATTAGTTGTATTTAAATATTAAAGTGCTTAAAGATCTAAGATCTTAAATTAGAACATTGTTTAGACACTAAATATTGGAATTTTCAGTGGGTATTTCACAGATTTTTTTGTATTTATGATGAACAAATAAATTTGGAAGTTTTTAAACTTATTTTGCAAGTCAAACTTAAGTTTATAGTAATCGCACAGTAGACCCATTCTGTGGTCAAAATTCGACCACAAGTGTCAAATTCAACTCGAATAACTGATATTGACATTGATATTTTACATTTGACTTCCGGACTTTGAGCAGTATGAGCGCATTCAAATAACTAACTCCTTTAGTTTTTATTAATTAATTTTGAGAAAAGATCTAATAACAAAATAATAAAACACGTAAGGTTCTAGTAGTAATGACTTGTGAAGTAGAAGCCTTGAGGATTACTTGGAAATTGTTTTCGTTTCGTTTCTGTAGGAAGCTTGAAGCTACGGACTGGCGACTTACACGAAGTGGAAAGTAGAAACACTGCTAGCTTATCTTCTGTTCCGTAAAAGGTATTTGGCCGTAAACTATCCCTATTTTCTACAGTAAGACCGATTATAACAAGTCAGGGATATTAGATTGTTAATTTGTTTGGACATGGGAAGTAGCTCATTCTGTTGTTGTTTCTCTTCGATTCATTTTAACCACAGACGTAAAAAAAAAGACAGACGTAATCCCAAGAACAAATTCAGTGAAGCACCCATCGTAATACAAACTCTCTATTCGTACAAGTACACGCACCCACACATTGACACCATCCTGATACCATAAATGTCAATCGCGAATTAAAAAATTACACACACATGGTAAGTGAGCTGTCAGCTGTCAGCTTCACTCTCGATTAGATAAGGTTACGCCCGTTCTTTTTTCACGTCCGTGATTTTAACGTATATCCGTATATCATTGAAAGTTAGGGGGCTTTCACTAAACTTATAAAACTATAGTCATTTTCTTTCTAAATAATATATAATTATCCAAAATTTAAAAGCTAAGTTGTAAAAGTCTTACATTACAGCTGGGTAATCTTGGCGTGCCAAATGCACGGAAACTCAACTCGCAGAACGTTTCGTAAATGGCCCAAGTTTAGATAGCGAATTGGGTGGGCCGGTAATTAGTGAATTTTATTGAGAATAATTCTAACCTTAGTTCAGGTCGATATTGAAGATGTTTAAAACTCTGCCACGTGTTTTATTTGATGTTAGTACAAAAGGATTTTCTTTTTACTTCTTATAGTTTTAAGACTGTATTCTTGATGACATTCACAATATAATAGCGGTATTAAAATAATTATACATAAAATATTATCAAAAAATACAAAGCATAATTTTTATTCAGCATATTTTATACTTAACTTTTGTCTAGTGCTAGTCTAGTAAATACTTGTTAATTTTCAAGGAAAACACTGTCTAAAACTGAGTGAACAAAGGATCGGTAATTAAGACGTGGAAACAGTTGAGTCAGAGCAGAATCATTTACTTCACTGTGACTCAACTTCCCAGTCAAAAAATCAAAAGCATAGACTAGATTCTCTATCTGAACTGGCAAGTACTGTACTGTAAAAGCAATTAATTACAAGTGTCTGTTACTGCAGTGACCGTCGAGACGAATAAATGGTTAAGATTTATCATTCACGCCAATCCACCAACTGCTAATGTTTATTCCAATAAATATTATAAATGAATTTAAAATGATTTGGCTAAAGTAAGTTACCGCTTTAATTTTGTTCTAACTAATAAGCGATCTCCGTTGGGGCATGTATCTTTTCCGTAATTGAGTCGATCAAGAGTGTACCACCACCTTGCTCCAATGGGGATGGGTTACTAATGATCTAGGTAACCGTATTTACTTAACGTGACCGCTAAAGCACGAAAATTCTCAAAAACTTTAATCCCACTCCTCTTCCAAATTCCAACCCATTCAGACGTAATCAAGGATGTTTGATTTGGGCAACCACTTAATTAGATTGACATTTTCATTACATCACGATCAATCGGTAAAAGTGTACTCACGTGGCCTGAGTTCCGATAGGCAAACTTCAAAAACCTTTGGGAACAAGTTGAAGAACTCCCAGAACCATCTTTTCGTAGAATGTTTTTCTTCAATATTGTGAAAAATCACAGGTATGAAATATTTGGATTGGAAATCACCATTTAAAACTTCCGTTTATACTAGGCTACATGCTTACTGCTCAGATCTTGCTTAGTCGTTAAATAAATTAAATATATTTCGTAATCTTAAAAGTTCTGTCAAAAATCATTATCATCCCAATAGTTTAATGTTATATTTATGTTATATTTAGTCATGTCCTATTTTATATTTTATGTAATGTAAGTATGTATTTATATTTGTATGGATTATACGTTTGACAATATATATAATTTATATGCATACTGTGCACATAAATAATTATGTATATTGTATTATATTTGTTGCATTATATATATCTTTTTATACTGCCTTCGTAGTATTTCCACTGCCCAAAGGTTGACTGGGAGAGAATGCTTTTAGCATTAAGTCCGCCTTTTGTTCCTATACATAATGTAAGGTGCAAAAAAGATTCAATAAAATAAATAAATTAATTAAAAGTAAAGAGCTGCCTCTTGGAAATCTCCTTTCGGTATTATTGCGCTCCATTTAAACAATAATGAGAGACAGCTTCTACTCGAATAACATCGTCATCTAAATTGACGCCCGCATTGCAGCTCCAAATTGCACAATAGAATTTCCCAAGAGCTCAAAATAGTTTTTTGTTAAGTGGATCGAAGAGAATGTTACTAAAGAACTTAAATTTAGAGGAGATCTTGAAGAATTCTCTTTTTATTTGAATTAAAGTACATTACTACTGTGTAACATTTCAAATAAAATTTGAGTTATTTGCTATGCAAAAAATTCCAAACGTTACTTCTGTCGCTGTGTTGTAATGAATACCTACGGATAAATAGATAAAATATTACAGAGATAATTACTTAAAATAAAATAACTAATATTAATCTCAAACATATGTTACAAAATAACTAAAATTATTCATAAATCGCTTGTAACAGCATGGTTTCTATACTTTGTTTGCAGTATAATACAAAAAAATTACAATTACAGATATTATCTAAAGAAACTGAATATAAAATGAAAGTAGAACACTCGTTGGACTCCCCGTAAAAGGGTTTTTACGCATGACTGAAATATTTTTCTTAGGGCCTCTTTCACCACCATCAAGTAAAGTTCCGAGTAGGCTAATTGCCGATTAAAGCGACAAGTAACCATGCATACGCATTTCACAATCAATGAATAGCGTCATCTTGTAACATCATCTGCCGATTAGTTTGTCTAATTGACGAGTAAGTCGAGTAACGGTACGTGCAGTGAAGTAAAAAACTATTATAGCTAACCTTATAAGTATATTTATTTGACAATAAATTATTAAACATTTTATTTATTTCATTTATCGATAATCAAATAGACGATTTCGAAAAATTTACACGAAGAACACCAAGAAGTCTATTTAATATCCTTGTTGATTATTTTACCGATTTTGTTGAAAATGATTTTTTTGCTAGATTCCGCTTGTTTATTACTTATTTCTTTTTAAACAATGGATATTAAAATATATCTTTGTTACATAGTAAAGTTAGCACTTCTTTCTCTTTTAATTATATCCATGTTTATTAATTTAATATCGGTTTAAACAAAAACATCAAAACCTGCGAATTTTAATAACAACAACTTACTTATACAAAACCTTTGTAGTAATGACGGACGGACTGGCACTTAACTGATGACTTAACCGATTTGACACGTGTTTGACATCTGGCAAACACAAACTGACCGAATGTTGGAACGCATTATGACAAATCATTCAACTAACCACCAAGTTTTTACTCGGAACTACATTTTATATTGTGAAACTGATAAAAGTTAATTGTGACTTTTACTTGCCGATTAACGTTATTTAGCAAGTAACTACTTATGACTTTAGTTGACGATAGTGAAAGAGGCCCTTACACTCATAAAAATTATTTAATTATCATTTGTGAGACTTAAATTGAGAATATTTGACGTTAATTTGATGTCATAGAAGGTATAAATGTAAAATAATGTCAAAAGGCTTTAAGAGAGAGAGAAAAAAACACAACAAATAAAATTTGGAATTGACTATTTGATAGTGCTTTATTTTTTTATGGAAACAAGGAATTCAAATATACAAGTTTTAGCTCAAGTGTGCTTTTATTTGTCTCAGGGTTAATAGAGCGTCGAATGGAGACAGACATAATTATGACTAGAGAAGTCATCGACTTTAGCGTTGAGCTTCAACACATTTGTATTTAGAGTGTGTTTAGTTTAGTTTCTCTTTAGCCTAGAAGCAAAATCTTCAGAGAACCTTCAAGGGCACGGATCTGGACGGTTATTCTGTTTTGTAACTTGACAGCAGAGTTTCAAAATTGACGTTCGAGTTCTAGGATCACTTCACTTCGTAAGTGCGTACTAGATGATTAGATAATGACATGTCAGTATGATGCAAGTTCACTTTTGTTTTGTAACTTGACAGCGGAATCCACGATGGGTTTCTAAATTGAAGTTAGAGTTCGAGACTCCCTTCACTTCGCAAGTGCGTACCAGATGATTAGAGAATCACATATCAAGATCTCGGACTCGAACTTCAATTTTGAAACTCATCACGGATTCCGCTGTCAAGTTACAAAACAGAATAGCCTTCCTGGTCTTTGCGTCACCGCGTATAGATTTCAATACCGAAGTGTCGGAATGTCATACATATGTCATGCATTAGTTCTCCGACATTTTTAAGCTAACAACCAGAACATCGTAATATGCCTTTTGTTACATTGAAGTGCTTAATGTTTTTCGTTTTTTAGTTATACCTACTACTTAGTTTCTTAGCCTTGCTAAGATTACTGTTGCTCGTCGAACTCGTTGTTGAAGTTTTTTAATTCAAGCCGTCACGGACTGTCAGTGATTCAAAGTGGTTGATATTCTATTTAAGAAGTTTTATATAACAATATAAATAATTTGAATCACAATATAATATCTTAATTTAACAATACAGTGAAAACGATTAAAACATTCATTTCAACTCATAAAATTTCAATATTGCGGAAAGGTCGCGAATTTGTCCTTCCATTTATTATAATGCCCAATGGACAGATACCCAAATAAACTTGTACACAACTAAATTGGGTTGTTCCCGTAAGGGTTTACCTTGTTATGTGATTGAGATTGCCTACGTTATACCATAGGGGGTTCGGACAAATTATTGTAAAACTTCAAATTAGGAATATTACGGCTCGTTGGACATAGCAGTTTAAATTCGTTTGGCCGAATTCTGTCTTGTACAGAAATAGGATATAGGACGCATTAGTAATAATAGTTCAATGATAGGACATCCATTTATATATTTGTAATAAAAGTTATATACCTGCAAAATAAAATATTTACCTACCCTTAAAATGTCTATTTTTCTCTTTTGATGTTTTTCAAACCCTTATTAGATTACTTTACTATGTATTTTTAAGGTAGCCATCATTCCTATTTCCTCGTAATTAAGAGTTTAACCTGAAATCCGAATTCGCAATTCACTCTCTCTACCGGCACGCTCTACCGGTTAACTTAGGCAAACCTCTCTATAGAATCACTTACCAACCAACGAGCCTCTCAGAACACATTACGGTCATTGCTCATCAAGATTCAAATAAAATATAGGTACCAAACAACAAAATAACGTTTAGCAATAACTTTTAAGCAATAATTTTTAAGTTTTTATTTTTGCTGTAGTCAAAACTGAACCTTTATAATTTCGCCATGTCCATCCGTCCGTCTGCAGCATAGCGCGGAGAACTTAAATGATAGAAAGTCGTAATTTTGCATGGATATACATATTTAGGGTGTGTAATAGTTAGCATAATATCATATAATATGACTTGAAATAACGTTCACATGATATAATTTTCATATGCTATAAAAACAAATAACCTAATTTCATGTGATCTAATATTACATTTCATATAATGTTATATTTCATTCATTTGCTTTAATAACATTTAGTATAACGTTCACTTCATATAATTTTTAGGGTTCCGTAGCCGAATGGCAAAAAACGGAACCCTTATGGATTCGTCATGTCTGTCTGTCTGTCTGTCTGTCTGTCCGTCCGTATGTCACAGCCACTTTTTTCCGAAACTATAAGAGCTATACCATTGAAACTTGGTAGGTAGATGTATTCTGTGAACCGCATTAAGATTTTCACACAAAAATAGAAAAAAAGCAATAAATTTTGGGGGTTCCCCATACTTAGAACTGAAACTCAAAAATGTTTTTTTCATCAAACCCATACGTGTGGAGTATCTATGGATAGGTCTTCAAAAATGATATTTAGGTTTCTAATATCATTTTTTTCTAAACTGAATAGTTTGCGCGAGAGACACTTCCAAAGTGGTAAAATGTGTGTCCCCCCCCTGTAACTTCTAAAATAAGGGAATTATAAAACTAAAAAAATTATATGATGTACATTACCACGCAAACTTCCAACGAAAATTGGTTTGAATGAGATCTAGTAAGTAGTTTTTTTTTTAATACGTCATAAATCGTAAACCGCAAAAAACATTGATCAAAGTTACAACGAACTACAAGAACTTTTATATTATGTTACTTGCTGCTACGGAACCCTTCATGGGCGAGTCCGACTCGCACTTGGCCGCTTTTTTTATACAGTATAATGATATTTTTGTATTACGTTCATTTGACTTAATTTTCATTTTATATAATTTTCAAATTATCAAATCTTCAAACTTTATACACCCTTAAAAGGTCTACAGACTCTACAGCATGCGGCAAACAGTAAGAAGCATTCCGCATGCAGCAAGCAAGCAGCAGACGTGGTTTCGTCACGGCTACGGCGGTGATGTGTTATTTATGTATGTTACGTCCATGCCATCTGCGACACAGGTAATAATCTGCGGGGGTATGAGTGTGTTAGCGTTTTTTTTATGTATTAATGTTTTGTATTATTCATCCGTTTTTGTGACATTTTAAAACACAAATATTTAGTTTACTTAACGTACCTACTAGAAAGGAAGATTTAGGTGACTTTTTAAAAATTATCAAAAGCGTCACCTGCTAGTTGTTTCGTTAGTTAATAAAATGGAGTATTTACCAAGAAAAATATGCCATGCCTATCAGCCTAAAAATTTCGGGAAAATTCACGTGGACCTTTTGTAAAGAACATTCAAAACATATTAATTCCACTTCATTTTAGAAGTCATTGAAAAAGTATACCTAACGCTAAGGGCTTGTTTCACAATCTTCAAGTAAGTCCGAAGTAAGCTATTCGTTGGTTAAGTTGACATTTCGTGTATGTAAAATGACACTTTAACGTCACTTTAACCGGCGAATAGCTTATTCAGGACTCTACTTGAAGATTGTGAAACAAGCCCTAACTCTGATAGATTATGTATTGTATTGCTTGCACATTTTCTATTAGTAGTAACTTAAGCGAAAGCGAAAGCTTCCGGGATATATCTATGACGATATTGCCGACTGGGACAATGGAATCCTAGCGCAGGGTTGTGGTATTTATTTCTGTCAAAATGTCAAGGCGTGGTTAAATAACATGTTTCCAACTTCACCCGTTAATAAGAAACTTAACATAGTCCGAAATAGAGAGTCCAGCCTCAGGTGTGTACCACTACCGGTTCACTTCGCACTAAGAATTTACGTTGATTTGACAGCGACCAAACTTAAATTTTAGTGTTATCCTGAGAATAAATTGACATAAGTATCTTTCGTTTGAATATTGTTATGTCAATGACGGTTAACATTTTTTTAAGCCGGTAAAATTAAATACATATTTAGATACACGTTTCTCCGAGTTTCCGTTCCTTAAGTATCAGGTCATATTGAATTACGAGAATAATCATGTTAACGACAATAATCAAGTGATTATGTACGACAATAATCACTTCAGGCGATTTATCTGTTTCTTTGCCGGTTATAAACAGAAAAAGGAGAGTCTATTATAATGTAGTATTTAGTGTGAAATCGGACTAAAAGGGGTTCAAGCTTTGTAATTTGCACCTCAACTCAGTCTGTTCCTGTAAGACAGTGTATTGCAGAACTCGGAGAAACATCAAACCCACACAATGGCTCGTGAATACTGCGTGTAAGTGGCTAGCCGAAATGCGAACTGGACTTTCTGTTAATTGCGTCCTAGTACTCATTTACGGTTAAACTTGTGTAGGTCCTGAAGCGAACCATTAATTTGGAGCGGAGACTTATAAATACGGTTTCATGCGCAGCGCAAATTACCTAATAGTGCGACCGAAAATCGAGTGCATTCGAGAATTCGATGGATGATTGGTAACAAGAATTTTACTCCTATGTATGTCTATTTGTGAAACTGATGTCCAAGCAGTCTTGTCTTTTAACTGTTCATGTACTTTGAAGTTTGTAGTAAATAACTTTCGTCATAAATCTTTCGACGTGAGTTTTAAATTTAAGTATAATGGCACTTTCGTCAACTCGAACTGAATTTAAGTATAAAATATCATTAAGAAGATAATTATAGCATATTAAATTAGGTTCTATGCTTCAGTTATCACTATCTGTACCAATGGACCGAGTAGATGGACACACACGATCATGAAACAAATTCAGCCTTTACAATACGTCACTCTCTATGTTGCTGTCTCCCAGGAGCGGCGAATCGAACATGTCGCGTTAATATTGACGTCAGCAGCTCGATACCATTCGTCTATAGATGTGTGCAGTTCTGGAAGCTTCGCTTCTTCGTGAGTTGTAATCAATGCCATGTTAATTGAAATATTATCTTTATATGAAGATTGAGTAATAACCAAAGGGTTTCCTTTTTGTTGATCCCTTCAATACAGTTATATTAATTAAACTGTTATTTTTATCATTAAATAAAAATTACAGTTTAAATAGCAAAAATTTTAACTTGCAATATAGGGAATTACATCTACATATAGATGTAAATGTATGTAGATGTAAATAATATTAAGTAATAATTACATATGTTATTTTGGTATAAATGGTACTGCGGTAAATTAAATAACTGCCTCGTGTCACTATTTGGGTTGGAAATATCTGGGCATGAGAACCAAAATTTCCTAGCTACATTTTTGAAATCCTAAGTTTTTTATTTAAAGTAGTTGAAATTAATAATTTTGATAGAACTATAAAACCATGGTGGCGTTATATCTAATGAATAATCGAGGAATCATTTTTAGACCACTCTGGTTCAATTAAAATTATCAATTTTAACTATATTAAATTCAAAACACGATACTATATAAATGTAGTTTGGTTGTTTTGGCTCCCTATATTTTGTTGGTTGTGTCAATTTTGGACTCTATAGGACCTAATAAAGTTTAACCCTTAAATTGGCAGACAAAACAATTGTTAAAAATATTAATTTTTTGAATAGTTTTGGATTGTATATGTGTATAAAGGTTAAGAAAAAATATTTAAAAAAATCTATATGTTCTGACTAATAAAAAAAACCATGTATGACCTGGTATACACTGGCAATTGCATAAAATATAACATAGTGAAATAGATGTATGTTGTGGCATACTTTGCCAATGTACGGTAGGGATAAATAAGTGAAAAAAACTTAAAAAAAACACGCGAAAAAGTATTTTAATTAAGCAAGCTACAACAAAACAATTCTTTTTTAAATGATAATCTAATTGTCAATTGTGTGAGTTTTTGCCAGTTACAAAACACAACCGTGTACTAGCACTTTACACAAATAACCGAGTTCAATTCTGAGAAAAGGCGGCATCGATCCTGATGCGTCATATCTATGAAATGACCTACGTCATTGTGGTCCCTGGATCCTGGATCCTGACACCCTGGATCGGTGCACTCTGGGTGGGCTGTCTTTTTGTCTCCATTTCCAGTGGATGTTTCAAATCTGCCAGTTTTTCTCAGACCATCGTATATCTGTTGGTATCTTTTCAAAATCACCAAATCCGCGACTAGTAAAGTTTAAACCGTTGGTTACAGTAATCAACATAAGCGGGCATCTGTACAATACCCATTATTAGTTATATGAATCGCAAGGAAATCGCGAAATTCATCTTTAATTTGAGCTGTTGATTTTCCGGTTTTAGCTACGGAATATGTATTTGTCTGTAAAACAATATCAGCTATGATATCTGAAGAGAAGAAAAGAAAAAAGAGGAAGATTTAGTGACTTGAACATCTATTGGATGCGTGGTATCCTCTATTGTAGCTGTATGACGAAAGACAGCCTTTTCATAGTCCAGAGTAAACTTCTTGATTTTTTTCTTGTTTAGCCGTTGGTACTATACGCGGCCTTTTGGACTGGTTTTTCTAATAAAAGAAACAGGAGTAGAAGCAAATGGAGTTGCAGGATTCGCAATAGATGCAAGTAATTTGTTTATAATCGACGGCAGTGAGGGTAAATCGGATAAAATTGGTACATTGCTGCAATTAGGTTTTTGTGAAAAGCTGGGAAAAACTTCATCGTTTATGGGTGTAAAACGGATGCTTTTGGCTTGATCATTGTTGCTGTCCTCTTCAGAATATAGTAGGTATGCATCTTTGTAGAGAACTATTAAGCTGGCGAAGAAGAATAAGACACATGCATGTTAATTTCTTCTTCGGCAGATGTTTCGCTACTCAGAAGGTGCTTTTTTACCAGGCTTGTGTGCAATTATTCTACCACTGCGTGTTAGTTGCTTTTGCTGCAGGAAAAAAAACCAAAACCCCTAAGGAAATGCAAGTAGACAACACAATAAAAAATATAAATGGGCAAAAGAAGATAACCTTAAATTGGCAATGTATGCGTTGTCATACAAGCAAATTTAGGTATAACTTTCTATGAAATTAGCAGTGTATGTGGTGAAATACATCAAGATTGATGCCCAATAAAAATATGTTATCTTGTTATTTTAGTACAAATTAGCGTGTATTAGTATTTCTTGACAGTTGAAGCACAAAATAACAACCAAACACATTTAATATACAGTCAAAATAAAAATAAAACAATTGTTTTTTACTTTGACGAATGTCAATTATTTCATCATCGTTGCAATTTTGAATTTTACATTAACCGAAATGTTTCCAGGTCTAGGATTTATTTTTTTATCAAATGTGAAATAATGTTACCATCGAAATAAAAGTAGAAAACTTTAAATCGAGTCTTATGTTAGACTGTAGATTTTGTTGAATGTTGTGTATGGTACGACATACAGTGTCAATTTAAGGGTTAAATTTATTATATCGGTAATATACTATCAGAGTTTTAACAGCCACGGTGGGGCAGGGTGGGGCACTTGCCCCACCCTAGCTCTGACCTGTAAGCCTGTAAGGTACCTAACCAAAGTTAAAAAAACTTAATTATCTAGGTACTAACTACAATACTTAATATCTGTAAGAAAAATTACACTCGACAGTCGTCAGTCGACACAAAAAAATGGGATCAAAACAAAAAGCGCGCTTATAGTTTGCTAGTTACATATTATTTAAGACTGCTGCCCCACCCTGAGCCCATGGCTGGCTACGCCCATGCTTATTTCTGGTTATTATGTATGTATTATTATACATTATTATACACTATTATTATAGTGGACAAAAAAAATTTTTCGCTTCCGCACAGATAGTAATCCTATTACTAAGGCTTTACTACTCATCCGTACACTTTTCATACCTGTAAAACGTTTATCTTTTGGATATTTCTCATAATATTTCGTGAAGGATGTCCGAACAAAAGATAACAAACACAAGACTAAAAATGAAGAATTTATGAATGCAATATAAAATATCTTGTTTTTATGGTTCCGTAGTCAAAACGGAAACGTCTGTCTGTACGTCCGCAGCATAGCTCAGAGACCCTGAGACTCCGCCAATCCGCACTGGAGCAGCGTGGTGGAGTATGCTCTAGGCCTCCTCAAGAGGAGAGACCCGTGCCCACCAGTAGTGTAGTGGGCCATTAATGGGTTGAAGCCCATGAGGTAACTTAACGGTAGATATGACTTACTTATCTGATGAGATAGGACGTTTAAGAACATTGCAGGTGTGTGAAAACCATTTTCCGATATATGTATCTATTTAGGAGTCTGTCTCATACTCTTTTGAGGATTTGCTGTTACGAACCACAGTTCGGTTTTCACGTAATTTCCTGCCACGAACGTGTAAACTGTGGAACGAACTTCCTGCATCGGTGTTCCCGCTAAGCTATGACATGGGGTCCTTCAAGAAGTGGGTCTAATTCTTTTCTTCGAGGCCGGCAACGCATTAGTGACGCCCCTAATGTTGCTAATGTCCATGGGCGGCGGTATCACTTACCATCAGGTGACCCGTCTGCTCGTTTGCCTCCTTAAGGCATTAAAAAAACGAATTTATTGGACGTTTACAAATAAATATTAGCTGAAAACATCAAATTCACACTATACTGCATCAGTAGTCCTAATATGTTACGATTTTAAGTTGTGTTACAAAGTTCATTTGGCACTATTGTAATTTGAATTTTGATTTACTGGCTCCAATCTACTACTATTAGCGGGCCACTAGTCCAGTCTTAATAAAAAGCCCAAGTATTGATTTTTTTTACCCTCCCCGAAGGTGATTCTTTCGCCCATTGTTCTTTTATAAAATAATTCTTTTTCGGACGTAAGTAGTCCCATTTTACACTCGAGTCCTATGTAGTCAAGTATTTAGAGATTGTTGTTAGAAGATACAGATCCCTGAGGAGATTTGAAAGCTTGGTAGCGATGCGTTTCTAATATCAGCAGCTTTGTCAGCGTTGAAGTGCTGCCCAATAGACTGCTATTATTCATTCAGCGCTAAATTCCTTGACAGATGGTTTGTTGCTGGTAATTTTCGAAGCTATGCTCTTTTTTCTCCAGGTTAGATCGCAAGTGTATTATATTCTTACTTCATCATATTTTCTATATAGATTTAGAGATGGCTCAAGAATAGATGAAGACTCTTACACCTCAAACCTATTAAATATTTTTTTTCATTATTACCATAATTTTATTTTTGAGTAAATTAGTAATTGTATTTTGTTGTGTTTTTTTGGTCTTAAGTATACTTTTTCATTAAAAAAACCAAGATTATTAAACTAATCCTCAATATTATCAATAATACTACAAAATCTCTTAACATAGGAGTAACAGAGTTGTCATGTCAATATTTGAAGTTAGTCTGCATCTTACAGATCCCTGTGGAGTGTCGAAACCCGAGTAATGGCGCGTTCATAACGCAGGAGCTGTGGCGAGGCTTGCTATCGCGGCGCGCGGCGTGGCGTGGCTAGGGGATTGCCGCCCTATTAATCGTAATTGTGTACAATACGTAGATAATATGGGCTTGTATTGTATTACATTATTGTGTTAGTTACATTTAGGATGGTTAGCATAATTGTATACATTTGGGTATTGAGACCTTTAAATTATTTTTCATGATAATCGAGTAGGTATACGAGATGATAATTGGTGAGTGGACAGCATTTTTTCTGGCTCTGGAATACACACATGAGACCCGAATGAAAATTTTGTGGTACAGAGTTCAGCGACAAATGTTGGAGCCCCTAATCCTAATCGATGATCTGTAGAAGTGCGACATCGTCATCTACATATATTTTTACTACTGGATTCGGGTCACCGAATCAGACGAGGTATGGTCATATTCTTCACGCAGGTTCGGTATTAGTGGCTAAACTTCATACAGTTTATAGAATATTACAGAGATCTGTCCAGCTTGACGTGAACTCATGGTTTTTGAGACACCAGATTACTGCTATTTTACATAACAATAACCCGACATCAATGATTCAATGTCAACGAACCATCACAGCATTCATTGGATATCGACCCGGTTGCTATAAGTGTCAAGGGTGAGATGCATAAAGTGTACTTAGACTTAGACTTTTCTTAGACAACAATCAAATGTACTAGATAACTGACACTTTGTTAATACGATAAAATTAAAGTAATATAAAACGGCTAACGTTTAGGTTGATTTAGGATCATTATTTTGGTCGGATATTTGTTAATAAGAAACAATTAGAAAGTCACATGAAATGGCTAAATGTTAAAGTTGATTTAGTACAAGTATTTTTGTTCGGATTATTTTAAGTCTGAGCGAAACCTATGTACGGTTTATAGATCTCACTCTCAGATGCCACGCGTTGTCAACAAGACATAGCTTAGCATATCCAGTCTGAATTGCTATATTTTAATTTGGAACACTATTGATAATTTTTCCTCATATCGAAGAACGTGCACGTTAGAATAAATTTATGTTATGTTCATAGTTTCACTGCGATATAAGTTCATTGCTGGGATTTTATATTTATCTACTTACGAAGGCCCTAAAGTATATTTTAAGCCTTATTGAGACAGTTTAGAATACTGACCCCAATCCCGTTTCGGCATACTCAGGTGTCGTAACGGGCGACAGAGGCCGGCCCCCCGGCGGTAAGGTTTTAATAAGGAGTATTATAAATAATATTATTACTAAGCCATTAATATAATAATTTGTTTTACCTTTCTGAGCAGGTGACTTCTTGCTTGAGTCTGTCACCAAAGGACATGTTGTATTCCGGCTGTGGTTTTGGGAGCCAGTTCCTTCTTTTTTAGGGTCCCAAAAAGAAGTTCGTCCGTCCATCTGTCTGTTCGAAGCAAAGCGCCAAGACCCTTATACTAGAAAGCTGTAATTAGTGTATTAATAAATTTTTATTAAAACTCCAGAATCGTAGAATAAAATATTGAAAATCTTTTTTTTTTCAGGGTACCTACCCTACTGGTCTCCTACACATCTAGGAGAGGCCTACAGGTAACGTGAGGATGAATTTTTTATTCGTCGTGTACCCTATAGTGTGGGGTATCGTTGAAAAGGTCTTTCAAAAATAGGTCTTCAAAGACCATTTTTGGAATTAGGGGTCCGTTTGCGAAATATTTGGCTTTAAAGTGCTAATTTTGCTTAGAGTGAAGTGTCCCCCCTGCCAGCTAAACGGTTGAAGTTGGACAAGTGAAAAAATCTCAAAAATAGGTTATCATGATGAATTTACAAGGAAATCTATCACATCTATGTTAGCATACATAGTTAATGAGTAATAGTAATAGAATGCTTTTAGTATTAAGTCCGCTTTTGTCATCTGTACTTATGTATGGGGCATAAAGTTTTAAATAAATAAATAGTCGATAAAGTTACTACTTCGGAACCCTACATTGCGCGTAGCCTGCATGACACGCGCTTGCCCGGTTTTTCTTGATGTTTTTGATTACTGCTATTTTACCTAAAAATAATCCAACATCAATGATCAATGATCCATGACAGCATTATATTTCCATAAAAAAATATTTTAACAAAAAAAATCAATTCAATCTAGAAACTATTACTATATCGTAATCTTACCTTCATATGAAGCATAATATCAGAGTTACACTTATTACAAAGGCTGGGGACAAAGCTCGGATTGTTTTTTTATCTCTTCCTTTCGCTCGGACGAACCTCGTGAGTAAAGAAAATTATTGCCTCACAGGAAAACCTGTGGATAGGGCGGAAGGTCAAAGTACACAGATGAATATACTGATCAAATATGTTTTAGATTACTTTAGGGAATAGTTTGTGTAAGTGTTTGTATAAAAACATTGTATAAAAATCTGACCTACTAAGTCTATATTTTTAATTTTTTCTTACTAACTTTACATCCTGTGCTACAATTACTTGGGTTTATTCTAATTAACAAGATGAACTTTGTTAACGTTTAATACACACACGTGCCCGTAATCTCTAATATTATATTCAGAAGTTAGCAGTCTCACTATTACACCCATAAATGCAGTCATTTTAAATTCAGTTTGGAATTTCATGAATCCGAAAATGCCACACGAAGTTGGTAATACGATGTCATGCAACCGTTACTTTCCATTTAGTTTCAGACCCCTGAATTTTGCACCTCCTGTAGACATATTCCATAATTACTTGTTCCCAGGTGTCGGCAACATTTTCTAGTGATTACTCGTGTTCAATTTTACCCTTCATTCTTGAGACGCTCCCGCAACGAGTCAAGCCCTTCGGAAAATGGTCACCCCACTTTACTTTAGGTTGGCTGTTTAAATATAGATGGATGTTGGTATCTTAAATAATTAATTCTTCCTTTCATAACTATTGTAGTGTACCTTGGGTAGGTAGTAAGATATTATCGCTGGAATTTGTTAGAAAACTACTAAGGAAAGATTTTACTAAACATGCTAAACATAAACATAAACATGCTGCAAATAAAATGTCATATCTGATTGTCATATCCCTAATCAATTAATTTTATAAAAGGCCCTTATTGATTAGCTTCACTGGAGAAACATATCAAATTGTAAAGTAGGCACACGTAGGGTTAAAATAGGGACCACCACTTTATTGGACAAAACGCACTCTTTGTGCTGGTTTACAAATCGTTGGGATCGTATTATTTCGTGAGTAGATTTATAGGTGCGGATCGAAGGCCTTTGTTGGGTTTCGTCGTAAATCTTTCTTCTATTTAAGCGGTTATTAGGACACCAGCGATTGATGTCCAATGAGAGTTTACGCACATAAGCTCTTTCAAAAATCTGAAATTCGATTGATCTTGAAGTGCTTACTTAACACTAGGTAAGTGATTTGGTAACTATGTATTCGTGTTTTTTTTTTAGGTTGTAAAACGTATTATAGAAAGCTATTAAAAAAAATATATTATTATTTAGAGCATTGGTATTGGCAATAATTTTGCTAAAATGCTGCATGCTACTAAGTACTTATTACCTACGTAATGATGTATCAAAAGTAAAATAGATTTTACCATTAAATTTAGTTTCTTTGTCTGAATGTCATTAGAATGCTTTGGTTTCTCAAAACAGTTGGATTAACTTGAGAATGTTTTTGTTGTGAGAATGTGAGCTCGTTTCATCCATATTATACTTTCAAGTTTTGAAATTTATTTAAAGATAAGATAATTTAATAAACAATAATTATGTGGACTACTTTGTATCTTACTGGCCTTGTCTTATGTATGTCGGCGAGCGACCTCTTTGGTTCTACAACGATTGTCCGATGCAGATGCTGTCAAACAAGAAGAGTCATGCAGAAAAACTAAATATTTTGAATATGAAATATATCAATCTATTTGGAACATACGTAGGACATTTTATGGGATTCTATTAATGATCACGGAGTAGTAGAGATTGTTACTGATGTGTACGTTAGGAGAACTGGAAATATATCATGGACTAAATGAAAAAGTAATATTGTTTAATATTCCTTATATTGTTGAATAACCTATTGGTACGGTATTCCGTAGAATATACCATCTTCCACATACATACATATTACATATAAACATGATGTAAATAAAATGGTCTAATCCTTCTCTAATAGGGGCAGTAATCGGGAAATACGATGTTAAACACATTAAATAAATACATACTACTTAAGCCCTCATTACGTTCCGTACAAGAGATTTATCTTTCTGTGCTCAGATGAATACTTAGGTAGTTTTTCTTAATCTTTTTCTTACTTTACTATATAAGATATTATCACTATATCTGTCATGTAAACAGTCCTTAATATTCTTTTAAAACCTGTATTTGTTGTAAGTTGGCTCGGAGATTTTATTTAGGTAGGTACCTACCTAGGTACATAACATATCATATCATAATATATCGTCTATTATTATTAGTTTTAAGTTTTTAACTAAGTTAGCTTTGCTTATATGTACCTACAATTCAAAATTATGCTGAAATTGAGCTATATGACCAATATTTTTATAATTTTATTAAACGTAACACAACGTAACATCTCATCATCGAATATAATGTACCATATTAATCATTATATCGTGCTTGAATAACTGGACGCATTGAATAGTTAATTATAAAAATGCATTTATTGCATATCATATTTGTAAACCAGGTATAATGTAATAGGTAAATACATTTGCGTACAGACTATAGAGTAGGAAATTTATCGCTTTTAGAAAATTCAAAAGTCGACTTGCAGGCGCGTAAATCACATAGGAATCGAAGAGAATTTTAAATCTAAAACACCCAGTTGGAGGGTAAGTCACTTTGAAATTTTTATGCCGACATTATTATAGCTATCTACAATATCAGTTTCAGGAGTAAACAGTAGAATAAATAGAATGAATGGGTACCTGTGTCACGGGCATCTGAAGAATATCTGTCGTGCTGAGAGCACTCAGCAGTAATAAATTCAGTCTCAATTTATCTTTTTGTGGATTGCTGTGCTTGTAACAACGGGCGGGCGTGGGAAATTCAGCAAAAAGCCTACTGCGCCTTCTCTACTTTTCCCGGGAACCATTACACAAAACATTATTCCAAATTACGTTCTGCGCATTACCGTAATGTTTCTGTTCATTTGATAAAATAAAAATGAACATTTTAAATGAAAATAGAGCAACATTTTTATGTGGCCGCATTGCTGAAAGAGCAGTCGCTAATGACTTGACTGATAAGAATGAAGTTCTAGGCTCCGAGGCTGTTTGTAATGTGTAATGTCATTGGGGCTTACTTATTTTGGTGAAAATATTTGAAGTAAGAGCTGTCCGAAATTTTGTGAAATATAGGGAGTAGGTACGTATAATATTTACCTAGTGATTTTGGCGACGTCCTCCTATTCAGAAGTTTTGGGGTTCAATACTGCATTAAAGGTTTTTTTTTTAATATTATCAACAGGTTTTGGTGTTTTAATTTTCACATGATTTAGGCACTATTCTTCAATTAACGGTTGGTACAATATACTAGTATTAATAGTAGTAATATATATTAGTATAATACTAATGGCGAAAAGGGAAGGGAAAAGAAACCGTTAATTAGCTAGTAGCTAATTCGCATTCGTTCTCTTAAAGTTCAAATTGTCTTTAGTCATGTTCGTATAATATAGCCTTATTAGTTATCGGTCCAATTCGTGGTCGATCCAAAAATATTCAAGAACATAAGACAAAACAAAGAAACGAAAAACAAAGTGACCCATTTATTCCTTTGTTGTGTATACTAGAGTGTCACCAAACATTGCAAGGCATAGGACTAAAAAACCAAATTACATTGCAATGGATCAATGGAACAGTGGCTCTCTAGGAAACGACATGGCAGACCAGTTGGCCAGAAGGGGATCCGACCAGACAGCGGTTGGCCCGGCCCCTATGCTACCACTAGCATTCAACCAACTCAGATCCTGGCTACGTCAAAGAACATTAAAACAACATGCAGATCAATGGGCACGAATCAATACGTGCACACAAACTCGGGAAACAGTGCCCTGCTCCGATGCACGACTGACCAGACAGCTGAAATCCTCGGCACTCTGAGGTCGTTCCGTGAAGCCTGTGGAGACACCAGGAGGATTCTGTGTTTCTGGCCGGAGCTAGGCTGGCTAGATAACTAGCCAGCACACATATCTACGCACAATGGCCCGACTTAGAGGCTAAGTGCGGAAATTGGAGCCCATCACCATCATCCTTTTTGTTGTGTGTCAATAAAAAGAATAGTAAGTCAAGCATAAAACACTGGTTTAAACTTAGGCTATAACATTTTCAAATATTTTCTTAGTTTTATTTTTAATTTGTTACGCAAAAAGTGTCTAAGAAAATATCGACATTTCCATGATAAAATGTTCGTAGCATCGTCAAATTCTATAAGCAATACAATTCTATTAAGCCATAGAATTTTCGCCGACGGGTGGTGAAAATAAATAAAACCGGCGAAACGCTAACACTTGGAAAGTTTAGCAGAAGCTAGTTTCGATCACTCCAGTTGGACAGGCGCTAAGCTTGCGTTCAAGCACTTCAAGCGTTGTTGGTTCCTGGCCAAATTCCCGGACGCTACCGGGATATCTCAATCCATTGATGGAATTTATTCCACTGAGTACATAATAAAAACTTTTCACCATAACAACCTATGTCGTTAATTGGTCCAGTTTTTTGAAAAAAAAAAAACCACTTTATTTTTCGTCCAAGTGTTGGCATATTTCACAAAATTTAGAATACAATACAAAGCTTTTAGTTACGCAGGTTTTCTAATAGAATTTTGAATTGAGAATGAAAAAATTATGTTTTTAAGACTAAACTAAAACTTCGTCCGCAAGTTCGAATCATGATCATTCAAGCGTAAAATTGATTTCGAACCACAAAGCTAGAAATTTTTAGAGCTTTTTGTACATCAGACGGAAAATCGAACTCTTGGTCGTATTTTTTGTATTAGCAGGGAAATTCATAGATGCCAGTATAATTTAGACTCTATCGTCTTTATCTAAAGTTTGAAAGTAATAAATGTCAGTTTAAATCCTTTTCAGGGTTCCGTAGTTAAAACTGAACCCTTATAATTTCGTCATCTCTGCGCAGAGGACTTTAGTGCTAGAAAGCTATAATTTGACATGAATATACACAGCTAAAGGGGCGAATGATTTTTTTTTCTCGTCTATCCTATAGAGGGGGATATCGTTGAGTCGGTCTTTCAAAAATATAATGTGTCTGCGAATGCTATTTATCGATTAAGGGGTCCTTTTGCGAAATATTCAGCTTTAAAGTGCTAATTTTAGTTAGAGTCAAGTGTCCCCACCACCAACTACGAATAAACCACCACTACGCAGAGCCGATTACTCCAGTTAAATGGTGTTTTAACACCATAAGCAACGTAAGTTTAAAGTCCAAAGTTGATTTAAACGGCAGATGGTAGCTTCAGGCAGGTAAATTTACATGATGGTAAACAGATACATACTACTAGAATCATGAACTTTGCTTGTTTAAATGTAGGTAAATATTATTATTAAATATTCAATATTATGTTACTTACTCTTACGAACTCCGAATGTCGAGAGAATTATTGAAAGAAATTTTAGCTCAACTAATCCTTTCATATCCAAGTTATATAGTTATATAGTTAGTTCAGTATTCAATGTACAAATAAAGCCGTTCGATGGAAACTAATGGCGCGTTAATAATTTGCACAAGTCTTCCTATTCATTGGGAGTCTGGTAAGATTTATCACTACAGGGGCCTGGCAAGATGCCTTTTGGCACTGGCTGATTATATACTTTTTAAATATTCCCATTTGAAGACAATTGAGTGTGATGCCGCCGTTTACTGAATTAAAGATCATTTTTAACATGGTATTTTAAAATGAAGTACCTAAGTGAATTATTTTAATGACACGGTAATATGATGAATTTAGGAAAACTGTAGTTAATGAGCAATAGTCGATAAACTCACAACTACGCAACCCTACATTGCGCATGTCCTGGCAAATACTTGATCAGTGTTTTTTATTTATTACCTTTAAAACAAAAATGTAATAAAATTAGCGGAAGCGTGCTACTTAGACCAAGAGACATTTTCATAAAAATGTCCGTAAAAGATTGGAC
This sequence comes from Thymelicus acteon, assembly GCA_951805285.1. NCBI lineage: Eukaryota > Metazoa > Arthropoda > Insecta > Lepidoptera > Hesperiidae > Thymelicus > Thymelicus acteon. Next base: position 13,866,828 of record OX638213.1, on the reverse strand, counting down.
ACTATAAATTTAAATTTGCTTAACTTGTTTATGAACTCACCGGTAGAGAAACGTAAACTTTGATATCGCCCACAGGAAAGTTGCTTGCAGGAACTGGATCGTAACATAAAATTTTACAACAACTTCGGACGTAATGGTGTTACAGCATTTTGATATCTTGTCGTTTGTAATAAAAGATTTCATTATATGGTATCGTCATCGATGCCAAACTTTTATCGCGCTGTCCAGAGTTAGGGCGCCTTAAATTAATATTAGGTATATCCATTAAGCTTTTTACGACTGAGACGTATTGGTTACAAGCCTTTCTAATCATAATCATCTAGTATTAAAATAACAATAAACAATATTTTAAAGTATTTTTGGGGAATTTTAAAATATCTTTACAACTCGATATAAAATTTTCTTTGTATATGAAATTTTACCATTCCCGCTCTTACAGGCAAAAATGTAAATTCGTTGAAATTCAACAGAAGCAGAGAATACTACGGAAACATTTGGATTTCTAAGAACTAGAACAAGGACACGAGTCGATTCAGACATTTCCGTTTTTATATCACACGCACAAACACGAAAACACATGTTTAAATAGCAATTAAACAAAGTCAGTAGGCATGTTGTAATTGTAATTTTCTCATACACTTTGCTCACATAAATTATTAATCACAATAATTAGTGTTACACACTGCAACCGGCGTTTCGCATAAAGCTTTGACAAGTATTGTGCGAGTCCAAATCCACTCGCATGTGCTCGGGACCTCCGGCGGACTTGAGTGATTGAATTATTAATCTCCAGGCACAAACTCACTAGCGCTTTGTCCGGTCTGAACAGACAATTCCGCTTCTAGGTTGTGTCTATAGCATCACAGACCTAAATCTATGGTTAATGTTAATTTCCCTAGTTTAAGAACCAAACCGTGAAATATAAGATCTACATACATCACGGATTTAATGTGCTGATCCAGTTATTTCTAGTCAAAAGTGGTCTTCATATAGTACTTTAGTTAAGATCTTTTTTTATACTGTAAGTAATAGTAATTTATTTTTTGTTGGTATTTGTTTAATTAGTTTTTTTGTTTATTCTAAGTTAATTTAATAACAAATAATGAATATTTCATAATTAAAAAAAAATAATAAGTATTATTAATTTATTATACATAATTATATGGATATGCTCCTGGAGCCTGTATGATAGGTACCTGTCGGCAGTTTTGGTAAGTATTAAATTTTTACTTGAATTATCAAAACAATTATAGATACTTATTAAATCTAAAGAGATATTAATTTAGAATTTTCCAGAAATGGCACTTACACAGGGTACCTATCATAGTCGCACCAGGGGCATATCTCATTTTGTAAATCCCTGAGGAAGACTTGTCTAAATCGTTATATATTTTATGGCCATCCGTCGTTATACCGTATCGGTAAATCAATTTGAGTTTCCACAAGCTCAGTTTGGCATTTTAAGTATAAAGCTCAGTTTAATAACAAAACAATCTGGACCGGTTATACCGGCGGGCGGTAATAAAAATTTACTTACTCTACGTTTATTACTTACGACACGAGGTGGTAGTTCACAAAGACGAACTATATTGGTCCAGGTGGAACCAAATTTTCATAACTTTGTTTTCTTGATTTTAGGGTTCTGGACCATGATCGAAAATGGAAGATAAGTATGTTTCACTAGCGTTTCACCCGCGGCTTAGTGCGGGTTTCCCGGGATAATAAGTATCTTATATTTATCTTATTGTAGATCATAATCTCGTCTGCGGAAAAATCATCGAAAATATTTCATCGAATTACAATTCGCCGAACACAATACATCGAAAAAACATTTCGTCGAATAGCATTACGTAGAACAACCATTTAATCGCATGACAATTAATCGAATTACATTTCGTCGAATGTCACTTTATCGAATGTCATTTCATCGAATATCATTTCATCGAATGTCATTTCATCAAATGTCATTTCATCGAATGGCAATTCATCGAATGACAATTTCTCGAATTGCAATTTTTCTTGTTTAAAAGATTTAAAGATTTTATTATAAACAGAAACAATTTTATGCTTTTTTGTATGTCTTATTTTTTGATTAATAACAATTTAACATTTTTCCGTACATAAAAATTTTAGGTTTACTTTCTTCCTTGAATCATTTTTTTTCAAAATGTTTACGTTAGTGACAGAAACGAATCGCTGCAAAACCGACTTCACGTAGTCTTGTTTGCCCTACCCCTAGAGTGTAATGTAAACTCGCGTGGGACCGCCGGAGCCCCGCAGTGCCGGAGCCGTGACAGAAACTGTGCTTGCTGCATGTTGCATGCTGCTTACGTCTTAGTGCTGCCTTTCAATGATGTGTGACGTTTGAAATAATAAAAAATATTTATTAATGATCATATGAAAATTATATCATTCGATTCCATCGATCTATAACCTTCCTAGATTCCCAATAGGCGCTTCACAAATGGCCACAAAAGTAAGACCACGAAAAATTGTGCGGTCTTATTTCAAATTCATCAAGTCAAACCTTAAATCTTGCGCATAAGGTTGAACTTGTCATGATGGATGTTGATCAGCTAGCTCAAAAATGATTTTTGTGCATGGTTTTGTGAATACAACTTTAAGTCATGAATAAAAGGTTGAAATAGTTCTAACGTATTTTTATTTCAACCAGATGTGCATAAACACAGTTCTCGGACAGTTTTCAAGCCTATTTTTGTATGGGATTGTGTATTTAGTGTTATAAGTGATCGAAGTTCGATGCGGCCAATTGTGATTCGATATATTGGCATTTGATATATTGTCATTCGATATATTGTCATTCGATATATTGTCATTTGATATATTGTCATTCGATATATTGTCATTCGATATACTGTAATTCGATATATTTTCATTCGATGAAATGACATTCGATTAATTGTTTTCGATGAAATGTTAATTCGATTAATTGTGATTTCGATGAAATGTGGATTCGATTAATTGTAATTCGATGAAATGTTTTCGATGATTTTTCCGCAAATCCATAATCTACCTGTGTGTTAAATTTCATGAAAATCGGTTCTGTAATTTTTGCATGAAAAAGTAGTAAATATCCACACATCCTCAGAAGCAAAATTTCACATTTTTTTAAATAGTATTTACTTATAATATTTTGGCTGTTTTAAAATGTTAAGGAACGACATAAATATTATTGTTAAATTAAAATGTCTTATTATTAGGGTAGGAAACGTTTATAAATTCACATTTACAGTTTGAAACCCTTCTCTCTGATTCGGATTTAGCTTTGCGCCGTTTACCTGTTTGTTTACCTGTTTGCTTTGATCTCATTAACAGTCTTCTGATGATTGCGCGTCTCTCCTAGTATTTTAGGCTTGAGGCTTATTCTTCTACGCGTTCTAGTGGCGTATGACCAACCAGATATTGACAGAACAAAATAACTATCCTAAGACCCCTATTGGTATAACGACTGATATCTAAAGATAATAATGATCAATGGCTTGATGTGTTCTGAATCTCTTTCCTGCTCAAAAAGTTTTGCTTAACTACCGACCGTATCCAAAGATACTAAACTCAGTTGAACATTTACGAGTGATACCAATCGTTGAACTATGACTAACTGGTTTAGGTTGGTTACACGAGTGGTTCACCATTTGCAGCTGTATAATATCGAAATTCCAGCAAGCATGCAAAGTGCAACGGTGAAGATCAACATTTTATTTATTTTTAAATCTTATCTATTTTTAAACAAAGGGAAACAAACGCTAATCATCGATTGTTTGAATGAGACCTTTGATCTAAGGACGAAAATTTATCCGTCATATATTAACGTCTGACAGGTCGCTCGGTATACTTCTTATTACAAATATAAATATATTTTGTGGTTAAACAGGGATTTCATTTTAACACTGGCCGATGGGTGATGAGTTTTAATGACTGATTTAATTATGAGTAAATACACCTGTATTTAGGTACCTACTTAACCCAGGACTTCATAATTATACGTACAGATCAAGGTCTTTAACTAACTGCGAATTAACGATATGAGTCGCAAAAATAATCATGGAACTAAACATTTAACAAGTAAAGAATAAACACGTACTCGTAGAACGCTCACGCAAAAAAACTCTGCAGACAAAACAAACCCGTACTCTATCCCAAGTGAAATGTGAATTTTAAAATCTCTTCTAAAATTAAGTTCTTGGACATTTTACATTTTTTAAACTAGGAAATCGTATGATAGATTTGAAATAATTATGTACCTAGATAACACTTTAAGGTATGTCGGAGAGCTTTAGCGGCATAATTTTCAAAAACTTTGGCAAAACTTTTTTTTGACCCTATTCAACCCTTGATCAGGGTGGTGAAGTACGATCAATGTGTACACAGTAACAAAATAAACGTGTACTTATGTACGCGCGTGAGAAGTTATACTTCTTCGGCACATCATTAAATAAATATTTAACATTAATAATTTAAAAATATTTAATATTTAATATAATTAAATAATAATATATTTATTATTTAATATAATTAAATAATAATATTTTAATTTATATCAATAAATAATACATGACTAATAGAGGTTCTATTTCTATTTTGTCGACCTAGCTTTTTGCGTACAACTTCACAGTGATGCGCGCGCAATTTTTGCGAGCAACTTCACAGTGATGCGCGCGCATTTTTTTGCGGGCAACTTCATCCTGTTACTTTTGTGTTACAAATCTTAAAATTTCACTCTCATAATTATTCATAACGCGCTTAAAGAAGTATAACTTCAAAAAAAAAGAAGAGACACTATTAAGTTGTGTCAGAAGATAGAATGGCAGATTTTTTTTATTGATTATAATATAATCCCAGGATAAATAAAAAAATATACGCTAACACCCCCGCAGTAGGTTATTAGCTGTGTCGCGGGTGGCATGGACAACACAAACACATCACAATCACGCCCATGACCCGAGTACAAATATTTATCTGTCACATAAATACCTGCCCCGGCCGGGAATCAAACCCGGGACCCCTCGCTTCGCAGGCAGGGTCGCTATCAACTAGGCTACAGGGTCGTCAAAATAAGTGCATGACAAAGATGATTTCACTAAACTGATTAATATTGAATTAACAACTATCATACAAATAAGGTTTACAGTACAAAATCAATCCTAATACCAACAGCAGACACAAAGCGGAATGAAAGTTAGTTCTAACTTGCATTTCCAATGAGTGAACTGCGACAGCCGCATCGAATAACTATGATTGCGTTTTGCACTCCGAGTAACAATAAAAGCGGGACGCAAAATGTTAGTGAACTAGTGTGACAATTTTTAGTTATGCCACATTGCCACATTGTGATAGTCTGGCGCGTGACAAATGCGCAAAAATAAAGTTAGTATTCACTGAAATATAATTTGGGACATCTCTATACTTAGCTGACGAAGTAATGTCCTGCATTACTTAGCTGACTAAGCAATTACAGCAATTACAAACAGGTAGATGCAAATGTATTTATTAAGGTTAATAAATATTAAATAATTTATTAAGGTTAATTAAATTTATTAAAAATACTTTGTACTAACTGGTGTGACCACACACGAGACAAAAAATACATATTTGTGCAAGGATATTTTATTATTATTAACAAAGATGATTTAGGATTTAAACCCGGAACATTAAACAAGTGCTTGTAATAAACCGTTTAATAAAGCGGTTTCATTAAAATTACAGTACAGTTGACAAAATTTTTGACAGAGTACCGGGACACCAAAAGAAAAGTGAAGTCAAGTTAGTAGTTGTAATTACGAATTTATAGATGCCGGATAGTATACAAAATACATGAAACATAAATAATATAATTAGGTAGATATATATCTTATTTGTTTCATGGTTACACAAGAACTTATATAAGTTATTATTATTACGGCGAGACTGTAATGTCTCGTGCCGGAGTTCCGGTTCCGTTTCATGCCAGCACAATTATAATTTTACGTATTATTGTCGCTCTAATTCCTACAACATATTCCGTTTTATTACCATTTTAAGGTATGTGGCATATGGAGTATAGTTGAGTCATGCCCCTTTTATTTTGACAAACCGACACCCACTTGTCAGGTTTTGAGTCGTCCTCACTGGTGGGGATTTACAGATATTTTTCCCGAAATGCCCCCACCTAATGAAATAAAGCCATTACTTATAAGGTTCGTAAAGGTAGAGCTTGAATTACATGTTCTTGTGACTAAAATTTTAGGCTTTTCTGCACAGAACTTGGCACCCATTTAGATCTCAATTATTTTTTTTTGAAGTTGGCTCTCATTTCACATTTATGTTTTTGATGAGATAATAGTTTCACAAAATATTATCATGATTTAAAGTAAGCTCAAGCGCAGTGCATTTGGTAAGCATCGGCTTAATTTTAATCCCTTCAAACTACTCTACAACCTCTCATTGGTTAAACTTAATTCAGGTTTTGATACATAGTTCGCAGCTAGTTGCTTCCACACAATGCTATTGGGCAGGAACATTTATGTATTGTGTAGTATAAATAATTTTTGTGATGTCTAACGTGCTGTCCTGCGTGGGCGAATCAACGCGAACGCGAAGCAAACCGGTGCAAAGCGAAAATAACAAACAGTCGAGATGTATTGAAGTGTCCTACGTGACCAAAAGCACCTAGAGGGCGTTGCGGTGCGGCGCGGTTTGAAGCGAACGCGATCAGTTGGTTTGATTTTTCGCGCGAACTTCAGCGGCGCGGCGTATGTCAGTGGCGGTGAAGTGACAATTCGCGCGCACGTAGGACAGACTCGCCGCTTCGCTCCGCGTCGCACGGAATTCGCATTGGACCGCTCCGCGATCGCGTTTGCGTTGATTCGCCCACGCAGGACACGGTGTTATCGTATGTTATCCTACATCGGGATTGTTTTTGTAAGAAACCTGCATAATTTTTTAAATTGTATCAAACATTTTTACAACTTAAAAAAAAGAGATTCTTTATTCAATTCACTCATAGCATGAGTGAGCTTTAATGATAAGTATAATACCAATTTACCCTCTTGCTTGAGTTACCTGCCAAACGACTCGTTTTGTTCCGACTGGGGACTGGAGCCAGTCTACTCATTAGACTTTTCAAATAAAATACATCTACCTTAACATTTTCACGTGAACAGAAGAGCGTGGTCGACTCAGCTACAATATATGTATTGAATTATATCTTTTACAACAAAAGACCCGTCCTCTTTGATAAATTTAAAATATAAAGTACAATAAAAATCACAATTATATCTTTGTTTCACAGTTTATTATCAACAGCGTGTCAGTAATAACACAGGACGCGACAATCCGCAAGAGTTAACAATGTGTTCACTTTATTTGTACTCCTTTTTGCTCATTCCCGCGAACGCTCCGCAGGGACAGATGCCCCGAGCGAGATCTTACCTTATTTACCACTGGGTTTTCATAACACCGTCTATTGTTTGTTTTATATTGACTACGCCAAAGCGAAATTCTATCGTATTTGTACGGTAATAATTACTATTTGACAGTGTTTTCATATATGTACTTACGTTTAATTAAAATTCATATTAATTAAACGTAAGTACATATTGATACACGAAATTCATACAAATATAGAAGTTCTCAGATTGATATAAAGTAATTGATAATTTACAGGCAGGCGTTCACTTGCAAAACATTTAACGCCCCAACTCAGTCACTAACGGTTACTTTAATCGTTCCTCAGTAAAGAATCACAATACAAATTCTGGAGCGATTTAAGTAACCATTAGTGACTCTGAGTTGGGTCGTAAGGACTATATTATGGGCTGTATTTTTAAATGTTAATGTCATCCGGCTTTGACTAGAACATTAGGTTACTATATATAGATATGCCAAGTCCTAAGCACAAAGGATTTACCTTACATATTTGCCCTAACCGAGATCGAATCGATTGCTTAGAAGACGTACAAAGAATCATAAGTCCAAAATACAAACTATTTTTCTGTCATCTCCGCCTCAACTGGGAACGAACTGTTTGCTTCATGAACATAACACTGTGAAGTGTCCCTGATGATGACTTAGGTGTTTGCGGTTTCAATATAGCTGTTTTAGATACTCAATACCTTTTGATTGTCATGTAATCTAATATATAAAAATCTCGTGTCACCGTGCTGAACTCCTCTGAAACGGCTCGACCGATTTTTATGAATTTTTTTGTGTATATTTAATGTTGGTACATATGAAAATAGGTCATATATATTTTATACCGATAGGTGATTAGATTGTCCCTATATCTAGATAATTATAATTTATATGGCAATAGATCGTTTGCCCGGTCAACGAGTAATTATTATATTAATACGCGAGGCAAAACCTTTTTACCCCTCCCTATTCACGACGATTGTCATTGACAATCTCAATTCGAGTTGAACTTACTGTCGAATTTTGACCGCAGATCGTGTTTCTAGTTACTATAGTTATTCAATGGTTGCTATGGTTATAATGGTATACAATAGAGCGGTTGTTGAGGCGCGTATTTGCGAGTGTAAATTGAAACATGTCGAGAGTTAATTGCGTCCAGGCAGGAGGGGTGCGACCCCCTGAAAGATAATCCGCGGCTCTCTGACCTTCCGCCAGGCACATTCGGATGGAACTAGGGTTCCATTTAAATAATCGCAATTCGTGAACGTCGTGATAACAGTTACGATCTGACAGTATCTCAATTATTATGACGTAGGTCGTAGATGAATTGAATCATCGTGCTTTAATGAGTAGTTTTAAAACACAATAAAATAAACAAAACGAGAATATGTTTAAAGGTTTCGCGGTTTCGCTTTTGACATATTTTGTTACCTTTGAAACGAAAATATATATTTGGATGTGGTATATAAAACCCTAACACAATATTTAGATGTACATAAATTATGTATTATAATAATAATACGTAGATATATGTGTCCACATATACTTTTGTCATAATTTTGTTGTTATGGTAAAAAGGTTTTTTTTTTAAGGTTATTAAAATCTGGTAGTTCGGCGCACAAGCACACTAAGAGTACAGCCGCCCCTGTTGGCGAGTAGCAACACTAAAGCTACTTCAGTAGATAGCGTTGTTAAGCAACACTAAACCAATGATTTCCAAAAAACACGATTTACCAAAAAAAAACAGATACCGAGCGAAGCTCGGTCATCCGGGTACTAATTTTTAACAGGAACATACTGTTTATAAACAATATTTATCTGACAAAACACAACTTTCTTGGAGCTCTGTGAAGCCCGCCTGGCTTACCACCAAACGACTATTACTCGTCGTAACATATGATTCTAAACTTACGAGTACTCACGATTTTTTTATTTTTTATACCGATATTTCAACCCTGTTACTTTATCATGGTCACGGCAGAACTGCAATAAAAAAATCTAAACACGGGTAGTGTCCAGGCCCCCTGCTTGAGAGCCAGTTTTTTCTTTCTTCTCTCTTCCTTCTTACCCGGCAACGCATCCATGATGACCTGTGTGTAGTTGAAATTTACGGGCGATGGTGACCACTTGCTATTGAATGGGTTGTCTGGTCATTTGTTCGCTATTCACATAAAAAGTTATATGACAACTCCATCTAGGCACTTAAGTAAAATGAGTTTTCATATAATTTTTTACGTAAAAATCCTGTACTCGGACGTTTTACGGGCTTTCTAGTTTTGAGGTCAGTTTCATGTATGCTTATTAAATTTGTTTCAAATTATATATACATACATATAGACTTAACAGCTTTCTGTTGAGTGTAATAATATAATTTATTGCTGATTTTTATGTACATTGATTTTCTTATGAAAATGAAATGAAAATGCCTATAAAATTGACTCAGACTATTAAAAAAAAGTAAAAAGTAACGACTTAGTATTTGCTTTGTAAATGAGTACAATTTTTGTTTTTAGTGTTCACACGGCTATGTGTATATGACGTGCCGTGTGGACACACCCTTACGGTTTACGCTCAGAGTCACTTAAGAGTTACTTAAATTGCTCCATAATACAGAGTTTGTATTATGATGCTGCACTAAGGAGCGATTTAAGTAACCGTTAAGTGACTCTGAGTGCGGGCGTTAAATAGGCAAGTTAATATATGAACTGTAAATCAGTTTAACATACTCTCTCCTTTTTATTTTTTCTGCCATTAATTTCTCATCTCAGTATGTTCGGTGTCACGTAATGCCCGCACCGATGGACAAACAGACTGAGAAGTATCGAAAAAAATATTACTGTTTTGTTTATTGATGAAATCAGCAACAAAACAATACGAATAAAAAACTGATCTCGTTCCAACTTTATGAGTAGTGGAGATTGTGGATAAGTTATAAATATTTCTTTTGGCAATACAGACATTTGTTTTTGTTAGTAAAAACATATTTAAATGTGACAAAATTTAACTGATATCTATACAATATAAAATGAAGTCCCCCGGCCGCGTCTGTCTGTATGAATGCGATAAACTCATAAACTACCGAACGGATTTTTATACCAATAGATAGTGTGATTCCTGAGGAAGTTATAGGTGTATAATTGCGGTTTTATGTAAATAGACCGAAACCCACGCGGGTGAAGCTGCGGGCGGAAGCTAGTTGCTTATAATAGTAGCCGAATAAACTTTACAATTGGGTTACAACTTTGAAATTAAAGTTATTTAGTGCGGACGTTTACATAAATCAAACAATTTGAACTATTGTAAGTGTCTAAAACTGAGAATTCCTTGTTGAATATTAACTGGGGATTTAGTATTTAGTTGAGAGTGGAAATTGAAACATGTCGGGAGTTAATTGTGACGGGGCCGCTGTGGCGGGCCTTATATAAGGGCCTATACATAAACCGATTCCTGATTTCTCTTGACACACTTTAGGTTTATTGAAGTGAAAACTTCTTTAGCATCGTTGTCATTTGAAAGTCGATGAAACGAAAAAGGGACAGTAAAAAGAGACAGACACATAAATTCATAAGATTTAACGTGGGAGACAATGAGATAAGAAGCATTATACAGTGTTTTTTATCGTTCATGGATCTCTTTGTGATACTTTAAAAAGTGCTAAGTTGTATTTATAGATGGCGCGAGGAACAAGATAGAAGATTCATTTTATTGCTGGATAGATGGCGCTAGCTGCTCATTTCACTTATCATATTATGTTAAGAGATGGCGTTAGTTACCACTATTTTATTTTTATTTAGTACAAAATAGTTTTTGAAAGATAATTAAAACTGATACATGTTATTAAATTAATCCCTTTATTTTGAAAGGTTTCACTTCGAGCACGTGTGAATTGTACACTTTTTTATTATTCCCTGGTATACATTATACATTATTAGTATATTATATATTATTATTTTACATTATATATCTGTCTTAATGTTTTAAGTCAACCTGTAGTTAAAATAAAGGTACCTACATGTGATGATTTCAACAACTCCTTATGTATCATTATTTTTTGAAGAAAAACCATTTCGTTTGGAAACAACTTTGGGAACATAAGGCTGTATTGTTTAATAAGAATAACATTGTGAATATTATTGACAATCTAGAGTACGTGCTAAGATATTATTACTATTTATATAAGGAAATGAAACGAAATTTTAGACGTATTGGGGAGGCGTAGAATACCCTATGCCACACTGAATGGTGTCTTACGGCCGAAATTAATAAGCGATCCTAATCTATTTTTAGCGATCTAAGATTGAAAACACAATCCTTTTTTTGTGTAAACTGTGCTAATAACCGATCCACGGATTGACATTGCAATCTGAAAACACGTTCAATCTTTGGGAGGACGGATCAGAGATTAAAGATTGACCTCTGTTCGTAAATGACAGTTTGGGTGTGTTATTAACCAATCTTTCCATTTTGACATATGGTTCGATCGGTGTAAACGATCTGAGATTGCAATCTAAGAAATTCCGCGGATTGAGAGTTACTTTGATGCTTTCAATTAATATAAAATTAAGAAAAATGGCCTTTGCGTTATTTTTGAGTGATAGTGAGAGTAGTGTCGCAGATAGGTCTCAAAATATGGATATGCAAGATATTAGTGGAAGGACTAATCTTATAAATATTTTGTTTTGTTCATATTCACAATATCCTATAACTATTTGCAGGTATGTTATATACCTACCTAATAAACCTAATAATAAGAATAAGAATTACTTTATTTGCTCAAAATGTAAGTACAAAAAAAGGTCTTCAAAAATGTGTTAATAGCGTCACATTTTTATTCTTGTATTTCTTTCTAATAATAAAAAAATATTAAGTCAAAAAGCATTTATTTGGAAATCAGTTACAGGAGCCTACTCAGCAAGAAAAAAATGTATGGATGGAAAGTTAATAAACAAATTCAGTTTTGTAATTTTAATAATTCAGATTTTAATTTTTCTACTTCTAAGGCAAATCTTTGATTTTCTAATTTTAAGTTTTTATTTTCCAGTAAAATATTATCGGAAGTGTCTTCCAGACATTTCTTTTTTGTTGAGCTAATGCAATGTTTCTTGCGGTTCTTCCCTCATCTGGTTTCCTTTTCTTTGTACCTGGAAAACAATAACAGTGAATGAATGGTGTTTCCTGATTGAGAGGTGATACCTAACTGATGAAAGGTCAGCCACACATCTGGCCTTAAACTGTGATTTTTGAACCATAATTACCTACTAGAGAGACAGCACACAGACATAAAAAGACTAGGCCAAAACCCTTACTACCAGGAATAATAATAACATAACCCCGACCCCACCCGACGACCCGTGTGGTGCAATGTTTCATAATAAAATTGTAACTAAACCAATGCGCGGGAAACGGTAATTTATAACTTAAAAGGACGCGACGCCCAAGAAATAATACGTAACAATATGACTTACCACTTCAGAATCCATTTCAAATGAAATTATTATGATTCTCCACACGAAATAATTTTTAAATCGTATTTTGTAAGCAATTGACAATAACTTGACATTTGACAACACAATAGAAGGACCCGTTTTTTTAAGCTACATTCCATTATAGTAAAACGTAATTCGTCTAACGTCAGAATTGAAAATTATAATTAATTTATTACACGTTTTAGGTTTGAAATGCGAAATTTTATACTAAAAATATATTATTTTATAAAATTTAATAAATATACGGTAATATCAGTCGTAATTTTACGCATTAAAAACAAATAAACACACCATAGCGCGTACTAAGTTCGGCGTAAAACGAAACGGTCAAGAGGGAAAGGATCGTCGGCAATCTGCAGACAAAAAAAGGTAGCAGCTGTAGAGTTTAGTTATTAGGACGCAGATCGAAGATCGATCCATCGGTATATATCGATCCGAGATTGATCTCATTTTCGGATTGAGGATACATTATTAATTTCGGCCGTTAGATGCGATTAAATTCAGTCCGCTGGTGATAGGGCCCCTTGCACGGATTATATTGGTAATATTGATTTTAATTGTTAATTAATACCATTACTAATACTATTATTTTCCGCGGGGTTCACCTGGATACTACATATCGCTCACCTAGTAATATAATGGCACATCTGCAAAAAATGCGAAATTGAGTTCATATGGTATACGTGTTTAAAAGTGCATAATCTACATAGTGATAAAAATATGTATTAATGTCTATACTAGTAACCAAACCCATACAATCTGTAAAAAAAGCGGCCAAGTGCGAGTCGGACTCGCCCATGAAGGGTTCCGTAGCAGCAAGTAACATAATATTTTTAGGTTAGGTACTTCTCAATTTCTCGAAGTTGCAAAAATAAAAATCTTATTGTTTCAGGGTTCCTTGAATCATCTTATGGAATCTTTAGGATTCCAGCCACTATATAGTGGATCGAGGGGGCTGAAGCCTACGTACCTATCATCTGGTGAGATAGTAGTCAAGCATTAATTAGTTGAATTAATAATAATAAAGAATACAATATAGTAATGATAAAAAAGTAATTAAAAAAATAATAAAAAATTTCGAAAAATTAACAGTCTGGACCCGTTCTTCAACCAATCAAATCTTGTTTGTTTTTTCCCAAGCAACCCTGTAACATTAAAATGGGTCCCGACTGTTAATCCTTCTATGGTGTAATTGTTCAGTATTACTTCTAATAACATTCTGAACTACTGGGCTTGTTTTTTTCTTTTTACTTTTTTACGCAGTAGGGTTTTTGTTTTTAACACATTTTTTTATTCTACACTTTTTAGTTAGGATTATAAGATGGTAACATTCGCACATACATACATACAAAAACGTTTGCCGAGTCAGCTAGTGATAAATAAAAAATAAATAACCGCTTATTACAGTGTGAGTTTCTGTTGGTAGCTAAATGAATAACAAAAGACTTTTGACTGGGTTGTCCTGGTGAATTAAGTCTACTCAACCTCACTGTACATTCACTTTAAAGTGTGCGGGTTGCAGAATTTCCATTCCGTCGACACCTGCAAATATAATTAGTAAAAAGCCGCAGGTGCATTTACGCCGAGTATGTATGTGTTTTTAATTGCCGTTGTTGTGGTGAATCTACTCGAAATGTTTTTTTTGTTTTATAAACATAGCTTTTTATTACATTGTCAGTCAGACTATGACTATTGGATTATATTTGTAAGATTCTTTGTAATTAAATAAACACAAAAGTTGTTGCTAAGTAAGAAGTATCGAAGCAGAATTCTAACTTTCTTCATTGTTAAACTTTTTGTATCATAATTGGGGTAGATCTATACTCAAAAATAACTTTGCGGTTCTGTGAAAATATATTTATGTTTATTTAGTTTTTTAATCTTTGTGTAACGGTTCGCACGAATAATGTTGAAGATTTAAGTGCTGATTGATATTGATTTTTTTGACTAGTAATGAAAGCTATTGGATTTTTATCAAAAAAAATATTTTAATAGTTTTGAAATTGAATTGTGACCGCTAGTGGCAAACATTTCTTTAGCGCTTCCGTGCTTCGGAGGGCACGAAAAGCCGTCGGTCCCGGTTGTTATCGTAAGATAACAGTCGTTAAGCCATGTCGGAGGCCCTCGGGCGGCATGAAAACTTCCGACAATTGGGTTGGCCACTAACCTCTCCACCAATCCGTACTGGAGCAGCGTGGTGGAGTATGCTCTAGGCCTCCTCAAAAGGAGAGACCCGTGCTAAGTAGTGGGCCGTTAATGGGTTGAAGCCAGCCAGCCAGTTTTGAAATTGAATTGTTGTTTTATTTGTGAACAACTCAGAATAAAGAACGAACCAAAAACCGCAGACCATTGTAGTGTTTTTGACGCAAAACTATATTGAATGTGCAGTTTTACAGAGATTTTCATGGGAACAACAAGAGTAGTCAAACCGCGTGACCCTCATCTTCTTTATGGTCACTAGGATTATCATTGACTTGATCTTCTTAATAACAAGAAATCTAGGACTGAAATATGAAACATTATATTACATAAAACTTTGCATTGTTGATTTTGAAACTCTTTTACTCTAATATTTGATACTTACCTACCTACTTATTTGACGATAACTATGTCAAAATGTTTATAATGCAGATGCATAATAAATAATCAATGTTAAAACCGAAACATACCTACAGCGCATTGTTGACTTATTTTGTAATAAAGTTGACAAACAATGTTAATAGCGGTACTGTTTACATCTGTAAATGAATTGGGTTCCAACTGTTTCCACACCCGTGGGATATACACTTGACTGCGCGTCCTCGATCTCGCCGCAAAACACTCACTAACCAATTTAACGTTTACATTTCATGTGTACGAGTTATTTCTCGTGACCAAAGCTTCATGGAAAGGTAATGTTGCCCTATTTTAACTTTTTCGGTTTTAAGGTTAATGAAGGCGTTAAGATGAGTTGCTCCAATCTGAAATGGTGAACTGGTTAGTGGTCAGGTCGAATGTTGGATGTTCTTATGCTAACCTTAGGCCTTCGATGCAGCAGACCTTTGAACGATAACAACCAGTTCTGTTACACAAGCATTAAGTATATTCTCAGAAGCATAGTGCTTACATGACTTTTACTACTAACTATATCTGAAAAGTGCTTTAGTGATGCTTAAGTGATCACATACCACCTCTATTATATCTTTTACATATATAAATTACGTGTCACGTTGTTTGTCCGCGATGGACTTCTAAACTACTTAACCGATTTTAATCAAATTTGCACACCGTGTGCAGTTTGATCCAACTTGAAAGATACATCTTACATCTCAAAATAAAAAAAAAACAATTGACAGAACGAAGTCTCTCCAGGCAGCTAGTATCTTTTGTGTTTCTGTATTGTACAAACAATAAGAGACTCAAAAAAACTCGACGAAGCATTCAATCAATGGAATGGTCAACTGATAATGAATATGTATGCTTTAGCTACTTAAATGTTTTTGAGAGGTAGACGCAATTATAATATACTAGCTTCTACCCGCGACTTCGTCCGCGAGAATTTAGAATTAGATCCAGATCCTACTAAAATTTAGATGTTAGGTTTAGATGTTTGGATGTTTGTGAATTAAACTTACAGTATCCTGCTTTTCATCCCAAAGAATGATGTCGACAACATGCTTATCATTTCGTGTTCTAGCAAGTTGCTAAAGATTCGAAAAAATCATAGGGCATGTCGTGAGGAAGAAGTTCAGCGGCAGGCTACCTTAAGAGCTGCTTAAACAGGCACATCATCGACACCAGAACCATATTCATTATTTGGCGTACCAGCGAGCTGCTTAAGGGTCATAAAAATCAAAGGAAACGTCGTGAGGAATAATTTCAGCAAGCTTGAGAGCTACTACGCCGGAACAGGCAGGTAAACGACGTTAGCAACATGCTCATGAAACAGAATGACGGAGATGGGCTGTTGCTAGAGTATGAAGCGAGTCACAACACGCGAATCTCAGTAGCCAAAAGCTTATAAAAAGTGATAAAATTAATAAAGCGTGTAAATTTTGTGATGCGAGGAAACTGGAGGAAAACTATAAAGTTATTCCGCAATTAGAATAAACAGCAGAACCATTAACAGAATTACGTTTACACAAACGTAACACAAACGAACCATATCATTATTTAAATAACATCGGTATATTTAATGGATGCTTCCATATAATATGACATCTTTATTAAGGGCATTGAAACGAAACGAAACGAAACGAAGAGACTCAGTGTTTTATGTACTCCATAGAGTGGCAAGAGGGAGGTTGCCCCATGCATATCTTTTAGTAGCTAAAAATTATATAGCGTCTTAGCCATATCGATTATATCGCTAAAAAATTACACGATTCCGTAGTCAAAAATAAGATTTATTTGTCTGTGGACATTATTTACGCAGATGAAGTTGCAGTTTGTTATATCGTTAAACTATGATTTAAAATGAAAAGTATGCCAAGTTAAGTATTTTCCTTGCAATCATCGCGGGTCATCGCGAAACATGATCATTATCATACTTGAAGTATGAATGGTATAAAAATATATATGTATATTTATGTACTAAATAGATCCTATATTAAACCAAGACTACATCGCTACTTACCATCAGGTGGAATTGTAGTCAAGCAATAACTTACAATTAAAAAAAAATAAAATGTGTGCTATTCACACATAACGTGGTAGAAGTGAAACCTTCAAAAATTTCGTTTTCAAGATAATGAGACGAATAAAATTTCGGGAAGATGATAATTGTAGGTTTTACTACTCCACTCCACTCCAGTCTCCACTCAACTCCAGTCTCCACTCAACTCCAGTCTCCACTCAGCTCTAGTCTCCACTCAACTCCAGTCTCCACTCAACTCCAGTCTCCACTCAACTCCAGTCTCCACTCCACTCCAGTCTCCACTCCACTCCAGTCTCCATTCCACTCCAGTCTCCACTCCACTCCAGTCTCCACTTCACTCTAGTCTCCACTCAAATCCAGTCTCCAATCAACTCCAGTCTCCACTAAACTCCAGTCTCCACTAAACTCCAGTCTCCACTCAACTCCAGTCTCCACTCAACTCCAGTCTCCACTCAACTCGTTTCCACTAAACTCCAGTCTCCACTGGACAGTTTCGTTTCATCGAATTCAAATCATCGCATTTCAAATCACCCCCGTACTAAAGAAGTTTTCACTTCAAAAAATCTATTTGTCTATGCATCTGGTTTTACAGTGTTAACATTCATCATCATCCTGCCCATTTCCCAATTTTATTTGGGGTTGGCGCAATATGTTTTCCTCTTCCTCACTTCCCTATCAGCCGTCATCTTTACACTATCTCTCTTATCTTTCATATCATCTGTAACACAATCCATCCATCTTTTCTTTGGTCGTCCTCGTCCCCTTCGTCTATCCATCACATTCATATCCATCACTCTTCTCGTCACATGCGTTTCCTCTCGCCTCATCTCGTGCCCATACCGTGATATTCGGTTCCCTATTAACTTTTTTGTAATTTTTGCCACTTTCAAACTTTCTTCTAATATACTCATTCCTTACTTTGTCCATTCTCGTCACTCCACACACCCACCTCAACATTCTCATCTCTATGATATGCAATCGTCTCTCATCCATCTTCTTTGTAGCCCAACATTCTGATCCATACATTACGACAAGTATTATGACGGATTTGTAGATTTTACCCTTAAATTTACGAACAACAAATATGTTTGAAAATTGTTTAGTTATTTGAATTGTTCCGTTGAGGAGTCATATTTCGTCTCTGACACACATCTTGCGATGTCAACGATAACAACAGCAAACATATTTAAACACGATTCAGTTATTCCCTACGACTGAGAAGCTCACTCTTAACATCCAGAATCCATACTCTCACTATATTGACCAAGTTGAGTAAATTCCCAGTACAATAAAAAAATCATGAAAATCGCTTCTTAAACAGCGAATCTATTCCTACCTAAAACCATTGTATACTAACTGTCTTGTTCATTAAAAACTTATTTAAGGTTTGTAGTGTTCGGCTAAAGCACTGGTTATATGCATGCACAGCAATAAAAAAATAAATAAATATTGACAAGGCCGAATTGACATAAGGCCGACACCACACTAGGATTTTATAAGCGTACGCGTTCATCCGACACACGTGATTAATGATTTGCTAAATAAGTTAAAAAAATCTATATTTATTATTATATATAAATCTATAAATGAAAAAATATAGGCAGATATATAATAAATAATAAATTTATTATATATCTGCCTATATTTTTTCATTTACCTTATTTCTATAAGGTAAATGAAAAAATATAGGCAGATATTTACGAATGTTAAAAACCAAATTTGATGATTTTTTGACGTGACAACGTCTATAAATTGGTTGACTCAGGTGTCATTCACGAAAACTGTAACGACCAAGTAAGATTTGCCGGAACGTTACCATGCACGCGCAGCATTAAAGAGAGAGGCTCGCTCGACCAGCGCGCGCCTTGCGTCTCTCTTCTACGCGAGCGTTTCTGGCGTCGGAGTTGAATAGACTAATTAGTGAACTTATGTTCCAAAAACTTATACCACGAACAGACGTTGTCACGTTAAATCTCCGTCCCTATACAGACTTTACAGACAGCCATTTTGATATTTTTGCTATTAATTAAACCTGGATATAATATAATATTTCAATTGCAATTTATATTTAGAGCTAGGAAAAAACTTGATAAGCTACGAATACTTATTCAACGTAAAATTATTATTTTTTATAATTCATCGATCAAGCGTCTAGCGCTAGGAACGCTCGACAAACGCTGATGTGTAAGCAGCCTTCATTTTGCGTACAAAATGCCGTGTTTGTTTTACTTGATTTTACACGAGATCAATGGTTACTAAAGCTTCCATTGCATGATAAAAATGATCACAATGTGCCTCACCGCAAATTTTTATATGTTTGTAAATAAACATATTAAAACAATGAACCAATTATAATTTAATCACTCAATCAGCTGTTTTGAGTTTTCTAATGTCACTGTGATGACAAACGTCAAAACTGTTTTCCTATTACCATTTACGGCCGGTCTCAATAATGTACTAGGGTGAATTCGCGTTTTTGAATTATTTTGGTGTTTTTTTTTTTAAAAGTATGTGGAAATGCGTGCAAAACCATGAAAAAAATTAGCACATAAAATTTCCTTTCTAAGCCTACAAAAGTCCTCAAAATTCGTTATGCTAATCAAAAGTTATTGGGTCGTAAATTTTTTTATAAGAAATGGTAATGATATTGAGCAGCCTGGTAATGACTTTTATTTAACGGTAATGACTTTTTGTTAGTGGGAATGACAAAATTTAATGTTAATCAAAAAAATTTTAAAGCCGTGTGTATTATAGTTATGTCTTTAAGTTGCATATGAAGATAAAAAATGTCAAGCTAAAACCACTAATAAGAGGATTATTGGTAACGAGATTGGCAGTAATAAATTACGCAATTTTATTCTAAATAGGAATTATTAGTTCATGGAAATAAAATTACCTCTGGTATTTGATCTGGTATTGAATTTGAAATTTTTTGGGGAATGTCTGTTAAAATTATAAATAATATAAAAGATGTGATAGTCCCTTATTTAGATAGGTTAGTAAATAAATGTGTAAATCTAGATACTTTTCCAGATCTAATGAAGTACAGAAAGATCATACTGATTTTTAAATCTGGGGCCTTAATAATTACAGACCTATTTCTATTTTACCTACGGTCTTCGAAAATAATTAAGTTAAATTAAACGCTGAAGCACTTCACCGGTTGTAATTTACTCCACCCTGAGCAATACGGTTTTACCGAAAGCCGTAATACAACAAATGCAGGTGCTAGGCTTCTCAAACTTATCTTTGAGACCTGGGAGAATTCACAAAACCCCGTAAAGGGTATTCTGTGACCTGTCTAAGACGTTTGAT
Source organism: Thymelicus acteon (assembly GCA_951805285.1). Taxonomy (NCBI): domain Eukaryota; kingdom Metazoa; phylum Arthropoda; class Insecta; order Lepidoptera; family Hesperiidae; genus Thymelicus; species Thymelicus acteon. The sequence continues at coordinate 13,845,981 of OX638213.1, read as the reverse complement.
TGTGTTGAACACTAAACATTACTACTTAAGCTACTACAACAGCATCAATAACAATTCACTTAACTTGATTGTGTCGTACTTGACGAGTAGAATCTAATGTGTTAGTATAAATGATAACAAGTGATCGAGATCTCAATCTGTGATGGGTGTACCACAGGGCTCGTTTCTGGGCCCCTTTCTTTTTCTAGTATACTTAAATGATCTGCCGTATTAAATTAAGACTTTATCATTATTGTATTATGTAGACATTATCATATTTGCTGATGTCACTTCTCTTATATTTAAGACGAATAGAAATAAAATAAATGACGATGTAAAAGTTCTCAGGTTTGTTTGTCACACCGGTTTACTACAAATAATTTACTGATAAATGCTAAAAAACTAAGTATATAGAATGTTTGCTACCAAATGGAATAATACGAGACAGTCCTCTTTAACACGTACAGGAGTACCAAGCGCGTCACTTCACTCTGCGACTAGTAAAAAAGTCCGGTTTATATTTGATTCACCTTATAAATAATGAAATTATAACTATGGAAAAATCCACGGTTTTCTTGGGTGTCACCTTAGATTCTAAACTACAATGGGGCAATCATATATCGGCTTAGTTAGTTAATGCCATTAGAAAGATAAGACAGTTTACTGATGTAGAAATTGATAAACTTGTTTATTTTGCACACTTTCATAGCCTCATGTCCTATGGTATATTGATATTATTGATGTGGAGTGCAGAGGCTGACATTGATGCGATATTTGTTTTGCAGAAAAGGGCAATTAGGACCATCTATAATTAAAATTACGCCACTACCTGCGGGAGAGATTTAAAGAAATAAGCATATTAACAGTAACATCTCAATTTATTTACAATTATATTTTATTCATAAAGAAACAACGGCGGTTGGTTCAAGCAAAATAGTGATACGCAAAATCATCAAACTTGAAACAGACATACTTTTGGTTACGGATTCTTTTCACCTACGTAGAGTACAACGTTCTTTTGAGGGGCTCTATGTACGTTTTTACATTAAATTACCTAAGTACATGATTTGCTTATTCAAATGTATAAGAGATCTCTGAAATCCCAGCCAGTAGGCAAAGGATATTATAGTATAAATGAATATATTATTGACAAAGATGCATGTAAATTAGCAATGCATCCAGTTCCGCGTCAGTTAGAACATCTTGTGTAATAATTTCATTATTTTAAAAGATGTGCTGTGGAGTTTCTTTACGGATTTCCTTCTCCATGACAAAGCACCGTTCCGAAATGCTGTTAGATTTAAAAAATGACGTTCATAAGTGTATCAGTGATATCGACATGAATAAAAGATTATTTCATCTTATTTCATTACATTTTTTGGAACGAAGTTCCTTATCGCGCGTTGCGAAAGGGGGCTAGGCGGAAAATTTGGTAATGAAAAGTTGTAACGACACTTTTTGCCATCATTAGCCATTTTAACTCGTGCGGCGTCGTTACATGTCGTGCGGCGTGCGCATGTTTCTCTGTCTGTTCTCTCTCTCTCTTATAGAAAGCAAGCCAGATATTTTCGTTTCTTGCAGTAAGTACTAGGATAGCAAAAACATGCAGCAAGTGTGCCAAAACAAATCTGGGGTATTAAATTTCTCATCGGCTTTGTTCACGTAGTAGCTTGCTACTAACGAGGAAACTTTAATTTATTTTTCTTTTCAGAGAATTTTCTTCAGAAACTTTTCTTTATTTTCTTTTCTTCTTATCTCTTTCTTTGTTCTCCTCTTCGTACAATGCACAATCTCCTCTGATTTCGGTTTATCTCCTCCTTCTAGCAATTTTTTATTTCTCTTAACGGTTTTGGCCTTTATTTGCATTAAATTTTCGTTTATAATTTATTTTACTAAAAAGATATTGCAAAATTAAAAAGTTTTGTAGATTCTTTACCAACAACTTGTAGCTCAAATTTAATTTACAACACACATATCAAAAATTTATCGTTGAAAAAGAAATTGCTAGGTCTCATTACTCAATCAAAATTGATTTCAAAATCTCCAATCGTCATTACCATTCACACAAAATCATTCCCATTTACAAAAAAACAAATGGGAATGATGCACATGGTAATGATATTTTTTTCTTTTTTGCTTAAAATTTATTTTGATAATCATTAATTTAAGAACTCTTTGTGCCAGTGAAAATCATGTTCCTATTACACATACGTGTGGAGTATTAAAATTAATGTATAATTTATATTTACCTTGTAAGTCCAGTAAATGGCGATGATTTAAAATCGGGACAAAGTACTGAACGTTGTTGTTTTTCATGAATAAAAGTTGTTTCTCCATGCAGCAGTAAAAAGTTGGCCTGTTCCACTTTTTACAATGGACCAGACGAGGAGAAACGAGGGGTACTTTATAGCGTAGCCCAAAAAACATTTGAGAAATATAACGTTTGACGGTACTGACATGGAGTTGACGAATTTTCGTGATAAAATTTTAATTGATGTTTTTTACAAGTTCTGCACTGCTGATTTCATAATATTATATGTTATAATGTACCTAACTAGATATTGTCTCAAAATATAAAATAAAACACGCAATGTGTAAGGCAGGTTTTTCAAAAAATATTTTGGAATATCAATATCAGCAATTTCCCTACAAATGGTAATGATGTTTTGGGTGTGTTATTCAATTTTTTTTATAAATTACTTCAAATAATGTAATGAAATATGTGGGCGCTTATGTAAAAATATGTATAAAAGCAGTTTCTAAAATAAAAAATTATAAAAGTAGTAAATTAAATTTTTTATCAATCGGAACATCTTTTTTGTGACTTTGGCGAATTCACCCACTAACAGATGGATTTTTGCGTCTGAAAAATTGACAAGTATGACAGATAACATACTAATGGTAGCCCTATCCACAGTCTTCCATCTGTTAGTACATTATTGAGACCGGCCGTTAGTTTACTTCTTCTCCCTCGGGAATAGATTAATATCTCGGGATAAAAAGTATCCTATATATTATTCTAGGTATTAAACTATCTGTGTGCCAAACTTCGTCTATATCCGATCAGCCGTTTTTGCGTGATTGCAACACAAACATCCAAACATCCAAACTTTCGCATTTATAATATTAGTAGGAAAGTAGGATTTAATAACATTGTCGTTTAATATGTAAATATTTTTGCAGTGAGCAATACCACAGTTCGATCCACAATCCCACGCAGTCTCGTAGTTCCCGCAACCTAACCACATTTTAATTACATTCGTTATTATCTGTCAATAAATGTCATTTTAATATTTTTGCTTTCGTTATTAATACAACCAAAATACTTATTACATTTTGAAAATGTTTACTTTTGCTGTGTAGTGTACAATACGAGTATTATAATCGAGCCAATTTATATGCTAGAGTAAACATTCAGTGATATTGTGATACTGGCAATATTACTGAATTAATTTATTTTCCATATTAGTAATATTAATTTTAAATAGCAATCATCACAAGTTAAGATGGTCATGTGTTGAGTTATAATAAATAAATAATAAATAAAGCTTACACACTCATACCCCATTTACGCCCCCGTTTTTACTGTGTCGTGTGTAGCCCTGTGTCGCGGGTGGCATGGACGACATACCTATATAACACATCACAATAACACCCATGACCCGAGTACAAATATTTATCTGTCACATAAATATCTGTTCCGGGTTATCGATCGGGGAATCAAACCCGGGATCCCTCGCTTCGCAGGCAGGATCGCTACCAACTAGGCTACAGGGTCATCAAGTTGTACCGTCGCCGTCGCTCTCACTGTCTCCACTTACTGCCTTTCCGAATTTTTTAAATACTTAAGAGAGTCGGTCATTCTAGCGTTATACTATAATTATATCGTGAGAATAAAATTAAGAGCTCACATACCTAAATTTAAAAGAAGAGGCTTAACGCAACTATCGTCCATTGTCCAGCAAGGTGGCGTGGCGTGAACCATAGGATGCGAAAGTTTCTACTTCTTCTTAAAGATAATTTAAAATTGAACCCTTTTTACGGAGACCATTCAAGTGTGCCCAAGCTTCATACCTTTAGATGGAGGAATAGGATCATCTCTGAATAACATGTAATTTAAATAGGAACAAGGTTGTTCAATAGGTATTTATCGATCATAATCGTAAGGAATATAAATTGTTGTATAATTATGAATTCCGCGCCGGGTATCTCTTCGCTCGAAATAGATTCATTGTTGTTTCGGAGAACTCAACAAAAATATTCCTTCTTATAATTTTAATTAAAAAAAGGAGTATATAAAAAAATTAGAGGTGTCAAGGGACACCCAGATGGAACGAAGTTCCTTTCGATTAATACTAAGCGAGCAGAAGTGTTCGAGGGTGATACAGTACAATCATAGTATGTGGCTGTCTTATTCACTCTTCGGTATTTAGCATAGGCACAACAGGGACGTCCATATCACGATCATGCACATTAAGCTATTATTGCCATTTCTCCCGTCATGCCAATCAATATGCGGAAGAGCGACAGGGACAGAATAAATCTATTACTGTCGCTCTGACAAGACACTGCTGCTAAATACCGAAGAGTTAATAAGACAGGCACATACTATGATTGTACCCTCGAACACTTCTGGTTGCCTAGTTACTCGCTTTAATTAATAAACGACGGCAAAAAGTGTCGTTACAACTTTTCGTTCCAATTTTTTCCGCCTAGCCCCCTTTCGCAACGCGCGATAAGGAACTTCGTTCCAAAAAATTATATTATGTCGAATTATAAAGAACTGATGTTGTATTTTTTAGTTATAGTTTAATATCTACCGAGAATATAAAACCGTTGGTATAGAATTGACATTATAAATAATGGTGATGGAAATAAACTAAAGTAAATGTTAGTCTATTTAACGTCAGTAATCAAAAATATTTCTTTATTTTTGTTCTATTCGACCTTAGGATTTTTATAATTTGATTTTTGTGAGCACGAAATAAAACCTGGCAGCAGCTTTCTTTGTTGTAAAGGACTACTTACAGAGAATTTCAGTCGTGCGGCTAAACATCTCAGATGTAACAGATATTAACATCGATACAATTGTACTTCAATAACAATAGGGTAATTTGATATCATTAAATAGGACCTCCGCAGTTCTATATTAAATTGCGATCGAGTAATATTACAATGTCATACATTACGGACATGTGTAAAGTTGTACGCGATTAGTTAGGTGCAGATAATTACACATTCCATTTGTCCGGTTAATCCGGCGTAATCGGATAGCGTTTGATAAGGGTCGCCTTTCCGCCATAAGCATAGCAACTGTCTGTCTTGATGTGTGTACAGTGCGATCCAATGTTTGAGATTTGAATTTGGGTAAAACCTAATCTAATGCCAAGCTATAAAGCTATTATTGGCTTCAGCCCATTCGTGCTTCAAATCACGGGTTTCTCCTCTTATGAAGGCCTAGAAACTCCACTAAGCTGCTGAGCTACGAAGCTAGTCACTAAACTAAAATAGTACATTACGATACGGTGCGTAAAGTTATTATTTCACGGGTGTAAAGTTAAGCGCCTAAGCGCAGTGAGCTAAACGCCGTGGATTAAAAGAGTACTTACGTCCAGAGTATCGCATATTTATATTATATTATTTTATAGCACAGTGTGACCTAAACCGCACATAAAAGTCACGATTGTTCATGACCAAAGTAGTCCTTTCTTAGTTATTTGTGTCTTATCTTTTCTGTTATTGCACGGCGTAATGTTGTAAATATAAACAACTTCTATATTCGGCTATAATGTAGTTGAGGGGTATAAAAATGCACCTTTTTTGAGAAGTTTCCTGAATTTTTTTTTTGTTATAAATGGAAAGTTCGTATATAAGTTTCATAACAAAACTATTTTAGTTTTATTTTATTCGCTATAATTTAAAAGTTATATCAAATTAAAAATGCATACCTGAATCCAGTACCGAAAACACGCCGACAGTTCCCGAATATACCCGAGCGCGCGTGTGACGTCACTTTGTTAATTGCTATTCAATGCATCATACAGCTGATACTGTGTTTTGACTCTTAACTGATAAAATCTTGATATTATCGTCAATATAAATTGATAAATATATCAAAAATGCTTAAAAGTTATTGTGCTTGCTTTGTACCATTACGTGTGAATACTACAAAAAACATCACCCCCAAAATAATGTTAAATGTGTACATTTATTCTGAACCTGTACAATTAATCCTACTTTCCTACTTAATATCATAAATCTGAAAGTTTGGACTCCATCACGCAAAAACGGCTGAACGGATATAGATGAAATTTAGCACACAGATAGTTTTTGACCTAACTTACCAGATATAATACTTTTTATCACGGAAACAGACTATTTCGTTCATAGATTCGTTTTTAAGGTTCCGAAGTAAAATCGCAATCCTTATAGTTTCATCATGTCCGTCCGTCTGTCTGTCCGTCCGTCCGTCCGTCCGTCCGTCCGTCCGTCCGTCTGTCAGAAGCAAAGCGCCGAGACCCTTAGTGCTAGAAAGCTGTAATTGGGCATGGATATACATATTTATTAAAACTCCAGAATCGTAAAATAAAATATTGAAAAACATTTTTTTTCAGGGTACCTCCCCTACAGGCACAATATAGGATTCCTTTACTGTGCTACAGGCAACGTGAGGATGATATTTTTATTCGTCGCCTACCCTATAGTGTGGAGTATCGTTAAAAAGGTCTTCCCAAAATATTATGGGTCTTCTAAGACCATTTTTGGAATTAGGGGTCCGTTTGCGAAATATTTGGCTTTAAAGTGCTAATTTTGGTTAGAGTCAAGTGTCCCCCCCCCCCCGTTGGCTAAACGGTTGGAGTTGGACAAGTGAAAAATTCTCAAAAATGGGTTATATTATGAACTTACGAGGAAAACTATCACGGCTATCTTAACATAAGTAGTTAATAGTAATACTCGATAAATTTACTACTTCGGAACCTCACATTGCGCGTGGCCTGACACGCACTTGCCCGTTTTTTGTATGAAACAGCTGATGGTTTTATTTTATTAGGTTAGGAATTTTGCAACGTTGATCCTACTCAAATTCAATGAGGATCTGATGATGGGTCCTGGGGCTACAAAGTGGAACTCCTTAATGGTAGAGTAAAACGGAACCGTGTTTAAAGATATTTGTTAATTTTATCGTTAACATTGTAAAACCAGTAGATACATCATTAAATAAATAAACGCTTCACACTCATAGCCTCACACTAGGATACCCAGTGTCGTGGGTGCCATAGACAACACAAGGACACACACCCAGACCAAGAACAGAAATTCAAACTAATCATTCAAACCACCTCGCTGCATCCACCTCGCATCGAATCGAACCTAGGACCCTTAACTCATCGATCTGGCGTAGTAACCATTCGCCACATGGGTCGTGATCATTGACCAATCTGATGTATTTCCAAGACAAAAGAATATAATTATTGTACCAGTTTTATGTATTAAGCGCGTACAAACCCATACCGCCACAGTAGGTTTCCCTTTGTCGCGGGTGGCATGGTCAACACAAATAACACGTCACTATAACACCCAAGACCCGAGTACAAATATTTATTTGTCACATTTTATTAGATATGGCCGGGAATTGAACCTGGGACCCTCGCTTCGCAGGCTGGGTCGAATCGCTATCGACTAGGCTATAGGGTCATCGTATGTTTGTACTACTAGAATAGAATTTCTGTAGCATTGCATTGTGCATTTTTTTTATTAACCACATTCTTCATTTCTCTAAGGATACAATGAACGATCAATAGAGAGTTTTATTATATTTAATGAAGAATAATTAATCATTTAACATTTAAAACACAAAAAATTACGTGTTATGAATATTTTTTTTTCACAAAATTTCGGATATTTTTACTCAATTCACGTAGAAGCCTCTAACACTATGTAATTGCTTTAACAAAATGACGTCACTAACATGGTGACCAAATCTGGCGCGTTCGTGGTCACGTGATTCTTTTTGAACTTTTATCAATTTTTAATTCTTTATTATTAATATTAAAAATATTTTTTAAGAGTTTTTATCTATGAAAATTAATATAACTTGTGTTAAAGATTTAAAATACATAAAAAAATAAATAATGCTTTTTTAAATGAACATCTCAATAATTATTCATTCATTCACATGTTTACCACACGATGACTAATTTAGGGATCAGTGTCCGATCAGAGACCTATCGTCAATTCCTTATTGGGAATTAAGAAAAATTCTAGTGAACTAGCAAGACACGATTCCACGATAGAAGTAGCCCCTTTCTCAAACTGTATTAGCAAATAGGTAAATAAATATAATTTTACTGACAAAACACTAGGTATTGCATTATACAACTTTAGTAGTTTACAAAAGTGATGTTTTACTCAAATCAACTAACGAGTAACACTGAACATTACAGCATAGTACTTGTGCCAGTGCTCGTACGAGTAAGTACATGTATCATGTTTCACATTTTGTTCTAGCTCGCGTACGCGGTAATTTAATTGGTGGGTTTGGTGAAATGTTTTTGCGTTCGTTACTTTGTGAAGTTCTGGTTGCTGGAATATTAATTTGTACATTTCAGTGCCTTGATATGCAGTTTCTTTTATAGCTGTACAGAATCAACAGTAATCTTTCTTTAGAATGAATACAGAGTCTGTCGTCTTTTTCTTCAAACACTAATTGTATTGAGTTTTGAAGATACATAAATTATTGAATCAGTTTTCAAAAATAATGTCTGATAACTACGTAGGTAAATATCCTACACCAGTTAAACAAACAAATTGCTAATTGTATAGATAATCAGGTAAATAAACAATAGGGAGGTATGTAAGATAATTCTAAGCAGGTTGTCAATGAAGCGTTGAATGAAATTAATGAAGCTTTCATAACATTGAGGCATGATTGTGTCAATCTTACAAGTCATAATAACGTCCCAACTCAGAGTCAATAACGGTTACTTTAATCGCTCCTTAGTAAAGAATCACCATACAAATTCTGTACTAAGGAGCGATTTAAGTAATCTTTAGTGACTCTGAGTTGGGACGTTATAATTGTTATAAACCTATAACACCGACACCAACAATAATATTATTATCATTAAAATACACTTTATTGTTCAATGTTCATCGAACTTAAACATATAGATAGGTTACCTATGCTATAAAATTCCGTAACTACAACGGGTGGTCTATTTAATTAATCTCTCCCAAGCTTTTAACTAATAAAGTAAATTTTGACAGACGTGTTAAATCCACGACCGATTACTGAAGAAGTGACGCGTTAAGTGCTGAAGCAACCGTTTTTCTTTATGGCACCTAATCTTTCAATTAGGTTAACAAATTATGGCAAATACATGAAAGAGGTCGAAAGGAAAGATATGTTTTGTCATATAAATCAAGAAGTTAACGGTTTTCTTTATTTTGTAATTGTAATAATTTATACTAATATTATAAAGAGGAATGATTTGATTGTTTTTATTGAATAGGCTCAGAAACTACTGAACCGATTTGAAAAATTTTATCACTGTTGGGAAGCTACACTATCTCCGGGTGACATAGGCTATATTGTATTAAAAAAAAATAAGGATCCTTAATAAAACTCCAATAATGTAACCTAAGGTGTAAAAAAAAGAAAACCGAAGCAAAGCGATGGCGGTTGTAGTGTTTAGAGGGTCAATAATACACACATTTTACTCTGTAATGGGTGAGGTAGGTATACGCAAGGCTGACGTCTGCACACGGCACCTAGCACGCAGCATCGCTGCCAACTGACTGGCAGTCACTCAGTGACTGACAGCTGTGCTTATACACTACATCCCTTCTTTATTTTATAATAAATAATAATTGATTACAACTGTTCGTTAGCAAATAATATATTGCAACATTGACATAGATCTGACAATAATACATTATTCAATATCCAACTTTTATTTTCTTTGTGTTATTTATTATCATTATTGTTGTACAACATGTATTTCCCATTTCTGTACATCGTTTTCACCATCAGAAACTCACACCACTATGTGAGTGCAGGGTTAAAGTTTGGTGTCAATCTGTTAGCCTCAGTTACTTATTATTCATCGATATATTTTTCTGTAGCTAATTTAGAATCTTGTAGCTCCCTTAGTACTGTCCTCATAATATGGTTTCCCTCTTTTCTTTAATTGAATTATAGACCTGTCAATTTCTGTCTCTTACATTACTGTCATTGTTAGAGTGAAAGGTATTTTACTGGAAGTGATTGGAAGCTTCATAAAAAAAATTGATGTTATTCTCGCATTTCACTAAATACAACTCTGTAGATCATAATTATATTTTTAACAAATGTCAAATGTAGCATTGAAAGTAGATTAGCCCAAGCCATTTACCACAGTCGTCTACTTCAATTATCAAAAGTAACAACATAACTTCTGAAAAATCTTGAGTAAGTCCCTCTATTGCCAAGGCTCACCCAGCCGATATGCATATATTATCCATTTAGTGTCATATGTGTGCATCATATGTGTGCAATATGCATCACCCATACACACCCCAAACTTCACTTCTTCAACTTCATAACTTTCTTTCTCGAGATGGAGACTGATCTCGTATTGTTCAGTATCATGATTTATCATGATTACCTATTTATAAGTACTCGACTGGTACATGACTTACAGGTATTTCCCTAACGCTATCTTGTTTTCTTCAAGACTAAGTGAGAACAAAACTCTTAAATTATTTATAGAATTAACTTTTGCTATTTTGACCTATCGTGATATTACTTTCCAATTTTTTCTTGAGGGTACTTCATTTATATTGAGGGTAGGTCACAAAACTTGAAGGTAATTTGAAATTTTCAAACGTTTTTCTTAAGAATTTTGAGTCATTCAACTAGACATAATTCATGATGTCAATATAATATCTAAAGTTCATACAACTCGCTCAGCGCATTATAAGAACTCAACTTTAAACAATTTTCCTATGTGACATTGTTATTTCCATCTCGTGTCACTAAGAAATAAAAACTATTTGCCAGCCATTCATTTAATGCCAAGCTATTTAATTCTACCACCAGCATTTACACTGTGAAAGTCACAGACAATTTTTGAGGGTACTTCATTTCATGGTAAGATAAGGGGTAAATCTTGAGAATTTGAGTCAATGAACAAGACTTAATTCATGATATCAGTATGATTGTCTACAGTTCAAACAACTCACTCCACGCATTATAAGGGTCAACTTTAAACAATTTTCCTATGTGACATTATTATTTTCATTTATTGTCAGTAAGGAATTCAAACCATTGGCAACCCATTCATTTAATGCTAAGCTATTTTGCTCTACCAGTATTTACACTGTTAAAAGTCACAAGGGTATTTAGAATAGTACCAGTAGAATCTCTAATAATCTTAAAAATAGTTGCTTGTGAAACTACGATCACAGCTGACCAATTTATTGTCTCTTTAATTATCATGTGAACTTGAGTATTCTCTTCATTATCTTAACTCTTGATTCACTATCAGTTTAGTCAGTTAAGTTATGATTCTCTGGGAATTTGCGTTTGCTTCCCAGGGGAGTTTCAGTCGTTGACAAGCACTCTGTGTGAGGATGCTTTGTGAGATGGTGGTCCTGCGTGCACGGTTACACCCACTTACACATATGTACATTCGGCTTTGTAATGTGGCCACTTCAGCTTCTAGATGGAGATCTAGTGCTTTCAGCTTCCACAACATCAACGTCACTTTAAACTTGATAGATCTGTAATACAGAAATATAAGACCGATGACGAGCCTCGGACTGTACTGCTTTAGAGATAAATCTCTAAAGTTGCTACTTAGCACTGTCATTCAACTAGAAATAAGTTTTTTTTTTCTTGGCTAAGTCTGACATAATTAAATCGAACCACTTTGTTAACGCATATTCAATAATTACAGTATGAACCTTGCCCTTGATAGGTATTGTTTTTGTATAATGTCGTGAAAAGTATGGAAACTTATAAAATAACCTTTTGGTCATTAGCCATCACTTGATGACGCTAGTTAACTATTTATGTCAATTTTACATGAAAAGAGCGCAGAGAAACACCTAAGGTGTTGTCATTTTGCAGATGGTTCAAGTTGGATGAATATTAGTAGTATGTTGTATCTACGTAAAATAGCTGATTACAACGTCGTGTTTGACGTCGTCGTGGACTACCTCAATATACTGAAATTTTATTTCTCAGTGTCTCATTGTCTCTTTACTATGGAGACAAAATCATAACCTTGACATATAATATTTACCTTTATTCTTCGACAGCTCAAAAAGATTAATATTTACATTGCAAGTAAAGATATTACATGGAAATACTACGATCTTCTGAGTCTGTAATTGCTTGTTGCCACATGGATGAATCTTTATTTTTTCAATAATAATAATATATCCAATAAATTATTGTGGACTATATTATATAAGAATTGCAAAAATTTAATATAATTATCATAAAAGCCGAGTCCGTTACCATGGACTCATAACTGCTGTCGTTTGTCATATTTTGTCATAATCTGCTCACATATGTGATATGTTCACATATTACATATTATACTCGTCTGTAACGAATTATTATAAAATAATGAATCGTCAAAGACGGAACTATGTCATTGTACATTTCATACATGGTCAGATTCAAAATTACTTCAAAAGAAGTTATGGAATGTTAACACATGAATGGAATAAAATATACCATACCAATAATCACTGTCTTACTTTTATTCCTTACATAATACTTGAATTCTGATGCCACATCATCTCTTTACTTGGTATTTGTAATTCGTATTGATTGAGGTAACTTTCTGAAAACCTGCAATTTGTTATTTCATCCCACGATTTCATATCAGTGAAATGGGACCGATTATGATCGGAATCATCTCCATTAGGCATCTCGAATGGGTGTCTTATGAATCATATCCAACAGACATCTTTGGCTTTCAATGACATTCATAACGACATATCCATAAAATATTAATTTGTAAATATTTGCAGCCACTGTGTATGCATGGCTTTTTACAAATGTAACGGTATTACAAGTGTAACATGATTGCGTAGCCTTAAACATTGGTTTATAATATTTGCGGGCACTTTGTATGCATGGCTTTTTACAAATGTAACAGTAACATGACTGCGTAGCCTTAAAACATTGATTTATAATATTTGCAGGCACCGTGTATGCATGGCTTTTTACTAATGTAAAAGTAACATGATTGCGTAGTCTTAAAACATTGATTTATAATATTTGCAGGCACCGTGTATGCATGGCTTTTTACTAATGTAACAGTAACATGACTGCGTAGCCTTAAAACATTGATTTATAATATTTGCGGGAACCGTGTATGCATGGCTTTTTACTAATGTAACAGTAACATGACTGCGTAGCTTTAAAACATTGATTTATAATTGACAGTACATATTACGGTATATTATATACCACTTGTATACAGAATACATTACAGTATAATGTATAATGCTCAATCACCTCGAATGACTTGCCATAGCAGTAATTCAATACATCGATTAGTTTGGCTTCTTCCTCTGAATTCCAAGTCAAGTACCTACTCCATACCTTAATTTATTTTATGATAATTATGGTAAATACCCAATAAATTGAAAACTTTTTTTTTCCATTTTTTTTAGCTATAAAAGCGTTACAATATCTCTGACGTTTTAGACTGAACTTTAGTATTCCACATACTCATCCATCCTTAAATTTTAATATACCTTTTAGGAAATACTCATTATATTGAATAACTTCCGCAAACACTATATTTTAATGTCTTATAATTTGGCTGAACATAAAAATGTTCCACGTCACTTTACCCAGAACTTTGATTTTTCTTCTCGAAACAGCCATCCTTGAGCCATTACGAAAATTTTTGAATGAAACAGTGAAATCGGTTAAGCTATCAAGAAATACTAAAGTTCATTTTTATTTATACAAACAAGAAGATAAGTATATTACAATAATAACGTGCTTCTTTCGAGCATTTTTTTTTGTACACAAGGTATAGCATTCTCCTTACGAGTCTTGTTTAAATTTGCGTGCCCCTTTCAGGCCTTTTTGTACTCAAGGTACATTAACAAGTTCCTTACGAGTCTTGTTTAAATTTGCGTGCCCCTTACAGACCTTTTTATACTCAAGGCACATTAAAAAGCTCCTTACGAGTCTTGTTTAAATTTGCGTGCCCCTTGCAGGCCTTATTGTACTCAAGGTACATTAAAAAGCTCCTTACGAGTCTTGTTTAAATTTGCGTGCCCCTTGCAGGCCTTATTGTACTCAAGGTACATTAACAAGCTCCTTACGAGTCTTGTTTCAATTTGCGTGCCTCTTGTAGGCCTTTTTGTACTCAAGGTACATTTACAAGCTCCTTACGAGTCTTGTTTCAAATTGCGTGCCCCTTGCAGGCCTTTTTGTACTCAAAGTACATTAACAAGCTCCTTACGAGTCTTGTTTCAATTTGCGTGCCCAATCCGGACTTAATACTTGTAACGGGACAAGTGGGATAGACCCGTACAACCTGCGTGAACCTTGACGTAGCTACAATTATCAATAATTATATTTAATTTAATATTGGCTTTAGCGATAAAAATATTAACATATATAATGCTTCAATATTGCTACGTAATACGGATTTTAAGGTATAATAAACTTTTTACATATTACGTGCATATGCATAACACATTGTTTGTAGCTACTTTACAGGTTCTTTCTTAATATGGTTGTATAGGCAATGATCTTTAAGTGAACTGTATTGGCGTGACCACGGAACACAGACACAAGGGCGTGACTATAATAATAATATTGAACTGCTAATTAATTAGCAAAATTACGTCTAAAACTTGTTTAGATAATCATAATCTTTTGAATTCATGGTAGAACGGTATTTGAATTGTGAAAACATTAACCACAGCATTATATTAATAAGTGGGGTAGATTCTCAATCGTTTCTTTCCAAGTTATTGTAAGGGTAACGTCGAGTTTCACGTTTTTATTAAATACCCACCAAATACAAACAAAACTTAGGATATTGTTATTGTGATGCGGTAGCTTTATTTGAAATAAGGAACGAAATAAATTACTCTTTCACATACTACAATTTCCTACAGCAATATCATAGGAAATTTATGGTCTATTTGAAATAGTTACTTGAGGCATGGCCCTTTGTGAACAAAATGATTTGCATGGCCTTCGAAGTATTTAATTAGTTTTGATGCTTAGACAACCATTTTCTGTACAAATATGGCAGTGGTACTTTAAGTTGCCGAGTTATTAAAACGTCAACACTTGAATAATTGTTACTTTAGTGCACGCAATTAGGTATACCCACATATAAATTATGTGATTGTAATGTAATAATACACTTTACTTACTTAAATGCGAATATAACAGAACATATTCGTTACGAATTTGCCTGTCCGAACGAATGCAAGGGTGGCATTACTCCTTCTTTTTCTTCCAACATTTTTTGGTAATTCCTTATTATTTTTACCGTCGTCGCCACTTGTAGTGTTTAGAGGGTCAATAATACACACATTTTACTCTGTAATGGGTGAGGTAGGTATACGCAAGGCTGACGTCTGCACACGGCACCTAGCACGCAGCATCGCTGCCAACTGACTGGCAGTCACTCAGTGACTGACAGCTGTGCTTATACACTACAGCGGTTACTTGTAAATAATTATAATAAACACTAACACACTCATACCCCCGCAGTGGGTTATTACCTGTGTCGCGGGAGGCTTGGTCAATACATATAAAACATCACAATCACACCCATGACCCGAGTACAAATATTTATTTGTCACATATTTGCCCTGGCCGGGAATCTAACCCGGGACCCCTCGCTTCGCAGGCAGGGTCGCTACCAACTAGGCTACAGAGTATTCAAAATGTCATGGAACAAGGTCGCACATATTGTAATAATCCACCGTTTTATGATTTAGATTAGGGAATATTATAAAATATTCTATGAATACACGTTTTATCCATTTACGAGTATATACTTACTATAAAATATCCTGTAGCTAAAACGCAAAAAATGTCTTAGCGCTTATTATCAGTTCATGATAAATAACATTCATTCTAGGTACTATGTAACTTTTAACAATAAGTATGTAGATGAATATGTAAGGATAGGTTAATTTTAAAATTGTTATTATACAGGTATTGGTGACAAATATCTATTTATCAGGCAAAATTAGTACGCAACGATCGAAAACCTATAATACCCCTTAATTGCAACTTTTGAATGTTTCTGACAGTTACAAATGTACACTCGGATCGAATATTCTATGAACATCAATTAGCAAATTGATTTCGGATTAATTTAAAACGGAATTTTAGTAAATCCTACTTACCGCGAAATAGTTGGTATTTCAATATTAATGTGTTTGAGATAATTCAGTACTTTTGCATGTGATGTTGTTTTCATTCGATGCACTTTGATTATAGCTCATTAAATAATTTATGTGAGGTTAAGCATTCGTTGTTCCATCCTGCGTTATAATTTATTTATTAGCTTTATAGTTATTTACTAGCTTTATAGTTATTTGCTAGCTTGCGAGGGTGCAGATCCTCGACAAGTAAGTAGTGGTAGTAGACTCTCAGGGCGGGGTAGGAAATTATTGAGGAACAACTCCAATTCTTCAAAATATTATTATATTGTAAGGTATAAACTATCCTTTACACTCACTATTAAATTATTTACATAAATAGGCTATAAAAGTTATAAAAGTATTCAAAATAAAATAAAATAATGTTTGTACAACATTCCCGAAGGGAACCCAGCTGACAGATCCCTTTCTCAAAAATCAACCTAATTGTCAATATTTAAAAATTTAGAATAAAAATGAATCTGCCAGCCAAGGAGTATTGAACGAGGTATTAGTACACCTCGTTACAAGCTTTGCCCGCGACATCATTCGTTTAGGAGTTTTTCTCGCGTTAATCTCGATCCCGTGGGAATCGGGATTAAAAGAAGCTATATTTTGCCTTATAACCTTCTTTCTCCATCTTCCAGTGAAAGTCCCATTAAAATCTGTTCAGTTGTTGCAGAGATTAGCCCGGACAAACAGAAATACAGATAGATACAGACAAAATTTAAAAAGAGTCTGTGTTTAAGTATCTTGTAAATAACTATAATGCACTTGACAAAACAGTTAGTTTGAAATTACAGACAGACGCTTCAATTTTGTTTGTGCCCTAATGTTTATACAGAGAATTGGCTCATGTACATAGGTATTTTATTTAGTTAATAAGCTAAAACGGAATTTCCTTTGATTTCATTTCTATTAAATCCGATTTTTATGAAGTTATAATAACTAAGTACATAAAAATATTATTTTTATTCACGCGACCATTATGATCTTCTGTGGTGCGCCATTTGTATTGGTTTCGTATGTATTTTTAGGATGGCAACAAAAACCCTTGTGGTTAAATGAATCCGTCTAGAGCAATCGAGAACATAAGTGTTGAGAGACAAGAAAATGTAATAAAAATATTCAGTGAAGTTGAAAACAAAAATATGACGGAGAAAAATGAGAAAGGGCGACGACGCAACAGTTTTTCTCACGTAAAGCGAATATTCTTCGAGGCTTTATTGAATAAATATACATAATTTTATGTTGATACTTCTTAAGAAGCTTTGCGAGTGACGGCTGTGTATTTAATTGTGTAAATGCTAATGTTATTACCTTGGGGTATAATAAACACCTTGAAAACAACGTAGTTTTTATTAGGATTCCGCAGTCAAAACGGAAACCTTATACCTGGAACCCTGTTTCTAGATGTCCGCAGTCGTCGAGACCCTTAGACCCGAAACCCTTAAAGACCCTTAGAGTTAGAAAACTGTAATTTGGAATGGATATACATATTTATTAAAACTACATAGTCGTAGAATACGATATTGAAAAATATTTTTTTTTCAGGGTACCCCCCTAAAGGTTAAAAGTGGGGATGAATAATTTTCTTGTCTACCTCATCACGATGCCCCAGTGAGGGATGTCGTTGAAAAGCTATTTCAAAAATA
Organism: Thymelicus acteon; assembly: GCA_951805285.1. Classification (NCBI taxonomy): domain Eukaryota; kingdom Metazoa; phylum Arthropoda; class Insecta; order Lepidoptera; family Hesperiidae; genus Thymelicus; species Thymelicus acteon. The sequence goes on along the minus strand of OX638213.1, from coordinate 13,827,937 downwards.
TGATGAGTCTGCAAAGATAATTTTACGATACGACCCCTGTATTGGAAATACGTTTTAATTTGACGTTTGTTTAATCTTGGTTAGAGTCAAGTACAAGTGGACACTTGACTCTGCAAGCTAACCGGTTGGAGTTGGAACTTGCACCCTTCGCAGGTAGATAGGGGAAGATCGTAATAACCAACTGCGCTACAAGGCTTAATTAATTAGGATGCGGTTTTTAAAGATTTATGTTTATGGGTAGTAAACTTGGGTTAATATTGACAGTTTTTTTATTCCATTCCCTTTACAAATAAAAACATATTTTATGAATGTATATTTTATGAATTTAAGAAACGTCTTAACATAAAAAATGTATAATAAATGTATACAGTCCATTGGATATTCAAATACACAAGTAAGTAAAATGTAGCTCCATTCCTGTTTATTTATGTACAACATTTGGTGTAATATACTATCAGCACTCTGTAAATTTATTGATACAGCGCAAATATATGTACACTTTTACGCACTATAACTTATTTATGGGTATTTACTTTTATACTGCATATGTTGGTACAGATTTTAAGGCTCCATATGTTAAAGGAAAAACGAAATCCTAAAGTCAGTATGCATATAATATATGTATATCCATTTATCATAGGCCATTTTCTCCGAATATGGTGGTGGAATAGGTCTCCTTAAGAGGTTGAAGTCAACTTATTGATTAGATTATTTGTAGGTGTGAGTAATTTTCCGTTGTAGGTATGTGAGAAGATAAGTATTGCAAAGTATCCTATCCTTGAATGTAGATCCAATTAATTATCTACCTGTGTATTACATTATTTTCATCTAAAATCCTTAACACGTTTTTGTTTCATAGAATAAAAAATCTTTAATAAATAATAATCGCTTACAAAAGCTTACTAACCAATGATATTGTATGAATAATAAACGGGCAAGTGCGTGTCAGGCCACGCGCATTGTAGGGTTCCGAAGTAGTAAGTTTATCGACTACTACTCATTAACTACTTATGCTAACATAACCGTGATAGTTTTCCTTGTAAATTCATCATAATTATAACCTATTTTTCACTTGCCCACCTCCATCCATCGCGCTATACTTCGGATAGACGTACGGATGGACGGACGGACGTGACGAAACTATATGGGTTCCGTTTTTACTTCGGAACCCTACAAAGAGACATTATTAGCAGTATAACATGATAATATAAAATGTATCTATGTATGTATCTATTTGCGAGTCTGACTCACACTTGATCAGTATTTTTATACTTTTATTTTTTGATTTCCTTACTCAAACATTTAATAATTAATTAATAACTGCTTCACACTCATAGCCCCAAACTATGATTCCCTGTGTCGCGGGTGCCATGGACAACACAAAGACAAGAACACTCACACCCAGACCGAGAAAAGAAATTCAAAATCATCATTCAAATTTCCGCCTCGCTGGAAATCAAAGCCAGGACCATTAGCGTGGCGATCCGGCAAGGTAACCATCGCGCCACACAGGTTTTTTTTATGGAAATCCACCTGATGGTAAGTCGCCCATAGACATCAGCAACTCCAAAGGCATCACTGATGCGTTGCCGGCCAAGAAAGAGAGAAGAAAAAGAAAGAAAGAACTGACTCTCAAGCCCCCAGCAGGAACACGAGTCGTTTGGCGGCTGACTCATGCTCAAGGGTGGTTATCCAGCTATCCAGGCGAACCCCATGGAGAAATAATAATAGTAATAATGTTATTAATTAACAATTAAAATCAATATTACCAATATAATCCCTCGAGGAGCTCTACCACCAGCGGGCCGGATTTAGTCACCTCTTACACACCACCACACGCATCCGGCATGGGATTGGGGAATTTTATTATAAGGCGCCCCAATACGGCTAAAACAGTCGTCGGATTTGGAATAACATCACTGATAGTTTTGTAAATACAATTCTTTTGAAGTATTTCTGTTCCTTTATCTTTCACAGTTTCTTCCTTCCGAGTTAATCCAACTACTTAATATAAATGTTTCCTTTGTGAATAAACAAGTACGGAATGAAAAATGTCACAAGACCAGTGTTTATCAAGATTAGTGTTCAAAAATTATTGAAAAATGAATGTATTTTTCAATGGTCTTCTAATTCGACTGTAATTAATGAGGCTATAATCAGATATTTATGAAAAAATATTTGTTTGGTTTGCTAGAAAATAAAGTGATCTGATTGTAACTAACATTGTAACATTTTATAATTAAAATGTAATTTTTATTCCTAACATTTTATTATTGTAGCAAACTGGCAACTTTAGTCATTGCAACTTTGAACAAGTTAATATTTTAAGAACTATCTATTTAGTTTTTTATAGTGTAAATGTAGGTATTAGCTTGGCTTAATGTAGGTAATAAAGAAATAAAAATTGTGACTGTGCTTAACCATTAAGTAGTTCCTTCACCTGGACCCAAACCTGTGTATCAAGTCCTGCTTAACACAAAAATGCATTGTCATCAGAACTAAAGCAATAATGTAAAATTGAACTCCTTAGGATAAGGAGGAAGTAGGTTTAATAAAACTTGCAAGATATCAACAAGGGGTGAACCCATACAAACAGAGTACTAAGCTAAATAAAACCGTTTAAAAACACTGCATAAGATTCTCACACTGGAGGACGACGAATTTTTTTTTTGGCATGGACAAAACATATAACACATCACAGTCATACCCATGACTCGAGCACAAATATTTATCTGTCACATAAATATCTGCCCCGGCTGGGAATCGAACCCGGGACCCCTCGCTTCGCAGGCAGGGTCGCTACCAACTAGTCTACAGGGTCGTCAATTGCTTTGTCGTCAGTTGTTCAATTAATTGGTTTTAGCACTTTTAGCGGAAAGCTTCCACAAAAACGGTATTGCTCCTGCTGATGGGTTAGGATTTCATTTTCTACTAAATTCCGGCTGTTGTACAAATATCCTTAAAGGACTTAGCAGAGTGAGTGATTCTTAATGAAGTCTCTGGAGCAGCATAAAAAAATATATTATATCATTTCGCTTAAACAGTTTGTTTGAACCATTAGCTCTACATCCGACTCATGCCTCGTATTCTGGGTAATTTGAAGGGTTCCATAGTAAAAACGGAACTCATGGATTTAAATCAGAGAGGAGAAAGAAAGAAATAAACTGATAAAGATAATTATACTTCTACATCATCTAAAATACAGCTTTAATGAAACACGGAAGCATACATTCACGTAAAACTATAATGTAGGACTGTACAATTTATACAAAAGTTTGTAAATTTACATTTCGATTTCGTCCACCCGCGCACAGCGCGCTACCCAGACGTATCGCATATTGTGTTTCGAGTTCACACTAGTTGTAAACTACGTATAATTACAGAGTCCGATGAAAGGTCGTACGTTAATTATTACGGCTCCAACTCTTGGAAGCATAAATTTAACCATAAAGTGTACCCTTAGAGATTATTTATATAATTAATCACGTGTAGTAATTGCGCTACGTACCTATAATCCGCTTTATAGGTCAATTTTGCTTAGAGAACTTAACGATATCAATTTAAAAGGTGTGTGTGCCGCGTAAATATAAGTTTCGCTGTAGTCAGGTGTTGCTGGGTCAAATTGGAACGAAGATTAATATTGTTCAAGTAAATAGCTATTACCTACCTCTAACTAGCACGTAGTTAGTTGTTTGTTAAGTGATAGAATAAAAATGCAAAAATATGAACAATAAGCATCTTCTATGATTTTAAACTTTTTCAACTGCTACAGCTGAAAAAGCACTCCTTATTATGGAGTCCATCCTTAATCTCGTCTATGTAAACACAACATTTTATTTACCCTGACCAACGTTCTTTACGGCAGACTTTAGTGGTTGCAAAAACCAGATACGATCCGTAAAATTTACATTTACATCGTAGGAATTTCATGAGATTACCTGTCAGCAAATAGCCTTTAAATTTTATTACTCGTTTCGAACGTTCAAATAATCATAACGGGCTTATGGCTGGTAGGTAATAAAAAATCACGCAACAATATTTTTTTCCAATTTATCTTAACAACTTGTTTTATAACTCAATATCTGGAAGACGTTGCGATAATAGATTTACATGTTAATTATAACTTTTCGTGGAACGGTCTTGCTTTTCACAGATATTGTGTTTCAAGTAAGTTTGGTTTTCCATATCTTTCATAATATTGTCTTCTTCTTCTTTTTTTCTTTACTAGGAGCATGATGATTGTTTATTTATGTCAAAGTCAAAGTTAATACCCACAATTGTCCCACTGCTGGGCTCGGGGTCTCCTCTCATAATGTGAGGGGTACAGGCCATAGTCTACCACGCTGGCCAAGTGCGGATTGGTAAACTTCACACACCTTTGAGAACATTATGGAGAACTCTCCGGTGTGCAGGTTTTCTCACGATGTTTTCCTTCACCGAATCAAGTGATAATTAACTTGTAATACGCACATCATTTTGAAAATTAGAGGTACGTCCCACGATTCGAACTCGGGCCCTTGCGTTCTGGAGACCGTACAAAACCGCTAGGCTATCACTGTTTATTTATGTACCTAACTATATTTGTTAGATACGAGTAAAAAAATATAGTTATGCTGTAATAATTGTGTTAATTTTGTTTTTTATTGAATTTTATAGCGCAATAGACTGCTTCCATTAGTAAGTTGAAATCATCCCTGCTTGCGATTCTGCCCTATTGAAGAAATGGCTAGATGATGTCTTAGGTCCTTTCATAATTAGGTTGCTGAAACTGTATGTACCACAATATATCTGGCATTACTCATTACCAACTGAAGTTCTACACTCGCATAATATGATCTTTACTACACTTCTCTTTCTCTTCATCTTTCTACTTTATTTGCTTTACTTTATTGTGTTGTATTATTGTATATTGTAATAATAACTGCTAAGCAATTTAATTTTATCCCTTCACAGTATTTTTATTTGGCATTTTATACACCTATTTCATTCTCTTACCAGCTCTCAGGGATGGGTGGAAGAGAATTCCGTCAGGCATTATGTCCGCCCATTATATTTTCTACTATCTCTTAAGGTCATTGCAATAAGGGATAAATCACATCCTACAAAAAAATAATAATAAATCTTCACGAGTAGAAATGCTAGTACGTACGTATGTATGTATCTGTTTCATGAAAACATTAGTATTTTTTCTAAATCTAAATCTAAGTTTTCCTTTGTCTGAATCTTCATGGAATCACTGATAGAAAAATTAAATTCCCATATCAGTATTGTCTTGATTTAACAAGGTATGTTTTTACTGTCCTTTTGCTCTGAAATGAAAACTGTGAAATGAGCTTCTCTCTGCAGTATTTCGGAAGTGTTATGACATGGGGCTGTTTAAAAAAAGGTATAAAAAGTGCTCTCTTTTTATAGGCGGCCGCCACGACGATACTTAGGGTCTTTGAGTTGTCCTTGTTTACATGTTACGACAGCTTTTTATCAACAGATGGCGTTCTACTTCTGGCGTTAATTTGAATTTCGGATATAATTTGAAATATAAAAATTTAAAACATCCATTTCGGTTTTTTTCATATAAAAAGCTTACAAACAGAACCACCTGATTGTAAGTGGAGAAAAAATGCACTCCGGGAGTACCGACAGAAGTGAAAACTTGAACAATTACGTGTGTATTTTTTGAATCGTCAAGTAATATTTTACTGTGCAGGAATTTATTCATTACATTTTTTGTGAATGGCTGCCAACGCCGCGTAAAGTTTATGTAATATTGATATTAATACGAGTTGTAAATTAAGTAAGTATAATGCTGTACTTCTCTGAGAGATGGCGCTCCAGGAAGGTGTCAATTAAAATGATTACGGTGATTATGCTAATTGGTGATGCTAATTGGTTTTATCCCATCTCAAAAATGCCCAACGCGCCTAAAGAAGTTTTCACTTCAAAAAATTAAAGAAATAAGTAGATCTAAACTCTAGAACCGTTTCGGAGGTGTTTAACTTCTAACACCGTGACACGAGAATTTTATATATTAGACTAGCTGACCGGACAAACTTTGTTCTGCCAAAAATTTTGGGGTGGACCACCCTTAACATTTACGGGGATGAAAAATAGATGTTGTCCGATTCTCCACCCTAGCCGATATGCACGCTAAGATTCACGAAAATTGGTCGAGCCGTTTCGGAGGGGTTCAACTTCTAACTTCTTCTTCTCTTCTAACACCGTGACACGAGAATTTTATATAAGATTACGATAATATCTTTGCGCGAAGCCTTATCACGTAAAATGTCCTACTGAATTAACACTACACCGATGATTATATGATGATAACAATTATTGATATCTACTACAGTTCAACAAACGTACTAGGCGTTGTGGTATAAGATATTTAGGCTTGGTTTCAATCCATTAACGGTCCACTACGGGGCGAGGGTTTCTCTTGAAAAGTGCCCTAACTGGCTTAGCTCCTACTCCACCAGGCTTTTCCAGGGTGGATTGGTGGAAGGATGGTTGACGACCCTGTAGCCTAGTTGGTAGCGACCCTGCCTGCGAAGCGAGGGGTCCCGGGTTCGATTCCCGGCCGGGGCAGATATTTATGTGACAGATAAATATTTGTACTCGGGTCATGGGTGTTATTGTGATGTGTTATATGTGTCGTCCATGCCACCCGCGACACAGGTGTAAACCTACTGCGGGGGTATGAGTGTGTAAGCGTTTATTATTATTATTATTATTATTATTATTATGGTTAAGCAAAATTCCACAATTCTCTCCTCATCATATTATATTTTGAGTAATGTGTCTGCTTAACACATGAAAGAAAATTTTGTTCTTTTCTTGAACAGAACCTTAGCAGGGCTAAAGCCTACAGCAGAAGGCAGAATCATTCAGCAGAAGAATAGCAGAATGGTCTGCTCTATGGCAGATTGGTGGAAGAATGGTTAATTAATGATATTAAAACGTTCTAATATTTAAATAAAACATTCTCGTTTTAATTATTCAGCATTATTTCATTCATTACATCAATATTCGTCGACCATTACTCGCAACTCTCCGATAAAAGGCCACATTTGATTGGCAAGTTTTCCATTAATCAATATTGATAAGTGATTTGTAAGAACTAGTAGTCAGTAGGTATGGGCTTATGTATAACATGAAACTTATGTTCGAAACTTGGAAAGGCTGAAGCTGCCAGAGCTGTAAGTTTGTAACTATGCAAATCAACCATCCAAGTAGTTGGTATAGCACAGATAAGACTGAAACTCACGGGACTAGGTGCCCGACTGGTACATAATACATTATCCAATCATAAGCCTATTTCTTACCTACTATTTACCACCCTCGTTTTGGGAAACCTAACAATAAATGTGAAAGTTTCTGAGAGCGTATGGATGTTTGTTACTCATTCACACAAAAAACTACTGAACGGATTTTTAAGAAATTTAGCAGACAGGACATGATCTGAAATAAGATATAGGTTACTAATTATCCAGGAAAACGTTGGCAAAGCCCCGGCCAGAAAGCTAGTAATGTATACATAGATGGGACTCCTATTAAAACATTAATAATAAATCCCATAAGGCATTACACTACTACATTAAAGTCACACTAATTTACGTTAATTGTTAATTTATATTTGACATTATACCTTAAATAATTTGATAGAAATAGGGCTTATAATTAACTGTGACTAAAATTGGCTTATTTAACACAAATGATAAACGATATAAAAAAAATAAAATAAACGAATATAATAGTATTGTTAAAATATTTAAGCTTAGTGAAGTTAGAAAGAATATAATTGTAAAAGAAGAAGCATTTTTATTTAATTTGGATGGAAATTGTGAAGAATTGGTATGTTTCAAGAGTATTATTATTAGCTTTTAAACATATAAAACATAATTAATGTCATGGATTGACTCGTTTCGATGACTTTGTTTAATCAAATTATACTGTAAAAATACATTCTTTAATACAAAATTCCAAAGAGTCAAAACGAGAATACTGTTGTGTTTGTAATTTTTACTCCTGACAATAAAATTATAATCCCTAGATTAGATAACATCCAATATGTAATTGAATTTGGATACTTAGATTAGTTTTAGATTAGATTTGAAACTTGATAGGTTTTAGGAGGTATTTATTTTAAAAAGAAGAAAGGCCACTAAACTCGATACCCTAGACTTCACTCGAATATAGTGTTATGGTGAACGCACATATATTAGAACCGTCCGCGACGGACGCACCGCATTTGTATGAAATCATATGAAAGCCCGATACGGATGACGGATGACATATGTACCTATTTAATGTACCTGTTTAATGTACCTATTTAATGTAGGTACACGAGTATACTGGTAAACCGGAGGAGGGGGATGTGGTAGTCTGTGGTAGTGACATCTATCAGACTTGTGACAGACACGGACGCGGGCGGATTTTCGTTTTACATCGTGTACTTCTAGTGATTAATGCGAGATGATATTTAAGGCGCTGCCGCGCCCGTTTAGTTGATTTTCTTTTGCATATATTTTGTAAAGTTTATACGCTATTAACGTAATACTTAGGTATATGTTTATTGACTATGTACTTTAAATTTCCTCGAAAATGAAAACACGATAGCGTGAAATTTTCTCGATAGAAAAAAATCATAAAGTAGGCTCTAATTATTTACATTATTGCTTGCCACCGCGATATTTTTAAAAATTTGAGCACAGAATTCTTTTTAAAACACAGTACATAATCATATCTAAATCCATGTATCTTTTTGTGAAAAAACATGAAGTAGTTTTTAAAAACCAAATAAAAACGTTGTTTGGCGCTTATGTCGTTCACTTTCGAGCGCATGCTCAGTATATTTGTCTCACAATTTTCATACAAGAACTCATTCCCTCACTATCTTTATGGTCCGCCTTCAGTCGACTGCGGTCTTCATCGACGGTGGACGTGTGTCTCTCTGCGCTATTTTTTATTAAACAATTTGAAGTTGCGTACAAAGTTTTTGACATTTCTTTATGATTGTCAAAACGTTAAATAGAGAAAACTAAACAGCACAGAGAAATAGAGTAGTTTTGTTTTATTATTTATATTTTATTATTTGTACTTTATTACAAACGAGTAACCGCCCTCGCTTTGCTTCGGTTTTCTTATTTTTTTACATCTTGGATTACATTATTGGAGTTTTATTAAGGATCCCTAATATTTTTGAAATATAATATAACCTATGTTACTCGGGGATAGTGTAGCTCCCCAACAGTGAAAGAATTTTTCAAATCGTTTCAGTAGTTTCGGAGCCTATTCAATGCAAACAAAAAACCAAATCTTTCCTCTTTATATATTTGTATAGATAAAGTGTTTGATGATGTTTAAAAGAATAAAGAAAAAAATTATTAAGTTACGGTTCAATTCCGTAATACATTATCTACATATATATGCTATATAGAAAGAAAACTCATCGCTGACGCAACAAAAAATCTAAGAAACTACCAAACCGAATAAAATGAAATTTGGCAAGAAGGTAGTTTATGCCAAGGAGACGTCAGCTAAGAACGGATTTTTGGAAAATCATTTCCTAAGGGATGTATATATATAATACATTTGATGTTTTTTTTGTTTTTTGAGTTTATAGTTATGAACAATACTTAACTTTAGTTCATTTTTTGGAAAATCATCAATTCAAGGTTTAATTTAGGAGGTGCAAGTTTGTATGGAAACTCCGTAATTTTTGAAGTTAAAATATATGCTTATAGTTGGAAACAAAAAATAACTGTATCACGGTTTTCATTATACTCATTCACGGTTTCATTATTTTCATTAAATTCATGCCCTAAGGTGTCAGACTAAGAAGTTGTAAGTTTGTACGACACTTCATCATTTTTGAACTTATAAATGTGATACTTAATATGAAAGCTTATAATTAGTAACAAAAATTAATTATAACAGTTTTTTTTTAATTTCTTACGTAAACACATGTTTTTTTCATTATGTTAGTTGTCTAACGAAAGATTTGATTTCTCTGGACTTAACGGTCTCATAGATGTGAAAAAAAGGTGTAGGTGGGTGAGTGGGTGTGGGTGCGTAATTTTGGTAAGGTTGTTAAAAGAGTGAAAACAAATAGTTGTGCAAATATTGTTAAAAACATGTTGTACCGACCATGCCTTGACCATGTTTTTTGGAACGAAGTTCCTTATCGCTCGTTGCGAAAGGGAGCTAGGCGGAAAATTTGGTAACAAAAAGTTGTAACGACACTTTTTGCCGTCGTTAGTCGTTACAACTCGTGCGGCGTCGTTACATGTCGTGCGGCGGGCGAATGTTTCTCTGTCTGTCTCTTTCTCTCTCTCTCTTATAGAAAGCAAGCCAGATATTTTCGTTTCTTGCAGTAAGTACTAGGATTTTGTTCACCTAGTAGCAAGCTACTAGGTGAACAAAATCAAACAAAACAAAAGCCGATGAGAAATTTAATACCCCAGATTTGTTTTGGCACACTTGCTGCATTTAAAACATAAAAGAGTTTTAATATTGATAATATGGTCACTATAAGATGTTTTTACTTGTTAGGTTAGCTAATTACGTAATAACTTAAGACAGAAGGACCCTTAAGTAGGAACTGAATAAATTAACCGACTTGGTATTACATGGATCTCACAACTTTTTACAGTAGAAGAACTGAGTTGCGAGACTTGGTTTTTTTACAAGTTATGTTTTTGATGGCATATCCTTTTACTTCGACTGTCTGTTATCCGAGCTCATAGACCCACGACAACCAAGAAACAGGCCTATTCGGGAACCTGAATTATGATTGACGTAAACTTGAGCCGTTTTTTGTCACACCGCCAAAAATGCATCTTTTCCTCCTGAATAGCGGCGTCTATACCCATTTTAAAAGGCGTGATAGGGCATTTAATTTCAGTGAGCATATCACCGTTATCCGTTATTCCATCCGGTGATGCTCCTAAAAACGGAAGCTTTTTATCGATAAAAAGGCTACACTGTTTAATTTTTAATTTTTTTTTAGTAATAAGTTGCTCCAAAGCAAGTTTTCATTTTTTTTCAATGTTTTATAGAAAAAACTTGGTCAAGGCATGGTCGGTACAACATGTTTTTAACCATAATTATTTGCACAACTATTTGTTTTCACTCTTTTAACAACCTTACCAAAATTAGAAGCAGTTAAAAGATTTCTCCTCAGCTCTAACCATTCCCCGTTCTCGCTTTGCAAGATTATTAGGATCCTAAATTATAATATTAAATGGTTTATTTTATTTTTCGCTTTTCAGTTTTTTTTTCGTTGGTTCAATTTTTTGTTAAAAAGTAATTGTTTTATAATTTTTAGATGCTATAAAAATTAATAATAAGTTATGGGTGGTAGATTCAGTTACCAGGTAAAACTGTAGTAGGTGAAATATCAATCATCCCCTTTTTTCGTACCTTTAGGGGTAAAATTTTGTTTCAAAATTTTAATGAAAATGAAATTTTTGACTACATATAACATTACATTTTTTACATCACCATAACTTTTTATCATATTTTATTATCTTCTTTATTTACATTTGTAACTTTCAAGTTACAAATGTAAATAAAGAAGATAAAGTTTCAACTTTATCTATTTCAACTTTATCCTTATCTATCTTTATCCTATATCTTTAATATTTATTAATGAATAGGTTGTATTTTACCTCACAAATAATATTTTTTTCACATCTATGGGACCTTTAAGTCCAGAATAATGGTTCTGGAATGGGCCTGTTTTAAAAAATAAGTAAAACTGCATTCAAACATTTAAAGGGTATTTATTTGGAAAATCACCTGCTTGAGCCGGAAATCCAACCTTTGAAATGTGAAAAATAAACGTCCTGTATTTTATGATACTTATGTATTAAAAGGGTTATTCATAAGGATCAATTTATTTTAAACAACATAGTATCTGTACATAAAGCAAGACCAAAAAAATACGATTTAGTGTTTTTTTTATTGTCAAGTTCTTTCTTACTATTTTCACGTATTCTTTGACTGAATTCGCTTCGTGTCGCCTTTTATATCGAGTTATGGTGGATTTTATTAGTGTCCAAGGGGTCAATTTGAATCAAAAGTTATTTTATCGTTTACTGTGTATTGGTCTGTACTTTTAAATAGGTTTCGTTTAAATTTAACTGCGTTCCGTTAAAATAATTATGTAATAAATGTTAAAAAATAATGATAAATTTTGAAATTATTTTTGTGAATAATGATAAATTTGAAACACCTGTATGTTTCAAATTTCCTCAGAATTACTTTAAAAAAACGGAGCAAGTGCGTTATAAGACACGCAATGCAAGTTAGTGTAGTTTAATGTTGTTCCGAAGTATTATCGACTATTACTCATGAACTACTTATGTTAACGGTCTTAGAAAACCCAAAATATAATATATTTTTAAGACCTTCCCAACGATACCCCATACTATGACGTACGCGACAAAAATAAAATTTATCCTCACGTTACCTGTAGGGGACATACCCTGAAAAAAACATTTTTCAATATTTTATTCTACGATTTTGGAGTTTTAATAAATATATATATCATATATATTTTAAATGATGCCAAATTACAACTTTCTAGTCTCGGCGCCATGCTGCGGACAGACGGGCAGAAGGACGGATGGATAGACAAACGGACGGACATGACTGAACTATATTTCCGTTTTTTTTTTCGGAACTGTAAAAAATAGAGTACGAAGTGTAAGTGAAATAATAATAAATAAATATGTCGGCGTATAGTAAAATAAGTTCTTAGTAATCTATCAAAATTAAGAAAAAGGAGAACTGTCATTACGGTAGACAGATTGGTAGGATCGCGAAACTAAATAACGTTGAATTCATGAAAACGGGTGTTATCAGGCAATAAACGAATAGTATCCTTGTGCCTGTCGAACTGTGTGTTTTATTTACTATCCTGGCAGTCCTGACATGTAACTACGCCCACAGAGAGAGTTCGATGTTCATAGTACTGAAGTGCTCTTTGATACATGGTTTACAGAGGTGATCTGAAAATACAAAAGCATACACTCCAACCCAGCCTTGTACGATAAATATATATATATATATATATATATAATATTTTCTGTGTTGTATTAATCTGTTTTCTATTCCATTGTCTTTTACCTGTTGCCTGTTTTAAAATAAAGTGATACATGACTTAACACTAACGCGAGTTTATTAGTTAATTAGTTATTAATAATGTGTTATGGAATTGAAGAATAACGCATTTTTTATTTTCTTCAACATCATCAAGCATTTTTATCTACTTACACTGATATATATATTATTATAAAGATGAAAGATTTGTATTTTTGTATCTTTGTGACGCATTAGTCAGAAAGAAGAAGAAAACTACATTATTTTTGAGTTACAAAGGCTATATTTGATGGTGATTAGTAATGTTTTAATTAAATAATTCTATGTAAATTTAAATCGTTTTGCAGAACAACATCCGCCATGCCAGCTAGTTTCTAATACAAATAATAAAATATACCTAAATAATAAAATTATATATAATAATAAAATATAAATAATAATATTATTAATACTCCGTAGTTTTTTTGTGCTGTGCTTGTGACGTGACTGACGTGACCACGGAACACAGACACCAGTGGAAGTGCGATGTGGGCGTGGCACAGCGACTAACATTAAGAGGAGCTCCGCATACTTGCCGGCATAACTCAACTGTCACTGAGCTGCGTCGGTTGTGCATTACGTAAAATAAAATTTGTCTTAAATTACGTAAATATGCCTTAATGTGCAATTTTGGAGGGCAGGAATAATAGCGAGCAATGAATTTATTTAATGGCCGTGTTTTATACCACAAATAAGCCTAGTTTTTAATTTATTTTGTAATAATTCAAATTCAAAACACATAAATAAAGGAAATAATATAATTTATGATCAAAAAGCTACTCAGTCACTTGGCAATAAGGTTCGTTTTATGTTTTAGATAATATTGCTACTCGGCTATTGTTTTCTAGAACATTTTCTGCTACTCGGGCAGGGATGGGGTACAAATATATGAATATCGGCAGTTTTGTAATTTTATTTTTAGTTAAAAGTATTATATTAAATATTATGAAAATATGAATATTACAATTTTATTATAATAATAATATTCTTTTTTTTATTTTAGGGATATGTGTCATATGTATGTACAGTTCTGCTATTTGGTGTGCAATAAAGTATTGTGTTGTATCATAAAAATGTATAAAATTAATATGAATGAATTTTTTTATTTGAAATCATTGGTACATAATCTAGGATCCTGACGAGGAATATAAGCGCATGCGCGTGACTGGCACAGCATGTCTAAGAAATGTAATTCCAAGAAAATAAATTTACCTTATTTGTATAATGTTAAGGTTGAAATGCATCCCAGTTCATATCAGCATTGTTTTTGTAGCTTCGTTTAGCTTCATTGAAATTTCACTTATCGACATAATAATTAAAGTATATTTATTTTCGTTGCTAAAAATGCCTAGGCTTGGTATTCCGTGACTGTTTAGATAGCTAAGGTTGATAAAAATTGCTACGGTCACGTCTACGCCTCGTAATGTTTGAGCACGGACCTGAAAAAAAGACTGACGTAACCTTGTCTAATCGAGAGTGAAGCATAGCAATGGCCGCCAGCTTTCCATGTGTGCGTAATTTTTGATTCGCGATTGACGCAGTATGGTGTCAATGTGTGGATGTGTGTACTTGTACGAATAGAGAGTTGGTATTACTATGGGTGCTTCACTGAATTTGTTGTTGGGATCACGTCCGTCTTTTTTTAGATCCGTGTGTTTGAGATATAAGCTTTCAAAATAATGATCAAGTGTTCACATAGGCAGTACAAAAACAAGAAGTTTAAGTACCAATATGACGGGTCTACATCTTATGATGTCGGACACTCGGACAGTACCAGTTTCAATATAAATATCGATAACGCGGCAAAAAGCACAACGCACATCTCTAAGCCTAAACCAAACACAGTATGATGTTGTTAACCAAAAATGTAACTTATCGCTATACCTTGTAAGGTTGCTATTCAATCTATTGTAGACTCCAGTCACGACATCTAGCGTTCAGTAGATGGAATTATTTAATTATTTTCCATAAGATTGACATTGTATGATATTGTATTGTCAACCTTATTAGTAAAGAAGTTAAGTATATATTACTTGTAACGCAGAATACTGCCATCTAGCGGTGGATAGATAAACTTGAAAAGTATTATGATCATAATTGATAAAGGTTCTAAGATCACTGAATAAGACATGGAAAAATAAGAATTAATATCAAAGTTTAAGGTGCATTTTCAACTATAAACAGCGAGTTTCTTAGACTATTCGTAGTTGACAAGTAACAACCAATTAAAATGTGAGTTTCTTAGTTGTAAATAATACGATTATGGATTTCCTTGTGTTTATTTGGCTAGCACGGTTCCCATACTAATCAACATTTGTACCATTTCCACTTGTATCTGTGTTCCGTGGACGTGACAGAACGTTGAAAATCGATAACGAAAGATAGTGGCCACGCCCATTTTGAGCATGAATTCCCATCGCGGCCTCCTCTTAAAAACATAAATACTAACCCCCTTATTGACAAGAAATGTTGTATAAGACTTACAAAGTGTTTTGTTTCTATCACGCTTATGAAAAACGATAAAGATAAAACATATTATAACAGTGCAATAGTTAATAGGTTTAATAAGTGTTTATGAATAAAGTCGTAATTGTTTGTTAGATCACGTCAACCCTTTCATGTCCTTCAGTGTTAAAAAATATTTTCCACACATTCAAGGTCTTACAAGGGGGCGTTATGGCTCACTTTGGGGGAGAGGAGGGAGACTGATTTACACAAACCGAGCTATCAGTGCTTCATTCACTCGAGTTCATTATAACGAATCATGAATACGTGGATTGAATATATTATTACTCAATACCCGTACCTAATTATATGAAACTGCCTGAACCTAAGCTACGTTTCGAGTCCTAAGGGGCCATTACCATCACTCGTTAGGGAGGAGGGGGGGATTAAGTGTGACATTGTGTGACAAGGGGTGGGAGGGGGTCCTAAATTTCATGACGTCATTTAAAAATGGAATACTTGGTATGATAGGTAAATATAAAAAAAAACAATTAATGGCAATAAAATTTATTTCGGAACTGTTAGGTGTAAAATTTAATAATATGTGACGTCACACTAGGGGAGGCAGGTCTCACAAATGTGACCAGCTGTGACAAGGAGGGAGTGAGGGGTCAAAAGTCATGAAATTAGTGTGACGTAATTTATGGATGGCCTCTAACAATTGTTTTTTATAGTTTTTTTTATACCTGTTTTGTATAAATACATTTTTAATGGACTTCAAAAAAGAGGGGGTTCTCAGTTCGACAGCATTTTTTGTGTGTTACCTCATAACTTTTTACTGGGTGTACCGATTTTGATGATTTTTTTTATATTCGAAAGCTGATGCTTGTCATGTGGTTTCATTTAAATTTGAGCGAGGTCTAGTAGTCTATCAGGTTTAGTAGGTTTTGAGATATCCGTAATTTTAAAGTCGGTTATTTTTTTAGAAGAATTATAGTATATATATACCGTATTTATTTATTGACGTTGCCGTCGACTTTATTCACCTGAGTTAATTCACCCAGGTGTCGTCTACTTATTCACCTATGCACACAGGTGATTGAGGCGAGCTATACAAGCCCTAAAGCTAAAAGTTGGTTTTTTAATGTTTATTATGTTTTTTAAACTACATAAATCAATCTTCAATCTGAGTTCGAAATACATAGAAATAATTTATATGCTGAAATGTTCGTATTTGTTTTTGGAAGTGGTTCTTAATCCAAACTACAGTATGGCCAACGTATCTTGGCGAGTCTGAACTTCACGTAGAAGGCTGCGCAGTAACTTTTTAGCAGTAGGTTATTCAGCAATGCTCAGTACGCGGTATTATGTCCCAGACACACGTTAGCATTTGTGTCGTGTTCGTGTTGCTATCTCTGTCTTACATGGCTAAGCGTTCTTACCACAGACTCTAGTATATTATGTCTGTGGTTCTTACACACGAGCAGCACGTTGCAGTCGACGCACGTCGACACGTCGACTGCAGGCCGACTGCAGGCCGACTGCAGGCCGACAGCAGGTCGACAGCAGCCGCCGACATTTTAACTTTGAATATCAGCGTTAGCTGTCGACCGCTTTCTTAATATAGGAGCCAGTTGCAAAATGGATACATAATCTGTTAAATGTAATTTGAGTCATTTTCTTAATGCAATAAAATTAATAATTCATTCAACAATGGTATTTTTTTCTATGGATTTATTCTTAAAATCATTTACAACTTCCTCACATACAGCCATCCATGCTGCAGTCGAACTGCTGTCGGCCTGCTGTCGAGGCGTGGACTGCAACGTGCTGCTCGTGTGTAAGAGCGCTAAAGTTCGCAGAGCCTATGTTCAGACTCGCCAAGATACGTCGGCCGTACTGTACTGACTTTTTTTATATCATAACGTAACAAACCTAGAATACGACTGTAGGAGGTGGTGTCAGTTAATGGAAATGTTCTAGTAGGAATCTTACGACAACAGCCGGGACCGGCAGCTTTACATGCCCTGCGCTACACGAAAACGAACATTTATCTACATGAAGCAAATGAAACAGTAGGTACTCCACAGCTATTCTTCTACAAGCAATCTCAAATATGTGAAGAGTGTTCTGCAGTTGAACAACCACGTGTTAATACCATAAATTCATCATTAAACATTCACCATTAAACTAGCATTCTGGTTTTACATCTGACGATCTCTGCATTTCTTCAATCGCAATGTACAATTTATTGGACCACTTAGTACAGTAGAAATCGGAACTCAGATGCCGATTCAATAATGAAGTCTGTCCCGATGGCAATCCTTTCTCGACAATGAGTTCGCGAATAGCTCGAGAGCCGAAGAATGTGCGGTGAATGAGGGAGCCTCGGGTTAATGGAGTGTGCATAATGCTGACAAGTCGCTCTATTCACTGCTACCTGTCAAAACTTTTAATTGATGGAATCGGTAGTGTTTTAATGATCATTTATAAGAGTTTAATTTTTAAGAACTGGCTTCAATAAATGTTATTAGGTATTATCGCTAAATATTCAATTAATATTGTTTTATATTCTGCATCGACCTCAAAAAATTTTAGGTCCAAAAAACTGTATGAATTATAATATATTTGAATGAGGAGGCTGGTGAGTGCAGGAGCAGCCTGGCCGCCGTGAGTGTGTCCGCGGGGGTTCGGTATTAAAACACGTGACCGAGCTGACTCTAGATGTTTAATGCACTAATTTGTATTGCTAATTGACAGGGTTTTATTGGTGTCAGACGCTTGCTAAGTCACGTCTTGTACGTGTTCACGGGCTCCGCGCGCCCAGCTAGGCCACTCGTGCTTGGCACAAGGACGCTGCGCCATCACAATGTACGAGTACTCGTACATACTGGCATCTGACACCGAAAGAAAAGAAACCAAACAAAATTTATACCCATAGTCGCTAACAAAATAAGTAGAAAATTGTAAACTTTTAAAAATGATTGATAACAAAAGTAAATGCACTTGTAAACAAAAATGTAAATAATGCACTTGGGCTTAAATGTTAAGTTGCAATCTAAACGTAAATGTGTAACGTATTAATGTAAACAAAACATTGCAGTAGTAAATTGTAAGCTAAAATATTGCAATGTAAATTCTAAATCTGCAAGTTACAGTTTCCACTTTCGCGGCCGATTCCCGTTGCTCGTTGAGGTCCTACGGTGACGTGACTCTCTGCTGCTTTCTTCTAGAGAGTCTGGAGCCACCTTGAAAATATACTATTTGTTCAACTCGTAACAAGTAATTGTAATAGGTGCATTCTCAGCAATGCCCACGGTGTCGTTTTGCTTGCAATGCGCTCCAGCTGATCGCGCCGTCATGCGATGACGCAGCTTTGTTAAAACAACTGAAGTAAGTAACACGATTTGCATGATACGTGTGTAGATTTGTACATATTCATCAATTCTTTAACGAAAGGAATGTCAATTGTAATGCATTTATATGTTTTGTGAGTTTTCAATCAGCTGTGATTAAGTTAAAATCCATTGTAGTGTAGTCTGCGATGATCTTTTTTGCTGATGTGTCTCCGGGACGATGCTCTCATGATTTCAGTTATCGCTACTAGCTATATGTCAGTTTCTTCTTAGCGTAAACTGTACAATGTCAAATTCTTCTGTAAAGTGCTTATACTCGTAATATGTTGTATGATGTATTTCATACATGTCATGGCTCTTCATCCACTTGTCTCGTGGATTGAAGAATGTCAAAATGTCAACTGCTGCTGCTGTACGATGCATTTCGTACAAATGTCATGGCTCTCCATCCACATGTCTTGTAGATTGAAGAATATCAAAATGTCAAATGCTGCTGCTGTACGATGCACTTCGTACAAATGTCATGGCTCTCCATCCACATGTCTCGTAGATTGAAGAATGTCAAAAGTCAAATGCTGCTGCTGTACGATGTGTTTCGTACAAATGTCATTGCTCTCCATCCACATGCCTCGTAGACTGAAGAATATCAAAATGTCAAATGCTGCTGCTGTACGATGCACTTCGTACAAATGTCATGGCTCTCCATCCACATGTCTCGTAGATTGAAGAATGTCAAAATGTCAAATGCTGCTGCTGTACGATGCACTTCGTACAAATGTCATTGCTCTCCATCCACATGTCTCGTAGATTGAAGAATGTCAAAATGTCAAATGCTACTGTTGTACGATGCATTTCGTACAAATGTCAATGCTGTACAAATATCAATCCACATATCTCATAGGTGCTTATGTCAAGTAATCTCCAGTAGCCTGTAGATCTCCAATTGCTTGCGTAGAATGTCATAATCTCCACTCCGACCTCAAAAGAGTTGCAGCCACGTGGTTGGCATGATGATGTCAATGAGCTCAGTATGTTAATAATGAAAATACAACCACGCTGACTACTTATGCATATATAAACAGGTGCATTGTAGACGGTGCCCCCGGTGTCAAATTTTTTGCAACCCATTCCAGCTGATCGTGTTTTCAGCTGACGTAGCTTTTGTTTTAAGGCAAATGATGTTACACGGTATTTGTAAGATACGTGTAAAACTGTTGTACTTTGTAAAAATTGAAGCGGCTTTACCCTGGGAGCTGATGTGTTTTTTGCTCATATAAAGGTTCATTTTTCTATGTTCTATTACTTCTTGCAACGCAGACTGGCCAAATTCTCCAAATCCCTCCTTCATTAGTAATTGTGATTCACACCTTCCGTTGGGTACGTGATTACTTGTGTACGCATACAGTTGTTTGTTAAATTTTTCTTGAGATGTCACGTTATTGTTGTGAAGTGCGATTTCCTTGAAGTTAGCTATGTCATTTACATAATACGATTATTATTTTATCATTTTTTAATACGATGTTGCATTGAGATTAGGACGTCATCTTAATCCCGCAGTTTACGTTCACCCCTTCTTGTAGTGCAGCAACACGATCAACGTTGCGTATTCTTCTTTCTTCAGCAAACTGTAGATCGCTGGCAGTTAAAGTTGAATGAAAATGTTCTTCTTGAGATAAGGATGTAAACCCTATCCCGCAGTTGATGTTAACCTCCTTGTTGTGCAGCAAAACGATTAACGTTGCGTATTCTTCGTTCTTCAGCAAAAAGTAGCTTGCTGGCAGTTAAGATACGTTTTTTACTAAGATAAGGATGTGTTCCTTAATCCCGCAGTTAACGTTCACCCCCTTGTTGTGCAGCGAAACGATTATTGTTGCGTATTTTTCGTTCTTCAGCAAACTGTAGATCGCTCGCCGCTAGTCGCTTTCAGTGCTCTCGCAGCTTCAGTACGGGTTTCGCGCCCTTCTCAACTCAGCTGGGGAGGTCCGCTTGTGGAAGGCCAACTGAGCCGATACGCTAGCCGCAAAGGAGCCGCTAAAACACCGAAAGTAAGGCTCGAAGGACCAAAATGAATAAGGAGGTTGGTGAGTGCAGGAGCAGCGTGGCCTCCGTGAGTGTATCCGCGGGGGTTTCGGTAGTAAAACACGTGACCGAGCTGACTCTAGATGTTTAATGCACTAATTTGTATTGCTAATTGACAGGGTTTTATTGGTGTCAGACGCTTGCTAAGTCACGTCTTGTACGTGTTCACGGGCTCCGCGCGCCCAGCTAGGCCACTCGTGCTTGGCACAAGGACGCTGCGCCATCACAATGTACGAGTACTCGTACAATATTATTTCATATTTTAAGGCAAAATATTGCCAGTCTTCAGATTTCCCACAGTGACCGGACGTTACTATATTTCTTTTATCAAAGAGTTTATGTCAGTAGACCTAGAATCCATAGTTTTAACTACCTGTACCTTCCTTACTCGGTAGAAAAATGTAAGAAAGAAATGATTAATTTATATTATACTCGTAGTATGTTAGTAAATGAATCAACAGTGGTAGTAATCTCATCTATCTTTTTCCACTTATCCCTGTACTCATTCTTGTAAACTTCATTGCAAACGTCACTTGGGTACATTAATAAAATTATATCATAGTATAAGTATAGAAGCACTTACACATAATACTTGACATACATTGGAATAACAAATGAGAACATCTCCATAAAACAAATATTGCGTGAATATCATCCTAATCGATCGAGCCATTCGAATGTTACACGATGTCAAACATTATTTATTTATTTATTATTATTATGTTGATTATTATTTATGAAGAAAATTATTATTTTTAGGTAAGACAGAAAGATTTAGTAGACATTTTGGTGATACCGAGCTGGAGTTAATAAGCGACGTTGACCACTTACCGTCAGGCTTGGGTCTTTTTTGTCGGCTACTTACGAGTATATGAAAATAAAACCGAGCAAGTGTGTGTTATGCCACGCTTAATGTAGGGTTCCGAAGTAGTAAGTCTATTGACTTTTACTCATTAACTACTTATGTTAACTAACTATATAACTATGAAAACTATAAGGGTTCCGATTTCACTTCTGAACCGTAAAAACGGTAACAGAAATAGCTCTTACTAAATATAGTAACATCATGTAACGAGACGATTACGCAGTCTGCTAATCTGTTCTTGGCTTACGCCCCAACTCAGAGTCACTAACGGTTACTTAAATCGCTCCTTAATACAGAATTTGTATGGTGATTCTTTACTAAGGAGCGATTTAACTAACCGTTAGTGACTCTGAGTTGGGGCGTTAGACCCTTAATGGTGAAAGTGGATCTTAGCTCTGAATTGTGATGACTGATGGTGATAAAATGAGTTTTTTTTATCTACCTCTATTTATTTGCTCAAATAAATTCTTGTATTTTTCGTTGTAGACAAGTAAAAAACAGACCTATCTCAGCAAGATAGCTGCTGAAGCGGCGATATCGATAATTAAGCCTCTTTCGTTAGCAGTCTTTTCTGCATGACAATGAGTCCAAATGCAGCTTACGGGGCGACAAAGCGCGGACTTAATGACGCGTCCGTAACGGGAATAAGACGCTTCGTTCACTACTCGCTGCCGAATTTTTGAATGGGTTTGGATAACGTACAAGCGATGCGACCTAGGTACATACCTTAATATAATTTTGATCGAGTTCGTTCTTCTGTCTTCTTTCTCGGTCAACAACGTTACTTAATTACCTTGCGTTACTTATAAGTCCACGTGCGATGTGGGACAAAATGTTTTTTCAAAAACACAATTTTAAGGATAATTTTAATTTCACAACAGTATCCATAACACCAATAAAACGATAAATCACTCATAGCCTACTACCAGCTATTGCGAGCGCGGTCGGTTTTGATGCCTGACTGTTAGTGGCAAAAGTTAGTGCGTTAAACTATCAGTCCAGGTCCATGTCGTATGCCACTTGTCTAGGCCACTAGACCGTACTGGAGCAGTTTCGAAAAAGTGCTCTATTCCTAATTAGATGTGGTGCGTATTTAGTGTGTGCGTACTTTCACAACAGTATCCATAACACCAATAAAACGATAAATCACTCATAGCCTACTACCAGCTATTGCGAGCGCGGTCGGTTTTGATGCCTGACTGTTAGTGGCAAAAGTTAGTGCGTTAAACTATCAGTCCAGGTCCATGTCGTATGCCACTTGTCTAGGCCACTAGACCGTACTGGAGCAGTTTCGAAAAAGTGCTCTATTCCTAATTAGATGTGGTGCATATTTAGGATTCTTAAGTCCAAACAGTAGACTATCAGACACGAGTTCATTCCCACTATATGGAAAGCAATTTAAGCCACGTCTCGTAAATCATGGTATAAAAATTAGGCAGTCGGCAATGAATAGAATGACTTGTTCGCATTAAGAACGCGCCATTAGCTGAACTTTGCTTTGTGTGTGAGGCGGAGCGGCTTCTCCGTGAGTTAGACTCTCATTACCGAAAGGGTTGCTTTATGCCTTAACTTAAGATGTAGAATGTGAGATAAGTACGTAAATTTATTTTTAACCAGTTTCGTTCGCTATTTTATGGATGTAAAACTTGAGTTAATGTATTTATTGACACACTTGATTTGTATTTTTTTACAAACGTGATTTTTAAAAGACGGTACAACATTTAAGACGTATCCGTAATTTTTCACGATTCGTGATTCGTGTGAACACGGCCATTTAAAAACCATTGCCGCCATCAAAAAAATTACGAATCGTGAGAAATGACAATACGGCAAAAACACGAATCTTCTTCGTGTGAATGAGCTGTTAAAATAACTTGATAAATTTCATTTGGTCTGTATTTTACGTATTTTCAATGCAATTGCGGCAATGGTGATTAGCATACTGATCGGTGTAACGTAAAGAACTTAGAAAATATCCAATCGTGAATAATTATATTAATTACTAGTGCTCTAATCGTGGCTTCACCCACATTCCAGAACTAAAAAGTACCCACCGTTTATTTTATTTCCGAACATGTTCTACCGGTGTGCTAAATATCATCTATCTTTGTATCTATTTCTAAAATTACAATACTCATACTATTACTGTGTTTGTTTTATTCATCTCTTTTACAATTGATAGCTGGCCAAAAGGCTGTATAAGACCTTATCGAATTTTTCCTAGTGACCTTCAGAGCTTCACGTGGACAGATTTTATGATTGAAAGAGGCAATGTAGCTTGGTCTTTCTTGCAAGAGATTGCTGAGCATTGTGCCACCCAGAATAGTCCTGAAGGTACTTATGTATGGTAATTGATGTTAGGGTTCCTTACTTGTCTAGCACCCTTCGTCGGTTGCCGTATACGGGGTGCGTCGCGACGTGTCGTTTAGATTTTTCAGCAACAGGACGTTACGTATTACCATCAGGTGCCTAGCCTGTCTGCTTGATTGTCAACTATTAACATAAAGACATTGTAAGCTGCATTATCCCTATACTCTCTTTACAAAGCTTCCTAGAGAGATTTATCTTGTACACTCATAAACCATTGTCTAAGGAACGCTTTGAGGACCGACTCCGCTTTGTTAGTCGGGTAGACGAGTTTGTTGCTGATATAACAACCTACATTTTACGAACCTTTTCCTTAAATTAACGAATTTAATATTGAACCGACATATTTGTCATTCATTTACTTAAAAACCTTAAAAAGACGAGTCTCTCTTCGAGCTTGAGAATTGCTCCAGTACAGAAATAATATTGGCCTACTGAAAAAACCGGAAGTCTTCTTTATCCTCCAATATGCCATACCAAAGAAACGATGACGGGGAAGTTCGGTTTATCATGCCAAATTATGCATGAAAGCATTCACGTATTCGTTTGTTTATTTTATTTTTATTATATTTTATTGGAACGAAGTTCCTTATCGCGCGTTGCGAAAGGGGGCTAGGCGGAAGAAATTGGGACGAAAAGTTGTAACGACACTTTTTGCCGTCGTTTATTAATTAAAGCGAGTTACTAGGCGACCAGAAGTCTTTGAGGGTGCGACAGTACAATCATAGTTTGTGGCTGTCTTATTCACTCTTCGGTATTTAGCATAGGCACAACAGGGACGTCCATATCACGATCATGCACATTAAGCTATTATTGCCATTTCTCCCGTCATGCCAATCAATATGCGGAAGAGCGACAGGGATAGAATAAATCTATCACTGTCGCTCTGACAAGACGCTGAGAATTGGCAATAAGAGCTTAATGTGCATGATCGTCATATGGACGTCCCTGTTGTGCCTATGCTAAATACCGAAGAGTGAATAAGACAGCCACATACTATGATTGTACTGTCGCACCCTCGAAGACTTCTGGTCGCTTAGTATTAATCGAAAGGAACTTCGTTCTATTCGGATGTCCCTTGACACCTCTCATTTTTTATTTATTTATTTTATTTCAAATTTTGTTTCTCACAGTGTCCACCCAGCTCACGACAGCATTCAATGATGTTTGCAGAAAACATAATTTTTAATTGCTATTCATTTATGATTTTAGTTGGTTAAGTTTGTGAAAGTTTACTACGAGTATGTATCATAAAATTATCAACCTAAAATACAGGTACCTACTGCAGAATTAATTTATCGGAAACCAAAAATGAAATGAAGTTTTTGCGCTATACGCGCATGTAAATTTTTTTTTTATTTGAGCCAATATCACCAATATTTTGCTTTTCCCAGAAATATTAATTAATTTCAACTATATTTATTAATTTTCCTTCAAATCAATTTTATTTTGCTTTAAAACTTCAATTTTTAAGTAAAGACAGGTTTAAGCACTTCGGGGTTTGCTCTGATGTAATGTTCATCATCATCCAATAGTATAGTCCTACGGCTTGGCTCAGTGTTCTTTTCTGTATGAGAAATATCTCATAGTTCACTTACGGTATCCTGTACAAAAATACAAAAATCTTTATTTGTCTATTACCTACATTACATGCCTACGTTACATAACAATATTGAAACTGGTTGAGTGGTTATTAAATGTTTAAAATTATGTTTGCGGCAAGTGGCCCCGCTCTTTAATAAATCATTCTTAGAAGACGCATGTGTGTGTGTGTGTGTGTGTGTGAGAGAGAGAAAGAGAGTGTGTGTGTATATGGGTGTATATGGGTGTGTGTAATTTATTATAAGAGCTATATTTATTTTCGGAGCTTCCCTGTGTTATTATAGTTTAGTGAAAATTAAAACTTATTTAACAAATTTTTAATCCTGTAAAGACAACTTTCTGATGACCGTCAAAGAGCGTTAGACCTTATTAGATAAAAGCATGAAAATACGACGGAGCACCTTACAATACGTCAATGACCTAAATTATGACTAGGTATCTTTTTGTTTTAGAGTTACCATTTCATATCGCAATATTCTTCATGAATACGTCATCGCAGCGGCCAAAGCGGAAGCTAAACAATACGGAAAGTTTATTCGGCGCGCATCGGGTTGGTTCCGGCTAAAAGCAGAAGTTGAGGTACTAATGTAAATGTTGATACTGGGAGCTCTCACCTCACCGCATTGAATTGATAATGCTTGTACATTCAACTACGCTTCAACGCTTCCATTTCAACTATTTTGGGAAAGTAAATAATATATTCAGTTTTGAACAGGCACGCGAATTGAAACGTAACAATTTACATCTTTTAAACTCCCTTATTGATTTTAGATAATTGACACTGTAGAATTGGTCATTTTAACATTTAATAAATATCGCTAGACTCAATTCATCCTTCTCTCTATTGGCTAAGTGTAAAAACAGATTTTATTTACGTCTGAGAAACAATTCGCAATTCTCACTATTTCTTTCTCTTTCTTTCTTAGTCGGCAACGTATCGGTGATGCCTCTGGTATCCCTGATGTCCATGGCGATTTGTCAGATATTTCCATAAAAAATAGATGGGTGTACTTCGTTTTAGCCCAAACCCCCGATTGATCTGAATTTTGGTACACCTATGTATTTCGACGTGATGGTAATGAGTATCATAGGAAAAATACCCGCATATTTCATTTTCAAGGTCACCAGATTTTTTGTTTGTCACGTTTATTTGACAAAGTGCTGATTTTTACAGATTTTAAGTGCTGATATTTCACATGTCCTTGATAATAATTGGTGTGGTAATAATATTAAAAATAACCTTTGTGGAATTGGACTATTATTTACTTACAAGCCTACCCTGCCCCTCAGCTCTGCCCTGAGAAACATTACTACATAGTTTACTTACGGAGGAATCTGCACCCTCGCAACTAAACGTAAAGACTAATAGCTACATATTTTGTATTTTTATACTCTGAGTATTTTGTCAAAATAATGTTATTCACGCCAATCTGAATTGTTTGCATTTAATTTGGATGTGGAATTTTTCACTCAACAGCGACCGTTCATGTCCTAAATAGGGGCGTGCTCCCGCAGTGTTGAATAAACAGAGGCTCAAAATTAAACAGTATACGTGAACCGACCTTGCTACACAGAATTGTTCTCAATACACCCTTTTATGTAGTGAACTGTGGAACCGTTGAAAACGGGAAAACAATGAAATAAAGACAACGTCATACCAAATGTTCCAGTCGAAACGTAAACATGAACATGTTCTGAATGAATTTAAAAATCTCTACGTTTTGTAAACAATAAGTTAAAATAAACGAATCGGTTGGCTATTGCCATGGAATTGTAAAAATTAAAAGGTTTGTCGTGTTCTTTTCTGAATGTATCATACCTATACGAATAAATATGAGAAATAGATATTTTATGTATGGACTAATAAACGTCCTAAAATCATAAATTACGAGTGAATCATGGTTGTGAACATTACCAATCATTAAATATATAAGACGCTCCATCCATTCTTGAATCCCAGTCCACTTGTTATGGTGACTCAAACCAAGCAAAACAAAATGACATCAGTTCTTCCTCCTGGAGGTTGCTTGTTCCTCTTCCACCCAATGTAAATCCAACGGTACTCGAGCTTGGTTCGGGACAGTTATTCAGGCCTGGCTGAGAGTTAGCTCTCTTCTAGAATTAGCTATGAAACGCCTTAAGGTATTTCAATTTCACTATAGGAGATGGTTTGAGACCACTGAAACAATGAATTAGGCACATTCGGGCCATTAATAAAGTCAATTTTCCACTTTTCCCATACAACAATTTGAAGATAATTATGTAAAGATGGCGCATCAACGTCAACGTCAACACAAAGACACTGATTTGTCATTCTCATCCGAATTTTTTTAATGTAGTGGAACACGCCGGGTATCCACTAGTACAACATACAAATAGATACATATCAAGATCTAATATTAATGTTTATGTACATGGCAACGTACTGGTGTGTAGTATGCAAATCTAGGGTTCTAAGCTGTCGCAATCCGCCAGAAGTCCATTCAGCCAGCAATAACGCATTCCACTCGCCTAGTTTAATCTGTTTCTAATCAGTTACCTTGATAAGCGCGTCTTCCTGTAGGTAACTACGAGTACCTAACAGTAAAATCATGGATATCTGTAATTGTATTTTACCGTAGAATTCGAATTAGCTCAAATTAAAAGCTATTAAAGATATATCGTCGTTGCGACTTTAAGACCTCTTATGTGTAAAAAATCAGCTTTTAGAGGGAATCGATGAAAATTCGATAAAGTTTTATTTAGCAAGCACACAGGTAATTTTGAATTTGGTGAATATATTACGATGGAAACGTCGTAGACACATGAGAATTTTTGAATTCGATAGTGCTTTAAAATGCAGAATCATTTGACGTCAAAAAGTGATTCTGTCAAAAGTGGGATATAACATATAAGAGGTCTTAAAGTCGCAACGACGATATATTAAAATCCTACTAATATAAGTGTGAAATTTTCTTACGCAAATTTACTTAACGAATTTTCATGAAAATACACGAATTAATTTATACATACAGGTAGACAATGACCTTATAGGGTACTTATTATCCCGGCCGGAAAATCTGCAGGCAGAGAGCTAGACTTCTATATAAAAATCTACACAAAAACGTTACCTAAGTATGATGGCATGTTTTGAAGTTTTTTCTACGCTGATTTAATAAGCTTTCTTACGCCCCAACTCAGAGTCACTAACGGTTACTTTAATCGCTCCTTAGTAAATAATCACCATACAAATTCTGTGCTAAGAAGCGATTCAAGTAACCGTTAATGACTCTGATTAGGGGCGTTAGAGCCATGGGAACATTATGGTGATATTTTCTTTCATGCTGACCACAGATCAGATCGATCAGAAAGATCGTGTTTGTTAAATATATATACATATTTTTATTTGAATCGACTACTAGTAACGCGTCAAGTGACTACAATCCCATCTCCTGGTAAGTGGGACACTAACTTAGTAAAAGCCTATTCACCCTTGACTTAAAGACGCCCCACATTATAAGTATATGAGACCGCCTACATGGGCAAGCTATTCAAGTCCTTCGCGGTACTATTGTACTGCTTATATTGAATTAAACAACATTACAAGTATTTATGTGACAGCCATTATAATGAACTAAGGTTGTTAACTGCTTGGATAGCATGCGCGCAAAATTTAATTAGGGAAAAAAATATTTATGTAGGAAGGTACTACTTATTGTTTCCAGTACAATCTATTTATAAGTATATAAACTTAAAATTTTAGAGTTTGTCTCTATGTGTTGTACTTTTCATTTATAATATATCCAGGTCAAATGTTTTGCTAGCGTATTAGTAAACATCATAATGTAATGTTGCTGATTTCTGTTCAACTACGAATTTCAAAAATATAAGAACCACAATAATTATCTTAAAAATTAACCCTATAATTTCAAATGCGAATTCATGTGTATATGAATACATAATTATGTACGAAATAAGATATATGGAATGCGATTTAAATCTGTTTATAAAATTGTAACTTTTGTTACAGTACTTACAAATTAGTTGTGCCATATCACTAGTTGTGCGTATGTACCTCTAGGGTATAAGTATTCTGTGGTATGTACGTAGTTGGTCCGTTAGGAAACTGCGATTAATTGACAATAATGTAGTTGTACCGATGGGAACACTTAGTTGTGCCGTTCCACTAGTTGTGCGTACGTAGTTGGTCCGTTAGGAAACCGCGTCCCGAAAATAGGGAAATGAATTAAAACTTTCTCATCTGGCAACACCGATCTACCTGGAGCTCTACGCCGTATTCCTAGAATGTTAATTATCAAATTCACGAACATAAAGAGGGATGAACCTTCGCTTGTTTCACATGTACTTCGAGGTCGTTAAATTATGTAAACTTTTGGGATAAGTAATTTACCTAAAGCTGGCAAGATTCAATTTGACTGGTACTTAGTTAGGGTAATAAATTTATTAAGTAATTTATTGGCTTAGCATATTTGTTTGAAACATAATAATAAATAAATATGACCTTTATTCAGTATACATTTTTATGATATAAGTTTTGACCCTTGAGAACAATATGGAGAAATCTCAGGTTTCACGTTTCCTCATCATCCTGGTCATATTCTCCTTCAGAAAAGCAAGTGACACTCAATTTAGGTATGATAAAATAACACTGCAGCTTTATTTCTCGTTTCCCTACCCGACTGTTACCATAAAAATAAATACCTAATTAGTAGACATTTAAAAAAGTAATATGTATAGATTTTTTACATTAAAAAAAAATTGTAAAAATTACGTTTACTCATAATGACTTATGTCTAACCAACCTAGCCTTTATTAAAATAAACCCATATTGTGTTCGATAATTAGGTATATATGGCAGATGTTTCATTAGTTCAGCTGTTGCCGTGAGGCTGGAGCGGGATTACCTCTGCGGCCATATTTTTCAACTTTTCCTATAAATAAGCTGTCTCGCCGTCCCCAAAATCCATCTTTACACTTATACAACAGGTGAAGCTCAAGGACAGAAAGCGTTATTATTTCCTGAGTGACGATCATTGACTTCTTACATGACAGCAATAAAAATAAAGGGTGATGGGACGGATGCATACAAGTGACTTCTAAAGTACTGAAGCAACTCGAGTTCGGAAATATACATATATTGTCCTTTTATAGGACGATGTAATGTAAACGCAGTTCTCAAATGGAACCGTATACCTACAGAATCCACTAGCCTTTATTTTCGTTCGTTGTCTAGTCGTCATATGCAATAGTTTTTCTCAAAACGTGTAGAATAAAAACACAGTAAATACAAACGTTAAATTTGACGTCCCCGCTTCCGTAACTGCTATTGTCACATTCCTTTTGTCTTATGTTCTAGTGCAAAGTTACGCAATTCTTCATAGTTGTCAGTGAATACGGGAAAATTTTACGAGTTTTCCTGTGTCCTCGTTCAGGCTTTATTATACTTTTTAGTGTGTGATTTACACAGGTAATTTTATGTTTTCCAAGTGTATATAATAATATGGATATAAGTTACATTTGGCTTCAACCCATTAATGGCCCACTACTGGGCACGGGTCTCTCCTCTTGAGGAGGCCTAGAGCATACTCCACCACGCTGCTCCAGTGCATTTATTTACGTGTAATCATTGATGTAAGATATCAATAGTATTTGTAGTAAAGTACCTTCATAATGTTCACTACACACTACTAAATTTATTGATATATTCTGATTCCGGCACTGGTAAAGTTGCTAATCGTATCGATCTATTCGAAAGGGTTACCTCTCGTTTATTTGTCAATCGTAAAAAATATCTAGGGAAAATAAGAATTCTATTTAATATTTAGGCTTATAACTAATCTTCTAAAACATATATTTTACCTAATCCTGTCACATAATTCAATTTGAATCGTAGAATAAATTAATGCGCGCTATTTTAGGAAGTTCTATATTTGGGATAATTTTGTACATCGTTCTTAGTATACTCGATGTACTTTTGTAGATAAATAATAATTATAGAATTAGATCTATTCACCTATTCCATGGATCAATCAATACAAAAATTAGGTATATCTTCTGTAGGTATGTGAGGAATGACATAGATAAATTGGGTTTATCCCACTAGTCTTACTAGTCACATAAATGAAAATTCTATCACTGAATGTACGGATCCTCAAAAATTATCATAAGCCAAAATTAATTGTTGTTTAGCCAAATGTTAACGTTAACGTTAGTGACAGAAAAGAATCGGCCTGCTTTGCCGTTAAACCACCCGCTCCTCAGCTCACGGGCCTCCTTACACATTACACTCTAGAGGTAGGGTAGGCAGGATTACGTGAAGTCACTTTTGCTTTGCTTGGATTCGTTTTTGTCACTATGTTAACGTTACGTTTGCAAAACAAAGTAGACGTTTATAAATTATGATAAACGTTACTTATAGATTTTGAATATTATAGCACCTGATTATTATACTAATTGAATATTAGTTCTAATGTGCATTATATAAAATGTTCACTAAATCATACAAAATTAGGAAAACGAAATTATATCAATAATTAATTCTATAATTTGATCGTTATATTTAAAAAATGTAGATCAAATGACTTTCAAACGTTGCACACCCGCAATAGACACATTGACCAAAAACATAAAAATGATAAGCAGGAGTTTTTTAACCGTAAAAAAATATATTTAATATTTGATTGACCAGTCAAAGTTATAAGATCTAAATTTTACGTTCGAATGCTCAAATGTACGATAGTGATAATTTAAAATTCACTCACATTTTATGCTTTCTTGACCACTGCTATAATTGGTGTAGCAAAATTCTGTGCAAAATTCTGCATATTTATTTTCTTTTTCTATGTTTGAACCAATGTTTAATTAAATATGCCTGCAGCAGTCTTTACTGAATTTTGTTAACACGGATTTTTTTATTAAAAACCATAAAAGTAAATAAATTAAATAATATTACGATAATTTCTGTTAGATTGCAAGATATTTTAAACACGTTGGGCCACTTTTTGGAACATAAAAAGAAGGATTACAAAATAAAATAAATTCGAGTGAGAGTACTTATTGTAAATTCAATGATTAAGTTTCCTGGAGCGAAACGAGGTTGGACTACTACCATATAAGACCAGAAAACCAAGTTTAACCTCACTAAACACGTAACACGCAATAAAACAGCACGCCAGTTCATGCCCCATAAAGTTTCATAGCGGGAAGATAGAGGTAATCATGACACATTTTCTTTATTACACATAATGCACATTTATATTATTATAAAGTGCAATATAAATCCAGTGAAACCGGATCTTAATGCCCAAATTACTCGAAGATTAAATTTAGAGCGACAAAATGAAAAAAATAATGATGTTCGAATAGTACGAAACGAACTTGACAAAAGAGGAATTGTGTCTGTAAAAGTAAATCGACAGAGAAAAACTCGCTTAAAGTTAACAATGAATGCAACGATGAATATCTTGCACATTAATTGCTTTACTGTTTGCTGAGCACACTTCGCAGTGTTAATGACTGTTTGATATAGTTCAAATTGTAGAGTATATTTACGCTTCTGTAGCTACTGTGTTTGAATATGAGTGGTCGCTCGCAAGCTCGGTTTGTACACAAAACGTCGTAATGTTTGCGTTTAATACATTATGGTTACTGTCATTATCATTGATTCTAGGAATCTGATTTTATGACTTTTTAGTCTTCTAATGTGTCATGTATGTATTTGTATAACCAGCTTTACCTTTTTATTAGCCATCGGGGGCGAATGGTAATAAAGATAAAATTTGTCATAAAAAAAACCGATAATATTCGGATCACAATTGACGCATGACAAAAAATCATTAAGAAACGGACTATAAAAGTTTGGTTAGTAACTAATTAAGAGGCTATAGACATAGGCCACACAGTACCTATGGAATTATTTGCTTAAAAATCCTTTATGTTTAGGTTAGTTAGATACAATGGATTCAATCAATTTTACTGAAGTATGTAATTCCAGCTAGTACAGTTTTGGTTCGTACGTTAGGTCAATAAAAAATTGATTGAATCCATTGAACCTAACCGTAGTAGACCTTTGCAACTCACTCATATTTTTATTAAAATACCACTGAAATATCTAAGCTGATATACCTAAATATACATTTTAAAATTTTACTTTGATTTTGCTTCGGGGATTAAAGATATTCTCGTTCGACTTCGAATTTACAATACTACTAATAACTGATGTCGCTTCGCTTTGGTAAATTAGGTAAATGTATGGACGGTATTCATTTAAGATTTTTTTGTGAGTCTTTTTGTAAACAAAAAAGACTAAATGTTAATCCAAAATCGCAAGAATACATTAGCGAAAACCACATCTAAATCAAGAACGGCTTAACGTTCTTAAGATAAGCCGAAATAAACACATAGACAAATAGACAATCATTCGAAAAATCAACTGAGATATGTTGCGTCAGTAAATAAATACCCCAAGTAAAAATTTTAAATATTATCAATGTACAGACATTGATTACTTACAGTTTTATTATACATGTATTGATGTATGGATTATGTAATATTTATCAATGCCGTTTCACTTTTTTAAAGATTCTTACAATAATAATACCTAATTGTCCCTTAAAATACGGTTTACGGCAATGGCTCCACCGTTTTGTTTCGTAATGTCCATCTGCCCATCCACAGCTACTTTGCAATTCATGGACGCCGAAAATACAATGTGCAAAGTAGAAATACCTTGTTTATTTGCTTTCGCCTTACTATATTTATACTTACGATCCACCTGATGGTAGTGTCTTACGTCGCCCATGGACATTAGCGACACCGAATGCATTACTCATATGTTGCCGGCCAAAGAGAAAAGAAAAAATACGAAAGAAAGCTCTCAAGCCTCCAACTGGTACACTACGGGTCGCTTGGCGTCTAACTCAAGTAAAAGGGTGGTAACTATCCAGGCGGACCCCCAGGTGAAATAACAATATCAATTATGTTATTAATGAACTATTAAAATCAATATTACCCATCCTTTCGACGGGTCCTACCGCCAGCTAGCCGGATTTAGTCGCCTCTTACGACACTCATCCGGCGGGGGGTTAGAATGTTGAGCCTTAATTCTCAAATGGATAGATAAGAGAGTTAGTCTATGAGTAGGTAATTTTGTAGGTATTTAATTTGAAATGATTTCGTGTTGACATAATATGCCATCAGAGTTGACTGGGTGGACAACGCAATTAGGCATTAAGTTTGCCCTTTGTTTCTTCTTTTTAAAAGGTGACATAAACATGTAAATAAATAAATAAATAAAGCCTGTTACTGTTGAATTTAAGAATGATAAAGATGAATATTAAGCATATGTCCTCAAAATTAATTTTTAACTACCCAATATTATCGAATCAATTGGAAATAGGAAAATTTATTAACTTTTTTATGACTTTTTTATGGAAAATAGCCAGCAATCGAGCTGACGATCCACCTGATGGTAAGTGGCTATCGTCGCCCATGGACACCAGCAACACCAAAGATCACCGATGCGTTGCCGATCAGAGAGAAGATAAAGAACGAAAGAACTGACTCTCGAGTCCCCAGCCGGAACACGACGAGTCGTTTGGCGGCTGACTCATGCTCAACGGCTATAGTAGCTATCCAGGCGAACACCACGGAGAAATAATAATAGTAATAAAATTAATTAACTTAAATCAACTTTTACACTAAAATTAACTTTTGTTATTTTGTGATATAGTTACACCGTAAACTTTCTTTAAGGATGTAAAAGTTAGTATAAACCTCAAGTCAAAGATTTTAACGCTATTTCAGAGAATTTTAAATTCGTAAGAAACTTGTAATTGAGATCTAAAAGCTTAAGTATTCTTTCATAAAGAGGTTGTTGGACTGGTAGTATTTAGGGCAAAAAGTTTGAAAAACATTCTTATACGTATAAAAATTTCAAATAATCAGAGAATCAAGTAGCTAAAATAAGAGTAGGTAACAGATATGGAATTTGCTTAACAGCCTTCAAGCTTTTTTATATTTGATTCCTTCAAACGAGCAGACGATACACCTGATGGTTAATGGTCACTGTCACCCGTTAACACCAGTATCCAAGAAAAAGAAAGAAAGAAAGAACTGTCTCTCAGGCCTCGTTTGGGTGGGATGATGCCTAAGATAGTCAGTTGGTTGAACTGGGCAGATCCTAGTTTTTCTATTTAGCTGTTCAACGCAAGAATTGCCTTCCCAACACAGCAAAAATGTATCCACTCACCTTGGCTGGAGGCTGAAGTCGGCGTTGCTGATTGAAAGTTCTAGTGATGCTCCCTATGCACTTCTTCACTGTCTCGAAATCGAAATTGAAGCCGCACAACCGAAGTTCAGTAAATTCTCAACCGACGCCGAAACTGATTGCGTGCCGAGAACGAGCGAGACGGGGCCCATTTTGCGACTGGTGCGCTGTGCCGCGCCTGCGCATAGCTCGCTGCCCGCCAACCTTAGTTTTCAGATACCCTCAAATCGCGCCAAAAAAAAAACAATTATTGCGTGAACAGGCCTCATAATTATACAACTTTAGCTGGAATTTCACGACTCCTTAAGCAGTAGACTTAAGCTAAAAAGTGGTTGCTGACCAGGTAGGTTGCTGTACGACCACCACGGAAAGATGGACGTTATCTGGGCATTTGATGGTTGATGGACTGGAGATTATCGTTTTAGCTCCAAATAGATATCACTTTTATACATAATTATAATTATGACATCGCACATCCTGGTCGTTGCATTGTAATGTGATGACATTTGATTTCGGTGTGATAAACGATACAATACATGGAACCAAGAATGATAAATAATAAAATAAATCTGTTGGCGCATTAGCTATATCTTAAGATTTTAGCTCCTGGGCGGCCGGAACAAAATATATTAATAGATTTTTTTATTAATCAAGAATCAATTTATAATAAGAATGTCAATAAATAAATATGTCAAAATTTTTTACCAACATACCTGATTCGACCGATCTGAACTCCTTTTTTGGTACCAACACTAACTGAGCTACAAAGACGTACATATTCGAAATGTGAATTTAGTTTCCCAATTCGACGAGAAAATCATATATTCCAATCTTGTATGCGTTATATTTGTCAAGAAATAGGTAATCTCGACGAACGTAGCAGAAGAGTTACCGCCATTATTCTTCGCGTGAAGAAGGCGCGGCTGATTGATGTTTGTTAGAAGTGTTATTACGTGACTCTAATCAGAACGCCTATTCAACAGATTGGCCATTTTAAAAGTCATGCTCTTTTAAATTGAAACATAAGAGTATATACAAAAAGGCAAAAGCGAACATAACAAAAATATTTTAATGACATCAGTTTTTTAGAAATACTCTGTTAGTTTCAAAAATACGCAAGGAATTTCTTTTTAATGTTGGGTATTTTTCTAAGGAGTTATTTTTATAATATTTAAACAGGACTTCTATTTGAAGGAATTGCTTAATTAATTTTAAATTAACCCTAAAGCACGAAAATGTGTCTAATAACTGATTTTAATGGCTCTGAATGGTAAATTATCTGCTTTAATCAAATAATTAATTGCCTTTTGAGTAAATTGAAGTTTGGTTTAGAAAATCGTTTATGTATTAATTAAATAGCAATCTTGTTAAATTTGATGTCTAACACTTAGTCAATCTTACAATTTATAGTCGATGTAAGTTATTAAATCCGGTTCACTTGAAAGTGATTGACGGTTCCGGATTAGCTAATTTACCATCCAATCACTTAGTTGGTGAATCGGCAAGTTTCTTTAACGCGAGGATAATACAGGTGAAAATTTTAAGTACTTTTATGATAAACTTACAATTTCTGTTTAATTTTAAACCTGTTAATTGCGCATTATCCATATTTGAGTACTTTTATAAATTTTACATCTTGTAATTAAAACGTCTTTTTAATTGAAGCGCATTTTAACTAGTTTCTTCAGAATACCTTTATAAGAACCAAATATGTATAATTAAATACTTTTCCGCGTTTTCCGAGATAATACGTACCCTATTAGTTATTCCAGATCAATGTCTTCATGTGTGTTAAATTTCATGAAAATCCGTTCAGTACTAGTTTCGCGCGAAAGAGTAACAAACATCCACACATCTTTAACATTTATGATATTAGTAGGATTTTGTATCGTTTCAGAAAAGACACTCAGATATTTAACAATAACAAATTGAAAATCGCTGCCATTTAGAAATAATTCTGATACGGAGTGCGTCCCCTATCTGAGTTGTTTGATCTATAAATAACGATTTTTTTCTCGCCAGATTACAAAAAACAGGAAGGTGTCTATTCGTCACGTATATTTTTTATATTTTTATGTTTTCTACGTTTCTTTATAACATTCAGTTTGAGTGAATTTTAATATTCAAATTTTTACTTATCTATTTCATTCCCTGTCATGATCATCATCTGATCGAGCTTATTCACCAGGCAATCCTAAAAAAATATTATTGTGCTAAAATGTACTGTGTTATTGTTACTTTCAATCCCACTTGAGGTACGAAGTGATACAGCATCACCACATAAGTTATTATTAGGTAAGTGGTAGATTGTTTTGATATATTATTGAATCCTACACAATTATAGGTATGTCGTATGTGAGGAAGGTCTTGTGAAGAAAATATATTTTAATAAACCGGGTAAGTGCGTGTCAGGCCACGCGCAATGTAGAGTTCCGAAGTAGTAGGTTTATCGACTATTACTCATTAGCTACTTATGCTAACATAGCTGTGATAGTTTCATCATATTACCATATTATCTATTTTTAAGAATTTTTTCACTTGTCCAACTCTCATCGTTTCGCCGGCAGGGGAGAGGAACCACTAGACTCTAACCAAAATTAGCACTTTAATGTCAAATATTCGCAAACGGACCCCTAATTCCGTAAATGGTCTTAGCTTTTCAAAAATACCTTACACTATAGGGTACACGACGAATAAAAAATTCATCCTCACGTTACCTGCCGAGGAGGTACCCTGAAAAAAAATGTTTTTCAATATTTTATTCTACGATTCTGGAGTTTTTATAAATATGTACATAATATCCATGTCAAATTACAGCGTTCTAGCACTAATGGTCGCGGCGCTTTGCTTTGGAGAGACGGACGGACGGACAGACGGACGGACGTGACGTATACCATGAATGAGAATGAGATGAGAATACATATAAGAAATCTTGGGCATGGACAACATCACTTTGTAACTTCGAACTCCTGAACTTTTATTTGGATAATATAAGTTTTTAATAGAGATTATTACGAGTATTAATGAACTTTCTATCTTCTAAAACAAGTAAGCAGAACATAATAACAGATATTCGTTAGCTAAAGTATTCATTCAACTTTTGTAAAGTAACTTAAGAGTTAATTAAAGTTGCTGCACGAATATGGAATTAGAAAATATTCAATGTACACAACTGTGTTATACAATATTAAGTTTTGTAAGTAATGTTGTTGCCAATTTAAAATGTAACAGTGCTCTTACAGAACACGCCTAAAAGGTCTTAAATTAATATTAATGCCGTTTTACAGCCTCATGTTGCTAAATTAAATTACGACTTTAATTGGTTGACGTGAAATCGTTGCATTTACGAGCGGGAGAGTTAATTGGATTAATTAATGCTTTCAGAGCATATGAGACCATCAGAGTAAAATAATTGTAATTCATTGATTTTTTACGTGTGACTAGGTAGTTTTGGACTTCGGGTGTATAGTTTATTATGACTAAATTTATAAGTATGATTATGGTGAATGCATTAATACTTTCAAGGTCAAAAGATTGAAATTGATACTTTATTCACTCAGATTTTATAACATTATACATTGTCCTTTACACAATATATATATATAACATTATACATTGCCTTATACATTGTCTTTCTTCTACTTCATAGTTGATACTAATATGTACCTATGTAATATTGATTTATTATTTCTTCGTCTGGATAACTTCTTTCTTTTTCTTTTCAATTTCTTGGCCGTCAACGTATCGGTGATACTTTTGGTAATTGCTGATGTCCATAGGCAACGATAGTCACTAATCATTAGGTGAAACGTCAGGTCATTTGTTGGCTATTTCCATAAAAAAATGAAAGTAAAACTTAAAACACTTGTAGATATTTTTGAGGAACTCGTAAGTTGTATTGTGGGCAGCCAATCATCAAGTGAATTTACCATAATTATCTTGTTGAACATGAGCAGAGCCGGCGTTAGGGGGGAGGAGGGACGACGGCCCAGGTTGCCTTTGGAGGGGCGCCACATTTGGGGTGAGGAGTAAAATAAAATTCTTAAACGTTCCCATTGGTTCAGTAAAAAATTTTTCGAGCAAAAAAAGCTCGATTTTTATTTTCTTATGTGGGCGCCACAATATTCTTGCCTAGGACGTCAATGGCCCTAACGCCAGCACTGAACACGAGTAACATTGCATAATGTTACTGATGTATCGTACCTATTGTAAATCCTATAGTCTGTAGCTAAAAAATACTTTCCCAACCATCCAGATGGATTAAGCACACTAATGCGCACGCTTAAATCACTCCAGGTGATTTAGGTACTTCGGGTGAATTAAGTCCACCGACCCAAAATAATAGGCGTTGTACTATCACTAATTGTGTGAGCGTATTATTTTTTTATCATATTCCACACACGGACCTTAAAAAAATACGGACGTAATCTCAAGAACAAATTCAGTGAAGCACCCATCGGAATACAAAATTTCTATTCGTACAAGTAAACACGCACACATTGACACCATCGGCCGCCATTCCGGCGCCGGACCGCACTCGAGTCATACGGACAACGGGAGTTGATAAATAATAATAAAAATGCCTTTGTGTGCTGTTAAAAGTTGCAAGAACAATAGTAATTCAGTTAAAAAACATAAAGGGATCACCTTTCACAAGTAAGCTTGTAATTTAATCACTGATTTCTTTTATTTTTCCTAAAGTTATTAACAAAATAAACTAGAAAAATTGTAACCACAAAATCAGCCAGTGTTGCCAACAATATTGCATATGCAAATACCCAGAATGTGTGGGAAAATTATAGATTTATAGTATTGTAACGAGGTGTACTAATACCTCGTTCAATACTCCTTGGCTGGCAGATTCATTTTTATTCTAAATTTTTAAATATTGACAATTAGGTTGATTTTTTTGAGAAAAGGAACTGTCAGCTGGGCTTCCCATGGAGGAGCTGAGAAGGATAGCGTGATATCGTTATGTTATTTCATAATTTATTCCTTTTAACTTGCTAATTATAAAATCAATTCTTACTAATATAATTAATACTGTGTTGCTGAGACTGTGCTATACCTGTGTTGATCTCACATAATTATAAATAGCCGTTATTTATTGCGACTATCATTTACTTATGACCCTGCCCGGCCCTGAGAATTATTGTTATATTACATTTGTGGAGGATCTGCACCCTCGCACTGGCGCCCAATAAGGTTTAAGGTAATACCTATGTCTCGCAACTCCTTCATAGAACAGTGGATGTGAACAGTCTGTAACATTCTAAAGCAGATCACAAAATACATGTATGTGACCTCGAGGACGGCAGAAAAGGTGCTGTATATGACTACATAAAATTTTTTGGAAGACAAGAAGAGAAATTAAATGAAAGGTTACCATATTATTAATGTATTTGTTTTAGTTTTCAAAATTCTAAAAGACATTATCGTCCCCTTCCCATAGCGGCCCTTATTAGTTATTCGAGTCATTTTTTTTATACTTATAATTATAATTATTGTAATTTTTATTGTTATGACACAAAAATGGCATTTTGTTGTTGTTGCTTAGTGACGATTAATTATTGATTGTCAATGAATTATTGATAATTATTGTATCATATTTTAATTTTATTGTTACGTTCGCAGTATCAATTATTATTCTGTCGAACGGAACGAAATCTAAATCTATAAATCTGTAAATCTGTAAATATTGTATATCTACTAAACATACTATATTATTTACTATAGTTACAGAGCGGATTACAACTCGTTAAATAAGCCTATGGTACGAGCGGGTCGTGACTCGTTAAATAAGCCTACACCTTACTTACATCTGACCTTCTGGGTTATTTGTCAAGAGCGGATTACAACTCTATAAATAAGCCTAAGGTACGAGCGGGTCGTGACTCGTTAAATAAGCCTACACCTATTACTTCATATAAAATATGTAAGTATGTAATGTATGTAAATAATATTTATGTTTGTAATTATATAAATAGATGACTACTTTTATACTTTACACTACTATACATTCTTACTTTCTTTGTAATATACTTTTTTCCTTTCTCTGTATTATACTTTCTTTATACTTTTATTTTTACTTTAAAAAAAAAAAAAAATCATTAAGATTTTTTTTGAGG
Organism: Thymelicus acteon; assembly: GCA_951805285.1. NCBI lineage: Eukaryota > Metazoa > Arthropoda > Insecta > Lepidoptera > Hesperiidae > Thymelicus > Thymelicus acteon. Next base: position 13,785,688 of record OX638213.1, on the reverse strand, counting down.
GGAGCCCGGGGTATTGTAACGAGGTGTACTAATACCTCGTTCAATACTCCTTGGCTGGCAGATGCATTTTTCTTTTAAATTTTTAAATATTGACATTTGGTTTTTTTGAAAGAAATAAAAATGATCTGTCAGCTGGGTTCCCATCGGGAATTACTTATGTAAATACGTTATTTTATTTTATTTTGATACTTTTATTAATTTTACTAACAGTGTCTATTTTATATGTTAATTTGAATACTACTGTGTATTAACCGGTATTAATACAATACAATACATTTAAAAATTGGAGTTGTGCTCATTCGATAATTTACTACCCCGCCCTGAGCTAACTACTATTACTGTCGAGGATCTGCACCCTCGCACTCATACCTCGCACTGAGTGCGATTCAAATTAACATATAAAATAGACACTGTTAGTAAAATTAATAAAAGTATCAAAATAAAATAAAATAACGTATTTACATAAGTAATTCCCGATGGGAACCCAGCTGACAGATCATTTTTATTTCTTTCAAAAAAACCAAATGTCAATATTTAAAAATTTAAAAGAAAAATGCATCTGCCAGCCAAGGAGTATTGAACGAGGTATTAGTACACCTCGTTACAGTATATATAAAATCCTCAGTTTCTTACTTTAGTTTAAATATATATTTTTGGGGTTCCGTGGTAAATAACAAGGAACCCTTACCTATATGTTTGCCATGTCTGTCCATCTGTCCGCGGCATTGCGTACAAACTAACAATATTAGAAAGCTGAAATTTGGTATAGATTAAGGTATATTAATTACGTTAAGATAATGGTAGAACAAAATTTAAAAAAAAATTTTTTTAACTACCTCTCCTATAAGTGAAGTGGGTAAACCAGTGTATTTAATCTGTTGTCAATTAATAAAATTCATTAATCTCATCAAATATAATCATTTGCTTTTATTGAATGTGGAATGTGTTATTTTCGATTTACATGCATTAAGTATTTAAGTAGATAACTAAATTTTAAGTGAATAATTTTTAGTGCGCGTCTAAACGTAATAATTTAGTAAAGCTCTTTAGTTCATACAATTCTTCACAGCCTACTTAATTACTTATGCATTTTTACTAAATTTTTACTAAAAAGTGTCTGTCCAACCATGTTAAGTGATAAGCACCGTCCACCTACTTAACAGAAAAATAGAAAAAATTCAATTTCTTTTTGTTTACTTGCGTACTACATTTTAACTACTAAATTGTTCGTTTACCATATTAATTTACTTAAAATTTAGTTATCTACTTAACTACTTAATACGTGTAAACCGAACATTACGGAATGTTATTCAGTAAGTAATACATTTAGTGTTTAGATTTTACTACTACATAAAGAAAAAATGGGGAAATGTTCATATTGTGGTAACCCCAAAATTACGCACACGTAGTAAGCGATCGGCCATTTATATGCTTCACTCTCGATTAGACAAGGTTATGTCCGTTTTTTTTAACGTCCGTGATTCCACATAACTGTTTCTTCGCTTCGTTTGGGTCTCCTGCTAATGTAAGTTTAAAGACATTGTGTCAACCTGTCACTCTGGTTAAGTGCGTATAGGAATACTTACGCACTTTTCTTCACGTAGTTTACCTTCGAAGCAAGTGGAAACTTTCCCACCACTGGGTTATCACTGCTTATATTTTTTTCTATCAGTTCTAAATTTATTAAACAAAAATCACCTGCTTTTCCGCCTTAAAATAATAGTTGATGTAACTATGTATAGTTACGTATCATATCTACTTTTCGGAATAACTGACTAATTAAAAAAGAGAAATCAGCCTAAATAGAGAAGTTCAAATAGTTATCTTTGAATTTGAATGATTCTTTCGATATGACATCACACATGTTAAATAATGTCCTACATGAATACTACACTTTTGGTAGATATTTCAAGGAAAATTAGAAAATAAAAAGACGATATAATTTACATATCGCTGGTTTTATTATTTTTTGTAACGATTTGGATATTAACGTACATTGTACAGAAGAAATTGTATTTGACTAGATACACTATTTTAGAGACATGCACAATAGAACTTCGTATGCAACTTTTGAAGTAATTTTTATATTAAACTGTTATTTCCAAAGTCGCATTCGAAGGATATGCATGAAATATTGTGTAAGTACATTTTCAGTTATCATATTCTAAAAGCAACTTATAAAACATAAATTTATTTACATCGCAATAAAAATTCACTTACAGTTTCTATAAATAGATTATATAAATGCTCTACTTAATTTACTCATAGCAGTATGATACAGGGCTTAATACACATTTAGTATTAACAATTTCTAATTTACGTACAAGGAATGATTCATGGTAAAATCGAAAACATAATCACTATATTTTTACTGATAATAATAGAAGTAGGTATTAAAATTATTGTGAAGGCCTGCAGGTGATTGGCGGCCTTTTTGAAAAATTTTCATTCGCTCAGTTCCTTTCTCCGGTTAGTAAAAGATGAAATGCTAATGCCATCGAAAAAAGTGTAACTATAGGCCATTTGATACTTCTGTTTTACATATATTTTATAGATAAACCTATTCAAAGCATGTTACGCCTAGAATAATTTAACTCAATTTGGGTTAATGATGAATCATTCTTCATAAGTTCTTTAAAAACAGTAAGGAGTTAAAAATGGAATACTAATATTTATTATGTATTCTCTTAGTATTAGTTACCTATATACACAGTCATAATTTAAATACTAGTTATTATCACGTTACACGCCAGAAAGTAGTCGAGTTTGAAATCTCACGATAATTTATTTTCCTTAGGGCGGATTCGATCAACTTTTATAGTTATTTATCCTGTGAGTAAAATTTGTCAGCGTAACCACGATTGTTTTTTGTTTAATGCGAAATAATTAGTGCCCATAAGGTCTTAAGTCTTACTTTATAAACGTTGTATTCTTCGTTGATCATTCATTCGTCAACTATTGAAGAACTAGTTACATAAAATAACATGATATTGGCCGAATCCGCCTTAACCAAATTAACTATCTACTTACAAATGAAGTATTTTTTCTTTTCAAAAATATCATCATGATTTTTTGTTATTAATTTGTCTGTGACAGTGGCGCCACGTTTTTGGGCACATGAAGGGTTAACTTCGTTTTGATGATGTACTTATAATTTCACAAGGATACATGATACAACATGATACAAAAAAATCTCCAAAAGAAGAGAACGAGAAAGAGAAGAACTGTGTGTATAATTTTATAATTGACTAATCCACAAGTCATACTCAAATGCTGCTAAGGATCTGGGAACGCGAGAGGTATTCAGCAAGTCCAAACGTTGCACAAGTTTTCAAGTCGTCTCAGTTGGCCGACTAAGTCAAGTACACTGTGGCAGCGCTATGTTTCTCGATAGTAATGCATACATTCAGCTAGTTATCGGCCGTTTGGATGCAGTGTACCATCGCTTCGTTGATAAGAAGGTAATGCAATTTACATGACTTGTGAATTATTGATATCAAAAGGAAAATATCAAGAAATACTTGTCACTTGAAAGCGTTGATTTAAGAAACTTGTACACTGAAATTTAAAAAATATTTATTTATTAATTTATGTAATAGTTTATACACACGTAATATTATTAGTACAAAGATAGGTAGTTACTGCTTATTTCTCATTAAAATTCTTTCAGCAGACCTGTAGGTATCTAAAAGTAACAAAGTGGAAGTTAAAACAATGCTTTTCTGTTTATTACCTGTACCTTTTCTCGTGCTAGAATTCACATAAGTCAGTTCAAAAATTTTATTTTTCCTTGTATTTATTTTGTAAAATCGTATTACACAACACTTTGCGTTTGAAAAAATAAGCTACAACTTAATTATTCTGCTGTATTAATTTCAAGAACTGAAATCAAACATTGATATTAATATTGCACAAACAACTATCAACGCTTCAGAGATTATGTAGTTTCAATAACTATTCATGTGTCTATTTTCAGATTCGTTAATCACTAAGGAGTCTCTGACTTAGAAGATTGGTTTAATTAAACTTATCAACATAGTCATTAAAAATATCGTTGCAGTGATAATGCTCGCATTGTTAGAACTGGCAATGATAACCTTTCCGTCATTGGCGTACCATTTATTCGCTTTATCTGGAACTCTGTTACTCTTTTCGCTGTCGTTAAATTCATCGGTATCGTATACTTCAGTGCCGTACTCGTCGTCTGATGTAATCCTTTCATCGGGGTACTGGAATACGTGTCTGTCGTTGCCTGGTATTTCTACAAAATGAAAAATGTACTCTTATTATTGTCAACTGAAGTAATTTACAATATTGACTTCTCTTTTTCGGTTTCGTTTATCTACATTAATCTGAGTACCTCAGTTTTACAATACGATTCAATACATACACAGTTCATTGTACACCATTTAAGAAATTCACATTGTCATGTATCTAGGAGGGAGGTCTAGAGCTCCACCACGCTGCTCCAATGCGGATTGGTGATGCATATTTATTAGGTAACCGAAATACAAACTCGACATTAAAATTTCGGCCTCGCTAGGAATCGAATGGCGTTTCGGTATGGTAATCCTTGCGCTATACAGATCGAATTATTGATATCCGTGTTTAATTAGATACGTACCATACAGTCTTATCTTGCTTTCAACGTCCCCTAGAGAATTTTTGGCGACACATATATAACTTCCTAAGTCTTCCCTCCGAATGTTCTTAATAGTCATAGACATCTCCGCTTCAAACATGGACTTCTGTCTCACAGCCATCTCATGATGCTCCGAAGGTATTATCAACTCACCTGCGAAAGAATTTATTACTTATAACACTTGCTTTCAAATCCAATATTAGAATTTCATCTTTCCTCCTCAAAGTTTTATGAAAAATGTAAAAACTTTGCGCAGACACCTTGAGTTTTATATCCATCTTATAATTTGTTTTTCTTTATTGCTGATGCTTCGCCGAGTTAATAACAATTACGTAGGTACTTATTTTCTTTTGAAAGATATCCTACTTTATTAATGCATTAATTATATAGCTAATGTATTCAAAAAATTATTAACTAATTTATTTTTAATAATTTATTAATAATTGTGGTTTAAGCACATAGGAATTTACATTAAGATGATAGAGGATTTTTTACTTGATAGATTTTAGTTTGTTTCGCTTTGATTTATAATATTTGTAGGATAGGATAGTAGGAAATAGGATTTCATATTTAACCCTATAAGTGATTTAAATTTCAATACTAAAATTATAAAACTTGCGTAATTTTTGGATCATCCTATACACATGAGAAATAAATAGATCCTCGTAGATACAAAAAAATACATGTAAGAGCGAATTAATGAATTAATTTATTTGTTCAAGTATGCGTACCTATTAGGCCACAAACAGTATATTACGTTCCAGCACACTTTGCCGGTGGAACCAGCGTACAAGTGTCAAAATAAATTACAAAAATTATTCTTTATACTGATATACATATTACAAATCTCTTTGTCGTCCAAATAATCAAGAGTTCTCCGAATACTCGCAGCATTTCATCGCTGTATTTCAAAGCATATTTTTTATGCAAAAAAGCTGCTCCCTGCTGGTCCCCCGCAGCGAGGATCAATCGCTTAGCCATGTCTTTCATGAATAACTTCATATAAGTTGAACACGATCTCATTGTTTCAAAAACAAGGGCCGCAAACTCTGTGTTCTATAGTATTTGTGGCGTTTAGAAAACTGGAACGCGATCGGTTGTGGTTGTCGATCTCTCAAATATTTTTTTTGCATTTAATAAAATTTGTTATTTAATCATGATTAAAAATGGGCTTTGTTGGTTTCAACCCATTAATTAACATTAGGTCCCTCACTGACTGATGCAATGCGGATTGATGGAAAACTTGGTAGCTAACCCAAGAAATGGATGTTTTATGCCGCCCGCATACCTCCGATGTAGTTTAACGATTGTTTTCGAACGTTAACAAGCTAGACTGGTTGATTTATGAGCCCTCCGAAAAACTGAACTTTTATGATCGGTTATGAGCTCTCTTACTATGAGCTTCCTACTCATTATTATGTGTGTTTTGTGATAAATAACTAAACAAATAACGCTTCACACTCATTGCTCCACACTAGCCTACGCCTTGGTACGGCGATCCGGCATTGTAAACATTGCGCCACACAGGTCGTCAAACCGATCTGTACATTAATATTAAATTAAAATTAAAAAAAAATCTCAATATTTATTTACACTAAACATAGCTCAGAACTTTCTAGATTAAGTCGTCTTTTAGACAAAAAAAACTAGATCAAAATTGGTTCATCCGTTTGGGAGCTATGATGCCACAGTCAAACTTATAACACCCCTCTTTTTTCGTCGCAGAATTTTATCCTACGACGATATTTTATCATGCATTCCTAAAGCAAGAACTACCTGCACTTACGAATTATTGCAATAAATACGTTCTCTTTTACTTGTCATTTATGTATGAAAATATGGGAAACAATTATTATTGTACATTTATATTTGTTCATTGGAAAACATTTTATGCCCCTTCATCCTTTATGATGACCAAGACGGTAGGTCTTTAGGTCTTTAGGTAGTCTTTAGGACGGTAGGTAGCTTCAGGTCCGTCTTGGTAAGTAAGAGCTTTACTTTTGTCCACAAAATAGTGCGTGACAACCCGAAATGAAAGTGTAGCATAAATGGAGCGCTTACCTGGATCTTTGACCCAATAGTTGATAGATTTGGGCGAGGACTCCACATAGCACTCGAGGGTTACATCAGTGCCTAGTGGTGCGCCTACTAACTGGTTGGGTACTTGAATTACAGGGTGAACTGGAATACAAAAATCAATTAAATACATAATATTCATAAAGGTATATAAAATATAGAGAAAGGTGTCTTACAAAATAATAATGTCCATGGACTAAAGGCTTTGTAAAGGTTGTTGCAACGCTTATCTTTGAAATAAAATGTTTTTTCTTTATTTTCTACCTAAGGATAATCTAATTACTTACCGTCAGTTCAGTTGTTTCTTCGTTTGCCTGCATAAGACGCTTTCTCAAAACTTTAACAGCGGGGATAACTTTGATATTCATAATATTATTTATTTTACAAACTGCTCCCATGTTATTTAATTATTCACTACCAGCTACACTACTTGTGTACACTTTGGGCTATCTTGGTTGTATTTCGATGTAAAAGTAAATCACACAAAACAGTATCTTAGATATATGTGTTAGTTAACTTCTGTACTTACAATGTACGCTTATATGAATCCTCTTACTGACTGTGGGCGGGACTCCATTACCAGCGATACACAAGTATGTCCCCATTTCGGAACGCGATATCTTCGTTAGCTTCAACACTTCACCTTGGTACGTCAGAACTGCGAATATCAAAGAGAATATAAATGGTACGCTACTGAAAATGCCTAGATTTTTGTAAGCTTATGTTAAACATACTAATTTAAAAACGCTTACAGACTCAATTAAGCAAAACACATGATTTTAGCTAATATATTTTTATTTTTATAATTTTAAATCCTTTTAAATAATATGAAACGTGGCTCTTTAACAACCTGTTAAGTTTATCACACATATGTAGGTATAAATTACATAATAAAGTGGTCAGAATCTAAGTCGATTTATAATAATGAGAACCAGTGTTGTCGAAATTTGGCGGTAATTCATTGCGTTTTATTTTTAAACATACTAATTTTAAGCGTTTTTGTCTTAACATTCCAGAAAGTTTAAGGATATAAAAATCAGGCTATCTACAAACAAGACTAAATTACAAATCAGAATATAAAAATATTTCGCATTTCGCTTTTATTCTAACTAGTAGCTGTACGAGCATCGAAGCGGCATAAATTAAAAACTAGAACAATTACTAAACTATAAACCTACATAGAAAAGTAGTCACCTAAGGAGATAAGACGAAGATAATCTCCCAACGTCTTTGGAAGCAAAGGAAGTTGGTTACGATTTTTGCAGTGACCTACGCAAGCGCGCATTACAATAGGACCTGGAATTCTATTCAACGCAGAACTCTACTAATTACGACAAACTTTAAACAATACTGGACGCGAAACTCATCCAGAGAATAGTCGCCGCAGCTCATTGTGGCGCCACAAATGCGGTCAACAGACGTTCGTATTAATATACATATTCAGAAAAACAATGCTCTCCTCGCGCTATTCAAATAGACTAAGGCAAATGAGATATTTTTCCTGCTGGTCCGGTGTAATTTGGGCGTTTGTAATGCGTTTGGGTGTTACTACAATTAAGATTTTAACGGTTTCCATAATCATAAACTACATTATTTATGAAGCAGCGTTGTGTTTTCTCGTATTTCTTTCTTTGTTTTCGTTCAGGTTTTAGGTGAGTTTTGCATGTATGATGACATGCTTTATCACGTTTGCCTTTATAATATTGATATATTACAAAACAATATTTTAATTATTTTTGTAGAAAAAAGGCAAAATTCTCAAAGGCAAAATCTCTAAAAGACATGAACTTTATGCACTTCATAAAATTTCTTTTACATTATTTAACTATACTACGCTATAAAATCTGTCTAATATTAAGATTGCCTCTCTGACTTTAATGCTACATAAGTCAAAGTGAAAGGCGGAAAAACTTTCATCTCCTCTTTCTCTCCGGGGATGAGTACTTTAAGAGACAAAAACGTGTCTCATTACATAAAGATGGAAAGGTTTATAAATCAAACTTACGTAATTTAAACATCTGTAAATAATATTCTGCACAGACATTTGGATGACGTTCTGATCACACCCTAATTGTTAAGGTTATAGCAGACCTGGCACACTCCGCATTTTAGCTATGACGTTACAAGTAGGTACATGCCGCCTTGGGCGTGCCGGGCTAATTCAGAAAATTCATAATGGCTATCACACACATTAAAAATTTAACTTTCAGAAAAAATACAAAATAAAATTTTATAAATGTCACTTTTCTTCATGTCATCACACATGTCACACGTTGTTAGTTCGATACAACACGCTGCGTCGCGCTAATCCTACGATAAGAACTAAAATGAGGGCAAAAGCGTATTGCATCGCATTCCGCTGCTTAAACAATAACAAAGATCCAAATCTCATGTTTTTCACACTTCCTAAGGACATCGAAAGGTAAAGAAATAAACTTCTTAATTAGTCATTAGTTGACGTTGTTGATATTTGTTATACTTATTTATGTCTCCCATATTATTGTAGTATACTTACTAGTTAGGTACATAAAACTAAATAAGAATTCAAAGAATATTTGATGTTTGAGATGTTTCTTACACAGATTTATTTAGTTTAAACATCTAAAAGAGATAACATTTGTTTCATAGACAAAGTATGTACAAACTTACATATGCCGTATGCCTTCTCATTTCTTCATAAAAGTAGCATGGGCATTTAACTTGTCATTTATCTTTCAGATTAATTAATTATTCTTTCAAAAAAGACAACCCTAACATTGCCAGAGAGGATAAGCGATAGTGTTAGAAAGGAAGGCAACTCATTACGCGTTTTTGATTAGCGCTGTGTGACCTGAATTACACTTTATTGCGTTGGGTCAAGAGTCGCTATTTATTTAAATGATTTTGCGGAGTGCATTTTGCTTCTGTACTTTTTATAAGTACTATTATTTCTTCTGTGGTAATAGCTGTAAATACGCGGTGAAAGCAACATATTTCAATCACTAATATAATTCCATAGTCGCGTGCCACAACGTTGATTTTATCAGCCTCGAAGTAGATTGTTCGTGGGCAACCGGATAGCCTTCTACACCGACATACTAGTAATTTGTTAAACAATACCCCGCTAGATTTCTGTTGAATTACATAGGAAATTGTATTTATATTAGGCATGCGTTGTGTATGTTTTATAGTCAAAGGTCGATGCAGCCTCTTCCCAAAATGGTTCACCTAGGTTTGAGCCACGCTTTTTAGCAAACTCCAAAATAGATTCCAATTTTGGCCTTTGACTGATGTATTTTTAATCAAACCAAGTTGTGTCTCATTTATTCAAAAGTCAAAAGAAAAAAAATTAAAAATTTTACCTTTATTTTTGATGCCATTGTGATCTCGCACGACTATTTCTTGTCCGTCTTCCCGCTTCCACATCACACGCGGAGAGGGGATGCCTCTAGCTTTGCACGACACCCTAGCAGTTCCACCTTCGGGGACCATCGTATCCCCTGATGTCTCTTCAGGAACAAAGTCTGGTGGTATCACCACTTCGAGAAACCCCATCTGAAATTAATTACTTGGATAAGCCGGTTTACTTGATAACTAGCTTCTACTCATACCCTCGCCCGTGAAGAGTAGTTTCATAATCAGTGTTTTTGGAAATTCATCCATAACAATAAAAATTTCGTAGAGAATAAGTAAGTATTGTTATAACTGTTGTATGCCAGTTTTACTTAAGTTTTCATTTGTTACGTTTAGTTAGTTTACTAGTTTACATTTGTTAAGTACAGTTGTCACTAACCCTAGTAGCAGTGATAGTCTAGCGGACTTGAATTGAACTTGATTTGAACTTTGGTTTCACGAACCCCGGGGCCCGAGTTCGACCACCTCTAATTTTGAAAAAAAAAATATATTTGAAAATTGTATGCGCAATGTACACTTAGCCAGCGTGGTAGACTATGACCTGTAACCCTCACATTGTGAGAGGAGACCCGAACCTAGCAATGGGACAATTATTGGTTGTGACTTTTTAATGACTAACTATGTATCAAATTTCATTTAAATCTCTACATCGCGATCGGTTACCGCGTGATCGAAAACAAACATCAAAATATCTTCACAAAACATATCTTTAATGTTACTGGAATAGGAAAATGGATATCATCATGTTTTTCTACCCAACTAATTACCCTTAATTGGGTGGTTTATTAATAAAATGTAAGCCCTGCCCTGGAAACCAAGGAAAAACACAATAATAATACGTGGTAACGTAATCCTGCCGTGATTTACGAAATAATAATAATCACAAGTCGTTAGTACTGTCAAATAATGTCCTACGACATTTGTTTGGGCGTAACGCTAGGAAAATAATTGGTTTGATATTCATTTCACTTCATTTTATTGGCGCATCAAAGAGGAGAGAAGAGAGCGGCCGCATATATATGTTATCCGCATCGGGTTCTCATATGATTTCATACAAATGCGGTGCGGTGCGTCCGGCGCGTATGGTGCGGATATATTATGTACGTTCACCATAATGCTACCATCATAAGTATATAAGCGATCATAGGTGAAAATGATTCACGCTCGTAATGTAATCGTAAGGTAGCACTAGGCTGGAGGCACGAGGTAGGACTAGCAGAGTTTTCTAGAAGTGGGGTTAGCAAGAATCCTGAAGTTCGGACATCGGCTTAGGACGTCACCTGGTGGAGGATATATTGTAGTCGCGGAAAAATCACAGATACTTATTTTTAACCGATTTAAAAAAAGGAGGAGGTTCTCAATTCGACTGTATTTTTTTATGTTTGTTAGGTACCTTAGAACTTTGGACTGGGAGAACCGATTTTGATGATTTTTTTAATCGAAAGCAGGTGCTTGTCGTGTGGTCCCACATAAATTTGAGCGAGATCTGACAAGTAGTTTTTGAGTAATTTTTAAGTCGGTTATTTTTTGTTAGTAATTTTTTTTGAGTCACAGCTAGGTAGGTGTCCTTAACTGCACTAGAAATCCATGAGAAAATTTATGAATCAGTGTCATGTTGCATAAGGTATTTACCATAATAATAATATAATGTAGTCATAAATATTACTGTATTACCATACTATCAATATAAATTAACAGTCTGTGAATAAGATCAATTGGTAAAAATATTTTTTATGTAAAAAGCATTTCCGATTCAATAATGACATTGCAAAATTAATTTAAGCCTTTTCGGTTTACGCGTAACGTACGTAGAGTCGAAGCGAGGAACGAATGCTAAATAGACCGTCAGATAATTTCTTTTAATAGCGCCATGACGCCAGTAAAAGACAACCTTTTTGGAATCAATGTGACTTAATTTTTTTTTAACTTCAATTTTATATACCTAAATATTTCATATTGTATATTGCGTAAGCTGTTTTATACCCACCAATTACAACCTTTTATCCACCAATATATTAAGCCCTTACAGGGTGATTTTTCCAAAGTCTTTCTTATTACTTGTCTAGGCCATAAAATATTTTGTTTCGTTATTCTAGCACCAGAAGTTTGAGTTGGTGAGTCAGTCACGGGAAAGTGGTCTTCCTCCTCATATTATACAAAGGTATATCAGCAGGGATTGTAATACATTTGATAGTTCCTTTGTATTGTTGTTTTCTTTGTTGTGTTGGGTTTATGACAGAAAAAGGGGTGTTGTTTAAGTAGTTCAATTCAATGCTGTGACCAACTGAAACACCCTGGATGCAGTTTCTGGTCAATAAAATGTTTTCTTGAACTATTGAAAACTAAAGCAGTCGAGATATAAAAGTTTAATATCCATCGGATCGTTCGAGTAAATTTTCTATCCAATATAGTGTTATGCCTAAAATCATAAATCAAACAGTGTGGGCTATGCGTTACTGGAAGATTATTCAGATAGTAAAAGAGAATTCGAGTTTCATACATAATGACCATTTACAATATCTTGAATAAAATCCCCTACTGTGAATATTTTGGTAAAGTTCCATAATACATTTTAGCCGAGGGCAATTTTTATTCAAGTTGAATATTGAACAAATAATGTTATCATATTAAATGATTGTATGGATCCCTGATTTGGAATCGCGTTATGTTTTACCAATTTTAAAAATGATTTTTTCAATACTACACTTAGGGCTTGTTTCACAATCTTCAAGTAGAGTCCTGAATAAGCTATTCGCCGGTTAAAGTGACGTTAAAGTGTCATTTTACATACACGAAATGTCAACTAAAAAAGTCGGTTAAAAAGTTCAATAAGAAATTACATTATTAAAGAGGCAATGAAAAGTAACGTTAAATATTTCATCATCGAAAACTGAAATATTTTCACACAATCACGTTTTATCTTAAGTTAATGCCAAAGATTTATGTATTTTGACATCGAAATGTATATTTCTCTGGTGTATGTATTATAAATGTTCGAATTTGGATTGTACTAAAAGTTTTTAATTTAAAAATTTTATGCTTTTATTTGTTACGAAACCAAGAAATGAGACATATTATTGTGGTTTTAGTTCACCATGGCTCATTTAGCGAGGATTTACCCTTTGGTTCAGAAATACTGGTCCGGGCTTTATATTACTTTTCTTATTGTTACAAGAAGATTGCACGCAATCACAATGCACGTATTTGTTTTTTTAAATTCTTTATAGGTCAAGGTACTCCTATAGAATACTTTTACAGTTGCGAACTATTTAAAAAGAGCAAACACAAAGATAATATTTCATGGAACGCGCAGAATGTAAGAAGTAATTCTTTAGTAAAAAGGGCCTTACAGTTCATTAGAATAGCTACTTTATCTTCTTAATATTAAGATACTAATGAAACCAGTAACTCATCAGTGACGATACATAGATTCACGGATTAAGAAGAGCTTAAAGTCAAAAAACAATAGTTACAGATTTTTAGGGTTCCGTAGCCGAATGGCAAAAAACGGAACCCTTATAGATTCGTCATGTCTGTCTGTCTGTCTGTCTGTCTGTCTGTCTGTCTGTCTGTCCGTCCGTATGTCACAGCCACTTTTTTCCGAAACTATAAGAGCTATACTGTTGAAACTTGGTAAGTAGATGTATTCTGTGAACCGCATTAAGATTTTCACACAAAAATAGAAAGAAAACAATAAATTTTGGGGGTTCCCCATACTTAGAACTGAAACTCAAAAATGTTTTTTTCATCAAACCCATACGTGTGGGGTATCTATGGATAGGTCTTCAAAAATGATATTGAGGTTTCTAATATAATTTTTTTCTAAACTGAATAGTTTGCGCGAGAGACACTTCCAAAGTGGTAAAATGTGTGTCCCCCCCCCCCTGTAACTTCTAAAATAAGAGAATGATAAAACTAAAAAAAATATATGATGTACATTACCACGCAAACTTCCAACGAAAATTGGTTTGAACGAGATCTAGTAAGTAGTTTTTTTTTTAATACGTCATAAATCGTAAACCACAAAAAACATTGATCAAAGTTACAACGAACTAAAAGAACTTTTATATTATGGCACTTGCTGCTACGGAACCCTTCATGGGCGAGTCCGACTCGCACTTGGCCGCTTTTTTTTTATAAAATTTAAAGTATTTCTTAAATCCCAAAGTTAATACGTGCTTTGCCAGTGGAATTGTTTAAGAAACATGTAAAATCTAAACTTTTAGGCAAAGGTTACTATACTGTAGATGAGTACATAAATTACAAAGATGCATGGAAATGACCAGCTCTGCAACCAGTTCCGTACAAGCTAGTGATACTTTTTTGTAATAAATATACCGATGTATTTTTATTTTTAAAAGATGTGCTGAGGAGTTTCTTTACGGCTTTTCTTCTCCTCCATGACAAAGCACCTTTGCGAAAAGCTGGTTGATTAAAAAAATGACGTGCATAAGTGTATCAATGATAACTACATGAATAAATGATTTTGAATTTTGAAAAAAAATTTTGAAAAATTATTAATTATAATTATTTCGGTACAGAACCTTATGCCACGTAAGCACAATTCGGACTTTGCAATATATTGTTCTAGTATTCAAGGACTAACGCCCCAACTCAGAGTCAATAACGGTTACTTAAATCGCTCCTTAGTACAGAATTTGTATGGTGATCCTTTACTAAGGAGCGATTAAAGTAACCGTTAGTGACTCTGAGTTAGGGCGTAAGTGTGGTAAAGCTAAGTGTTTTAACTCAATCCACTCACATATTTTGTATATTAAATACTGATTTACGGTCATTCTATCTACCCATAAGTAAAGTAACACTGAATGTGACTTTCTGACAGTTGATAGCTAACTTACTGAGCGTTGTGGATAGATAGAAAATTGAGACGTGCTAATTAGATAAGTAGGTAACATTTTGTTTGATACAAACGTCAAAATAATCACTATCACTATTGATTAAGATTGAACGCATACAAGCTGTCCGGAACATCAGAAGATGTAATTAACTAATGATTGATGGATCTTAATAAGCGAACACTCATATGCCACCTGTTCAATTGATGAATGTTGTTTTTTATATTCTCACTAATTATATTTTTCCGAAGGCTTCTAAATGCTTCCAGAAGAAAGTTGTCGTAAGAATCAATAAAGCAAATTATTTATTATTATACAAACAATATAATTATTATTCTCCATCACGATAACAAGCTAAACACTGCGTGGGTGATTTCCCGTAATACATTTTGAATTGTTGTTGCCATTTGATTGCAGGGTAAATAATAAGGAATTCACATGGGAATTTTGGTATTAAATTAATTATAATACTGTTTATATTGCAATACTATTAACTGCGAAATGAAAACAAGGCACACATTTCAACCAAATAATTAGCGGTTTTAGTCCATTAACTAAATTTGTGTAGCGCCGTGAGGTTCTATTTTCAAAATCGAGCCCCCGTACTTTTCAAAATCGACTGAATCCATTGAAAACTGTAACCAATTTTAGGCAGTTCAAAGCGCAAACATCGGCTTCGCGGTGTCGGTTCTATACGCTAGTAATAATAGTTAAATGGTTTTGCTCTCTGGGTCTGGTAATGGATACTGGTATAACTAACGTCTGACGATAACAATTAGGACCTTCAAATTAAATGGTTTCGAAGCACGAAAGACACATTTTAATTATCGTCACTACAAGCGCTCATATACAAATACTGTTCAGTGGTCTTTAGCTATTGCCTTTTATAGCGTTTGGAAGTAGAATTTTCAGGAAAATAAGGAACAAAATGGCGCTAGTTAATTAATATTAATTACTTTTTCTATAAGTACCCTGACATTGATAAATAAAATAAAAATAAAATACAAAGTTATGGGGTAAACAAATAAGGTGCATGGACAATTCATTTTATACTTTTTGATCCATGGATTTTGTTAAAACAATGGCCCTTTGTGATTGCATAGGAATAAAATTAATAAACCCACTGAAAAAATAATTTGACTGTTTTCGTTCCACTTTTTGTTTTATCGTTCTGTGGGGCAACAAACTTTGTGATCAACAATGACTGCTGTTGCCAGTTAAATTGATGGTCCCTATTCAAAGACAAAGACAAAATAATTTATTCATATAGGTATCACTGATACACTTTGTGCCTCATTTTTTATCTACCAGCTTTTTGGAGGGTGCTTTGTCATGGAGAAGAAGAAGAAGAAGAAGAAATCCTCAGCACATCTTAAAAAAATACAAACTACAAAATTACAAAAATATTTACTAATCTGAACGGATCTAGTTGCAGAGTTGGTCATTTCCATGCGTCTTTGTCATTTAAATACTATTCTACACAATAATAACCCTTGCCTAACAATTGTGCTATTATACGTTTCTTAAAGCTTCTTCTTATTAGCAGAATTACCAATTTCACTAGGAGAGGAACGGCGTAAACGTAAAGTGGATTATTAATGTAAATATGATGAAGGTAAATCTTGTTCCAGTTGTGGACTTCTTCCTTCAACCGACTATCATAATAATATATGACAGGCATAATGTAATAGGATTGATTAAAGTGAAATATCTGTAAAATTTATTTACTGTTTTCGGGATTCAGCGAAGTTAATAAACATGTTCTTCTTTTGTACCAAACTTGCGCCCTTTCACAATTATGTTTTTGGTAGAATTAGTATTTCAGTTTACATAATGAGAAAATAATTTGGTAGGCTTTTGTTCCTTGAGCGCTCTTTTGTCTTGCAACTTTACGGGCTGAACTTTTGCGGCGAACTGAGTAATAGAATGAAATTTTTATATAAGGTCATTTTATTTATTTATTTATTTATTTATTTATTTATTTATTTATTTATTTATTTATTTATTTATTTATTTATTTATTTATTTATTTATTAGATTTGCCAACAAAATTACAATGCTTAAGTTACATTGAATGAGGTAGGTTTGAGGTATTGGTTTAAATACAAGTAATTTTACTTACAGGCAAACACAACTAATGTTAAAAACAAGTGCATAAACATTACATTGGCAGATGCATAAGAGAAAAAAGAAGTACAATATAATTTAGGTACAAGGAAATAGAAATACCATATAATTATGTTTAAGAAAATTAATAATACAATTTAATATAAATATTTGTAATATAAATAATAAATACATACATAATAAATAATTGGTATATTATATAGTAATAATATAATAATAATATAATTTGGTATAATGTATAAAATATAAAATAATTACATAGATAGAAGGCCTAGCATTTTGTAGAAGATGGGTGCAGTACCCTATGTATTTTCTTTTTAAACTGAGAGAGCCTATCACGGAAGACATCGATGGTGCCATCCTTGCCGAGAAATTCATTTAACAGTCTGGACAACCTTGGAATCAACTTATCACTCACTGTTGTTTATTTACTTAGATATATTTAGAACTAGCTGACACGGCGAACTTCGTATCGCCTAACAAACTATTTTTTTTCTAAAATGAAAGTAGCCTGAGTAACTTAGGTACTTGTTACATCAGCTATCTGCCAGTGAAAGTCCCGTCAAAATCGGTCCAGCCATTAGAGATTAGCCGGAACAAACAGACAGACAGACAGACAGACAAAAATTGTGAAAAATGTTGTTTTTGTATATGTACCGTGTTTACATCCAAATGCACTTACTAAAAAGCGGTTATTTTAATATTACAAACAGACACTCCAATTTTATTTATTTGTATGTATAGATATATAGACTAGCGCTCTGCCCGCGGCTTTGCCCTTGTTTTCCAGGATAATAAGTATCCTAAATCCTATCCCAGGTCATGGTCGATCTGTATGTTTATTATTTTTATGGAAATAGCCGGCAAACGAGCTGACAATCCACCTGATGGTAAGTGGCTATCCTCGCCCATGGACATCAGCAACACCAAAGGCATCGCTGATGCGTTGCCGGCCAAAAAAGAGAGAAGAAAAAGAAAGAAAGAACTGGCTCTCAAGCCCCCAGCCGGAACACGACGAGTCGTTTGGCGGCTGATTCACGCTCAAAGGTGGTAGCTATCCAGGCGAACCTCAGAAATAATAGTTGAATTTTCCGTTCAAACGTTCAAAAATTTTTGCGTAACAAACATTCGTACACCTCCACAAATATTTATGATATAATGTACTGTGAACAAGGTATCTGTTACGATCCAAAAAACGATTACACGAAACTTGCGGTTTTTACGAATTTACAAAGAAGATGTATATTTATGGTTTACAAAAATTAGGCGAATTATTATTATTTGTAAATATTACATGTTTACAATTATCTTAACAAAAATCACATTACAATCGTGATCAATGTGTCCCGAAGTGAACCGAAAGAAAAACTAATAGTGTCTTCATAATAAAACAAATTCTGTAGATATTCCTTCATACCTTAACCTTTCTGCGTTAGAGCGCTTATTTGATTAGTACATGCAATGTACTTAAATCGGTCTGTTACGGGTAGGTTTTCAGGAGGGTTTAAAAAAAAAACAATTAATTAATTAATTAATTAGCGCGGATCTGGAGGCAACCGTTCTTGATCGAGTGTCGAAGTAGACTGACTAATGGATTAAGATGGGAACAGTGACTAAGCTAGAGATCGCTGACTCAGTCATACTAGTCAGCAGGACTTCTTACAGTCTCCGGATGTAACACCTCCCCCTTTTAGAGGAGACTTTGGGGTTGAAACACTCCAAAGTGTCTGTGGATATTTAGGAGTGTCGGGGGTTTACTAAGGAGCGATTAAAGTAACCGTTAGTGACTCCGAGTTGGGGCGAAAGTATATTATAATTTGTTATTTATAAAGTTTTTTTAGATATTCAACGAAACTAACCTGACTTTTCATAGGATCCGTGTTGATTTGACACATGTACTGTCCTCTGTCCTCTTCTTGCACGTTCTTGATATGCAGGTACCAAGTCGAGTGATCACTGTGTGATACAGACACTCTGTGATTGTGTGTGATCACATGCTCGTGGATCGCTTGTATAGCTTTCGTGTCCGCTTTCACCCAGCCTACCTGTCACGACCAACAAAGAGACCGTTATTGTATGAGTAATATGGTTGTACAAAACGAATACATGTAGTATGATGTATGGCAAGGACTAGCTGTTACATGAATGGGATTGTGTAGGATAATAGATAGTGGAACAACAATGTGATGGAAAATTGATGCGTGTTATGGAGCGAAAACTTACAACGCATTTTTCGGAGACATCGGCGTTTGGCCTCGACAAATATAATGCGTAGTTTTTTTCATCAGAAAATTTATGATATGTAATAAAATTATTAATTGTAATTTTTTATAAATTTATAAATAAATTTATAACGCTTCAAACACAGCTAAGACGGAAGGACGGAAGGACGGAAGGACGGAAGGACGGAAGGACGGAAGGACGGAAGGACGGAAGGACGGAAGGACGGAAGGACGGAAGGACGGAAGGACGGAAGGACGGAAGGACGGAAGGACGGAAGGACGGAAGGACGGAAGGACGGAAGGACGGAAGGACGGAAGGACGGAAGGACGGAAGGACGGAAGGACGGAAGGACGGAAGGACGGAAGGACGGAAGGACGGAAGGACGGAAGGACGGAAGGACGGAAGGACGGAAGGACGGAAGGACGGAAGGACGGAAGGACGGAAGGACGGAAGGACGGAAGGACGGAAGGACGGAAGGACGGAAGGACGGAAGGACGGAAGGACGGAAGGACGGAAGGACGGAAGGACGGAAGGACGGAAGGACGGAAGGACGGAAGGACGGAAGGACGGAAGGACGGAAGGACGGAAGGACGGAAGGACGGAAGGACGGAAGGACGGAAGGACGGAAGGACGGAAGGACGGAAGGACGGAAGGACGGAAGGACGGAAGGACGGAAGGACGGAAGGACGGAAGGACGGAAGGACGGAAGGACGGAAGGACGGAAGGACGGAAGGACGGAAGGACGGAAGGACGGAAGGACGGAAGGACGGAAGGACGGAAGGACGGAAGGGCGGAAGGACGGAAGGACGGGTTCCGATTTTACGTCGGAACCCTAAAAACCGATTAGTTCATTTCAAAGTTGTGCGCTGTGAAAAACGAGCTGGTATATAATAGGTTAAATTAAAAAAATTAAGCACTAAAAATCAATGAAAGATCAAAATCAGGCAAGAACTAGTTGTCAGGTTCATTGAAAAACACGTGCCTAATTAAACGAATTTAAATGGATCCCAATTTGGAACGCGAGTCCAATTAAGCAAACCGTTTATAGTAGTAGTAAGGTGTGATAATTAATTTAATTGTTGTGGCTCAATTAATTTTTGATGTGTTTTAAAATTAATAAACGCTCGATACCTAGTGTAAATATTATCCATGTTTGTTCTGTTTAACGAATTTTATCGAAAATTGTCATGGTTGGCGTTAAAATCTTTTACTCATTTTATAGTAGGGAACTATTTTTTTTTACACTCATAAGTTAATGCTTGACCACAATCCCACCTGATGGTAAGTGGAGATGTGGTCCAAGGTGGTGAGCACATTAACTTCGTAAAAGCCTATTCACTCTTTATAGCGAATTCTCTATAGCGAAGCCGGGCGGGTAAAATGTTAAACTAAATACTTAAATAAAGTTATATGTATGTATGTATGTATGTATGTATGTATGTATGTATGTATGTATGTATGTATGTATGTATGTATGTATGTATGTATGCATGTATGTATGTATGTATGTATGTATGTGTGTATGTATGTATGTGTGCGATATAATAAAATGGTTTATTACGAACTATAATCTGCTTAAGGTGAAGTTCATGAATTTCATAAATTCCATTACATTACATTACTAACCCAATAGTGATTTCAAAATGTTAGTTTGCAGAAAGTTTTCGCATACATTAATTAGTTATACCTACCTATTTTATTTGACTTTACTCACCCGATAATTTCCTAAATTGACGACGATGCACTCGAAGGTAGCGTCTCTTCCTATAGGAATAGTGAGATTTGTGATTGGCTTCCCAAACTCTGGTACTTCCACGCCTCCTGTCGACAATAATTTGCTTCATTGAATATTAATGTACTGATAGATACAAGAATCTTCCATTCTAGATACATTAGCTAAGAAAAAGCCCGGGTAAAGAAAAAGAACAGTATTAAAAAGCAAATATATCTTGAGATGTAAAGAAATCGCTGCTTGCAGATATATACGTTACTACGTTACTGTTACGAACCACGGAACCCCGTACGGAAAAATGGAACCCTAAATTGTCGAAGACGTCTTTAATCGTTTTATTGCACTATTGTGTTCCGGGCGAATGACCTTCGTTCCTTTGTGTCTTGACCTTGATGCTAACTTTTATGACTGTGTTTTGTTTAATTATCTGGATTAGCGCGGAACCTTCTCGAAGGCCCGCGAGTTAAGTTCGGCCACCTATAAAAGGACGCGAATTGGTCGTCGTGGGGGATTCCAGTTCGGGATACCAGTTCGGAACGATCGAAGCGATAACAGCGATACGAGCGATAAGGGAGTCAGGTTTGGGACTCCAGACGGGTCAATACGTGATCAGGGCGATAGTAAGAGGGTGTTGCGCGTTCGTGAACGACTGAGTGACTCTTACGCGGTTGTTAGTGTTAGTGTTAGTGTGTAGTAGTATTGTAACACCTTGTGAGTGAAATAAAGTACCCTTCGGCAACATCAGTGGTATTTTTCGAACCCACCCACGAGTAGGACGTAACAATTGGTGTCAGAAATAAGGATGCCACTGACCCCGAGGGAGTCTGAAGAAGGTGTACGTACGCGACGCCAGGCGGCGGTTGACGCGGAGCGACTCCTGGATGCTCGTCTAAATATGGCACAGGGTGTCCCAGGAGCCGCCACCGCGCCGACGACTTCAGAAACGACGACCACTACGGCAGAGGGAATGACGACCACCACGGCTGCGGGATCGGAGACCATGGCAGCCACACGAGTGGTGACCGCGACGTTTCCTGCCCCTGTTTCTGCTACTGTGACTGCTCCAGGAGGACTAGACTTGTCGGTTCTGCTGGGAGCTATCCAGTCACTGAGGGAGGAGCAGCGTGCAGCCGTGGAGGAGCAGCGTGCAGCCGTGGAGGAGCAGCGTGCAGCCGTGGAGGAGCAGCGTGCAGCCGTGGAGGAGCAGCGTGCAGCCATGGAGGAGCAGCGTGCAGCCGTCCAGTCCCTGGAGAACAACCTGCGCCAGTCCCTGAAGGACGACATATTAGGAGCTATGAACGTCAAAATAGAGGCGGTTGGAACAGCAGTCGAGAAGCTTCATGAGGAGTTCGAGGACCACAAACAGCGGACTGACGAACGCGAGGCTACCTTGAAAGCGCTAGAAATGTC
The DNA here is from genome assembly GCA_951805285.1 of Thymelicus acteon. Taxonomy (NCBI): domain Eukaryota; kingdom Metazoa; phylum Arthropoda; class Insecta; order Lepidoptera; family Hesperiidae; genus Thymelicus; species Thymelicus acteon. Next base: position 13,763,229 of record OX638213.1, on the reverse strand, counting down.
CGTGAGTGCCCATGATCGGAAGTTTGAAGAGATGGAAAACAAACTCCAGAAGGTCAAGGCTCTTGGGTCTGTGACCACCCCCGGACCTGTTGGTGCCCCGAAGTTTAAGGTGCCGTCATTTGATGGAACCACGTCATGGACGGCATTCAAGCACCAATTTGAGATGGTGTCAATGGGCAACGGTTGGGAAGAGGAGCACTCTCTCGCGGCGCTCACTCTTGCTCTCCGTGGCGATGCACTTCCTATTTTAGAAAACCTACCGGCTGATCGACGTAGTCTGGACGCCCTGCTGAAGGCATTGGAGGCGCGGTACGGCGACAAACATCTGGAGCATGTTTACCGAGCGCAATTGAAGGACCGCATGCAGAAATCAAGCGAGGGGCTCGTTGGAGTGGGCCACAGAGATTGAACGGCTTGTGCGCCGCGCCTACTCATCCAGCTCGACACCGATAGACGCCACGATTGTCCAGGCCTTTGTGGATGGAATCCGAGATCCTGAAGTTAGGGCGACCGTAAGACTAGCTCACCACCCAACCTTAGAGGCGGCGTTAGCTCATGCTCTCGAGGTAGAAGCGGTACGTAGCGACTACCGAACTCATAGAGTCCGAGAGGTCGTGGCGGCAGTCCGAGTTCGAGGTGGACCAGTGTGCTACGGCTGTGGAGAACGTGGGCATATCCATGTCAACTGCCCGGTTCAGAGGAAAAATAGATCGGTGTCGACCACTACGCAAGTCAACACTACCGATGAGCCGTTAAACTAAATGGAACCAGCGCCGCGCGGCGGGCACTGGTTGGACTTCGTCGAGCCCCCACTGTACAAATAGCACAGGCATGCGATGGAAATAGTCTCGTGGCTGAGGGTCAAATAAATGGCCAATCATGTCGCTTCACCATCGATACGGGAGCATCAAAATCCATCGTGCGACCAGAGCTGTTGAAGAGGACTATCAATTGGGAAAGTGCGCGACCATCTTACAACCTGCAAACGGCAACAGGCCAGCCAGTGACCGTCCTCGGAGTTACGGAAGTTGCCATGAAGCTAGGAGATAAGACCTACAAGCAAACTGTGCTGGTGGCTAACATCACAGACGACTGCATCATCGGATTGGACTTCTTACGGGCACAACAAAGTGTCGTCGATGTTGCTAGGGGTGTATTGACATTCCCGGATCAAGAAGTCTTTTTGGAGGGATCTTCATCAATGACAGTGTGTAATCTTAAGACAGTCACACTTGCCCCACGGTCTGAAACCTTAGTCAACATCAGATTTCCTGGAAACATGAGATCCGACAGATGCGTCGTAGTGGAGGATTGTGGAAATCATCCAGGTTGGATAACGGCAAGGACATTAGTGATGACCAAACCAGGCACTAAAGTGAAACTCATTAATCTGAGTAACTCTACGATACGACTACAAAAAGGCACAGTTATCGGTCGTTGTGATGCTGTGCATTATCTGAAGAAAACGCAAGAACGTCTTAGCGAACACCTACCCGTAGACCACATGAATCCTTTAATTGAGAAGTTAAAGGTGAATTTGAGAACGTCTGAATATACGGAAGCGGCCAAGTTACTGATGGACTTCAGGGATATTTTCACGAAAGGAGATGATGATCTCGGAAGAACAGGCCTAGTGACACATCCAATAAACACTGGTGATACTCAGCCTATTAAGCAGAGGCCCAGACGTGTACCACTAGCGAAGGAACATGAAGTGACAGAGATGATCTCGAATATGGCACGCAACAAGATTATTGAGCCTTCCACTAGCCCGTGGTCTTCACCGGTGGTTCTCGTGAAGAAGAAAGATGGAAGCACGAGGTTTTGTGTGGACTACAGAATGCTGAACAACGTTACCAAAAAGGATAGTTACCCTCTGCCCCGTATCGACGATACACTAGATATGCTTGGGGGTATGAAATGGTTTTCTACGGTCGACTTGAAGAGTGGTTATTGGCAAGTGGAACTTCGCCCTGAGGACAAAGAGAAGACCGCTTTTACAACCGGTACTGGGAATGGCCTCTGGCACTTCCGAGTAATGCCATTCGGGTTATGCAACGCACCAGCTACCTTCGAGCGCCTTATGGAACGTGTATTAGTAGGGCTGCTGGGAGATGCTTGTCTTGTTTATCTTGATGACGTTATAGTCATGGGACGAACGTTTAAGGAACATCTGAAGAACCTAGAGCGAGTCTTCAGAAGATTCCGGGAATCAAATCTGAAACTGAACCCAAAGAAATGTGATTTCTTCAAGAAGGAAGTTTCATTCTTGGGCCACGTCATATCGGCTGAGGGTGTTCGGACCGACCCAAACAAGATAAAAGCCGTACAGGAATGGCCTACACCGAAGAATAAGACGGACGTGAGAGCTTTTCTGGGATTGTGTGCGTATTACAGGCGGTTTGTGAAGAACTTTTCCGAGACGGCGAAACCATTACACCGTCTTACAGAAGAAAAGCGGAATTTTGTTTGGGACTCTGATTGCGAGAAGTCATTTAGACATCTGAAAGAGTTACTTTGTTCGGCTCCGATCCTGGGTTACCCTAACAGGGTTGGAAGGTTTATAGTGGATACCGACGCCAGTAATACAGGGATCGGAGGGGTGCTATCCCAAGAACAAAATGGACAACACGTAGTTATCGCATACTTCAGTAAGTCCTTGTCGAAGTCTGAAAGAAATTATTGCGTAACTCGACGTGAATTATTAGCTGTTGTGAAAACCCTACAGCACTTCAACAAGTACTTACTTGGAAGGGAATTCACTCTACGTACCGACCATGCTGCTTTGAAATGGCTTCTGCAGTTCAAGAACCCTGAAGGCCAAGTTGCAAGGTGGATTGAACAACTCCAGGAGTTCAACTACACTATTGAACATCCTAGTGGAAGAACTCACTCCAACGCCGATGCCTTGTCACGAAGACCATGTGCCTACGATTGCCGACACTGTGTGAAACAGGAATCGAAGGAAGAAATTAAGTTGATAAGGGTTCAAGATATGAACGAGTCTTGGAGCAAAGAGGAGGTTAGCAAGGCTCAGAATGATGACCGAGACTTGAAACTTATAATGGAATGGAAGGAACGCGGACAAAGACCGCGCTGGAGTGATGTTTCAGCAACGAGCACGATCACCAAAGCATATTGGGCACAATGGGACAGTTTAGTTTTACAAGATGGCGTGCTGCACAGAAGATGGGAATGCCTTCACAACAAACAACCATCTTTGCAAATAGTTGTCCCTCGAAGCAAGGTGCCCTCGTTATTGAAATATGTCCATGATGGTACATCTGGGGGACACCTCGGCGTAAAGAAGACCCTAGTTAAGGTGAGAGAGCGTTTCTACTGGGTACGCTGCCGAGAGGATGTCGAAGAATGGTGCCGAAGGTGCGCAACGTGCGCATCAGTGAAAGGACCTCGAACAAGATCTAGAGGAAAGTTACAACTTTATAACGTCGGGGCTCCTTGGGAAAGGATTGCAATAGACGTAGCTGGACCATTTCCACAAACTGAAGACGGAAACCGTTACATTCTGGTGGTTCAGGATTATTTCACCAAATGGCCAGAAGTATTTGCAACGCCAAATCAGGAGACTAAGACCGTTGCGAAAAAGCTTATTGAAGAAGTAGTGTGTCGATTTGGTGTGCCTTTGGAATTACATAGTGACCAAGGTAGGAATTTCGAGTCAGCATTATTCCAGGAGATGTGTAACCTGTTAGGGATACACAAGACCCGGACCACCCCGGCACATCCTCAATCAGACGGCATGGTGGAGAGATTCAACCAAACGTTGGAAAATCACTTGGCCAAGGTCGTCGAGGAACATCAACGAGATTGGGACCGGTACATCCCTCTATTCTTGATGGCCTATCGCTCCGCGGTCCACGACACTACAGGTTTTACCCCAGCTCGAATAAACTTCGGAAGAGAAATGCGCCTACCGCTGGATCTACTAACTGGAACTCCTCCTGATTCTCCAAAGCCGGCTGTTGAATACGTCGCAGACTTGCAGAAACAGTTGGATGAGACGCAGGAACTTGTTCGGGAACGTAGTCTTCATACCAGCGAGAGGATGAAAACCCGTTACGATCGAAACGCTAACACTCACGGTTTCAATGAAGGTGCCTTAGTGTGGTTACATAATCCTTTAAGGAAAAAGGGAAAATCACCGAAGCTTCAAGCCCGTTGGGAAGGTCCATACACGGTTGTGACAAAGATTAACGACGTTACTTACCGAATCAAGCAAGGAGAAAGAAGGAAGCCGAAGATTGTCCACGTCGATCGGTTGGCTCCGTATCACGGGTCAAATGATGCTCGGGACGAGCATGATTAAGGAGGGGGCAGTGTTACGAACCACGGAACCCCGTACGGAAAAATGGAACCCTAAATTGTCGAAGACGTCTTTAATCGTTTTATTGCACTATTGTGTTCCGGGCGAATGACCTTCGTTCCTTTGTGTCTTGACCTTGATGCTAACTTTTATGACTGTGTTTTGTTTAATTATCTGGATTAGCGCGGAACCTTCTCGAAGGCCCGCGAGTTAAGTTCGGCCACCTATAAAAGGACGCGAATTGGTCGTCGTGGGGGATTCCAGTTCGGGATACCAGTTCGGAACGATCGAAGCGATAACAGCGATACGAGCGATAAGGGAGTCAGGTTTGGGACTCCAGACGGGTCAATACGTGATCAGGGCGATAGTAAGAGGGTGTTGCGCGTTCGTGAACGACTGAGTGACTCTTACGCGGTTGTTAGTGTTAGTGTTAGTGTGTAGTAGTATTGTACCACCTTGTGAGTGAAATAAAGTACCCTTCGGCAACATCAGTGGTATTTTTCGAACCCACCCACTAGTAGGACGTAACATTACTAATACGTTACGGTAATACGTTACTTTTACAGATAATATAAAGCACATTTATCATGAAATAATTAAAAAATAATATTATGAAAACTCAATTATAACAATACGGATAATTAAAATACAAAAAGGGCTTTTAAAAAATACATCATATTTACATAAAGAGTGTTACAGGTAACAAATTGCGATAAATATTAATTTGGCTTCAACTCAATAACGGTCTACTCAGAGAACGAGTCTCGACTCAGAATTTATGGTATTATTTTCTCTAAACGGCATTTTTAAAATCCAAGTAACATTTTTAACAACAATAAATAGATTTAGTTAGTTTCAGTGTTTGTATTTGGATGTCGACTGTGAAATTTATGTTTTTTAAAACTATCATCTTGTTAACATGCCCAAAACCATGCTATTTTTAATTTTCTTAGAGATAGTATTGCAAAATTTGTAAAATTTTTAAATTTGTTTTTAAATGGAAGTAATTCAAACGTTCAAAATTCAAAAATCTTTTATTAATGTAGGCATCACTGATACACTTATGCACGTCATTTTTTTAATCTAGCAGCTTTTCGGAAATTTGATTATCGGTCTTCATCACACTATTGTAACTTGAATACAGTAAAATCTCTTCGACTTACATGTACTTGTTATTTTGCCCTCGTTTGACCTACAATAGGCAAATATGTGAAGACTCTTTGTAACGAAAGTTGTACGAAACCAAAACGAAAGACTTAATCTTTTGTTAGATAGTTCATGATTTCGAAACTAAGTAACTTGAATCAGAATTTAGTGGGTGCATTTGCATAACAATAGCAGGAGCTTGAAATCATTATGTAAACTATGCTAAGTGATCTAGTTCTTTACTTTGAATAGTTTTCATAGTTCCTGTAGGAATAGTACCTGTACATTAACCAATTAACCACAATATCAAGGATCGAAACCGTCACCCTAAGCTCCAAAGGCAGCTCTCTTCCATTTTCAAAGGAGCTTAGAAATCTCCTGATGGTACTAATAACTTAGTCTGGACGTAGAGGCTGACTCGCAAGGGTCGCTTGCAAGGTCTACATATTTTATATCATTTAAATAAAATTTATAATTAAAAATCATTACTATATTTTTACTGTTACTCTTATGATAAGTCTCATAATAAATGTGATTAATGTGAGTGATGTATTTTTCTCCTATCAAATGTGTACAACTCGTTTATTTAGGGAATATGGCCAGGTTTAGGTCATCAGATCCAAGTGTGAGCAGTTCAATTATTTTACGTCCATAAGATTGAAAAGTATACTGATTCGCTTGATAGCTGATGTAAGAAATTATAAACCACTTATAATTTTTCTATCTATAGTAAAATTATGAGCAAAATATAAATCAACATAGTATGTTGTTTAATATATTGCATCCTCGTGAACGGTTCGAGCTAAATCCAGACAATCGTTTGAACTCCGCAGCGTGACAGAAAGTTACGGCACCAGTTTATGGGTCACCTGTCGTGTTTCTGTAGTACTGTTCCCATAAAATTGTAGCTGCTTCGCTGAAGGCATTTACAATACTGTAAGTACACTATAGGCATTTTAGGAGACTCCATTAAAAGTATTGTATCACGTTCTCAATAAAAAAAAAGTGTGACTCAAACGTTGGAAGATACGTTGCATTAATCATCAGAATTAAAAACATCTAACTTTAACATAAGTACTATTATTTCTTCTGTGCTTTAACTAAAAAATGCAACCTACTACGAGCGGGCTGGATTTAGTCGCCTCTTACGAAACTCATCCGGCGTGGGATTGCAGTTAGTATTAAGCCGCTAAATATTTATTTCCCTGCTATGAGAGTACAGTTTAAATATTTAGAAGCCAACGCGTAAGCCGTTCCCTTTGAGTAAACATAACTAGGACCTTCGACATAAATTAACAACCTTGTCTTTGCGGTTCGAATTAGTTGCCTAGACAATTGTTCGAACTGTATGCGCAGTGATGAGGAATTGTGGCGTTAGTTTGCTAGGTCACAACTCTAGCTTATCAGGAATGTTATTGCAAAGTCGTAGCTGTTTCGCTGTCGTCCCTCCCGATACTGTCAGCCACAGTTGCACTTCAGAAGAGCGCGCAACAAAGCTTAACTTCTTGAAGAGGAACTCCAACTTTAAGAACGGAGTCAATTTAGTACAAGATAACGCGTTGGATGTTAATTGTAAATGCAAGAAAATTACTAAAATTCGGAATATTTGGGAAATTGTAGCCTGGAAAGTTTTTCATTAAATTATTGTCATAATCATAATAATGGTGTGAGAACTTTTTGCCTCGAAATTTTGTCAGCAAAAAGAAGCCAAATAAAGTCAAACAACATTAAGTAAATTATAATATTTTACTCGCAGTCAATCGGCATAATGTAAACCTACAAAATTCGTTTTTGCAATGATTTGACGATTTTCCTTTTGCAAACAATGGTTGAACTATTATTTAAAAAAAACTAGAGTTAAAAATGTTCTCATTATTTTCGTCGAACATAATTTTATTATGAAGCGTTATTTCCTACTTACACATTACAAGACTCAAAAAATTCTGGCACCTATCCAGATTTTAAGCAGAACCAGCGCCTCTGCCCATCTAGATTGGTCATTTATGTGAAACTTAAAACCTCAAGTGTTTTAAGTTATGTTTTCATTATTATTTTTGTAAGTGTTATTTCAAAGTTCTATGTTTGAAAAATAGATGATTGCGTAACATTACGAATACGGCATGGACATCGATTATAATGTAACATTAAGGATATTTTCGAAAATATTATGATCTTTGACCTACACAAAGTTTTATCACAATTATAATTATAAGAATGTGCAAACAAACAAAGAATTTCTTTTGCACTTCGTCGTTGCGACTTTAAAACCTCTTATGTGTAAAAAATCAGCTTTTTGAGGGAATTGATAAAGTTTTGTTTAGCAAGCATATAGGTGATTTTGAATATGGTGATTAAATTACGATGGAAACTTTATTGACCAGTGCCGATAATTTTTGAAACGAAAAAAAAAAAAATAGTAGGATGAAACCCATTGCAAAAGGAAGAGAATATAACAAAAATTATAGGAAAAATAAATTACGGGCGATCTGAGGTCGGGAAGTGGGGGGGAGGGGGGGTTTAAGGGTAAAAAATGGTTTATCTTGATTTCTGGAAAAACTACAAGTCCTATTGAAAAAAGTTAATTAGCAAAGTTGTAGGTAAGAAAAAGATCTACAACTTTTGTATTTCACACTTTTTTACATAACCTCAAAATTTATGTGAAAAATTCAAAAAACCACGTTTTTGGTTTTTTATTTTTATCTTTTACAAAAAAATTTTTTTTTCACGAAATTTGGTGAAAAATTACCTTTGTATGTTCTTAACATACTGTAATTTTTTTGATTCAAAAATATATTTTTTTTCACCATAATTTGACCTTATATCGAAAAAGCACCCTTATTTTCAGTCGAAAAATCTCACGTCAAAAAATCTGATTTTTTTAAAAATTCGGGTGTCTTTTTGTACGTTGTAATCTCTAGTTTCTAACGGTATATAAAAACTTATACACTACTATGGTAAATGTTCTCAGAAAATGCAACAAAACGTCAACTATTTTCGCAAAAAAAATTCGGATTCCATTGATTGCATATGAGATGGCAAAAAACATGCTAAAATAGTTGTCGTTTCATTGCATTTTCGGAGAACATTTACCATAGTAGTGTATAATTTTTATATACCATTAGAAAGTAGAGATTCCAACAAACAAAAAGACCCCCGAATTTTTAAAAAAATCAGATTTTTTGACGTGAGATTTTTCGACTGAAAATAAGGGTGCTTTTTCGATATAAGGTCAAAATAAGGTGAAAAAAAATATATTTTTGAATCAAAAAAATTACAGTATGTTAAGGACATACAAAATTGAAGCGCTCATAGCCCGGCGGCTTGCGTCGATCCTATGCGATCGTCAAAGTTAAGCAACAGCGGGCGCGGACGGAAGTTGGATGGGTGACCGCTAGTGGCAAAAATTTCTTGAGCGTTTCCGTGCTTCGGAGGGCACGTAAAGCCGTCGGTCCCGGTTGTTATCATAAGATAACAGTCGTTAAGCCATGTCGGAGGCCCTCGGGCGGTTTGAAAACTTTCGACACTCGGGTTGGCCACTAACCCCTCCACCAATCCGCACTGGAGCTGCGTGGTGGAGTATGCTCTAGGCCTCCTCAAGAGGAGAGACCCGTGCTCAGTAGTGGGCCATTAATGGGTTGAAGCCAAGGACATACAAAGGTAAGTTTTCACCAAAGTTCGTGAAAAAAAAATTTGTTTTTGTAAAAGATAAAAATAAAAAACCAAAAACGTGGTTTTTTGAATTTTTCACATAAATTTTGAGGTTATGTAAAAAAGTGTAAATACAAAAGTTGTAGATCTTTGTAGTACCTAAAACTTTGCTATTTAACTTTTTCAATAGGACTTGTAGTTTTTCCGGAAATCAAGATAAACAATTTTTTACCCTTAAACCCCCCCTCCCCCCACTTCCCGACCTCAGATCGCCCGTAATTTATTTTTCCTATAGTTTTCGTTATATTATCTTCCTTTTGCAATAGGTTTCATTCTACTATAATTTTCTTTCACTTTTTACCGTTTTTAGAGCTATCGGCACTGGACTATTATACACACGAGAGTTTTTGAATTCGATAGTGCTTCAAAATGTAAAATCATTTGACGTAAAAAAGTTATTTTGCCAAAAGTGGTATAGAACACATAAGAGGTCTTAAAGTCGTAACGACGATTTGCCATTTATGCTGAAATGTTACTAATATTCCTACCAACGGCAAAGCGTCTTCGAACCAATTCGTCGAAGGCAGTAAAACCGCCATCTTGTTACAACGTCCAAGATACCGTCACATGCCGGGTCGCAGTAAAATATTTACAAAATGTCTCTTGCTCAGCGTAATGGCTGATATTGTTTTTGTATAACAGGTTTTGCGTAAACTGAACTGCTTTCTTCACATTTATGGTCCAATAAATATTCGGTACTTCAGGAGTTTTAAAGAGACAGATGGACAGGGATTTTTATAGTTTTATACACGTCCGAAGTGATTGGTCGTCGGGCTAATAACCACCGAGTACAACGATATCTATTACAAAATATATCCATATCTAGTATTAGCAAAGTGACTACTTTGCTTAAATAAAAGATTTTTTTAAGTCTACGTAGTTCTTTGTATATTCGAGGGATTTGCTTTGGCATCAACCGCAAAAAAAATATTACCCATAGGTTCTTTCCGAAACTAATATTCTCCCTTCAATATGACGCCAGGCATAGTATTATAACTCTCTGTAAATAAATAAAAAAATAAAAATAATAGTAATTAAATTCAATTCAATTCAAAGTAGAGCAAAATTGGCAAAGCGCACATTTCTTTCGCATTATTTGTCACTTCATTATGCGAAATACCGCTTGATTTTGTTTATAACAAGTAAAATAACTATGATAAGAAGAGTTCATTAAATTATACCATTAGAGATAATTTTCCTCAGCATCCGGTGTTGTTGAATCTAAAATAATTATAATTATTTCATTAAATCAGCCATATTTTAATTTGTAACATTACCATTTTGAGACAGGCGAGTATTGAGTGGAACATCAATGATTACTAAATTAAAGGATAAATGTTAACAATCAGACTTTATATTTAAATGTTCATGAAAGTGCTATCATCCTACTTTTTCCAGAATATTGTGGAAGTAATCTGAAGAAATCCCAGAAGCATCAGGCCAGTAATAGACAAATGATAAATGACAATGCTTTTAAAATAACTACGTAGTATTCTCTGATGTCTTGAATAACGTAGGTACGTCTATAATCTATCCCATTGTTACTAAAATATATTATTCGAACACTGCTATCAAAAGTACTCTACGAGTGCTGTAAATACTTAGTAGTAAATAGGCAGTAATAGCCTGATGGTTTGAACGTCAGTTTTTTGTGGAGCCCAGGATAGAATTCAGCACGCACCTCTTAAATTTAAAATGGTATGAACCAAATAAAAATGGTCAACATTTACTTGCCTTGTCTCTAAAATTGACACCCATGGTGTAATAACTTTTTGCAAGCCTTTATACATGGAAACTAAATTGAGAGTCCGTTAAAAATCTGCGGCATGAAATTTCTGTTATTATTGACGAGTAGCCGCCCTCGCTTTGCTTCGGTTTTCTTATATTTTTACACCTTGGGTTACATTATTGGAATTTTATTAAGGATCACTAATTTAATAAAATTACAATAATGTAACCCAAGGTGTAAAAATATAGGATCACAAATTTTTTGGAACGTATAATATAGCCTATGTCACCCGGAGATAGTGTAGCTTCCCAAAAGTGAAATAATTTTTCAATGCGGTTCAGTAGTTTCGGAGCCTATTCAATGCAAACAAACAATCAAATCTTTTCTCTTTATAATATTATATTATAAATAACATGTCATTAATATCTTTAAACGTAATTCAAGGAAATGCACATTGTTTTAAAGTTTAAAGCATAGTTCAATTTTATACCTCTGCATCATTCAATACGTAGGTAGCAGTCGTGAGCTGTGGAGCCGTCAATGTATTTGCATCAAATAAGTCGAATGTGAATGTGAAAGACACGACTACGTCCCTTAAAATGCTCGTTGCCGATGCTCAAATTCCGCTTGTATTGACGGAATAAATTCCCTCGACTGCTCTCATGTATGTGTAATTATCGTAAGAATACTGAATTAATTGAATCAAAATAAACTGTTTCAGTTGAGTATTTGTTTAGTTTTTGCAGACGCTTTTTTATCTGCAATGTCTGATTAATTATTTGAAGTTCATTGTTACTAGGTGGAGATTTAGAGATTTTTTTCCGGAAATTCGGGAGTGGGGATTTCACGAATAAACCATTATTGTCATTAATAATATCTCAATAGAAGTCGAAGATGTTCATTTAAAACTATTTAGTTTATATTGCAAACTGATCTAACCCATAATCGGATAGCGTGGTATGCAGAGAGCTACGCTTGGTTTTCGTGACACCATCTAATCTGAATAAGGAAATCCATGTACGAAAGAAGAATAACTCAATTAATTATTTTTAAAATGACAGTGCTGGCTACAATGTTTTAATGATCGGTAACAGTTGGGAAAAAGTGGTTATTGAATGGCAACCAAAATTGGCAAAAGTAGCAAAGATAGCCCTCCGGACTGATGGACTCACAGCGTTAAGAAGTGGACTGGTGACCGCTGGTATCAAAAGGATTAAAAACTCAAATTGGTGCAAGTTACCGGATACTTTAATTGGATTGATAAACCTTCACCTCTATCAAACTGTCGTAACTTATGGCTAAACTTAAATAATGGTAACAATTTACCATCAAGTGGCTCTGCTCGTTTGTAGGCCATTTACGTAAAAAATTGCAAGTTTATTCTAAAAATCTTTTTAAGTTAGATAAAATGTGCCCTCTTTAATGTCCCCTCAAACCTTGACGAAATAAATTTAACAACAGAACAGACTATTAGAGTAAACAAAAGGCAGTATTATCGCTAAAGAGCGATTGTTTCCAGATAACCAGCTGAAAAGGATATGGAGAGAAGAAAGCGTGGAACAAGATAAGTAAAACAGAAAAAATAAAGATGTGACCACAACTAACGTAACACCTTATGTTTCCAGTAGAGGCGGCATCACATACTCTATTAATGCTGTACGGATAATCTATAACATTCACTTGTTAATTTTACTTCATTTTGTGATAGACTTTTAAGTATTCGTCCCACTTTAGGTCCGTAACAATTACTTGTTTTATTAGCTACGTATTATAGTAAAAATTACGGGTGGATACCTACTCTAAAATTAAATATACAAAATGATAAGATAGTTTACATGTTTAAGAGAAAAATTATATGAGACTGCCTATATAATTTATCTACTACGTTATATTTATATGTTTTCTTTACATTCCAGTTTAAAATTACTACCAAGGCTAGTCATTAATTTGTAATCTAGACAGCGCACGGCACGCACTTCATAATATCTTAAGTCTACGTTGACGCTTTGATGTATAACATTGCTACATGAAGTCTTGACTTGATACAGAATCTTTTGAATTTCATATAACCACAGAAGAAATAATAGTACTTATAATATATAACCCACGTATCATACATTACGATATTAATATAGTGACATACTTCATTATGCCAAAATGGAACACGTACGAGATACTCGTATGCTATTTTATTTTTAACACTTACTCGCAGAATAATAAATAATGTAGCTTGTATACCGTTTGGTCATTTGATAAATCCATTACATAAAAAAGAAAAGTAATAAAAGGTTTTTCTTATATTTCAAGACTATTACAATCTTCTTAAATGCCTTTAAAGCTACGCTATAGCTTAACGGTTCTTGCAGCACTGCGGACACTTGCCTCATTTAAAAGCGTAATGTAATATCGTCCGCGCTGTTGCGAATATCAGAGGCGATCAATTTAAGACTTTTTTTGTATATTACTATAGAATATTTTGCTTTAATATTCATAAACAAACTTATAAAGTGCCTCAGAGGTTATTTGATGTTTTTTGACAGTATGAAAAATAAAGCGGTTATATCAAAAAGCGTTTTGGAGAAAAACAAACTTGAAAATACGGGCTGAAAAAGACGGACGTAACCTCGTCTAATCGAGAGTGAAGCATAACAATGGCCGCCCGCTTACCATGTATGCGTAATTTTTGATTCGCGATTGAAGCAGTGAATTGTCATCATTTATTTTAGATATTTCTACAGTTATGTATGGTCATTATGTAGATAGTCTAAAACTGTTTATACTTCACTTGAAAAAGGGGGTTGTAGCTCAATTCTGTTAGAGATTCCCTTTGTCGAGCGAGGGGGCCCGGGTTGAATTTCCGGTGGGGAAAGACATTTATATGACAAGTCGGCTTGTTTTCGGATGTTAGCTCTGTGTGATGTGTTGAATATGTTTTATATTAAAAATAATTGAATACATTTTTAAAAGATTAGCAACCAGTCCTTGCGTCGCCTTGGGTACATAGCAAAAACAAAATATCCGTACACCCTAATAACACTACAATAATAATATAGGTATAGTCTATAGGTATCCTGATGAATGTTGCCGTCATACAGAAAAATATTTTTTGAAATCCATCTGGCCCTTGCAGAGATTCGCGCGCTCATACAAACAAAAATTCTTCAGCTTTAATATTTTATAGTAATACTAGCTGACCGGGCAATCATTGTTCTGCCAAAAAAATTTTAGGGGTAGGGGGATGAAAAATAGATGTTGTCCGATTCTCAACCCTAGCCGATATGCACGCAAAGATTCACGAAAATCGGTTAAGCTGTTTCGGAGGAGTTCAACTTCTAACACCGTGACACGAGAATTTTATATACATACTAGCTGACCGGGCAAACGTTGTTCTGCAAAAAATGTTTTAGGGGTAGGGGGATGAAAAATAGATGTCCGAATCTCAACCCTAGCCGATATGCACGCAAAGATTCACGAAAATCGGTCGAGCCGTTTCGGAGGAGTTCAACTTCTAACACCGTGACACGAGAATTTTATATATAAGATAAGATAATATAGTACATACAGTGCATTTTAATACCATAAGGTGCCTTTAATCTGTGCTCTTATTATGATTACTAGCCATTGGCGTCCTACGCTTGTAGAAAAGAGGAACACTAATCGAGGGATAGTTACTTTATAAAACATATTGTGTGGTCGCATCCGACCTTAAATAAATAATCCGTCAATAAATCAGAGCAACTTTGTTTTGTTATAAAGCTTGAGGCTTCTCTCAAATTGTTGAGAATATTTGTTTAAGCCCAATAAAATTTTCGCGGTTTTCAAACCAAAGCCCAGATTGAAATGTTAACTTGCATTCCGAACTACAAGGCTATTTTTGTTATTAAAAAGTAATTAAACTATAATGGATACAGTAAAGTGTTTTGAAATACAATAAGGGTAGAACAGTTTACTAACTCGGGAGTAGATTGTTAACGAGTGTTTTTTTCCGAGAGTGAGGCGTAACGAGTAAATAACAAGTTGTCGCAGCAGGGCAACGCCGGTGGCAGTTTCCTTGCAACTTTGTACTCGTATATATAGCGAGTTTGTATACATATATAAATACATACCTATAACAATGTTTCTTGATAGAAATAGTTCTCTATCAGACCTGGGGCAGATTAAACCATACTTGTGGCTGAGATTAAAAGAACAATTTTATTGTGGTATCCCGCTAATAGAATATCATATTATCTGATTGTCATATTCTTTGCTTGATGTTGTCATTATAATGATGTTTCACATCATTATAATCCTTTTATTCCTTTAATCTGAGATTATAATTAAAAGTTCTTTAAAAGGATTGTAGGTTTAATATTTTGTGCAGCTAAGTTTTCAAGCCGTTAATGTTATAATTAGGTCAATTGTTTAACTTAATGTAAACTGTAAGCTAACTGGAACTAAATATAATAATACTCATCCACAATTCGATACAAATAATGTTGAATATGCTAATGGGCCATGGGGTCGCATTTTCCGATTGCCGCAAATAAACTTATTTTTAAAATATAAGCACCTATTTCTAAAGTGATACATCACAACCATTGCCTTCTTGAACTACTGCAATAATTAGGTATGTTATCTACGGGGTACTAATTAATTTATAGCGGCTGTTATACGAAAAGCTGTTGTTTGAATGTTTCTGTGTTATTGGTTTTTAATAACAAGAATTCGTACTGTACCATGTTATTAGAATACATATTATCTAACATCGGTACACATAAGTAAACGTTTACAAAGTTTATCTCAATTTTACGTTGAAATTTTCAACCTCGCAATTTCAACGGTGATACGTTCATAAATTCAATGAAATTACCCATCTTTCTGCGCTTCAAAGAGGCCATATATTTCCCTGCGGAGACAGCGCCTTGCAATGTCGACCATCACGCGAATGATAAATCAGCATGGCTCGCAATATGGAGCAAAAACCAACTGTTCATGAATTCCTAAATTTAAATATTGAAATCAGTTCGGAATATGAAAGAATTTTACCTACCTGCGATATGAAGCGACGGCTTCTCTTTTACTTACCACTGAACAGTGATTAAGACTTTTTAATTATTTTGTTGTATTTTGATTTGATGTTTCTATTTCTTATTAATTTGTGTGTGTGAAAACTTAGGCTTAGTTGATAAATAATATCTTAGAGTAGTAATATGATTAAATTACAGATCATCGCGTTATTCAACAAGATAATTGAATGTATGCGTTTACAAATAAGAAAATATGCACAAAGATACCTTATCCAAGTTTAATCGACTTTATTCACATATTTACTCACAGCTGTCTTAACTATGTATTTAATATTGCATATGAAAATAATAGTAAGGCATATTCAATATCTTATGACTTCACTCAACATGCCTTACTTTAAAGGATAAAGAATATTGCTTTACACCCTACTAATACAGAATCTGTATGAACTCGCAGCTATCAACTGATACTGAGAATCGATCTCATTTCCCGACGACTGCTTTGAGAGAGTCTAGAAATATTAGAACTCATTTGTTACGTAGGATGTCTGAGGGATGTTATCAAAGGATGTAACACGTAGTGAGGTAAACTCTATCTACTCGTATACTACAGAGTGCAGCTCTAACGACACTAACGTAGACATCTTTTGTAACTAATAACTCGACTAGTTTAGACAAAAAAATATTAATTGTGTAGTAATTTAAAAGTATCGTATATATTTTTTCCTTATCCCAGGTGCTCTAATAAAACACGTTTATAAATGGCTTTAAATCCAATACCATCGTACAAAAACACGATACCTTTAATTGTAGAATTCTTGAAACAAAACTTTGAATTGTATTTTTATTTATTTTTAAACCTAAAACTTTAAAGTTTTTTGTTGTCTATGTAATGACACATAGGTATTCTTTTCAGTATTTTCTAACGCTTATTTATTTGACCCTCAAAACTTGCCGCAATATTCAGAAAAAATATTTTTAACATGCACAACAAAATAGAGGACCCAACCGAGCTGACTCGGTATATTATGCACAAAATTTACACTTTCCATTTTAGTAGCTATAGTATTGAAGGGAAACAAAGCTAAGGACATTCAGACAAACATGGGAGTAATCCTATAAAGATTCCTTTTTTCAGCGAAATTCTTGTTTATTCTTTAAATTTCTTAATGCTTCACGTGCCTCCATTAGGACATATCCAAATATTCGATTGTATACGTGAAACACCTCTAAACGCTCTTTTTTGTCCAATTTTCCTCCTGAGAATGTCGTTAGGATCTTCAGTGAGCTCAAAATTTCTTAAGAACACGCCTTAAGAAAGCGAATGAATTGATACAGTTGAATTCAGTTGTTTGATGTTTTGTAGGAGTAGGTATTTTATGTTATACCTACTGGAAATATTTGATATGAATTGATATTAGCACTAATAAATTGGACGTGATATTTTTGTGGGAGCCAAGTAAACACATTGTATAGCAAGTCGGTGTAAATCTGGTGTACATTGAGCACACTGAGAGAGATGACAAGGCAAAATTCCTTTCAATAAAATTCTGCGGAGTAGCGATACGTTTATTCAAGGAACAAAAAAAAAAGGAAAAATAAAATTCTTAATAAACGTTCCCATTGGTTCAGGAAAAAAAATTTCGAGCAAGAAAAGCTCGATTTTTATTTTCTTATGTGGGCGCCACAATATTCTTGCCTGGGGCCTGAGATGTCAGTAGCTCTAACGCCGGCACTGTAGATGTAGGTATAAAATTATGTTAACTAACGAGAACTGCAAACATATGCTTTAAGTAATATGAGCTTTACCTAAGCTACCAATATAACCTACAGTGTATGCGTCATTATAATGGTTATCTATGTTCAATAGCGTATGTCGAATGTTCGGCGGTATTCAGACGTGTTTACCCATAATACGAATACACAGATTTATCTATACATATAAATAGCCTAAGAGACAGATTCACACTTTCAACCGATTTTCTTTATTTTTATTTTGTTTGGTATTTTATTGGTATTTGGCGGTTTTATTTTTCCTCATTAAGAATTCTTATGATATCTTCATATTTTCAATAGTGGGCCTTAATGGCCAAATTGTGACCATTACCATAAACTACTTTGTTTTTAAAAGGCATAACTTATTCAATAAATTCACACTGACTGAATTTCACACTTCTTCTAGTTTTACATAAGTACTATTATTTCTTCCGTGGTTATCCCTACCTGCTCGTACTTTTATAATAGTGTTTGTGTTGACCTTTAGACCTCAGTTTTCGAACTTATTTCAGACAAGGTACTTGAGATTCAACGATGTTGTAAATACAGTGGGTATTGCTCTAGCTTATGATATGATTATAGTGTATCAAGAAACTCGCAGGTAATGAAAAATTAAACTGACGTGCAAGTCAGCGTCTTTTGTTTCATTTCATCAATCACATTGGTATAATTCTCTCCTTCCTTCCTATTTCATTTTCTCCCACGTTAAATCTTATGAACTTATGTGTCTTTATCTTTTTACTGTCGCTTTTTCGTTTTATCGACTTACAAAATAATCACAACGATGCTAAACAAGTTTTCACTTCAATCTTACTTACAATACTTACAAAGACTATCATGGCTATGTTAGCATAAGTAGTTAATGAGTAATATTCGATAAACTTACTACTTCGGAACCCTACGTTGTGCGTGGCCTGGCACGCACTTACCCGGTTTTTACATTATAATATCATTGAAGACGACAGAAATTTTATATTAGCATTTATAGGGTACCCACCTCTTATTATTATGATCGAACAACTATAATGATAATACTCGTAGCATTAGCTATTAGTTTTTGATACATATTGAGAAAAGTATATCTTTATTAAGGTTAATAACGTTTTAGTGTTTGAATAATGCCCAAACACTAAGCAAAGAGCACCAGAAGAATTTTCTAGATTTATTATGGTTTTAACAATAAGAATGTACATACAATCCATAATAAACTCAGCATAGAACAATCTATCAAATGTCATAACTCCTGAACATGCTGATTACGTAGACGTCTCGACTGAAGACTGCTATATTACGAGTGTACGAGCTAGCGGAAAAATCGAGTGAGCTTTCCTTTACGATGCGAACAATGTTCCCTACATAATAATATTACTGCATTTATTTTAATGACGTTAAAGGCTTTCTTGAATAATGTATAATTTATTTTTGAATAATTTTCAGAACTGTGATGTGTGATTTTGGGTCAATATTGTATGAATGAAAAATGTATTATGGTCAACTGAAGTAATTTAGTGCATTTATTGACTTCTCTGTTTCGGTTTCGTTTAGTTTACTTCAATCTAAATACAGTTATACGTAGTTATACTGTAGGTAAAAATATCTGTAAGCAGGTGACAATCACATAACTTTTTACGAAATACATTTTTTGTTGCCTGACTTTTAAAGGTTGGTTGATCAACCCTCTGATTGCTAGATACTAAAAATGTTATAGTTAATTCTTTTAATGTACACGATAGTAAATTATTGTCACTATATTATTGTCTGTGTCTATCGAGTGTTCTTCGAACGATGTCCTGCCAATTGCCAAATTATGTTTATACTAAAAATTGTACGCAAAGTAGACGTGAAAACTGTAACAACAAAATATTTTAGAACCGCTTGTTTAATTTAAACACAAACTAAATGAAAGTAGCGACTGGCCATTTGTCAATGGGCGGGCGGTTGGTACCACGGGTTCCGGCTGCAAGCTGCTCTTATTAATATTTGCAGCGAATTCACGCTTTATTTGCGAACAGCCGTCATGCGGCTTATAAATTATTAATGCGGTCGTCGCACAGCTTGTGTTTTGCCATCTGCTTTTTTTTGAGTGGATAGTTTTGTCAGTTCAGAACAACCGTTGTTATTGTTATACGTGAAATAGAGTGGTTGCTGCAACGCTTTGTCCAACGAATTTGGTTTTATCTTGTTTCAGAATTACTCTTTTATATTCATGTGGTTAACGTACTACTTTTTTTTGTTAATAAGTAGGTATAATAAAATTTAATCCAATAATTAGTTTGTAATTAAAAAATAACAAACAATTAAAGTAACAATTAATTTAGGGTTGAAAGCAATCATTTTTATACTTCGTTTGACGCATTATGAAAAATGATCAGTGTATTATTATTCACGATGCGACGAAAGCTTAACACACGATAAAATTTTAATGGCGAGTTATATCGGGATAGCTTATCTGATGTTTCTCACTATTCCTAGCATGTCACACAAGGGATTAAAATAATTATAGCAAATGTGAGCAATATATTTTATTTTGGAAGTTGTTTACTTAGTTGAAGAGGGACTCTTCAATTTCAGTCTTAAAATACGCCCAAAGCATATCATAAAAACCGTTAAGGATTCCATGTCAGAGACAACGCTATGCGATTTTTTTTTATAAACGATAAGGATAAATATTTTATTTATTTTACATTTCCCACTTAAAATTTTAATCTGTACCTAAACCGCTTGATCGATTTTGTTATGCTTTTTGTTTTGTGATTGCAACCATGATTTGTCACAGACGTTGTAGTGACAACCTGACAATTTGTACACAATGTTGAACATACAGTAATTTGCATTTTAAGCGCAGTACATTATAACGTAGAATGTGGTAACATTTACTGCACAGCTACAGTGATTGATTAGACGTTGCAATATTTTGACGCGTAGCAATAATACCATTATATGACAGCGATATAACCTATCGTTTTCTGATTGCTATCGTATTATTTTATGATAGTGTTAAAAGGTATTAAATTTAATGTTTGTCAGCAATTTGTAAGGCATCAAAAAAGTCATATTTATGTATGCTACAAACTTAAGTGTCCATAAAGTGGTGCTAAATATGACACTTAATATTGTCATATAATAGTCATTTTTGTTTTATAACTTTACTTGATACTTCGTTTGTGTGAAATTTTATGGGAATAACCTAATGTTTTTATTTTAGCCGTATCGGGGTGACTTAGAATAAAATCGTTGTACCTACTTACGTATTTTTGTTATTAATTATAATTATAATACAAAAATGTTATTTTAATATGAAGTAAGGTTATTCAATGAAAAATAATAAATGTAAATACACAATTTTTATCCATTGAGATGTGATGAGCGATAATGGACTTCAACTAGCGCACAATTTGAAGTAACATAGCTATGTTGCTGTATGTAAATACTGTAACTAAAACGGTATAGAGTTTAAGTTTACACGGCAACGACAAACACATTGCACCTGAGCAAAGCACGTGTGACCTCTTTTGTATATGACACTTTGCAGGTGTCTACGAACTCTTCTGCGAAGACTGTTCCCAGTTAAAGTTTGGTGCAACACGATATTACAAAACGGGTGCATTTCTCTATGTTTAATTGAATGAATACTGTGTTTAACCCTAGAAAGATAATCTGCGTAAAATTTACGCATTGCATACGAGTTTGAAATAATGCTCTTTCTTTTTAATTAGTGCGAATTTGTCATTGTGCATTTAGGACATCTCAGTCGGCCCTTAGGACAGCCGTTGGGTGCACCTTTGACTGCGGTAAGTCTCACGGATTTTGAAATATAGCATTCGCGTGAGTCAAAATTAAGCATGATTATCTTTTACGTGACTTTTGACATTTTAATTTATATATGGAATAACAGTTTTGTTTTTGCACTTTATTCTATTTATATTATTATTATCTTTTTGTAGATATTGTATCTGAAAACTATTATAATGGGGAGTAAAAATTTGAACGAGGACAGCATCCTGTGTGCTCTTTTACAAAATGATGACGATATTGCCTTTGAAGGAACCGACATTGAGTTATAGTCAAATTACTAATACACTGGACCAAATTGACAGAAACTAAAGTCACTTTGTAAAATAATATTGCTGTAGTAATAGTTATAGTGACTTCTTGGTCCCTTTAAAATACATATTTCAAATTGCTTCGTGCTGTAAATGTAAAGAAAAAAAATTTCCACAGCATAACATGGATAATACGTGTCAAAACTGTTTCTTGACTGATTTTTTCATATGTATTATGTTTATATTATAAAGTATATCTTTATTTATTAGTTTTTAAGTAAAAATGGCTGATTATCAAATAATAATATGTGATTCATAATGAAAAAAAACTATATAACAATGTTTTGTGAATTATAGAAGAGGTTTAATGTTTTTGATTTTTTACATAAATAAATAAATATTATGAAATACATGATGACATTTTTTATTTAATTTATGTTTAACTATTTAGTTACAATTGGTTTTTTTCAAATAAATAAGTAAATTTGGACATGTCATCTAATTAAAACTCATGCGTCAATTTTACGCATGATTATCTTTAACGTATATCAAAATATGATTATCTTTCTAGGGTTAAAACCTGAATTAATTGCATTGTCACAATTAATAAATATCCTAATGAGGGGATATAGGTAATACGTAGATGCTCGTAATTTAAAAATGGAACGCATTATCTCTATTATATATTTTAAAAAAGGAAATTTATTTAAAAATAGAACGCAAATAGAACGACAGGTTGCTGGTTTAAAAATAATATGATGTTTCAGTCATTTAACTACGACGGTTTCCGCGTTTATCTTTGCAACGACGGAAATTAACCGCGAACATTTGCGTGCTATGATATTTTATGATTTTAAACTTGGTTTAAGTGGAAAATTTAGCCTTCATCGATTATAGTCAGCGTTAGGGGAGTCTGCTCCATCTCGACCAACAGTTTTAAGATGGTTCAGTGAATTTAAAAGGGTTAAAACAAACCCCGAAGATGACCATAGAAGTGGTCGGCCCACAAACGGCAGTAACTGCAGAAAATGTGTGGCCTACTGAAATGATGGTGCGAGAAGACCCATGAATCACTTACTTGGACATTGAGAAGATTCTTGGCGTTATTTGGGGAGCATTAATATTATTTTGCATCAGCATCTTGGAGTGAGGAAGCTTCGTTGTCGTTGGATCCCGCGTTTGCTCTCAGATACTCAAAAACAAGCCCGTGTGGATTGGTGCCGCGAAATGCGTCTATGATTTGAAAACGGAACGTCAAGACATGTTTCGGAAATCATTACAGGCGACGAAACGTGAATTTATCAATATGATCCGGAAAATAAGAGACAGTAGTCAGTATGGGTCTTTTCAGAAGGAAAGTTGCCGACAAAACTGCAAAGACTTCGTAACGTTGGTAAAAAAATGGTAGCTAGTTTTTTCTCACAGCGGGCATGACAACAATGTTGGAAAATCATAGATCTGTTAACGCAGAATGCTATACAACAGTTGCATCGCCGAAAGTTTTCCAAGCTCTGCGAGAAAGGAGACCAAAGACTGGGCTTCGGGGAATCATGCTGCATCACGACACGACAACGCTTCGTCACACACGTCCTTCAGAACAAAGGCGTTTTTTGAGGAATCCGTTGTTGAAACCTTGCCCCATTCACCCTATAGTCCTGATTTAGCTCCCTGTGATTTCTTTTTATTCCCGATAATCAAGGAAAAAATAAAAGGGATTTTTTTTCCTGTGCCGAATAGATCGTGGCAGTCTACGAAATCGCAATTTCGGAATTATCAGATCAAGATTGGCAAAAGTGTTTTAATAGTTGGTTTTTGGTGAATGGAACTTTGAATAGAGAATCAATGAGAGTATTTTGAAAAAATGTGAAGTGAATATTGTTAATATCTTGTATAGTTTTTTCTTGTCTCAAAACGTATCGAGTTACCTATGTAGTGAGATTTTTTTAGTATAAAATTAAATTCCAAAAAAAAGATTCCGTTAAAAATGTAATTTTGTAACCATTTTAGGGAGTAGAAATCAACTGATAAATAACAGTTTCAAATCGCTGAATCGAATTTCTTCAACCATAATTATTTATACCATACTATTATGGTGACTATATGACTTGGTTATACAGAGTTTAATCGAATTACTCTTTAACGAAAAAAGGTTTGGTTACATTGGTCAGTCCATTAGTTATTCGATAAGGTCTATTTATGATTGACTCGTAGATTTTAATAGAATTTGCTTGCCTACAACGGTAATTATACAATCGTGCTACTGTTCGAGAATTAAAAATATTGAATGAGTTAAAAAGCTTCCTTCAATATTAATTGCTTCAACCCATTAATATACACAGGTCCACTAGTAAATATAGGTCTTTCCTCTAGAGGAGGCCTAGATTATACTTCATCATGCTGTTCCAGTGAGAATTGGTGGAGGGATTAGTGGCCAACCCGAGTGTAAGAAATTTTCATGTCATCCGATGGTCTCCTTCACGGCTTAACGACTGTTATCTTAAATTACAACCGGGAATAAGTGGTTTACATGCTCTTCGATCCCTTACGATTCATTGATCCGTCCATTGATCAACCAATCAAAAACTAAGTTAGCAACAACAGACACAGATACACACATTAAACTATTTATAACTAACGCTCTATCTGCAGCTGTACCCGTGTTTTCGGGGATGATAACTACCCTATATATTTTTAATGTTTAGAAGTAAAATCGGAACCCATTTAGTTTTTTACATTGTGGTCTATCTGTGTGCTAAATTTCATGAAAATCCATTCAGTAGTTTTTGCGTGAGAGAGCAACAAACATCCAACCTGACAAACTTTCACGTTTATAATATGTATAAGTAGGATTATTAGCATTAGCAAATGGATTATAAAGTCGCAATGTCGCAAACCTGAGTATTTCGTCTGCACGACTCTAATAGTTCTTTATTTCTAAATGGAGCAAAAGGGTCAACCGATAGCCCATCCAGTCTCCTCGGGCCATCGCTGTCCTCTATTAAGTTCCTTTGTAATACGACCGTAGCATCGCAGAAAACATCTCGTCAGATTGAAACTCGAAACGTCATTTTTTGTGAACAAAGGTAAACGAAGGCAACGGACGGTATTGTAAGGAAATGATATTAAAGATGATAGCGAAACATATCAGGTAACCTTTAGTAATATACTTAGTTGTAGAATAAATTCTGAAATTACGGAGAAAATATTTAGTTTTTCGTTCGTGTACTTTTACTTATTTGCTGCTAGTGCAATTTTTTGGATTCGAATTCGGTAAAAATACCGAGCATAGTTTGCTCCATAATTACAAAGCTTTGCATTAGTTTGTAAGGTCTATGACGTCTAACGATCGAATACTAACTGATATTTTTATTAAAACCTAATCATCATACGGCAAAGTTGAACGTAAACGGCTATCGTTGAGCTAATCATTACTTTGTCTTAAAGCTACCAGAAGAGAAAGAAAGATTGTGCAAAACATTACGAACATTTTAAGGTCTTTAAAATAAATTTGGGTTAGGATGGTAATCTTAATGACGTAATAAAAACATGAAAATATTGATAGGAGTATCATTTTAATTTTCAAATGGTTGAACAAGAATGAATAATGTACCCGTGTAAATAGACATTAATTTCAATCCACTCAGAAACGACAGGAATAAATTTCTCTCAGACCAAATGACTATACAACGTGCGAGGGTAAATTTATAATTTACTAACGCAATGCTATTGGGCTCACTATTTCCTAACTGAAAATGGTATAAAAGGCACATTATTATTTATCTTTTTCATAAGTTATTAACGATTACGCATATAATATTGTGACATAATAAAACTTAACAAAAAAAAGCTTTACGATCTCAAAGTTTTTGAAATAAAACGGTCAACATCTTCGTGAAATTTGAAAAACTTTCCTCATTTTTCACTTTAGTAATTACTTACACCTAAATGAAGACGGATAAAAATTGAGTAACTGTTTCGTCAGCTAAGATCATAATGAATCCAACTTTTCTCTTGAAGCTTCTAATTCATAACTCAATGAAATCAACCAAATTGCTTGGTGATTGCTCATTTGTTTTATACGAACCATGACACGTCACGACAGTTTATACCTATCGTTGTCGTAATAAAGTTATATAACGCAATAGCCCATCGAATTTGTGTGTGATTGTATTTGCGTTTGTTTTCGCTAGGAAATAGCTAAACCAATTTTAATGCGGTTTTCACACAAAATATATGTAATAATAAGTTAATTTAAAGGACACACAATTTTTGAATTAAGGCATAAGTTTCCCAAAGAAAAGTGAGAGCAGATTACTAAAACACAACAAGAATTACTATCCTCAAGTCAAACCTCACTCTTTTTTGTCATAAACTAGACCACTGCATAAATAACCGCACCAAGTCAAATCTCATTGTGTCAGTTAACAAACATGGTGGTAATTTTTCAAAATGTTGTCCAACGAAATGAAAATACAATCATGTCAAATATTTATTTACTTCTCAATTGTCATACCGTATAATAAGGTCTGATGCAAGTTTTATCTTCTCTGTCTTTTACACTTTAACATTTGCTAGATATCAGTTTTTCCACATCCTCCAAGGTTGCCTTTATTCTTTTCTTTAAGAAGTGATATAAAGTCACAAATAAGAATATTATTACGTACTCGTATTATGTATTCAAAATCTAAGCAAAGTCCCTAGATACAAAATTATCTCGCTCCGAGTTAGACGAAACCATTAAGACGGGAGGGTGTTTTTATACTCGCATTAAACTTTAAGCGCAAAATTTGAGATAAACTGGCAGTCACGTACTAGTGAGTGATATCACGTCTACGGCTCATCAGCGACCGCACGTGACGACTACAGCACAAACAGATTTCACAACACAACCACTCTAGGGTGACCCCAAGACGAAGACGTATCTTTATTTAAAAGGTGGTGTAGATAGGATTTTTAAGACTCACGAATTTTCTTTTCGAACGTCGTACGTACTGTAGATAATAAACGCATAATTATAACCATACTGAACTGTAGAGAAACTAAAAAAAATATAGAGGTCCCAGTGTTGTGTTTAAGAATAAGAATAATTTAAAAAACTTATTGCAATAAACCTTGTATAGGGTATTGTTTTAGTTTTTCACAAAGACAATATTAGGTCTCATTACCCTGTAAGTGCATACGTAGTTGGTCCATGAGGAAACTGCGTATGAATCCATCTTTATTTTGACGGTTATTAAATCAGATTCTAAAACATAGTTAATATTAAGTCTTGTTAACAGCGATGTTAGCAGTAGAAAAAATAAAAACCTTATGTTGATACATTTAACAATGTACCTACCTGTTTCCTAAAAATATAGAAAAAGGAAAATGAGATCTAATGTTTTTCTCTGTGAATAACCAAAAAAATACACTGACACCGCCGCAATGCAATGGACCCTGTAGGTACCTACATACTAAGGCACATTATTACATTATTAAAATTTCAATAACAAGACCCGAGAACAAAGATTTAGCTATTATAATTATAAACGTCTTTTCACCCGAGGCAGGCAGGGTTAGCTAACAACTAAAGGCTAATTTTATTCAGAAGGTAAATTTTTGTATAACATTTACATCTGTAACTATCCAATTAGTGGATAGGTGTATTATATTGTTAGTGATAATTTGAATTACGTTTATTTGTCATTTACACAGAGACGTAAAGAAGACAGTGAGGGTCTTAATAAAATGGCGACGTTAATAATACGCAAAAGAGCAGCCTTCTACCGCTACAAAGTTTCTTTTCTCCTAACTTTATTACCCCATTAGAGATCGCGTGACGAAGAATCTCACTTTGCCTCGTAATATAATTTATTTTGACTAGTGTATCTGATAAACAGATTATTTTATCTTTTATGTCGTGTTCTGTGTTCTCTAGTAGGCACGTATTGTGTTTTGTAAACTGGGACTTTTAAATATCGTGTAAAACTTGTTGGGAAATTCTATTGCCCCTAAAATAAATAAAAAGGACGGATTAGCTTTTTTAGAAACGCACAAATATTATACTAGCAGGAGTATTTAAGTAATAGTATAATATTTATTTTTCTGGAATTGAAACTAACAAATCTCACTTATATAAACATAGATACAAAATATCATTCAACTTCAACAAATGGATCATAATTATCCAGTCATCTACGCCACGTGTATGAATAGCTACATAATTATTAAGTTGAAAGCAATATAAATTAAAAGGCCACGAGTCACGATAAACAATAAAAATAAAATAAATAAACTTTAAGTGTGAAGCGTTGTTTATTACTTATTTTAATAAAATATAATAAAAATGCATTACACAGATTTTTTTGTTAACTTTATTCTTTTTGTAATTAGACTAGACGCGAATAGAAACAAAACAACGAATCAACTCCTCCCTCAGCGTGTAAAGCATTTAAGGCGGACTCTCACTAAGGTAATCCGGCATCGATAGCCGAAGTATTTATTGCAATGCCAAGGCATGCCGAATTTGCTTCGGCATACTGTACAATAACGAGAGACGGTATTCCATTTATTATTCTCAATTCAATTAGTTCGAAACTCAAATTGGTTGTGTATTTTGTTAAAATAAATAAAAATACAGACGAAACATGAATTGATTTCGCTTGTTATATAATTATTTATTTATTTTTATTTATTCAAATTTATGTCACCTTGTACAAAAAGGATAAACAAAAGGCAAACTTATGCCATGTTTCTGGGGATTAGTCGGTAATAATTATTGAAGAAAAAAAAAAGTATAATGTCCTATTTGAATTTTATGCCATAACGGCAACGATATCAAGTATCCAACATGTTAAAAGTCGAAATTGTTTACTGTTATCATTTTAATTGGTTTACCTTATTATGCTTATTTGACCTTTTGATTGTCATTTCCGTTACAGCAATAATGTTAATCAAAAATATGTGAGGTTATGAAGAAAAAGTTGTGTCATGTTCGGAATGTTTAAAATAGGCATGATGACTGATTTTGAAATATTGTTCTATACTGTTGGGAAATATATTATAATTACAACGTATATCATATTTCCGCAAAAAAATAAGGTTTAGTATAAAATAAATACATTTCAAAATATAAGTTTAAAATTCGCACCAAAACGCTTCAAACTGTCATGGCGTGGTGGTGACGTCATGCCTCAGAAAAACAAAAGACGATACGTCATTTTTAGTATGGTGATATTCATTTGTTTTAAGAAGCGTGACGTAATTCGCGCTTATTGAGACTGACTGGCGTTTTAGCTAAGATGGCGGCTTGCCGTATTTTGTAGTTTTATTTTATCAAAAATATTGTTTATCTCGCTAATAATAATACGATAAATGCGTGTTTTGTAATCCATTAATAGGGTTTCATTAAATAAATACATAATTTTAGTGATTTTTACTTACTGTCATCATGCCTATTATACAAGCATTTGTGCTATGCCGTGCCGTGCCATTCGATAATGAGATCTGGGCTTTACTTCAACAGATTCCGAGCAGGGGTGGGGTAAGGTTGTGCAATTAGACGAACAGCAAGTGAAGTATGTACCATTATGTTGAAGGGTGCTTAATTTAAATACGTGGAGGATTCCCTTTGGTTGATTCTTTTTTATGACAGACTTCAAAAATATTTCTAAGATTTTGCATAATTGCGTTGTAATGTAAATGTGATAATTTAATGGTAGTTTTTTTAATCAAAAAACATCTTCGGCTGAGGCAATGCCCGTATTATTTTATGAAGGTCACCATAGATCACCATATTATTTTATGATGATCACGATCTCTGTCCGCATGTAGCCGTAAAGGCTGCTAGGGTTACAGCCTCTATTCATTTAAAAATAGATAACGATGGTCATTTAACCTTATTATTATATCCCTACGTTTGCAAATACGAATAGAGACCAGTGTCCTTAAGTGAACCATGATAGGTAACCAATATTTTATTGCTTAAGTTTCGAAAATCCAAATTCCAATGCTCTCCCAAATTGTATCCGTAACGCAAGCACTTTAAATTCTTTTAAAAACCTGGTAAAAGCCCACTATCTCCAGATTTAATCAGTCTCCTTCCTAACTTCTTTTTCCCTTATTCCATATTTTTGCATTCCACAATTTCTGTGTCTTGAATTTTTAATTGCTATAGTTTCCTTAATGCTATTCGTGCAGCTTACCTCATCTTATCAATCATTCCGCATCTTAAGGTTGTCTGGAAGAGATCGCTGAAAGAAAAGAGGGTGTAAATATGATAACTTAATAAATATGAAAATTTAATAAATAATTCAAATGAGTTCGTGTTGAGATAAGCAATGTTTACTAAATAGTAAACATTGGAAAAATGTTTCCCAAGTTAGATAAATAGCAAGTAAACTGTAAAGCTTTGGAACTGTAGCATCTGTTATTCGTTGTCAAATAGTTTAAAATGCAAGTGCAAATTAACTATTACATATTTTAATAATAATTATTATTTTATTTAGGAGAACACCAGATAGAATCTTAGAAGTCATTTCATAATTGTATTTGAAATACTATGTTAAACCGTAGACTTTGCCCAACTGAATATTGTTGTTACCAAATTCTGAATAAATACTGTTTCTAAAATTCCTGCAAAGAAAAATACTCTTTAGACAAATTCAATTCTTAATAATGCTGACGTTTGAGATTCTAAATAATTGTCAAAAGTGCCGGGATCATTATCTAACGAGGGGATTCTTTAATAATATTATTCCCAAGATAAACATTAAGAAGTTTATTAATTCTTGGCAAGAACGAAACAATAGTCAAAGTTTACATAGGGTTTGAAGTAAAAAAACTGTAGGCCTCGTGTTACGGAGGTTTATTGCGAAAGGAGTACAGTGAGCTCACCTGTTTACTTAAATGTTGCCAACCGCCTACATCTCGCCAACCGCCTACACCTTGCCAACTTTTCGACGGGTTTCCTAAATGAGAATTCACACTGCCACCTTGTTTGGAATGCCAATGTCTAAGTTTCCAAGTTCGCGCTATTTTAGGCAGTACTCTGAAATGAACTTCGAATTATGTCTCAATAAATATTTACCCAAAAGCAGAGTCTTTGACAAAGTGAATTATTACAATAACGGTATAATATTTTCTCCTTGATTGCGTGGAGCGTCTGTTTTTGGGACCACTCTTTATATTATTATTCAAAAGAAGAAAACTGACGACCCAAAGTCATAACAATAATTTTTAAATTGACTTTTGTGTAGGAGAGGTTTCTAAAAACATTTAGGTTCCAAAAAACACCAATGAAATAGCGTGTTATTTTAAACCATATACTTTTATGCTGATTTTGCAATTTGTAAGAAT
Source organism: Thymelicus acteon (assembly GCA_951805285.1). Taxonomy (NCBI): domain Eukaryota; kingdom Metazoa; phylum Arthropoda; class Insecta; order Lepidoptera; family Hesperiidae; genus Thymelicus; species Thymelicus acteon. Next base: position 13,732,158 of record OX638213.1, on the reverse strand, counting down.
AAGTAATAGTAGACCAAAAAATGTTTTTTTTTTGTTAAAAATGAAATCTTAATAAAATCACGTTTCTGCTTATTTTTCCCTGGATGAGGAACAAATATTTGCATTCGATATTTAACATTTTGTACCAATACTTTTTTAAATGCAGCCGTTGGAAGAGTTAGATCGATTGCCAAAATTGAATGGAAATGTTAGCCAATAACACTTTTCATTTTAATTTTGCTTTTTATAATTAACTAAGTTTCAATGTTTAGCAACAAAATAATTTCAATTTATAAAAACCAAAAACTTTCCTTTTACGTAATAAAATCATAGCTAATACGATGTCAACATTCATTATTAGATTTGTTCATGAACAGCTTATGATTTACAAAATTACATTTTCGGCTGTATATGCCATTAGTACACTTCCGTTGGATAATTGCCCCATGGCGCCGGGACCGGACGTCAAAAGATTGCGTTGAAATAGCCAGTATTTCGCTCGGCTCGTTGTCCGGCGCTCTAAGAGGAAAACGCATAGATTGCGTTATTAGATTATGACATCAGATGTGTGGATTTGGATTAGGAAAAAAATATTTAATGGGATTTGAAATGTCTATGTATTGTTTTTAGTCTAAGCTATTTTTTAAGAAAATATTATTTTAATTTTATTGAAAGAAAAAAAAAATAGCTATAAATTGCAAAACAACTTGTCGTTAGGAAAAACAGCCCAACGAGCCAAAGCGACTACGAAAACAAAACAGTTGTTTTCTTTTTCTTGAAACCACATCAAACTTGGTAGTCAAATCGTAGATTTTCTATGACAGTCAAACTGTTCTTAAAAAGTTTTATAATTTGAATCTGGTACCCGGTCTTGTACTTTTGGCATTTATGTTACGCAATGTCTGCGGTTACTATACATTATATGTACCCAAAAATATTAAATGGTATAATAATATATTTTATCGGAAAATTAAAAGTAAACCAACTGAAACAACAAGTGCAGCAATTTATCGTTAAGCGCTGCTGTTATAAAGCTTTCGCTTATTATTGTTGCCGCACGAGTATTATTACAATTCGCTTTCCATTGTTTCCAATCTCTCATACCGATCACACAATTCGTAACCAATACCACTATAATAAATACATAGACATGTATAGTCGGCAAAAGGATTAGATATGAAGGACATGAAACAAAAACGTTCGGTAATGTTTAATATTACAGAATTTTTGTGTTAATATCAATGTTAAATCATATCTTGGGTATATAGGTAGTATTTTACATTGATATTTACACAAACATTCTGTAATATTAAACATTACCTAACGTTTTTGTTTCATGCTCTGCATAGGTACCTAATTCTTTTGCCGATTGTACCTATAACCGTAACTTATTTTTTCGGAATCTGTCGACTTGTTACAATGTGAATGACGCTAGCTTGAAGCGAGAATGGCAATGATTGATGAGGGAATTAATTAATACCCCATTCCCCTTCAGCAAAGGAAAAACAAAACGAGAGATTTTTAGATTTGAGATATAACTGTGACAAGAGTTTCGTAAGTTCAGGGGCCACTCGTACCAGAGTATAATGAGCGTTAATTTTTAATTTTTAAATTTAACAATTTATTATTTTGGCGACTATAGTTATACTTATTATATTTATCTATTTATCAAATAAGCAAAGCAACCAGAAAATTGAGAACCTCGGTTAAAAAACGCGTTGATGTAAATTTCTTATATTATGAACTAGTGGATACCCGGTGTGTTCCACTACGCGATAACTTTTCTGATGAGAATTAGTGTTTTTGTGTATATGTTACCGGATATCTGTATAATTCAGCATTCTATACAATACCTAGGCAATGTATAGAATATCTAAAACGTTCAGGTAACGTTTTGAATATTATTTATTTCATACTTAGCCCAGGCATTCTATACAATACTCCATGCGTAGTTGGTAATGTGTGTAAAAGACGGTTCTCTGCCTTTTCGCCGAAAATTGTTTGGCCGATTATCACTTGCCAACTAACGTTTCGCAGAATTTTATTTCGCCGAATAATCATTTGCCAACTTATCACATTTTTTTTTAATTTCCCAACCTAACAGTTGCCAACTGTACGTTTAGTCTGCCTTTTATAATGACACTTTTCAAAAGGCCAACTTTCAAGTAGCGAATGTTTCAGTTAGAGTAATATTCATTTGGTTGTATATTGTTTATAAATCTAGGTTTGTAAATTTGCGGTTCTTGTTATCTTTATTAATTAATTAATTTATTTATTATAGGATTACCAACATAAGATACAGTTACATCATTTGCAATACAAGTTGTTACTTATCATATTAAATCTTACTGTTCCTACAATTACAGGTAACCACAGCATGCTTTGCAAATAGTCATCTTCCGGTGACATATGCACTTTTAGGGAGAATTTAGGGGTTTTTGATACATAAAAAGGCTTCCAAACATCTCCGGCGCAGCGGGAAGTGCAGCCCCTCCACCCTTGCGTAACAAACTGCAGGCACTCCATGCTCGCCTGCACAGCTTCGGCTTTTTGGTCGCCTGCGGCGACCAGCCTCAGCCGCTTCGGCCCACATGGTGCCTGCAGTTTGTTACAGCGGGCGGGGGCTGCTCTCCCTCCGCGCCTCCGGGGTTTACATTCACTCTAGGGGTAGGGCAGACTAGTACCACGTGGGGTCGGGGTTGACTAAGTCGGTTCTGTCACCAATTTTGAAAAATCCGAAGCTGCGTAGGCGAGCAGTGTAGTGTAGGAGCCATTAGACTGCATCTCTCCTTACCATCAAGTGTGATTTCGGTCAAGCATTAATTTAAAATGTATAAAAAAATATCTATTCATGCAGGTATAATTTGTTTTGAGTGTGTTTTTAAGTAAATTCTGAATTCCAACCTCCATCCAAGTAGACTACACATACCCAAATCTAACTTTATTCATTGCCGGTGGACCTGCAGGTATTCTGTACAGTAGTTGGGAAACGTATACATTACCTAGGCAAACTATGTAATGGTGATAATATTCATATAATTTAATACATTGCCAAAACGACCCAGGTATTATACACATTTCCTAGGAATTGTGTTGAATACCAGCATTATACAGATATCCGGTAACATATACATTGACGTCAATGCGCCATCTTTACATAATTATTATCATAAAATTTTTGGAAATGGGAAAAGCGGAAAATAGATTTTATCAATGGACCGAATACATTGTTTTAGTGGTCTCAAACCACCTTCGGATTGTTCCCTTTCAAATGAAACCATTTTGAGGCATATCGATTGGATGGATGGTTTTAGAGTCTATAAAGGACATCAGTGCAATATTTTTTTTGTGTTTTATATTGTAATAGATTGGTGGCGGTGACTTGTATCTATTGGTAAAGACGAAGTAAGTGCGATCTAAATCAAAATTAAATAGCTTATTCAAGAGCTCAGTACTTCATAATTTATGATTGTTTAACAACAAGATAAGAAAAAATATATCCGTAATTCTCAAGAACAAAATTACACCAAAGAAGTCATTATTATACAGCGGAGATAAAGTGAAATATGCACCAAGGTAATCAATGCCGTCTTAAGGAAAGGGGTCGCAATGATTGCAGTCAAAACAAGAAAGCGAATGAAAAATTACATATTTAATGGTCGGGACGGTTTTAATATTCTAATTCGAATCGGCAAGAAGGAAAACTGAGGAAATTAAAGCAAGGCCGCGCCATCGTTTCTAAAATGTAATATCTATATTAAAATACACGCGATATATTTTTTATTTTTGCAAAAATATCTAATACCTTTAAACGAGTAGGTAATTCTTGTTTATATATAAACTGAGTCTCGGAAATGGCTCAAACGATTTAAATGAAAATTAGTAAGCAGGGAGGTTCGAGGGCGATAAATCGATCCAGCTAGGATTCATTTTTAGAAAATTGTTTTCAGGCAATGAAAAATTGCTACAATAGACTCTTCCTGACATCTATTGGCGAGTAGCAACACTAAAGGTACTTCAGTAGATGGTGTTGATTTACCAAAACAAAATACCGAGCAAAGCTCGGTCATCCGGGTATTTTTACTAATAAATGCAATAAATACAAGAATATTTTTAAAAATAATTGTTTAAAGAAGGGACATTTTTTTCTCTGTTAATTGTGACAATAGGTACCTAATGATAAAATAGTATTTTCAGAAAAATGTAAGACTTTTTATGGAAATAGCCGGCAAACAAGCTGAAGATCCAGCTGATGGTAAGTGGCTAAGTTTGCCCATGGACATCAGCAACACCAAAGGCATCACTGATGCGTTGCCAACCAAGAAAGAGAGAAGACGAGTCATTTGGCGGCTGACTCATGCTCAAGAGTGGTAGCTATCCAGGCAAACCCCATAAAGAAATAATAATAGTAATAATGGTATTAATTAAGAATTAAAATCAATCTTAGCAATATAATTTCTCGAGGGGCCCTACCACCAGCGAAAATTGAAAAAAACATTATTTTTTCATAAAACAATAATATATATTTTGAAACATACCTATCGTAGATTTTTCGAATTTTTATGCATATTACGAATATTTTTACGCACGCAAGTAGGTAAGTTATGTCAAATTAATAACAAAAAAAAAAGTATTTCATCTTTTTACTGTATCGCTTTCGCGCAACTATATAGCCTCCGGCGACAATACAACAAGTCCTTTCAGAAGGCCGCAGCGCCATTACTATCAGCCGAACGCCATATTTCTCAACCCTTTTTCTCGCTGTTTCCAAAGTTTTAATTAGTGCCAGAGGACATTATCCAAGCTCTTCTTACTCTGTCTACGCTTCACGAGCTCTCTTCGAAATATCCGATTTTACTCGTAATGCGAATTAACTTTTTCTGAAACTTTTCAATAACTGCTACTTTTAGCTAATGATCGCCTTTAGGCTTACAGCACTTAAATATTGCAGAGTATGCGAGTATTTTATGCATGGAATAAAGTTTCCTTTTTAAAATTTTGCTATATTGTGTTCTGAAAATTTAATATTTTGTGCACATAAAATGATCGCAGCAATTATTCAGAGCTCGAAAGGAACAGTAGAAAGTATCTTTAAACTTTTAATAAAATATGAAATACTTTATATAATTTACTTAAAAGAGAATTGGTCTACTAAAAATTACGAGCTACGAGTATGATTTAAAAATCACTTTTTGATACGCCAGGCAAGAAACATATATTATTAACTTTAGTGTAATCTTCTAATCACGCTAACAATGACATGATTGAAATTTATCCTCAACCAAGACAATAGTTTTGTAAGATAATGATATTGGCAGATCTCATTGGCAGAGAGAGGACTTAGGTCTCTCTTTTTTATTGGCTGCTTTATAGGTTGAAGCATCAACCCAGAAAACCTTGCAACAAGTTTTTAAACAACCCGTGATGCTTCTAAAAAAGCAACGCATAATTATTTAAGAAAGCAAATTAGGTGTCAGCTTAAAATAAAAAAATCTGAAGTATGCGTCCACTAAAAAAAAATTCTTACTACTGGTCGCCTGTTTCTTGGACACGCCCTTATTGCTAACCAGATTTATTACTTTAAATGAATAATATTAAATTGCTATAAGCTCTCTAAAAATGAACTTAAAACTAAAAAAATGAATTATCTAGCGCAGGGATTCCCAAGCAGTGGGGCGCACCCCACTTAAAACCCAAAAATTAAATTTTAAAAGAGGTAAAGATAAAAGCTAAGCGCTATCTATCCAGTGCTTTCATACCCCCTCCATGGCAGCGTTAAACGTTTAACGTTTAACGTTTTGCAAGTCGCATAAGAAGTATAACTTCAAAAAAAAATAGTGATAATTAAGTTAGTTTGTTTAATTATTTCGACTCCACATTGTATAACAATTTGGCGTTGAGGGGGGCGTGCTATTGTACCAGACACTTGGTTGAGACGCATTGAGTACCTAAAAGGTTGGGAATCCCTGATCTAACGGCAGGTGAAGATAGTGCGCTAAGGTAAATATAAAAGACTTTTAGCATGAAATTGACATTAGAATTCTATTTTATATAGTTCTGTATAATAAGTCTATCTTTTAATGAGTGCATAAAATACACAATCAAAGTTTTAAACGTAATAACTAGCTTCATTTTGTATACCACTTAAATGAAGCGTTTAAACGTCTGTCGACGCGGAAGGCATCTCTTCTCAGATGCGTCCCATTTCGCTTAATCCTCGGCCGCGCGGGATGAATGGACACAATTTGCTGTACTTGACACCGTGTCTGGCTGTCATTGTGGCACTCCGTTGCGATGTTTCTTTCCTTTTTATTCTTTTTATTACAGCGACTTGTAATGCACAACTGAAGACGGGGAGCCGTTGCTCATAATATTGCTAGATATACCTACAGGTATTAATTTAATAGTTGTTATGCTCTAAGCCTTGGGACATATTTTTAATTAGCAAGCCATATTTAATAAGGTATCATTTCAATTTAATAACACACCTCCATCATTGGATGGAAAATAGTAATTGGGTATTTATTTTGTAAGCAATCAAAGGGGAAGGTCTATAGCTGGTTTATATGTAGTAACTCAGGAGTCCGTATTTTAAGTGGCTATAGTAACTCATGATCTCGTGAAACTTGGACAGAACCATGATATTGATAGAATATAATGCATTGATATATTTTAATAAATCTTTAAGTTTGCTTGTAAGGTAAGTAACTTTTTATTAATTAAAGCGCTTGTAAAATTCGTTGCCGTTTAAAAGTAGATAGAAATCCTCGGTTTTGACAGAAATTTTGTATCTATACATACTTTTAAACGGCATTTTTGCACAGTTTCTTAACTAAAATATTGGCATAGATTACACCTTTAAACTGTAGGTATAAATATGAAAAATAATAATTTAATTTTAATTTAGGGTTCGTATTAACTCCGCCTAGTTGCTCAAGATTATTGGCTCTAACAAGCGCCTTATGAGATAACTTTAGTGAAAATCTAGTACCCAATTAAATTTAATTTAAAAGTATATTAAGCGAAACAAGTTAATTATGCTTAAAATGTTTCAATCAACAATCACTGTTCATTTTGTAGTTTTTATAACCATACTTAACGATTGATTTACTTTTAGCGCAATTTATCTCCATAATAGTAATATCAGGGCATCGAAATGATATATTATCTGTTTAAACAAAGAGAATGCATTGCTCAGCACGACCCCGATATTCAATTATCATAACCGTTATCGACCTACTTCGCATTCAGTTTCCGCTCACGAAGCACAATCAGAGAAAAGAAAATCAACAAAACACAGCCACAACACACACTGAACCCAAACGATTCCCTATTTAGTTTTAATTGTCTCTCTTTGCCAGCAATCGTGCGAAGAAAGAAGAACTTTTATACAATACGTGAATTGCGGTGGATAAAGCAAATTGCGAATAATCCGTCGGAAAGAATATTGAATAGCGGAACGGTGCAAAATGCACCATCTACCGCAATTACGTATTATTACTCCAGAGGACAAATTAGTCCGAACTATTTTTCATACGAACGGCTGATTTATATAATAACTACGGTTAAAGCGTGAAATTCGTTTGCGAATTATTAATATTAAGGGTTTAATAATATTTTTAAATTTAAACTACGAGTATAGATGAGAATGGATTGTGTTGATGGGATTGGTAAAGTTAAGAAACCTTGGGCACTTTGGCATACATTTTAGATGGTGACTATAATGTGCACGTTACGATCAATTAGTGATGTAGATACTATAAAAATAAATAATGCAACACACTCAACAACAACATAATATATCATGCCATGAACAACTCACGCAGACCTGAATACACAACATAAAGATTGATTAGGAAATAAAATAGTGCCAAGAGTAACGATTACAGATAGGACCATAAGGAGTTACTTTCTATTTACGCGTATATGTAAAAGCCAAGGTGACACATTGACCTTTTTAGGATGTTTTTAGAAAACATAAATGTAACAAAAACTAACGTATAAGGGCCAATGTACATAAAAAGAAAAAGTATAATACAAATAAAACACTATCGTATAAATAAGGATCGTAGTTGTGTTGTTTACTACAAGCAAAGTTTTATACATTTCGGTTTTATCAATTTTAAATTATACCAAATTTTAATTTTCAGAGCCTCTCCTGTAAAGTTATTATTTTGCACTTTGGCCCTTTACGTAGGACCCATCGCTAAAATTTAAAAAGTTATGTACATAAATCATAAAATCATAAATCATCGGGAGAATTAAATTGAATTGATTGTCAAGAAACAAATTAAATATTACGTCATAACTTTGATATATAAATGTGTACTTGTTCTTGTAGAAAGAGGCAGTACTCGTAGATCTTTGTTAAGTATCTGCATACTTTATCTTTGCTCGTGTCAGAGCACACGACGGTGACAGGTAATCCGAGAAGATTCAGAATACATTTTTCAAAGTATTTCTGTCAGAAAACTTGAAAACACAATGTGGACTTGGTTGTTAATTATCTTTAAGAAGATATCGGACTCGCCCATGAAGGGTTCCGTAGTGGTAAACATAGATAAGGGGTTTTTTGAAAATGTGCTATTATATGTCAAAAACTGCTGACTATATCTCGTTCAATTTTCGTTGAAAGTGTTGATTGAGATCTACAGCATAATATATATTTTTTTAGACTTTCACATACATTTTACCACTTTGGAAGTGTCTATCTTTCTAACAATTGACTTTGAGAAAAAATGGTTTGGAACTTCAACGTCATTTTTAAAGACTATCTATAGACACCACGCACTAGGTTTGATGAAAAAAAATTGTCCATGTATTTGTATAGGGAGCCCCCCTTAATTTTTAAATTTTTGTATAAAACTCGTAAAGCGGTTCACAGAATACATCTATCTACCTACCAAGTTTCAACTATGTAGTCCTAATTGTTTCAGAATAAAGTGGCTGTGACATACGGACAGACAGACAGACAGACATGACGAATCTATAAGTGTTCCGTTTTTTGCCATTCGGCTATGGAACCCTAAAAATGGGAAAGTTTTTGAAGATGTTTGGATATTTAACTAGATGTTTTTGTTTTCATCACGCGCTACTCTTTATAATATTAGTATAGACTAGTGGATACCCCGCGTGTTCCACTACGCTAAAAAAAATCTGATGACAATGACAGATCAGTGTTTTTGTATTGACAGTCCGTTTATGCGCCGCGCCATCTTTACGTATTATTATATTCAAATTGTTGTATTAGAAAAGTAACAAATAAAAGATATCAATGGAATGAATGTACCTAATGCATTATTTTAGTGATCTTAAACCACCTTTGGATGCCTTTCAAATGAAACCATTTAGAGCCATATCGGTTAGATGGTTTCAGAGTATACTTTTATAGGATATCCGTACAAACATTTTTTGTATTTTATATATATCAATGATCCCTCTTTTAATATAAGATCATTAATATATGTAGATAAATTAGATTTTAGATTTTACCCCGGTCGTAAGTTCGTTGAGTTCATTGGAATTACAAGTAAATATTCGGTAGGTAGTTATTTTAGAGGGATCGGAGTTTAATCTTGAACCAACTGAACGCATTCCTTACGCCCCATCTCAGAGTCATTAATGGTTACGTAAATCGCTCCTTAGAATAGAATTTGTATGGTTATTCTTACTAAGGAGCGATTAAAGTAACCGTTAGTGACTCTGAGTTGGGGCGTTAGTATTTTAAATTTCTAGCTATTCTAAAATAACAAAAAAAAACTCACAAAGGATAATTCAAAGAGCTAGCAGCTATTTCAATGTTTTTATGCAGAGCAAATTGTCCCATGAAAACGATTTAAATTTGCTAAAGATTAAATTTACATAACGAGCGATTTGTACCTCAGAAAGACTATTAACCGCTGCGTGCTTCTGTTTGCAGTTAACTATTTCTTTTTACCGAATAATATATTGCTTATTAAAATTTATTATATTAATCTTGTGTATTTTAAGGTTTTGAGTATGTAACTTAATAAACAACAAAAATATTTGCCTATTTTGCTCGATGGCAATTTTGATGATGGTACCAATGGTAAATAGTACCAATGGTAAGTGGTACCAATGGTAAATGGTACCAATGGTAACAAAGTCTATAAATTACATTAAATTTTTGCCAGTCGATATTACACGGAAGATATTTGATGAAAGCTATTAAAATTAGGAGTATTTATTACAGAAATAGGTCCCAAAACAATATTTATTAGAATTTTTTTCTGTTTGCATGTTTCTCGGATCGCCAGTATGTCAGTTTGTCTGTTTGTCGGTTTCTCTTTCAGTCAGTTTTTCAGTTTGTCCGTCTGTGCGTCTGTTCGCCGTGCGGTAGCCGTAAAGAAATTTTTCGTGTCATATGATATCATAATGTCATCATGATACTCAAACAACAAAAGCAAAGCAGCATAGTTCAAAGTTAACTAATCGTTAACGTAACACATTAATTTATAAGCAACCTCAAATGCTCTTCGGGAGTATAACGATGGCTTAAGGACTTAAATCCAATAATGTTATTATTATAATTCCTTTCTGCGAAGGACTGGAATAACTTGCCTGCATCGGCGTTCCCGCCTGCCTATGACATGGATGTCTTCAAGAAAAGAGTGAATAGGCTTTTACTAAGTTAATGTGCTGACCACCTTGGATCACATCTTTACTTACCATTGGGTGGGATTGTGGTCAAGCATTAACTTATTTCTGTAAAAAAAGTTGTCTTTAAATCTACACGTCTGCAATAATATCAAATAATAGCATTCATTAAAAAACCACATAACAAAGATAAAGTGCGAGTCAGGCCCAGCGCAGTTTAGTGTTCCGTTTTTATAACTTGATCTACTGATACTCGTCAATCATACCAAGCAATAATAGTCATTACATTCATCATAATTATTATGTTTAAGAGGGTACTACTGCCGAGATTATCATTTTCCACAAGTGAAGTTGATTTCTGTGGTTCTACTTGGCGAAAGAAAACCCGATGAACTTCAAAAACGGGACTATCAGGCGAATAAAGTCGACGGCACCCCATTATTTCGTCCATTGTACGAGCAATATACGCTTAGGAAGCCTATATTGCTCGTACAACGGACGATGTATGAACCCTCTAAACTCCAAAATTATCTATTTCATAAAGTGCAAAAGATAACACCTTAATATACCTAATAAAGCGATTAGGACACAGGCATTCTCAAGAAGAATAAAATTATATTACTAACATAAGTACACATACCTACGACGATTATAAACTCACACAATTATAGTTATTTTAAAGTAAGGTTCTCCCATTAGTATTAATTATCACCGTCCTGCAGTAATAATGGAAAAGATAACGTTCTCATTACTGAAGTCGGGTGTATCCGGTTAAAGAAAATTACATGAATTTCGCATTTGATTCCAAATTACGAAGATTTTAATAGACATTTATTAACAAGACCCAGTTTACATAAAAAAAAGAAAGTCTGTAATATCAGTTCGTCGCCGACGCGTTGCCTTCATAAAAGTAAATTCTACAGATTATTGTAATGCAATGGAAATGTTGAAAACGTTTTATAGACGTTTTATATAAACGTTTTAGTTGGAAGGTGTTAGAAAAGTACTAAGCCAATGCCTTATTTCTCATTTAAACTGTGCCTTAACATAGGCTACATTAGGTAACCCGCCATGGATCCTTATAGTTGACGTTGTTTCTCCTAATATAATTTTCGTTATTTTCGTTATTTTGTTTTTTATTATTTACTTAGGCTTCTTTCTCATAGTCATTAACATAAAAACAATACAAGAATATATTATTTATTTATGATTCGTCGTAAACTGGTAAGTCCCTAATGAATTTTTGGAACTATCATTAAGTTGACACTCGGCTGTGCTTTTAAATTAGAGATCCGGTGTTGAGTGGGCAATAATACAAACGACTCTACAAACTGTCATTAAATTGAGACAGCAATATAATTCGGGGTGTTTGCTCTTTCGCCTAAGTTTTAATCCCAGTTAGAAACGCTATTCTTTGATTACGGACAGTGAAAACGAAATTACGTTAACTGTATTTATATATTTCATCAGTATTTTTGTTAGATTAATAGAGTATGCCGGCTAAGAGCTATTTCTGTTCAAGACTTTCCTGTCATAGGTAGGAAAATATAGATGAAGCTTCTAGGAAATACAATTTTCTGTGCTTATTTTACTTTCCGCTTAAAATAGGTTCATTCAGATAATTCACGTTGATTATTTTGAAAAAATTGCTTTATTTTGCTTTTTTCCAAGTTTTAGCTAAATTATACAACGTTAAACCGGGATTACTCAGTCTCTTCCCCTAAAGAATTAAACTGTAACTGGTAAATATCTGTAACATGCTGTACCTGCTTAGAAACTTATTGCGAAACACAATTCATGGACTTATTTATTTATGCAATAATGGATCTATTATTTATTGTTACATTATGGATTTATTTATTTCGTCTGACAAACGTGCAACCACAGATAAAATAACGCACAAGGATTGACTTACGTTTCATTTAATTGTACATTGTTTTGTATGGAAGTAGCTTATTTTTATATCCATAATGCCTTTATGAGAAGCTACATGGCCCATACGTTAAAGTACATACTTATAAATATTGTATTTATTTGCCTACGGGCAATATATCCTATGTTTTTCCGATTCGAATTTCAATGGAATTAATATGAAATAGTTTACATAGAACCCTTATAATCCTACAATTCCGTGTTCAGGAAACGTGAGAAATCAGCCGTCCCCAGATATGGTGATATACTTAAGACGACTTGTCGCTTCAACGTACAGATTACTTACAGAATTTTGGTACAAGATACTACAAATATGACGAAAACTTACTGAAACTAATTTTATATAAATAACGTGTGTTTCAAAAACAGTTCAGTTGAATCAGTTATTGTTTAAGAACTTCATCGAATATCAAATGTCGGGTGGTAAAGCATTAACATTATTATAAGATATCTATATACTAATATATAAAGAGGAAAGATTTGATTTTTTGTTTGCATTGAATAGGCTCCGAAACTACTGAACCGATTTGAAAAATTCTTTCACTGTTAGGAAGCTACACTACCCCCGAGTAACATAGGCTATATTATATTTTCAAAAAAATTAAGGGTCCTTAATAAAACTCCAATAATGTAACGCAAGGTGTAAAAAAATAAGAAAACCGAAGCAAAGCGAGGGCAGTTACTCGTAAGAAAATAAAAACAAAAGTTGTACAGAAGTTCCGGCAACCCGCAAGAAGTAAACTGGAATTTGATTGATTTTTGAAGCTACTGCAATGCTTGTTATTCATTAAAACTGATAAACATATACCTATTTACAATAAAAGACCTGATAAGTCTGAGCAGAAATTATTTCAGGTCTAAAGACTATTTTTGTAAATATAAGGAATGTTTTCCACAAAGCAGAAAATAGAAAATTAAATACTTAATATGTGTTATATTTTGTCATTATAAAATTCGAGATAACAAATTATTACGAAATATGATATTATAATAGAAGTAATATCGGAAATCTGGAATAAAAAAATATAACTATGAAATCTGAACCACTTATTTATTGAACACAATTTGGAAGATTTATGTAGGTATATACGAGTATGTCACCGGAAAATAACAAGAACCGCAAATTTATAAATTTCCTAGCAAATTTATAAACCTTCGTAGGATTCTAAACGAGAGATAAATTGTATTATTTTACGCCCACATTTTCGCAAATTGATAAACTTACCGATCTCACACGTAAAATAATAAGTAAGCAATAAACAAACGCCAGTGCGCTCTGATTGGTTGAATAAGTCAAGCAGCATGCAGCAAGCAGCAAGCACTGTTTCTGTCACGGCTCCGGCGCGGCGCTGCGGGACTCCAGCGCAGCGGTCCCACGCGAGCTTATCGTCGCGGATGCTTTTAATGCTCACCATCGCAGCTTCAGCTTGCCTCGCCCCTCCGCACTTACGCGGGTTTACATTACATTCTAGGGGTAGAGCAAACAAGACTACGTGGAGTCGGTTTTGCAGCGATACGTTTCTGTCACTAAGGTAAACGTTTTGACTAATTCGTGTTTTCGATAGAAGTTGTGATGTTTTTTCGATGTATTGTATTCGGCAAATTGTAATTCGATAAAATATTTTCGATGATATTTCCACAGACGCAACATCGACTAATCAGAGAGCAGTGTGTTATTTGCCGTATTTTAAAGAAGCGTAAAATTAAAAGCCCTTCTGTGATTGGTCGAACCGTTTAAAATCTTACGAATGGATATCCGTTTCTTTACTTTATAAATTTACCATGAGACGTCTCAAATTGATAAATTTGCGAAAATGTGGGCGTAAAATAATATAAATTATCTCTCGTTTAGAATCCTGCGAAGGTTTATAAATTTCCTAGGAAATTCTAGAAAATGTATAAATTTGCGGTTCTTGATATTTTCCAGTGACATACCTATACACTGAAGGCTTGTTTCTATTGAGGCGATCGAACTATCTGTAGTTAGGAGACAAGATGTGAGGATGGGATTGCATCTGCCGAATACGAGGTTGATTACTGTCATAGTACAGTCCATTATTGCTTTTAAGGAACATTACACGAATTATTTGCAAGTTATTGCTACATACGGGATAAAAGTTGAATTCAATTTTCAAATTGAAATAAAACACTTATATTCTCAAAATATAATCAGCAAGAATCGACGAAAAGCGTTCCGACCACTGCAGCACTGTCTCCTAACGATAATAATAGATCGCGCTTTTAATTGCTAGGTCGATCGCCTATAATAGAAACAAGCCTTCGGTGTATATAAATACGTATATTTGAATCAAGTAGATAGAATTATCATCTTTATACGTCGTAATATATTTTCTGCTACTTAGCTCCTAATTCATTATGAATATAAGTAAGATCTGCTTTTTACATAAATAAATATATTTCATTTCCAGTATTGAAACATGTGAATTTATGAATGCCCATTCATAATAATTTGGGTAAGGGAACCTCTGAAAAAGGCCGGGAAAACGTCTTGAGGACTAAAGATATTGCGAAATGTATATTTTCCTAATAGAAATATGGGAGTAAATAACTGTTTTTTGTCATTTGGCAGTTATCACCTGCCAGCAGGCGGTATGTAAGACTAAGCTGAGCTTGGGGCGCGTTATTTCATAAAGTAAATATTTATGAGGGAAAGGAGTTTCCCTCGGTCGTCCTTCGGTAAGCCGCCTGATCCGAAAAGACATAAACCTCTAGGGATTCAGCTTGAAGTTCACAAAGGCAGCGTTCGATGCTTTTTTATAACAACCTCTTAGCTGACTCTACACTATTTGTTTTTATTTTTTTGGTTTCATCTTATTATATCTCAGCGGGGCCGGATATATGTAGTCTATATTAGTAATAGAAGAAAAAAGTAATAGAAAAAAGTAAAAAGTAATAGAGAGCTGTGTCAGCTATTATTACATCTATTTCATTTTTATTTTACGTAATTAATTTTGAAATGTATAATTCTACTTTTTAAATTATAATTTTTGTAATTGATTGTTTTTTTTTTGAGAATTAAGTCTCTTCAGTCAAGAAAGACATCGAAATGTATAAGTAACGCAAAAAAACTTTTTGTTTATTATTTGATTGTGGTTCATTTTTAATTCAATCTTTTATAAATTTGGAACCTCGTGACGAACTAACTTCAAAGTTTAATCATATTTTAGTCTTGATAGATCCCTGATATGCTGAAACCCGAGCTTCAAACTTTGAAACTACATAACCCAGTTAATTCAATACATAGGTACATTTTTTGTAACATTTTTTTGTAACATTATCATTATATTTGTGTTTTTGTAACAATTGTTTTATGTATATCTCAAGATATTGCTAACAAAATAATTAAATAATAAAAACACCTGAATTGAAAGAGTTTAATTATTATTTTACCAACATTTCTTACGTCAGCAGTCAAGGATCTTGAACAAAGAAAACCGTAACTTTTTTCTTTCAACAATAAAATACATTTTAAGATTCTTTAGGACATTGATTTTATTATCATCTTATAACATTTTTTCCCGTTCATCCCTTCTTCCTTTTTAGGGTTCCGAAGTAAAATCGGAACCCTTATAGTTTCGTCTTGTCCGCCCGTCCGTCTGTCTGTCCGTCCGTCTGTCCGAAGAAAAGCGGCGAGACCCTTAGTACTAGAAAGCTGTAAATGCTGTAATTTGGCATGGATACACATATTTATTAAAACTCCAGAATCGTAGAATAAAACATAGAAAAATATTTTTTTCAGGGTAGGTACCCTACAGGTAACGTGAGGATGAATTTTTTATTCGTCGCGTGCCCTGTAGTGTGGGATATCGTTGAAAAGGTCTTTCAAAAATATTATGGGTCTTTTAAGACCATTTTTGGAATTAGAAGTCCGTTTGCGAAATATTTGGCTAAAAGTGCTAATTTTGGTTAGAGTTAAGTGCACAAAAAAAATCTCAAAAATAGGTTACATGATTTTACAAGGAAAACTATCACGGCTATGTTAGCACAAGTAGTTAATGAGTAATAGTCGATAAACTTAATACTTCGGAACCCTACCTTGCGTCTGACACATACTTGTCCGTTTTTTTAAATTTCTTTTAGTAAAAATCATATTGAGGCTGAAGTCATGTTGTTTTAACCGTTCACAAAATGACTTTTCATTTATAAAATCACCAGGTACTGAAAATCCGAAAATGTAGAGTAGTGAAAATTAAATAACGACCCCATCTTGTCTTTAACCTAAGCTCCTGTTACCTATAAAATTAATTTACGGGAAACCCGGAATTTTAATGCAATGAGTAAGGGACCGCTTGTAAGACGAGTAAAAGAGAAAAGTAAAAGAAAAAAGTAAAGTAACGAAAAGTGAACAGTCTCCGCAGGGTTTATGCAAATGTAACGCAAAAAATTTTGTAACTCACCGAGACTGTTATATTATTATTTGCAAACAACACGCCTGCTTGAAGGTGTTTTGGGAACGGAGTTTATGATGGACGGGCAATAAGTATAAAGAGGGTTGAGAGAAAGAAGTTACGTTTTATTGAGATATTTAGCATTGTAATTGAGTTATTTCAGATTTAAACGTCGATATCGATACATATAGTAAAAATAATAACGTTACACACTCACAGCTCCACACCAGGATTCCCTGTGTTATGGGAGCCACCCGGACAACACACAAAGACACACAAAGGACACACACCCGAGAACAGAAATTCAAACTAATCATTCAAATTTTCGCTTTGCTGGGAATCGAACTCAGGACGACGAACAGCACGGGGATCGGCTATAGTAACCATTGCGCTACACAGGTCGCATATTGGAACTTTCCGACTGCTGCAGTTCAAGTTTTTTCGGTGTGTTGAAGGTAACAGTGGTTCGCTCGGGTTTAAAACTCTTGGTTTGGCATTGGGCAGTGTGGAAAATTATGATTTATCCTCCTCAATAAAAGGTTACATCCATTATAGCCTACTTTTGACCGGTACTGAGCCTTTCTTAATCGGTATTTGTGTAGGTATTGCGACTTAAAAAATAAATTCTGCTGAGTTAATTGTTATTTTGCGAATTTTTGTCTTCAGATAACGACATTATTTTTCAGATATTCTTAACTTAAAAAATAATATACTTTTGAAGGTTTTGTATTTTGTGTAACAATGTCGGTCTTGACATTCCGACGCAGAACCTTCGAAATATTTAATAATCGCTCAAGTAAAGCGATCGACTAAAGCTTTAATTTAAAGTTAAGATAGTTAAAAGTGATATAAGTAATGTATGTGTCTTGAAGAAAATTCCGAATAGGTAACTGAAAGGTTCCGAACTTGGTTCGGACGTTCCCACTGCCTTATGATGTGAGAGTCTTCAAGAGAAAAATAAATCATGGGATATCTTTTAAATTATTCTTTATATTTACGTAGTCTTAGACGCTACCTTTTTACATTGAATTTTATGGACTCATAAAAATGTTCCCAATTGCTAAATCAAGAAAGGCGTTCTCAATAACAGCAGGATTTTCTTCTCTATACGTATTAACAGATATATATTGACTCTAGTCTGTGAAACTCAGGTAGCCCCGAAGGAGGCAAGCGTTGTCTTCAAACTCGCAATTTAATTAAAACAAAATAGTCTAGGAGCTAAGTGGGCGAAAGGGCGAAAATTACGAGATAATACTTTATCACAAATTTTGTGTGCAGCGTCCGTGGATGTTTCAATTTAATCCTGAATTTAATAGAACATTAGAATGTCTTATGGGGTCGTTATTGAAAAATTATTTACTTTTGCTATTTGAACACAATATTTTAATTAAATACTTTATTTCGTGAAATAAGTTATGCCTCTGTGTGATTGGAATATAATTAGTAGAAGCTTGGGGCTTACTTATCAAGCTTCACCCAGATGGAGAACCTAGAAAGAGCAACGCCCCAGATAAGAAATTACGGCGAATGTCGTGACTCACCGTGTTTGCCGCTGTTGGCTGCCGCAAACGCGGTGCTAAGTACCAACAAGTGTACCAGCATGCTCCCTCGGTCTGCGCCGGACGCACATCGAGCCCAAACACTATGCACTCAATCTGGAAAAATAAAGAAAATACGTTATTAAAGTTCCAAACACCAACACAGTTACATTTGTATCTGTGTGTGGGTAGCACAGATTACTCCCAATAGATACCGCATAAGTGAAATTTTCTTAGTTTGAACGCACAAAAATTGGCGGAAGGCGCGGCTTGCGGGGGACAAAAAATACGCTGTGATTGGCTATTTCTAATTCATACTTGGACTTGACGGCTCAATATTGGTCGACACTACATAATGTCGTGAACATGCAAATGCACGTACGTGTTGGCGCGCGTCAGTTGCCTTGTATGCGGTATCTATTGGAGGTAATCTGTGTTGGCTAGGTTAAGTATTATAACTTCAATTTTTTATTTCAGCCTTATCGTTTAAGTTTAGGGTACATTTTCGTTCAGATAGTAACAGACAGATACTCAAGGGGTAAACTCTGTTACCGGTATATTTTCATTCAGCTATACCTACATCTTTAGTATAATTATTAGGTACATACAATGCAATTTGAAAGTTACAACCAAAATATATTACAGCAAAATGTTACAACTTAACATTTATAAGTGCTGCGAGTAATTTAAGTTGGAAAAGTTTTACTTTACACGCAAGCGAGAGCTGATTTAATATTGCTCCTGTGTTAGAGAGTTAACTATAAATTATCGCGTCTACTGTTTAACTTGATTGACATTACTTCAATGTACGAGCATCTATATCTGTTGTGGCTCATATCAATGATAGGTACTTACTGATTATTAAAAATAATAAATACATCTGCATAAATAATGTTATTTGCTATTTTTTGCTACACTGGGAAGTATGAATGTAGGTACATATTTAATTACATCAAGTAATAAAAGTTACATCGTTTGCAACGGTTGCATGTTTGAAAATCCATACAAGGAAACCTGCATTCAATATTATTCGGGAAAAAAAACTTTTCCCCTGAAGCCAAGATTCATCGAAATACATTCACGGGTTTTCACGTTATGACATGTTTGCACGAGTATAATATATCTTTTGAGCCCTACGTCGTTATTTCAATATCCTGTACAATTATTCCACTAATTAACCGGTTAATTGTGTTAGCAATAAATACAACAATATATGTGAACAATGTAAAACGCATTTAGGTATGTATTGTTTGACTAACATAGTTTGATTAACATCTGTTATATCTATTGCAATCTTTGGCTAAGTCCGTTACTTAACTAAATTTTAACATAGCTTACATGGGCTTACCCATAAAATGCTGAACACTTCACCCCGTATTTGAGTAGGCTTTGGGGTTCCATCGTGTAGACATCACATTATATCAGAAGTTCTTTCTGCTCAGTTTTCGAAATGTTTTAACGACTATTTTCTAGCAATAACAATCGAGTTAGACGGTTTATACGCCCTTCGAAGCTTGGCAGGAAAAGTTTTGCCACTACCGGTCACCCATCCAAGTCCAAGTAACAGTGCATAAAGTTGCTGCGGTCCATTTATTTTGACATGTACCGTCATACAACATAATTGATGTACATAGTGTTAATAATTTCAGGGAATGAACTTGTTATTTTAAAAACTACTTTTACTTATTTATAAGATTTAGGTAAGTAAACCTAAAAATACTCCGACAGAAGATATGAAAACATAAATTTCAATTTTATCATCTTTACATAGAAAACCTGATTTGTCAATATTTTCACAAAAGCTAAGAAATAAGAATTTGTTCTGTGAATAGTTATTTATGGGTTAAATATCAATATCATGAGAGCACAATGAAAAATGTTGTTTTAATAAATCTTAATTAGCTTTAAATAAAATTCACCAGTTTTTCAGTATCTTACTGTTTACTGGGCTTCTGAACAAAAATGATAAACAAAAGGACACAGGTAATATTATAATAACAACACATTGAAGTAACCAAACAATAATTAAACGTAACAATAATTTACCGTAACCTAATGGACAATCAGGAAAATACATTTCAGAGTACCCTAATTCAAGAAGTTGTTTAAATACTTACGCTTCGGAATATAGCTACACAGAGTGGTCATCCCTCAGAGTTCGTTGTGAAATAAAATATAATTCCGTCGTGGAACCGGGAGCGGTTTGAATAACAACTCTTTAATTGAAAGTTTAGCAATTTGCTACGCCCCCGGAATGGACCCGCCGGCGTTGGGCAACTCATCCGCCGCGGTTCAAAATTGAATGTAGGCAGATGCGCTTAATTACTGGCCCAGATGCTGACTGGCCCGCTTATCTCGGGATGAACCTTCGAGGTTACCCAAGATATTTCCTTAGACGTGCTTTAAAGACGCTATTTAAAATCCACTCAGTTTGAACTATTTTTTGGCAGAAATAGTCTTATTATTCGGCTTTCTATTAAATTTTTCGATACAAAACATGCTTTGTTAGCAAATATTAGTATAGCACTTGGAGCGTAAGTTTTAATACAACTTTACTACGAAGTAATCAAAACATGAAAATTGGAATCGTCAAAAAAAACATTCCGAAATATTTTACCAAACGTTGTACACTGTTGTGTATAGATCAAACCAAGTAAATGTTTTATTTTTTTATTTTAAGTATTTAAAACCTGTCAAGTTAAATTTAAAACAGCGTGTCACATACCTACTGTGTGTTTAATATACTGTAGGTATGGAGTATAATATATCCAATATTTGGATATAATGTAATGGATAATAATATATCCTATAATATTCACTTATTTCAATTTATGAGTAGTCAAAATTAAATTGCAAACTTACAAATACGTATCGCATTTTTTCAACATGTGTAATTACAGTTTGTTTGATTCCAATATTCCAGATTATCAAATAAGGACTCCAGAAAATTATTTACATTGCATCGATATTCGCATCGTATACGGATTGTTTGGATATTCCCATAACGTCTCACTAAGTACCCTCTTTCAGATATGAGTCGTAGTCGAACAGAGAGATATCTCAATATGAAGATGTCATTACGGAGGGATGGCAGTCTGGCTACGTGCGGTGTCGCGTGAGTGAATCAAACTTCCTTTAACATTTTATCCAACTGCAAGGGCGGTCGAGTTTATGTTCTTCGCCCAACTTGATTTAGTTTTGATAGCGGAAGGGAGCGCCTTTCAGATAAATGATTTCCAGTCCCCGACGACCGATGTAACCGAGAAGAGATTCGCAATGGCGTACTCGCGACAATGTTTCAAATGGTCGATTCGTAGGGGCTATGTAACGTTTATATGACTGTAATGAAATGGGTTTCGTCAGGGACGCTTAAGTGGATTAGATATTATTAGCGACCCCAAGCCTTTCGTATTCACGTTGCAGATCCAAAAGATATTTTCATATTAAGGGACGAGTATTTGTGTATCTTGCGAAATAATTTATTAACGCGGTACATCATATGAACGAGATATGTCGCTGTGAGAAATATTCATGACTTAATTTTTTACTGCGTTGCCTCCCCATTCGTTCGTATTGCTAAATTACCCGGCTCGCTTGGATACACGATTTGAAAATTAAGTGAATGTATGCGAGAGACTTGTAAATAACCGTACAGATGTCATTTTTAATTTAAATAGTACCTATTTGTATTGATTTCAGTAAAAACGTATGCAGTGATATGTTTAAAATACGTTGTAAGTAATGCTCATCTGTGGCAATTACAAACTTCTTCCTAGAGTATCGCTTTTAAATAAAATTAAAAAAGAACATAAATAATTTGCACTAAGGGAACCTATGTGAAAAATTTCAGCTTAATTTTAGAGGTTTGAGCTGGGCTATGGTGTGTCAATAAGTTGGGACGTTGTCTTTTAATAAAGATAGATAGAAAATAGCAAAAATATAATAATAAAAGTTGAAAAAAAGGTTTAATTTAAAAAATTTACAATTACTTTAATTTTATTTAAATAAATCTTTAATAAATGTGATTGCTTTGAACACAATAAATAATTTACCACATTTCTTCACATCATTACAATTATTCCATGTAAATAAACAAAAATCTAGAAAAGGCTGAAAGGAGTTATAATAAACAGCGAATTGCGTATAGTAATCCAAATTCAGAGCTCAATTAGAGGCAGTAAGCATAACATATAATTGCGACGATCAAGCAGTTGTGCGCGATTTGTGCCAAAAGCGAAATGTGTTAATGCCTAGGTCTAATCAAAGCGCCGTTAGCAGCAGTCGGCACTCGATTACGACTATTGCGGGATACAATGGGAACGTTTCCTGATGATAAGGAACGAGTAATGGAATTTGCGACTTGGAAATAATAATGTTTTTAAGCAATGTACAGTAATTAGCAATTTCATCGATGTGTTTCGCTATAACGTAGAATTTTTTTACCGTTTGTGTGTTTTTCTATGTAACCAAAAAATTATGTTCTAAAAAGAAGTGGTATCCAAGCATACAAAAATTCTAGAAGCACGCATGTTACATACAAGTACTGGCAGGACTTAATCGGGTAGTAGGTCTGTACGTACTTTTTGTCATAGCCTCACCTATTTGTACAGTAGAATGCACACAGTAATGAAAAATAAACAATATAAATGAAAAGTAAACGTAAATGAGACCCTCTTACTATTATAATTAAAACAGACTTATTTCATGTACGAACAAAATCTAAATTAACGTGAGCGTCTCTAAATAACGCCCCAATTTTAGTTTAGGAAACTAGGAATATTCGCGCTAAATCTAAATTAGTCTGAATCATTATGTAGTTGTACATGTATGTAAATTGTTATAGATGACGTAAATAAATAGTTACGATAGATATGTAGCATGTGATTGTTCAAATAAATCAATATTGCGAGTATTGCGAGTTGTTCACAATTTCCGGTAAAGAACCAGACGTTTCACCATGTCTTTGTACAAATAAAAATGATTTGAATATATTTGAAAAACCAAGAAAGGGAGACAAAGTTCCCAATTGCAATACAAAAAAGCGGCCAAGTGCGAGTCGGACTCGCCCATGAAGGGTTCCGTAGCAGCAAGTAACATAATATAAAAGTTCTTGTAGTTCGTTGTAATTTTGATCAATGTTTTTTGCGGTTTACGATTTATGACGTATTAAAAAAAACTACTTACTAGATCTCATTCAAACCAATTTTCGTTGGAAGTTTGCTTGGTAATGTACATTATATATTTTTTTTAGTTTTATCATTCCCTTATTTTAGAAGTTACGGGGGGGGGGGGGGGGGACACACATTTTACCACTTTGGAAGTGTCTCTCTCGCAAACTATTCAGTTTAGAAAAAAATGATATAAAAAACCTCAATATCATTTTTGAAGACCTATGCGTTTGATGAAAAAAACATTTTTGAGTTTCAGTTCTAAGTATGGGGAACCCCCAAAATTTATTGTTTTTTTTTTCTATTTTTGTGTGAAAATCTTAATGCGGTTCACAAAATACATCTACTTACCAAGTTTCAATGGTATAGCTCTTATAGTTTCGGAAAAAAGTGGCTGTGACATACGGACGGACAGACAGACAGACAGACAGACAGACAGACAGACAGACATGACGAATCCATAAGGGTTCCGTTTTTTGCCATTCGGCTACGGAACCCTAAAAATACGTATCATAACTGATTACTTGCTTATTAATACGAAATTTTATGCGCACAGCGTTTAGAGTACCTATTTACAAATTACTTATTAAATAAAATAATAAAATAATGAATACGTTTTAATATTATCTGCTAACCAAATAACCAAAAACCAAGCAAAGTGAGACAGGGTTCCCAATTTTATTAAGTTGCGCGCGGAGTATTTACAAAATACATATTTTAAAATTAAAATACTATAAATTATGTGAATTTAACATAATTTACGTAAAAGAAAAAGATATCTACTTATAATTATTGTAACTTATTATTATAATAAGTTTAATTTTGTATGGCAATATTATTGTATACCACCACGTTTTGACTGTAAAATTATTATAAGCTTTAACTCTTATTTTCTCACCAATAAACAGTCCACGGTCCACGCCAACATATAATTTGAAAGAAATTCATCTTTTTACCTAATAAACATTTGTTTACAACCAGGGACTAGAGTCCATACCATGTGTTTCACCAACTCTTTCTTAAGTTCGTCTTTTTTTATGGAAATAGCCGGCAAACGAGCTGACGATCCACCTGATGGTAAATGGCTATCGTCGCCCATGAACATCAGCAACACCAAAGATATCACTGATGCGTTGCCGGTCAAGAAATAGAGAAGAAAAAGAAAGCAAGAATTGGCTCTCAAGCCCCCAGCCGGAACACAAGTCGTTTGGCGGCTGACTCATGTTCAAGGGTGGTAGCTATCCAGGTAAACCCCATGGAGAAATAATAATAGATATTAATAATGGTAATTATTAAGAATTAAAATCAATATTATCAACATAATCCCTCGAGGGGCCCTACCACCAGCGGGCCGGATTTTACGGCCTTTTACGACATCCATCCGGCATATCAATTATTCTTTAAACATCATGTCATACACCTAAAATATTCATGTTGAATAACATTCACATAAGCCTATAACTAGAAAAGAGATTAATTTCTAAATCCTAAATTTGTCCACAGCATGAACACAGTATTCAAAGACTCGTTAGCAATACTGGACGAGAGCCTTCGATTACAACTATTACGTGCCACAATAGCTGCTGTCGGCACTCGGCAGTAGTCGGCACTTCCTAGCGATAACACTGTGTTCGGCTGTCAGCGTTTATACAGACAACAGCCAACAAATGTAGTTAAACTGAGATGTTCTAGAAGTTTGCCAGTTAAATGAGATTTTAGCAAATAATTAAGAACAAAGCGGTTATAGACCAGTGGCTTGGGTTGTAAGCAGCTAAGAAATAGTGGGCGCGGTCAGTAGTTGGTAAGTATCAATGAAGAAGCTCCGTGCTTCGGAGGGCACGTAAAGCCTCCTATGACACACATAATCGTCTTGCTTCAGGTCGTTATGAAAAAGGGTCTCGAGGAAATCAATAATTTTGGAAAAAAACAAAGCAAGTATACAATCTCCATTCACAATTTTCAAAAAACGGCTGGTTACTTCGATGTAGGTATATTAATGTGATCGTAGGATGCTTGTACATCGACTACGATGTAGTATAGGATCAAGGAGCACAAACTTTGAAGTTTACCACACTCCTACAAACATCTGCTTCACATAAGGTTTTGGTGTGTAATATTGCTTTATATTATAGCCACTGAAGACTAATCTGTAATCCCTTTATATTATTACGTACAACACATAAATATTCACAAAAACAGTTTCCAAGCGAACTGGACTCCAAATTGTATATTTATAGCAAACATCACGTTGTAAGTGATTAATTTCAATTTACTGAATTGCTTAGTTAACCTCTATAAACAGGGTACAGCAAGTTAGAAACGTCCCGAACAAAAACAAGTTACGGTGCGCTCAGAATTCAGTTTGGGCTCGAGTCCTCAGAGGCCCGCAAAACAAACTTTTTGTTTTACCAAACCGGTAATACTCATTTTTTGTTTTATTGCCCTGAAGCTCCTGAGATTTATTGCTCGCCACTTTGCATTAATTTCGCATTCATTAAGAATCTCCCCTAAATTATTGCCCCATTTTTTCAGTGTGAATTTAGTGTGAAATATGGTTGATTGTTTTTATGTTTTGATGTAACGTTAAATTAAATATATCGCCTCTTGAGTATTAACAGGCAGCAAAATTACAATCGACCAATTTTTTTGCTTTTTTTGTTTTACTGTCATGATTGATTGCTTAAGACTCTGTTTGAACCATTATCTGTTATTAAACGTGTCTGATATTATACGGAGCACTTTGACGGATTAAAGTATGTCGAATTTGACAATATCAGCCCAGTATTTTGTCTAAGTAGTAAAAAAATATCAAATTTTACTATTTTAGAAAAAAAATGGTGAGAAGTGATTGAATTTTTGTGAGCTTTGAAGAACACGTTATGTGATTTTTTAGTGCTTACTTTTATAAAAAACATTAATTACATTAGAATAATATTTATAGAGTTAGACAGTGACAATCTAGTGTAACAAACTTCCAACTATTTACGTAGTCCTTTACCCTGTTGCTATCGTGGTGCCACTAATTTCATACAGTTTGACGATCATTTTTTTAACAACAGAGTTATTCCTCTTTACCTCTATACCATGTTTAAAAGGTATAGATATCTTAATATATATAAATTACATGTCACGTTGTTTGTCCACGATGGACTCTTAAACTACTTAACCGATTTTAATCAAATTTGCACACCGTGTGCAGTTTGATCCAACTTGAAAGACAGGATAGCTTACATCTCCCTTAAGGCACACGGAGGGTTTTAATAAAAAAAAAAATTTGACAGAACGAAGTCTGTCTAAGCAGCTAGTTTATAGATATAATATTATTATTAATATCAGTACCTATTATGCACGCATTTTTTTCTCTTTGCATAAAGGCTCTACGGTGCAATGTAAAACTACAACACTATCATAATATTCTGTCCAGTACGTGCGACAGCTCAACGAAACGATAAATATTAAAAGAAACATGAACTTGAATCCAACTAAAGGGAACGCGATAGTTCCTCAAAGTTACAGTCGTGGACACATTCCGAGTTGTGACTGATACGTACTCGCAACAGCACCATTAATTAAGATTGATTGTTGATTGAACAAAGAGAGAGAGAGAAAAAGAAAGAAAGAATTGGCTCTCAAGACCCCTGCTGCATTACGAAAAATCGTTTGGCGGTTGACTCAAGCGAGGATGGTAGGTAGCCTCCACCAAAAAAGGTGATAATACCCAGAAGTAATAGTATCAATGATATATCATTATAATAGTATTAATATTGATCCAGGGGCTTAGCTACCGCCGCATCAGCCGTATCTATTACACGGGGCCCCCAGCGTATAGGGGCCCCCACTAACACTCCGAAAAAAAGCTCGCCAACGGCCTACGATACGAACGCTACAGTTGGCACTCCTATTATATTTGACAGCTGACGTTGAGGGGGCCCCATAATAAATATTGATATGGGGCCTCCTTAAGGCAAGCTACGCCACTGTATTGATTATACCATTAAGCTTGACTTCTGTCGCCTCTTACTACACCTTGGTCTGCCGACGTGGGATTGAGGTCTGTATTCTGGTCCGGTCCAATATGGTTATTATGTTACATATATATACCTAAAAGCATAGTAAGAACAAGCATAAAATACGGACATTATATTGACAGTCAATTCTATATTGACTGGTAAACAATATAAAAAAAGTAATGTAGACTCATCAACGAATCAATTTTGTTAATCCTTAAAACACGACCTATTAAAATCGGGAGACTTCGAACTGGTACGCTACATGATAAATTCATGTAATGGTATTTTACGTTGTGGCATTTACTGGAGGATTTTAATGAATTTCCTGTGGCCGCTATGAACACAAACTATCGATACGTGATCCATTTGTATAAAATCTCTTGTAATAGCACGATAAGTACGGTAGTTACGAAATATGTGATCATTACCGCAATGAATCTTGACTACTAGCGTACATGTTATATGCTAATAAACAAACTGTTGCAGAGTGACCCTAGCGAGTTGTAGGTCTTGCGTCCTACTTCCAGGGAATATATTAATATTTGCTGTGCCGGTAAGTGTCACGTCACATTTATGTCTTTATTCTAGACCAACTGTGCCCGTGACTTCGTTCGCCTGAGAGTTTGTATCGCGTAAATCCCGTGGCAATTCTAGTGAAAGTTCCATTAAATTTGGTTCAGCCGTTCCAGACATTACCCGGAAAAACAAAAAGACAGACAGACAGAAAAAAATTAAAATAAAAGGTTTGTTTGTGTTTCAGTATTGTGTAAATAATTACAAGCATTTGAGAAATCACACTTACAGAATATTTTGAAATCAATTTTATTTAAATATATAGATTAGAAGAAAAATAACACATTTTTGGGGCAACTAGATATTAAAGTAACGGAAACATTTATTTTTAATTAAGTCTATTAACACTCTGTTACTAAATTTACTTCGTGACAGAACTAATGACGTTGGAGAGATACGATTGTCATACTACTTTTGCCGTAAATTTTCCCGGCTATTTTACTTGCCTTTTGCCTTTTAATAAATAATTTGCGCTACATTTTTAATCTGAATGTACGTTAATTTTTCCTTTAATTCTGAGCGCTAAAAATATGGATAGGACAGAATTCGTAATAATGAGACCATGTAGGGTTACTTATATCTTTAATATCTTTTAATTTATCCCATTTTAAAACTGCATTTTAATTATGAAATAATATGTATATGCCTAAATACCATCAAATTGAAAGCATATAGACTATAGGCATAATAAGCTTTAGTAAGCAAGTTTGTCGATACGGGGAATTAAATATTGCTTACTATCAATGAATAGATGATAATTTTGTTTCGATACAAATTCCATAAATAATTTAAATAAATAAGTAAGGTTTTATAACCGTGTTTGAAGTTTACTAAGTCGCCTTTAGCAAGATTTAAAGATCAAAGTCCAGGAAGTGCAATATGTTAACAAATAAAAATAAACACAGGAACTAAAAGTGTAAGTAAAAAAGCTAATGTAGGTTCTAACCCGTTCCTACCTCGATCTTTCCAGCTACAGTAGCAGTTCGCAATTGTAAAATGCGCTGGAAATGTTGTATTGAAATTCTTCTGCTCTTTGTTGTCTATTCAATTGCATTGCATCGCATGATTCGTGTCCCAAGATATATTTTATCGAGACTGTTTTATAATCATTTAAGGTGTTTTGTATATCTCCTTTAAATGAAAGCAAGAACCGCAATCGACAAATATGAATCAAAGGTAATAAAATGTCATTCATTTTCATAATAATAATTATAATCCGGTCGAATTAGCTCAAATAGCTAAGTTAGGTACGGTAAGTTTACAATGTTTTAATTAGGTCTTAAATTAGTACGAATGTTAGAAGTATGATAAAAAAAGTATGAAAAGACAATCCCAGTGCAAACATTTTTATTCAAGCTCAAAGTTTCTAAATATGTTTTTTCTTTTACATTTTTTAGCCATACGGTAAGTTTTTTTAAAAAAGATGGGTAAACAAAAATAGTAGATCCTGCAATAATCTACAAAAAATGTTCTCATAATATCTCACTTACTTTACCTAAAAAGATTAGAACAGAACCAACGCGGTAAATCTTTTCTCAGAGTAAAGTCCCCTAGAAATCTTATGACTTTATTAACACTTCTTCATAATAAACGAACACCAAAACCTCTCGAGACCGTCCCGTAAAAAATAAACGCAAAATGTAATAAAACGCCGCGTAATTTCCTTCGGCGACAAAAAAGGAAATAAGGAAGTATTCATTACTACCAATTACTATGGTAATTGTAATCAACGACTCAGAAGCAGGCGACACATCGCTTACGCACCGGGCACTAATGACCAACAATACCCATTTCCCAACGATCCCCGTAAAATTTTACGGTGACTACATTCTGTAAAATAAAGTGACACTTCCCCTCTTATTGCATTTCAAATCACAAAGAAAATTCATTACGTACCAATTGTTAGTTATTGCCCAATCCCAACATTAAAGTAAGAACCCTGACATTTATTCGAAATTCCACAGAGATATTCCGTCTAATAGCACTGTACGTCATTGGTATATTATAATATCTCTTTAATATTGGAATTTATCTGAAGTACGAGGCGAGTTCTAAGTTTCTTTTGTGAGCGCATAAAGTTTGAATTTAAAATGCATTCATGTGGGGATGACTAAAGACGTTTTTCAATTTTGCCCGAAGCCCCTTTTGAATATATTGTGTATACTTGTTTATAATAAGTACGCAGTATTCTAGGGCCATTTGCCCTGCCATAAACATGAATGGCGCCAAAACGTCTCTCTTATCTCGGGCATTTCTCAGAGGGGCGGAAGCGGAGCCCTAAAGGCAGTGTTCCGTTTTTCAAGTATGACCCTAAAGGATCTCGAAATAAGGACCGCAGAAATCCTTTGAGAAAGCACAACGTTCTTAGCGCAAATGGATTGTGAAGAAGAAACTCGGAACCAATTCTGATATTGATTTTTATTTAGCCGATAACGCTCGACTGCGCTGGCCATAGAAACCCCAGACGGTGATCTCTTATAAAACAAAAACGTAGTAATTTTTAACGTTACGTCCGAAATTATCATAGCTTCTTTGTTTCAAACAGTCATGGAGCCTGTTGTTTTAGACAGACAGCGCTGAAATTCTCCGTTAGCCAAGCCCAAACTTTTTACAGAGTTGAAAAGTAGAGCGTGGAGGTCCGTAATTTGTACGATGTGTGTGGCGTTATGGATTGGCGAGGAAGTGCACTTACGGTTCGTTTGTTTGCCTATATTTAATATTCTTTCCGTGAATTAATGTATGTTGCAACATTTTTGTATCTCACTCTGTCAATAGCTACTAGTTGGCTGTGAAATCGATATATCGGAAATTTGAATTAGGCTAAAAACCTATTTTAATATCAAAATCAGATTAATAATAATGTTATTATTTCAGTACTAAGCGCAAGTAACCATCTGTAAGAAGGCTTATTAAATGCGTCGTGATCTCATGCGGCTACATATTCATGGAGCAAACTTGATGCGGCGGATAAATCGCAGAATTCGTCACCAGTTTCGCTTCAGAGAAGTTAGTCGCTCATGAATATTAAGCAGATAATGCAGTTATAATATACGCTGAGCTGTAGTAATGCCGTATTTAATTATGTGCCTAATTCCTCCAACCTTTACTGCCAAAGTGCTGCGATGTTGTGTTATGATGTTCATTGAATTGGATTTCGTTATGCAGTATAAGTAAAACTAGAACCCAAGTATATTATTATTAGGTTTCCGTAGATCTAATGAAAAGAATGTCTTCGTCGTATTAGTGCATTATGTAATGGTGTTTCTTTCCATCTTACTCTTATTTTTTTAATCAACTGGACATAAATAAAAGATTGTAAAGCATTGTTTGTAAAGGATACATCCGTATTAATGACGGTCAACTTAATTGCTTGTTTCGTTTTTGAATTCATTGCTATTAAATTGTGCCATATTTTTTATTAAAAACAATACAAGATTTTATAGAATGTATAAAAAATAGCAATGCAATTATGCAAGCGGTAACTAGGTGTTGTGTGAAATACAGGTTATGTGACTAATGGTTAATCTGATGAAATGGGTGCATGTAGATAAGGTTCTTCACCCACCTGGCTAGTTTAAGAAGAATTGTCTTCTTCTAAAATCAACGTTAGAACGAGGAGTGTTTCAGTGGCAGTGTTCAAGTGATCCCACGCTTGATTATAATTATTATTGGCCAGCAGCGTCTTTGCACTTTCGAATGCCTATTAAAGACAGTAGCTGATTGTAAGTGGCCACTAGATAGCTCATTTACTTTGTGTCGCCTAATGACACACGCCTTTTCTCGTTGAATAATGCAATACTTAAAGGGATAAATTCAGTACACAGATACAATAAAAATATGGGACCAACTTCAAGACATACCCTATCCATTAAAAAAAGAATCATCAAAATCGAACCACCCTGTGCCGATTGCTGAGTGATCATCTATACTAATATATAAAGAGGAAAGATTTTATTTTTTGTTTGCATTGAATAGGCTCCGAAACTACTGAACCGATTTCAAAAATTATTTCACTGTTGGGAAGCTACACTTTCCCCGAGTAACATAGGCTATATTATATTTAAAAAAAAAAATTAGAGATCCTTAATAAAACTCCAATAATGTAACCCAAGGTGTTAAAAAATATGAAAACCGAAGCAAAGCGAGGGTGGGTTACTCGTAAATAATAAAAAATATACGTGCCGAATTGAGAACCTCCTCCTTTTTTTTCGTCGGTTAAATAGTGTTATGAAGACTATTCTGTATGGCTATAATATTTTTGATCAAAATACACATGGCATAAAATGCTATACCAAACGTATTTTTTGCAAACAACATTTGACCCAGCAAACTATATTGCTGCTGAATGCTCATTATTTCAATGTAACGTAGTTGCGAAAATCTGTTGGAAAAACGTGCAAAAGAAATATTTTACGAGAAACTTTAAGGTTTAATGCTTTTCTGTATTTAATTGACGTGATTTGGGGAATCATACATTTTGTTACAGTCTTACAGTTACGTTACAGTCTACTAATGCTGAACGCACGTTTGTCCGCACCGTCCGCGCCGGACGCATCGCATTTGTATGAAATCATATGAGAGCCCGATGCGGATGACATATGCGTCCGCATCTGTCGTACTATTACGAGTATAAATGTGAAAATTTTATGGATGCCTGTTACTCTTTCACGCAAAATCTACTGAAGGGCTTTTCATGAAGTAAACACGTCCCTTTAATCTCTTTAGATATATACACATCACCTTATGAAAAGTATTTAAAAATGGGTTTAATCACTTAAAATTTAAAGTAAAACACTGTCATTATTTAGATATTAATTAAATATCACGCTAAAGTGATAAGCTATGCTGGCGACAGGTTCAATTTGTATCGGCGCCGCGCGCCGTGGCGCTCTTCATTACGTAGGGACCTACTGATCGAATTTATAAGTATGTTATGAGAAATCAAATAAATAAATAAGTAACGCTTCACACTCATAGCCCCACACTAGGATTCCCTGTGTCGTGGGTGCCATGGACAACACACTAAACAAGGACATTCACACCCAGACCGAGAACAGAAATTCAAACTCATCATTCAAATTTCCGCCTCGCTGGGAATCGAACCCAGGACCCTCGGTGCGGCGATCCGGCTGGTAAACACTGTGCCACACGGGTCGTCAATCATTTCTTAATAATTATAAATATTATTTTTTTAATGTAATTTATAATATCTTTATCATACATTATTGTACTTAACACTATAACTTCTGGTAGAATTCTGTATGAAAATGCGCACGTTGCAGATGACCAGCAACGTAGTTTCATGGATAAATTAGTGGAACTACAACGTGCAACGGCCCATCT
Organism: Thymelicus acteon; assembly: GCA_951805285.1. Classification (NCBI taxonomy): domain Eukaryota; kingdom Metazoa; phylum Arthropoda; class Insecta; order Lepidoptera; family Hesperiidae; genus Thymelicus; species Thymelicus acteon. The sequence continues at coordinate 13,698,589 of OX638213.1, read as the reverse complement.
GCCATGAGTCCTACTTCCCGTCTACAACACAATGAACTAACATAATTTACAAAAAAGAATTTCACAGGAGTTTTATTTATGACACCTAGAAATAAACGTGTTACTAACCTGAAAACTGGATTTGGTTTGCGTTTAGAGTTAAATAAAATTTTAGAAGAGAGTTATATTTCTCGTAGGTGTCCTCAAATTCCTCAACATAACCTCTTCTTAGCTAGCTATCTTTTGGTCAGTTATTTTTTATTGTAGAAATAGCTCCTGACCAAGAATTGGGACAATATCTGTGGGAAAAACGTGCTCCAAGGAATAGACAAGAAATAGACAAGAAAAAAATATGAACGTTAAGTATCTCTATTTTGCAGTAGAAAATAATCAAGCGCCAATAATGATAATATCGGACAAAATGTACGTTACTTTATTTCTTATACCTCCACGCTCTAACCACAAACGCGATGGGCTTGTAATTTTGAATACATATTTTTAGAGAAGGCTATGCAGTACATTTATCCATAAAAGTTGATAAATGGCATCTTCGCTACCCCAAATTTAACGTAACCAAAGTCGAAGCTGAGTTAGCTTTCGCTAGTGTACAATAAATATTCCTCGAAAAACAACGGTGTTGCAAAAGAGACAGAATGAAGTACCTTATATATTCAAACTATCTAATACACCAGTAGGACACAGACATAAATTTAAAATTGAAAACGCTTTCATAGACTAGTCTTAATCCGCTTATTCCCCAACTTTTTAATAGACCTGTGACGGTAATGAGCATGCGTACAGATTAATCTAGCTTAATGACATCGTAATCTTTTCTGATTTGTTTTCTGTTTACATTTACCAGCAGTAATTATTAACAATATTAATACCGCTCATTGTGGATATCTGTTTGGCCTAGCGGTTAGCTGGTAGAGAATGCATTATGCATTAAGGTCGCCAATAGGCATGATGACAGTAAGTAAAAATCACTAAAAATATTTTTTTATTTAGTGAAACCCTATTAATGGATTACAAAACACTCATTTATTGTATTATTATGAGTGAGATTAACAATATTTTCGATAAAATAAAACTACAAAATACGGCAAGCCGAATTACGTCACACTTCTTTAAACAAACGAATATCTCCATACTGATAATGACATCTTGTCTATTATTTTCCTGAAAAGTGACGTCACAAGCGACGCTATGACATTTTGAAGCGTTTTGGTGTGAATTTTAAACTTATAAATTGAAATGTATTTATTTTATACTAAACCTTTATTTTTTGCGAAAATATTATATACGTTGTAATTATAATATATTCCTCAACATTGTAGAATACTATTTGAAAATCAGTCACACATGCCTATTGTACCCTGTTTTTGTGGTCAATAAAGTATAAATAAATAAATAAATAATCTATACTTTGGTATATCGGGACTGTATTTCTATCATCGTTTTTGTTGCGTTGCATCTTTACCATGTGTATGTAGGTAGATATTCGATACAAAACATAGATTCACCTTACAAATTAATAGAGTTTCCTATCTTGTTAAAGGACTGAAAATCGTACAACACATCGTACAATGACAACTTATCTAACACACTCCACTAAACACGTAGCAGGTTGCCATGATGCCTACCGGGCGCTGTTCTTCCCGCAACCATAATGGTCTTCCACGGTCAGTATTAGAGTGCATGACAGTTTTCCTTGCCATTCACTCTTCTAAATTCAAACGTGATCAATTATACAATTTGTAATAATGAAGGGGTGAGTGTAAAAAGGGTTTAAGTAACAAAAACAATAATTCGAGATAAATGCGTTTGAAAGTCAAGGCTTCATTTTCGTTATATTCTTAGTATTCAACTTATCTGTTTTTTTATGATTCCAAATTATATAAGATACCTTCGAATTCTCATAAATAAAGTATTTTTTTAATTATTACTCTGTAATAAGCAAATATTGTCAGTTTTGCAATTAAAACCCAACAAAAATGCGCCACATCCGTGCGTTTTTCACGAAACAAGAATTTAAATAACCTTATATTATATTGAATTTTCCACTATAAAACCTATGCCATAACATTAAGAATCGAAAGACGAATTCAACGATACCAATAACTCTATTTCAGTAATTTCATCAATTGAACCCTTTTTACACTTACCCCTTCAATTAGGGTCATATGCTTATTAAATTAAATAAAAATACTTGTCATGATGTTAAACTGAAATACATATATTTGTAGATCCTCTAGTTATGTCTATTTGTCCAATCACCAGAAACTATTGTATCGTTTAACGCAGGTTTTAAATCTGGAAATTGCCTATTCAATATTTTTTAAACATCAAAATTGCTAGAATTTTCAGCTTTATCTTTGCATTGTATTATTTAACTCTAGAAGAATGCATTTTTTAGACAGGCCTGCATCTCAGGCCTGTATATTTTTATACAAAAATCAAGAAATAGAAGTCAAACCTATCGAAAGTGAATCTTCAGATTAGTGATAGGAAAGAACTAAAGACATAATAGTCTCATAGCCGGCCTGAAAAAGGAGTAAATGGAACCATTGTAGCCAAAAAGAAGTATTAAATGTAATACCTACTGATAAATAGGACACTATGATGCCACTGCACTATAAAACAATCAAGACGTTAATTTAATTCTCAGCCGGTACGGAATTAAGGATGTCACTCCGGCTCGGAGCTGTTGCCGACAGATTTCAGTCGTGACATGCATGTGCATTCTGAGGGAATTTTACACAGAAGATCGTATTGTTTCGCACAATGCGGCGAGTATTTAAAATTTAAAAAGTATATCGTTACTGTGGTACTCAGTGGTGTGGTATTGTAGTACTCAGTTTTACATGTTGTTTTGAGCTGTCTTTTGGAGTTTGTATTCGAATATTTTAGGTTCCTGTAGACTTCAGTTCTTGTTCCTTTAGACACAAATAGATCTTTATTCTTGTCTTCATTAAGAATCATAATACTTAGGTACATCATTTCAAACGAGATGATGAAATAATTGATATTATTTTATTGATCTTCTCTTCAATTAATTGCCAGAACTTGTAGGAAAACTATAGCTTATGGTTTTTATTTCTAAAAAAGATTAAGTTGGAAGATTTTAACAAGATCTTTTAATATAACAAGAGGTAGCTAGACGTTATATGTAAAATATTGCAATAAAAATATTTTGATTTTAATGTTTGTTTTCATTCGTAAAAACTAAGTATTACTAATAAGGAGATCATTTAATTTATTCTACAACATTCAAAATTAAAAATATTCCCAAGTGAATTGCAAGTAAGACTGGTGAAGTATCTTCAGATCGTAGGAAATTAATTTAGCGAGTAAACGGTGTTCTGCGAATTTCGCTGCAGCGGAAGATATTGATTTAAAACTTATTATGTAACTTGATTGCTATTAAGCTTTTTTAATTTCAACAGCATCTTGATCGGTTCATAAACGGTGTACCTTTTATTTTGCAACTATGCGCAAGCAAAATGTATCCAGCGTTCCCCATGAAGCCTTTCTTTATCTTTGCGGCTAACAATCTTGAGTTAACTTACCCCTCAGGGCGAAACATGTGGTGTAGGTATCTGTGGTGGTGTTCATAGTAATACCAACTCTGTATTCGTACAAGTACACACACCCACACATATACACCATACTGCTATGATATTGACACCATCGCGAATCAACAATTACAAAATTACGCACACATCGTAAGCGAGCTGTCATTGCTATGCTTCACTCTCGATTAGACAAGGCTACGTCCGTTCTTTTTTACGTCCGTGGAAATGATATTCCTTTTATTTTGCTCCATGATTATATTTCCAGTTCACCTAACGTTCACACGAATAACAATCTCTAATTACTCCGTGATCGATAATAGAATCCCATAGAATGTCCTACGTATGTTCCAAATAGATTGACATATTCCATAGTCTATGTATTTAGTTTTTCTTCATGACTCTTCTTGTATGACAGCATCTGCGTCGGTCGATCGTTGTAGAACCAAAGAGGTCGCTCGCCGACATGTAGGTACATAATATGAAATATACATATTTAATACTTTATTTTCATTCAAAGCTGCTTAATGAATTAAAAAAAATGTGCGTTTAAAACTTACTCGTAAGTATCATAGAAGTGTTATTTGAAGTTTTAAATAGAGAATACGTTCCTTATGATTTTGTTGTTGTTTCTTCAGCCATAAGTAACTAAGTAAGTAGTTCTTCAGCCTACTCTTAATAAATACTTGCTAGATGTTTAACATACTGACTCCGATTAGTTCCTGTTTAAAAGTCAAGAATCTCTATACCTACTACTATCTACGACGACCCTGTAGCCTAGTTGGTAGCGACCCTGTCTGCGAAGTACTTGCTCCCTGAGTGGTCCCGGGTTCGATTCCCGGCGGAAAATTTATTTGACAGATAAATATATGTACTCGTGTCATGGGTGTGATATGTGTCGTCCATGCCACCCGCGACACAGGTAATAACCTACTGCGGGGGGGGGGGGGGTATGAGTGTGTTAGCGTTTAGTTTATAATAGTTTAATTTATATACTTCATTTCAGCATCAGAAGTATGCGTCAAGAAAGGAGATGTTTGAATTCTTATAATAACAATCAATATTATCTGCTTAGAAGCTTTGCATAAAATAAAATTCAAAAAGTATGGTGCACTCATAAGAAAACTAATAAAGATTTCGAGACAGATACCGGATAAATCCGCTTACAATCCGCTTTGTAGGAACAACATTTTTTACCGGAGACTGTAAGTATGTATACATAATAATGCGCGGATATTTCTTTTTCCTTGGCTTAGTGGATAAAGTAACGGGATACGAAAATCTCACCGCGTCGCGGTGTGCAGCCACGACATACAATGACACTATGTTACAACAAAGACGAACAAAGAAGTTTAGTTTTTGTGTTGTTTACTCATTTTATCGTAAGAGAGTTTTGGAGATATTGAAGTGGAAACGAAGTTTTTAAAAAAATTCAATGTAAGTCATTGTAATTCTACGAAAAACTTCTTAATAATTCTTCTTCTAAATAATTGTTTTAAAAAAACTAGAAAAACACGCTTTTATAGAAAATCCAATTGCAATAAAAGCGTAACTGTGATAAAAGAGTGGGGTGCTTTTTAAGATATTATCAAAATGATAATCCTACTACTCATTGACACCATGCACCCCACGCTTTTATTAAAATTACACAATTCTTAATTCAAATTTATTTACTATTTTTTAGTTTATTTTTTTAACTATTATTTATTTTTTAATTTTTAGTTTGATATTTTGAAATTAAATTTAGTTTTTTTTTCTTTTTTTTTAAATATTGAATTGTCATCGGTCCTCGATAAGCCTACGAAGTTTAAATGAAATCTATCCTTTTGAAGTGGGTCAAAATCAAGTGCAAAGGAGTCGGTTACAAACATGCAAGTGAATCTAATATAAAGCGTGTAAAAACACAAATGTAGTGTGTAGGTTAGAAACGTTACTATACCCAAGTTATGTAAATACAAATTAAGGAGGAGTACTAATAAAGACATCGTAAAAACAACACGTTTTCTTTACAACGTACATGGCTTCAACCCATTAACGGTCCACTACTGAGCACGGGTCTCTTCTCTTGAGGAGGCCTAGAGCATACTCCACTACGCTGCTGCAGTGCGTATTGGTGGAGACAACGTACATGATATCACACAAGTCATAAGCAATGCCACTTAAATATTTCTTACCTGTTGTCCTAGTACCTTGTACCTGGGGAGGTTATACGACGCAACCGATGAATGCAATACGACGCGACGCGACTTATGAACTAAACACTGTAACGTAGATTTACAATGATTCGTATCGAGTCGCGTTGCTTCTAGGACATTTGGACGAAACACTTAAAACGATTAAATTATTTTATCGAGGGCAGGGCCATCGATATACAAATAAGTGCGCTGCGACGCACACGGAAATGCGTCCAAAGCGATTTAAACAAAAAGCGGATAGTAAACTGGTCAAGGTGTGTAATAATATAATGTATAAGCTAAAATCATAGCCTGAAAATTGTTCTATTAGTTTGTTTTTACTTACATTTCAATGTAAATATCAAGTTTTTTCAACGTCTATCAGACATTAAAAATCGGTAGCTATTTGCAAAATAATGGGACCAATAAATACTTTGCAACCGGAAAGACAATTTTTTTAGTCATTTAGCCATCACGGCAATGCGTCCAAAGCGGTTTAATATTAAAAGTGGATAGTAAACTGATCAAGGTGTGTAACATTATATGTATAACCTAAAATCATAGCCTGAAAATTGTTCTATTAGTTTGTTTTTACTTACATTTCAATGCAAATATCAATTCTTTTTCAATGTCTATCAGACATTAAAAATCGGTAACTATTCGCAATAATGGGACCAATAAATACTTTGCAACCGGAAAGTCAAATTTTTTAGTCATTTAGTCATCACTGTTGTACTAGTTATAGGTGCAAAATTACAGAATGGGATGAGATTGTTTGTGAGCAAACAACGACTGTCCGCTTATTAGATGGGCCCACTGTAATAAAAACATCGCCTTATTACACTGAGGGTATATGGCGTCTGGGGAAACGCTGAAATATAAATTCAAACATAAAACGATTTGTTTTTGTTGACGCAATAAAAGTTAAATCAGATATAACGGCGTGAAATTGTATGCATAATGTTACCGTTAAGTTTCGTGGTATTCATCTTTATAAAATGCGATAACTGCTCTTCATCGGGTCATAACCCTTGTCATCGGAACAAATTTGAATATAACTGTAATGACTGTTATGTTATGTTACATGAAAATAGTAGTTGGCTCTTGTGTATACTCGTATATTAATAATTTTACCTGATTGTTGTTTATTATATTAGAATACTAGCTGAGCCGGTAAACTTCGTATCGCCTAACAAACAATTTTTTTTCTAAAATAAAAGTAACCTAAGTTACTCTTTGTTACGTCAGCTATCTGCCAGTGAAAGTTCCGTCAAAATCGGTCGAGCCATTTCAGAGATAAGCCGGAACAAACAGACAGACAGACAGACAGACAAAAATTGTGAAAAATGTTGTTTTGGTATATGTATAGTTGTACAGTGTATACATCCAAATGCACTTAGTAAAAAGCAGTTATTTTAATATTACAAACAGACACTCCATTTTATTTATTTGTATGTATAGAGTATAGATGTATAGATAGAATACAAGGGATTCCTTACACAACTTATATTTATATATATAATCACCCTTGTTCGTTGAGCACTCTGATGAACAAAGGATAAAGCAGTAGAGCCATTAAAATCTATATTTCTGTCGCTTTATTTTACGCGATATGGATGTCCATTGGGAAATCGTTGTATGCTTACGTTATCAATTTGATAGTTATCAAGACAAAACTAATTAACAAAATACAATTAAGGCAACATGCTTTGGCTTATTCAATTAAAGGTCCCTAATAAAGTCTTTTCCTTTAAGACCTGTTCTTATATTAAAACAGATAATTTATATTTAAATTTCGAGTTGTTTCAATTTGAATTCTAAAATAGAACACGGCCGTTGACAATGGGGAAAATATACAGATTCAATGTTTCTTACTTATATAATGAACGTATAAAATTCATCGCACCACTTGAAGCTTGGCAAAACGTATAACGAAAATTTGCCCTCAGACCCGGGGCTTATAAATATTAATATTTCTTATCTCAGCTGTTAATTACCCAGACAACTACGGATGAACCCACCCTGTATTCATTAGCCAAAACCTAATTAGTAGAGGCAAACCGGTTGACTTTGAGAGGAATTCATCGACAACACCTAATTGAACATTATTATCGCGTTCCGTTATCAAAGTATACCCTTCATTAGATTGAAATTTAAGGGATGAAGTAGAAGTAAAATTAATGATTAGTTAGTAGGAATATTAATAATCAGGTAAGGTTATTCATTCATCCGTTATTCCATCAATGCTAGCCGACCAACATCAAAGGTAGAGTTTAGGGTTTTACAATACAATTCCCAGAGTACTATTTCTTTTAACCTTGTTTTTAATAAATCATGTAAGTACATCACTCACGGATTTATTTAATGAATATGTCCCAGAGTACTATTTCTTTTAACCTTGTTTTTAATAAATCATGTAAGTACATCACTCACGGATTTATTTAACGAATATGTTACAAAATTAAAGAGACACAAAAAGAGTTAACAGCTACGCGATATGACATTCAGTGGCAACAATGGCCAGTTACCATTATGATCTGTTCATGTAGCGGATATCTATACATCTATGCAAATAAATACAATTGGAGTGTCTGTGTGTAATATTAAAATAACCGCTTTTTACTAAGTGCATTTGGATGTATGCAAGGTACACATACCATAACAACATTTTTTACAATTTTTGTCTTTCTGTCTATCTGTCTGTCTGTCTGTCTAACTTAGGCTACTTTTATTTTAGAAAAAAAAAATAGTTTGTTAGGCGATGCGAATTTCGCCAGGTCAGCTAGTTAAAAATAATATAATATAATAATTAGGGAAAGAATAATAACACTAGGTGTTTATCAAATACAATATATTTTTCGCTAAAACAAACTGTAGAGTAATGTAGACCCTGTCATCGAAATGCGATAAGCCTGCCACTGAAAGAGTGCGGGATGGCAGAGGGTTATACATGAGACATATTCGAGTGAAGTAATCTGCCATTAGGGCAAAAAGCTCTCCTCGCTTATCTGTAACATCTGGACGATGTTTATATTTTGAGGGTCTCCGACAACCTCATATAACGACTGAGCCACAGCCCAACTCTTTTATAGTTGGCCAACAAGACATCATGTTGATGGTACTCGCACCAGTTTAAAAAAATTTAGGATCCCGTGATAAGCTAAGTGGAAAAAATGTTGCGATCACCTAACGCCTGGCAGATGGGATCTAACCAATAATAACTAATGAGATAAAACAATTTTAATACAGCTTTTTTTACAAAGCAGTAACGGAAAATAATCTTTTTATCTTTTATATTTTTTTAATACGTAGAATTGAAAGTAGTAGTATACTAACCCCACACCGGATGGGTGTCGTAAGAGGCGACTTAATCCGGCCCGCTGGTGGTAGGGCTCCTCGAGGGATAATAATATTGGTAATATTGATTTTTTAATACCACTATTACTATTATTATTTCTCCGTGGGGTTCACTATTACTATTATTATTTCTGCATGGGGTGCGCCTGGATAGCCAAACGACTCGTCGTGATCCGGGTTTGAGAGCCAGTTCTTTCTTTCTTTCTTTTTTTCTCTCTTTCTTGGCTGGCAACGCATCAATGATGCCTTTAGTGTTGCTAATATCCATGGGCGACGACAGCCACTTACCATTAGGTGGATCGTCAGCTCGTTTGCCGGCTATTTCCATAAAAAAAGAAACGAAGAAACAAGATACGAAGAGGCGGAGAGAGGACATCGTAGCATAGATAAGGAAGCGTCAGGCCGTTTTCCGTCATGCCATACTAGACGATTTTACCCCAAGGCGTCTTGAGAGATTTTCACATCATTAACCACTCATACTATAGTTATTCATTCGCTATACACTACCATGTGTGCCCACGACACAGGGAATCCTAGTGTGGGACTGAGTGTGAAGCGTTATTATTATTATTATTGTTTTGTTTTTTATTTTTTATTTTTTTATTATTATAAAAGATTTTGTATTTATTATATCTAAAGTAAGAGTAGATGATGTTAAATTTTTCACCCGACACCAAAAGCAATGGTCCACTGTCTTTTCTTATACTGTGGCTCGCCGCTTATCGTAGTCTGCATGTTAAGGTAATCTTTCTCGTTTCACATTTGTAACTAAATTGGACTTTACTGTATATGTAGTAAAATCTACAATGTTCTATGAACTTCAAATATACCTACCTGAATTCGTCACAGCATGTTCACACATATTAAATGTAAGGGATCTTCACAGGGTTTGTTTTCCCATGAGAGGCAAGCTAAAAATAACTCTTGGTGGTTGGCACTGAACATAGTATAAAATGAAAATAAATTTCAGTTTTACGTAAAGAGAAACATGTAAATATAAGAGTCATTCTATCTATGCGAGAGTTTCCGTGGAATGTCTTATCAAAAACATTTCAAACGATTTTATTTTTGTTGACCTGGTACTACAGCAGATATCAAAATTCGGCTATTCATAATTTTTGCATTAAATACCGATGTTTCGAAAAATTTGCATTATGGATAGGGCTACACTACAGTTGCGGCAAGTACGTGCCGCGTTCGACGTGTCGGGCCAATTTCAGAGAATTGCCACTCGCCGCCCGCGCCGCTGCACCGGCTGTATCATACATTCGAGTCGCTATTTATTTAATGATTTTGCGGAGTGACTCTTCTATACCAATAGATACTACTATTAATACTATTATGTATCCTGTGGTTGCGGGGAGAAACTCTTGACAGGTGACATTTGACAGACCAATCGGTCAACCTTTGTAAGGTATGCATTTAAACTTGTCAAGATAATATATATCTACGCCTGCCAAGTGTTGTTGGGTTCTTGATCAAGACAAATATTAGATCGGCGAAAATTACATTGGCATGTTCTTGGGTCTTCAGTTTTTAAGATGTTTTAGAGATTGTAATGACCCTGTCTTTGTAGTCTGATAGAGTCATTGACAAGTAGTAGTAGACGAGTATTGAGCCAAGTAGGGTAATGACTGCATTTTTTATGCATCGTGAGTGTCACATTAGAAGGCAATCTAAAACGCTTGAATTTCACCTGACGATGAGTACTTTGGAATAAAATACCGTTTTATTATTTTTTTATATTACGAGTAAAATAATATCTTCTTTGTAAATGTGAAGTCAATCGATCTGTCTATCGACATGTCTAATTGTCTATGTCTGAACTATCTGTAAATTGACTTTAGCGGACACAAACATTTATATGGTACATTTTGTGCTTATCCTGTTCAATTATTATAAGACGCGCTATTAAATAACTAAATTATATCAAAATTGTTATTACTTATTTAACTTATTTTACTCGTGTGTGAAGGGCTACGGGTGGTGTTATCCTTCACTAAATTAATTAACATCGGGTTTTCATGTAAAGCTTATTGAATAATAATTAGCGGATTCCAAACTGGTAGGTATTCATTTACAAATTTAACTCGCATGAGACTATAAACAATGGTGCTCTGATCATGCAAAATATTATTACGAATGATAATACTGACGGCCCTAATTTTGTAGGTACATTACATAACTGTATTAGTAAAGTAGGTAACATCGCTTTACATTTAGAATCATGGAACTTTATGTAACATCATCCATGTAACAATATGACGACTTAGATCAAGACCACGGATTGATAAACAAATTTCTTAACGTCATTGCTCACGTAATACCAAGGAATCCTCGATATACATTTATTATATTTGCTTTGTGTTTACATTATGGGATGTGTAGGTGCTCCCATCCATCCATTAATCCAAGGCAAACTTCGATGCTCGAGGTCGGAAGAGCTACAGTCATAATTATGGTAGTACAATGTCACGGACATTGGTGTGTTATGGTCTTTATGGCATAAAATGTAAGTATTTTTAAGGCAAGAGTAATTAGGCTTGTACTAAGTTAATGCGTTTTACCACGCATGACTACATCGCCACTTATCAACAGGTGGGATTGTGGTCAAGCATTAACTTATAAGATAAATAATCTAAATTTTACTAACAAAAAATAACCGACTTCAAAGTCTCAAAAACTACTTTTCAGATCTCGTTCAAATTTATGTGGGACCACATGACAAGCACCTACTTTCGATTAAAAAAGAATCATCGAAATCGGTTGGCGTGATATTGAGTTATTCGTCAATTTGTCGCGCATATCTTAACACAAATTTACGACTTATGTGGTTTTCCCATGGATGCCATTGTCAGATCTCAATAAAATTTATGTGGGACCACAGTACAGCCACCAGCTTTCGATTAAAAAAACAATCATCAAAATCGGTTCGCCCAGTCCAAAGTTCTGAGGTAACAAACATAAAAAAAAATACAGTCGAATTGAGAACCTCCTCCTTTTTTTGAAGTCGGTTAAAAATATATATTTCGTACAAAGTACAGTAGAAAGACAGTCAGATAAATATAACAAATAATTTACATACTATTTGGTGTAACATTAATTTGAATGAAACATACACAAAATATTTATGTTTGATTTATTAAATGTCATATTTCTCAAGCCTCAAACATAACGTAGTACATACACACAAATATTGCACTGTATAGGGTTCTGCCGCTTTATTTGACAGTTAACAAAGTTACCCGAGTGTAAGCACAGTTAATAGAAAACAATAAACAGTTTATGGTGTGACGGAGACAAATTAACGAGTGCACGTGGCAGCAGCGGGAACGAAATGAGTTGGGGTGTTAATCATGAGTGGTACATTGGACGCTCGGCAGTTTTTTCGCCAAGTTCTTTGCCAGTTACGATGACGCTGCAAAATCAAATGTTCAATTTAAGTATTAAACATAAATTATTTAAGGCACAGCGCTATTAATATAATATTTACCTTTAATATTTAGATACATTGATTGACTTGATTTCACAAGTAGCAGCAATAATCGATCGTGGAATGACTTATTATTGGAACGAAATTCCTTAACGCGTTTGCAGCATGAGTGATAGTCTAATGTGTATGGCGGAAATGTGTAGAGTAACGGAAGCCAAGAAAAGCATATTTCAGCACGTTTAGATAAAATCATAAACTAAACTATTTTTTTATGCAATACTTTGTTAGTGACATATTTTTCAGGAAGTGTTGAAATTAGAGTTCTAAAAATAAACGCCTTCACACCCATTTCACCTTGAGCTCATACCCCCCCCCCCCCGCTGTAGGTTTAAATAAATAAATAAATAGTTCAGTTATACCTTTTTATTTAAATACTTCCATACGTTATTAATTTACCATGGAGATTAAACTGGGTGCTAGAGCACCCAGCGATCTCCTACTAGAAGTCGTTTATCATAACCTCGTCTGTTATTCATCAAGGTGCAGCAAATGTAAAAGGTTAACTTGGGCTCAAGTTACGTGCGCAAAATATACAATAATTTGGACGTATGTAACTGGAAAACATTTAAAAATTACATTACATTATAAACGCTGGTTTAGTCATTTGACATTTATTTTAAAATCAGTTTAAAGAGCATTAATTAGCTTTATCTCCATCCAACTTAGTTTTTTTTTCATAATGTATAAAATAATAAAAGTTTCAATATTTAGAGTTCCTATGAAGCATAACTCATTGGCGTTAAGCGATAATGTGTGGTCATAAATTAAACGATAATAAATTGAGACAACAGCACTGCTGTTAATGACCGCGTGTTCCACGATAGTGGAGCTCGCCTGATACCAAGCTTTTAATACATTAAGGGATGGCTACGACAGTTAATTCATGGACAAGGAAAATTGGCAATGATTAAGGAAGACCTTTTGCGTAATTCGTACCTAAAGCCAGAAATATATTTTCTTTCGAGTCGGAGGAAAGAATCAGATTCGGGTCGTGCATTTCCTACCTGGAGAAAGGTTGGAGTAGTCACAATTCCGCATCTATTAAGAATAGCGTGACGAAAAGTATACCACGCTAAAGGTTGTCATCGAGTAACTTCTATGATTACGTCATTCAAATAAAAGGGAATAGCCTAGATACAAAACGCCTTGCATATTTTATAACATTGCAAGTAGGTTAGCTGCATCAAATTGATAGCCCACTGATTTCCTGAATACTTCAGTTTAACTGCAAAAGTAAATTTTGTGTTTTATTGTACTTTATCGACTTTCTTATTTGAGATTTAAAGATTTATTAAGAACAAAAACAATTTTACAAATGATATGTTCGTAAACACACAGGAAATGTTTGCCACTCACCCATCCAACTACCAACAGTGCACGCTGTTGCTTAACTTTGTATTTAATATAGTGTATTTCTTTCTATCATTCATATTACTTGATACGAGTGCACTTGCCTGTCTTACCTAACTTTTACCAGTCATTTAACTCAATGAATGCTATTGTACCGCCTTTATCTGTTCTTTGTACATCCTGAAGGTTGACTGTTAGAGAATGCTATTTAGCAATGACGAAAAATGATCCTGTGATTTTTTTATCAAAAACGTTTTACCTTTTACTTTTTATATTTTTGAATAAAAGGTCAAAAAAATTGTATGAATAGAAAAAAACTAAATCTGGCAACGCTTTAGTCTTATTTACACAACCGCTCGAAACAAAGACACGTCCGCAAATACATAGTACCTACCTACCTTGCTCTTTGGGGTTTAGTAAAGTTTAAATAAATAAAAAAAGGGTGCGTGTACTTTTGTACGCGCGTGAGAAGTTATACTTCTTTGACATAATTAAATAAATATTTAATTTAATAACGTGTATCAGTTTTAATTATCTTTCAAAAACTATTTTATATTAAATAAAAACAAGAAACATTAATCATAAATTATCTGAACAAATATTACTTGTGTACTACCTATGTTTACACAAGTACAAACTAGATGGCGTTGTTCACAAAGCTGAATCACGCTGTTGAGACTCTTTTGTTTGAGATTTGTATAAGTAATAACGTTAAATTTTAAAAAGAGGTAAAGATAAAAGCTAGCGCTATCTATCCAGTGCTTTCATGCCCCCTGCTTGGCACTATTAAAAGTTTAACGTTTTGCAAGTCGCATAAGAAGTATAACTTTAATAACATCCTACCTAGCGATGGGCCGAGTAATACTTTTTACAACTCGAGTTACTCGAGTAAAATCAACCGTTTACTCGAGTAAAAACTCGACAACTCGCGGCAACTCGACGAAGTCGACGAACTCGACGATTAACACCGACCGAGTTGAACCACGTCGCCGCGTCGACTCGCGTTCGTCGCTGAGTTGAATCGGCCGAGTTTACTCGAGTACGTAAAATCGTTACTCGAGTTACTCGACCAAAGAGTTTACTCGAGTTACTCGAGTAAATTTCGTCAAGTTGCCCATCGCTAATCCTATCTATAACAGGAATCGGAAGTGTTTCCGTGTATTTCACAAACATTTTTAGTAAACAAATATTTATTTATTTTAAATTATAATATTTGAGTACCATCTGTTTGCCTGCTTATCCACTTAGACATAAGCTCGTTTCACCACGGCTTAACGGCGCCTTAGGCGATTATGTGTGGTCATAAATTCAACGATAATAAGTTCAGACAACAGTGCCTTCGTTAATGAGAGTGTTATATATAGCGGGGTTCGCCCGTTAGTAAGCTCTTAACAAATTTATCGTATAATAAAATTATATTTTTAAACATTACCTTTAAGAATTTTATTCGTAGCTTAAATAACTGTTAAATGAACGCATGGAAAGTGTCAGCGATTTGGTCCTAATTCTTATTTTTGTACATCAAAAACTTTGGCTTCAATCCATTAATGATCCACTAGTAAGCAAGGGCAGAGGCCCTTGAGAGCCTCTTGATGAGGCCTATAGTATACCACACTACACGGGTGCATTATTGGAAGGGACAGTGGCCAACCCAAACGTCGGAAAATTTAAGCCACCCAAAGGCTTCCGACAGAGCTTATAAACAAACAGAACTATCATTAACTATCCCCAACTATCGCCAACTATCGACAAAACTACAACTTTATGTATTTACAGACAGTATTCATTTATTTTAAGCCGTTTTAACCTGGCGAGTCTAGCCGGTGAAGAAGCTTTCAAACCGCAACGGCAACCTGTGTTGTCCGAGGTTGAGAGGCGAGGGTTCATAGAACTTCATCGTAAAACATCATCTATATTATAATTAATAATGTACATGAAAATCGGTGTTACTTCATCGTAAAACATCATCTATTATAAATAATTATTAATGTACATGAAAATCGGTGCAGATTTTTTATTATCAACAATATCAACGTTACAAATGATTTTGTTTTATCCTACGTAATGCCGCGATATTAAATTAATGTACATAAACAATGAATGTATTTTCACAAAATTAATACAATAAATACCTACTTATAATACGTAAAAAAATTTACTCAAATAATATCCGTGCAGATTTCTGCGGAGCTGATTTCTGTATTTTTTGAACCGATTGAATCGATTTTACAGTTCGTCGGTAAAACCTAATCACTTAAAAGATCTTGGTCCGCAGAAAGTTTAACAAGAGAGAGGAATGCCGACGATCCTCATTATCAGCTACTAATCCGACAAAATGAAAATCACTTTCCAATGAATAAAACAAATTCGTGTTCTTCAGATATCGATGACGATTGTAAGTAATATTCTTTTTCATTTAAAAGTAGGTCGTATTTTACTTCAAATGCGGGTAATTTTTTAGTCGTAAGGATCTAAACTGGCATTTTATTAATATAATTTTTTACGATGCAATTACAATATTATTTTTATAACAACGGTTAAATTTAAAACTCTTCCAAAATTAAAAATACTTATTGTTTCGTCATATTTTTTAATAATGCTACTTATTATAAGTACTATTATTTCTTCTGTGATAATATCATAATACCTAATTATCAGGAAGTCACAGTGTGTCGCTTCATTGACAGTTCACAGCAGCAACAAGAAAAACAAGCTTGTGGTGACAAATGGTAATCACCACCCACACGCAAGAAAAAGTGGTAAATTAACCTGCTTCTTAGTAAATTTTTTTAAAATAAAGTGACTACAAAGGTCAAAACAACACAACTAAAATAAATGTTTAGTACCTAGTGATAAAAAAATATAAGTTAATAATGTAAGTTAATTATCATTTTAGTTACATTTTCGTCGTTTTGAGTTTTTCAATGTTTAAAGTGAAATGTGAATGTATTTTTGGGTTGCCGTGAAAGTTATTTTTGGTTGGTTTGGACCGTGCGAAAACATAATAGAGAAAAATAGTTTGAAACTTTTGACACAGTCCCAAAGCTCAGGATTTTTTATGAACTAAAAATAAAAGCGGATGTTGAGTAAGCCGTAGAAAAACCTAATATCAACCCGTAGAAAAATATAAAAAGATTTAATTGACAACGTTGCAGATCAAAATTCAGAAATAACTATTTTTTATTAACTTGAAAGCAATAAAGAACACAGGGGGAATAATAAAATTTCAAAGCAATTTAAATAGATTTGTTTTGATATGCATACAAAAAGATTAATAAACGTTATTAAAGAACCTCGCAATTTGTTCAGAAAAAAATAATCTAGCAATTAGTTGGTCTTAATTTTGGTACTAAATGAAACATATTAGAAAAATCTAAAATCATTTTGTGATAAATGACATTTAGTAATTAATTGTGTTTATAACGGATTTAACCTTATGCTGGTTGCCATTAATATTGTCATTAACAATAGGTCGATTAAGATGATTTCTAACAGATGTGGACTAATACTGTATGTTATAGTTAGATCGTAGACATTTACAGTTCTATAATATTCTAATATTCCTATTATGTTGCATTAGAAGGCGTCACAGACACGATGTCTTGTACAAAAGCTTATTAAATTTAATAAAATTTGACACTTCAAACCGATAACTAAGAAAACTTCACTGCTTGCCTTACTTCGACCATAATTACAATACTAATTATTCTCCTAATTTATTGAAACCCAACTATAAAATGTAAGAGAAACCGCTTAATTTCATTTAAATAGTAAGTAACATAAATATTATAGATAATTGTATATACAGTAAATGAAAATACAAGTGAAGTATAAGTAATAATTTTTGAGGCATTACAAGCAGTGTCAGAATGTATGAACTGCTTATGACATAATTATAGCTGCAATAATGTTATGCAAATCACACGACAAAGACATTACACGTAGCTACCAAATTATTGTCTGGAGAGGTTCGCGATGTCTAATCAAATGCAGTTAGAGGATCATGACATTATATCAATGTGGAGATTAGCAATCTCATCTATCATATCACAGTTTTGTTACTTTACTACAAAAGTTGATAGTAATATATTTTATAGAGTTTGTTAGATGCGATTTTGAATATTTAAAAGAACTTTCATTCGTATAAGAATTTATTTATCGAAAACTTTTATCCTTTATATTTATTGTTACATAATAAATACCTAAATAAATAAAAACGTTGACAGTTTTATGCACTGGCTCATAAAATTTCACTAAATGCGGTTACCCACGTTGGTCGAAGCGGAAAATATAAAAAATATATATGATTATGTTAAGTATCTCATTCGAAGTTACGTGATTTACTGTGGCTTCTTCCCGTTTCATTTCCTTACCGAAGTGTTAAATAGTAAATGGAATTTCTCTCATTTCTTTTAAAACGTACGCAATATTGAATTTCTGCATTCTACGTTCGAATAGAAATTACCATTCGGCATCACTGAAGTGCGATTAGCTGAGTATTTGCATATGCAAATTCTTGCTTGCATTGTGGTTTTTTAATTTCTTTATAGATTAAAATTGCTCTCAGCCAAAACAATAACTTTGCTATCAATCAATACTGTTCCATTATGAATTATGATGTTTGTATACTCAGATTACAGAACAACTTGTATAATTGAATTGTGATGAAAATTAAATTAAGTTCCTAAATCCATAATATTTCTATTAAGATTAGAGTCACATGTTATCATAAACATGTCGCTGCTTCAATTCATAACTACCACAAATCAAAATTAATCTTTTTTGCAGGAGAGATAAACAAAGAAAAAAAAACTATTTTTTGTCGTATGCTTTCTTATTTTATATCAAATATATGCAAATTATATATTATTAGAAGCATATTTTTAAACAGCATTAAATGTTTTAAGTAGTTTTATAATAAACCGAATGCTAGAGGAGATATAAGTATGTCGCAGATAGGTGGTCCAGAAAATAATAAACTGTGGGCGTTTTCATCATTTTACTTAGAAAACCATTGAAACACATGTTTTACACTTGCTACTAATTTAGTAGGCAATTACTACTGATACACATGGCTCTGAACAGATTACTATGTCACTCGAATAACATAACCAATCGCTAATGGAACGCGGTGAAGTCGGATTTACCTCGCGGTGCGGCATTCCGGGTAACCAACCATAATTCACACGTCGCATTGCACACTCACAGCCATCCCGGCTCCACAACTTGCCCGCGCCTCTCGCGCTTATTAAAACCCGTGTGATAAATCCGCCAATCGCTGGCACTATGACCTATCTCATCAGAAGCGAACCATCACAGCCGCATGGGTGCTACTCTTCGCAAAGGGTATGACTGTGCATAGAAAACAGTCCACGTGCACTTCTCGCTGGCTCCGGCATAACGCGCTACTGACTGGTCAACACACGCAATACCTGCTCGATCGCAGTCCATCAGTACACACTGTACCCAGTTGTGCTCTCCATAAAGTAAACGTTGTGCAATGCTAATGCAAATTAAACTCGGCCATAATAACGACGTTCTACTTTATCGTCCGCTCAGCTCGGAGGCTGTCTAAAGAGTGCCCGCTGCCGGTTGGCAAGTCAATAGCTGTCCTCCGTGACCCCCGCCACCGCGTGTACTCAAATGACAGTAGACAATTTGCACGGTACTGCCATCTTCAACTTCCGAATACACCCAAGCTAGTTCCAGCTTGACGTTCCATTTTATGATTTGAAATTACTGATTTCCGACAAGTATATAAGTTACTTTTGAATATAAAAAAAGTTTATGAAATATTCTAAATATGGGATAAAACAACCATAAGTCAATAAAATAATTGTATTAATCATGTTTGATCATAAAACTTTTAGGAACTCAATAAAAATCGCCATGCAGTTTAATAAAATAACTAAAATGCTATCTAAAACATAATACAAATCAAAGTTTCCCTCAAAATAACAAATAGAAATCTTGAAAACTGTTGCAAAATAATCATCAATTATTTTTTAAATTCTACTCAAACAATGAAAACATGAAAATAAAATAACAAAATTCGGGACCACTTGGTTAGTAAGTACAAACTAGCTGCAAAGGAATTGGGAGTGCTCAATAGAGCTAAGCAGTACTTCACGCCTAAGCACAGGTTGATGCTCTATAAATCGCAAATTCGACCACACGTGGAGTACTGCTCCCACCTTTGGGCTGGAGCCCCAGTTAGCCAAGTGGATCCGCTCAATCGAATTCAACGGCGAGCTATTCGTCTTGTCGACGATCCCAAGCTTACAGACGGACTAGAATCACTCGAGTTGAGGAGAGATGTAGGCTCTCTCTGCGGATTCTACCGTCTGTACAATGGGGAATGTTCTAAAGAACTGTTTGGCTTAATACCTGCAGTTGGTTTTCGTCACCGCACATCACGGTGTACCAGGTTCCACCAACATCACCTGGATACCTGGCATTCGTCCACAGTTCGGTTCTCACGTAATTTTCTACCTCGTACGTGTAAACTGTGGAACTTCCTGCATCAGTGTTCCCTCTAAGCTATGACATGGGGTCCTTCAAGAAGTCAGAATCAAGAAGTCAAATGTGGAGCTTGAATTACATGTTCTTGTGACTAAAATTTTAGGATTTTCTACACAGAACTTGGCACCCATTTAGATCTCAATTCTTTTTTTTTAAATTGGCCTTCACTTTACATTAATGTTTTTGATGGGATATCATTACTTTTTGCACAGAAATTATTAGCAGGTACTTATTCATAACGTTACTAATTAATTTTGTTACCTTATACATGAACTGCTATAGTGCTCTTTAACTAAATCTGTCGTTAGTGCGCCGTGGTCCGAAATACCTATTATTTCATTATTTATAAGTAATGATCTTCCACTATCGATGTCCGCTAAATATTGAAATAATAATTAATACTAAATTCCAGTTATAATATCGTAATAATAATAAATACGATAGTCGACTAAACTCTTATTAGTTACGAGTAACCGCCCTCGCTTTGCTTCGGTTTTCTTATTTTTTACGCTTTGGGTTACATTATTGGATAATTTTTTTGAAAATATAGCCTATGCTACTTGGGGATAGTGTAGCTTCCCAACAGTGAAAGAATTTTTGAAATCGGTTCAGTAGTTTCGGAGCCTATTCAATGCAAACAAAAAATCAAATCTTTCCTCTTTATATATTAGTATAGATATAGATCTATAAGTAGTTTGTGTTCGATGACATAACGTGCCACAATATATTTTGAAACAATACTTCGAATCACTTGAAATTGGTATAATTTTGTGATGTACACGCCGTGTAAGATTAGAGAAAAATAATTTTTCACACATTAAAAATGAAACAACGTAATACACTGGAAATAACGTCTACTAACGAATCACTAATCTGCACGTAAATAATACGTACGTGCTATGCACTTTCCCACAGGTACTTGGGACACTGAACATCTTCCCCCCGTTGAAAGCTTCACAAATTACTAAAACTGATATGTTTCGATTAAGAAAAAATCACGGTGGTATTCCACTCGTTATAATATATCACCTTGGAATCCACATAATGACCACCTTTCATCGCAACATACCTACAATATAGAAACATCCCTACAATTTTATAATTACAATGATTACAATGCTTTGCACAAAAAATGCTAAATTAACGTATCTCAAAAAATTTGACCTTACCAATTAACCTATGTATTAAAACAACTCCGTTTAAATAAAAGCAAAACTAGTGTATTCCTGAACAAGGTCCTATTAATTTTTAAATGATAATAATAGAAAGTAGTTTTTTAAATTCAAAATAAACTATTTTTAAATACCGTACTTCATATTAAATAACTTAAATGCAAAACGAACACAATGCCTCATAAGTTTATTTTGATCAAAATAAATTATGTTAATTTAGGCATATTTTTTGCGCAAAACAACCCGTTTTGAAATATGGTTCTTTTGATTTAAAAATAGTGTCTTACTTACTTGAATCCTCCATTCAAAAACTAAAGTATTCCGAAATATGGTCGTCTTCTGTATAAAATTAATGAATAACACAGGATACATTTCGAGATATGACACTTTTGCACAAAAGAAACGTGCTTTCAATTAGGTTGTCGACGCATAACTCAAAATATGGCGGTTTAGACCATATTTCGCGCGTTCAAAACGAAAATTCAAAAGTAACGGTTGCGTTGTTTTTGTAACTTTAAATGTGAAATCAATGGGTGTCTTTTTTAAATATAAAAATATGAAGGATTACGGTTGTATTTTTGGAATAAAAACATTTTTGCAATTTTCTTATTTGTGGTACTTTTGAATTTAAGCAGCGATGTTCTCTCTCACACAAATAACAATTTTTAACGAAGCTTCTAGATATTTTATATTGCAATGGAAATGTAATAATTGAAGCAATAGAGGCATCAACAATAACAATTAATAATATAAACAAAGGCCCACTGGGCTCAAAGCATGAATTATAAAGAGTTTTATACTAACAATAAATATAAACAAAGTTTTGAATAATAAAGTGTCTTTAACTGTCATCGGTAGTAAACAGATTGCTACTGGAAGCGACATCTCAATAATTTATTTGATGCTGACAAAAACAGAGCGGAAGTTGGCTTCAGTAATGTTAAGACTAGAAGGATAATTTTATTAAATTAGTAGAAATCAGAACTTGAATTAAATTTTGTGTATTTTCATCTTAAGTATATTTATTTTACCTATTTCAACGTCTGTTATTAGTCAGTAATATTTTTCTGAGTAGTTTTTCCACAAGATCAGTAAAGTTCTTCACATGTCTCTAAATAGTAGTCTTAACTCATATGTTTGCATGTAAAACTTATATTTATACCTTACAGTTGTTCTTATAATTGTAATACTGAACCACATTAATAAGTTGTGTATATTAACATAGTTGGATATTGGCTTGTTAGCCACACTTTCGCTTAACAAGTATGAAATAGAAATAATGATTAATTTTCAAAATCCAATTCGGTCGTATTTTACCAACGTTTAAATTCATACAATACAAATTCAATTACGAAGCGACAAACTGGCGTTCCATATAATTTAGTAGATGGATGGAATGTTGATAAATTGTTCGAATGTTTATCTAATAGAGACCAACAATTTCGTAGATAACTCCGAGCTCTATTGAGTTAAATTCGCTATTGATGAATTCAATTGAGGTCCAGTTCAAATTGACAAAATTCTCATACCCTTTTACTCGTCCGATTATTCTGTTGATTTTATCAGAAAAAATAAACGCACCAATACGGGCAGTCAAACACGTTAACATTAAAGTATTTGAATATTGTTCTGTACTGAAATTTAATGAAAAGCGTTAATTTTCGACTATAGAGAAGAAGTGTTATTATACCGTGGTAAAAATATAGGAGTCTACAAAATATTGTTAGGTTCCGAGGCGTTGGATTAAGTTTAGTCTTATAACATTACCGAAAGCATAACATTTTCTATGTACATACTTACCTGATCGACAAACAAACAGACGAGCCACCTCATGGTAAGTAGTCCTTCCCCGTGGACGTCAGTAACACCAAGGCATCACCAACCCGTTATCGACTGAAAATATTTCCACCTACATTGCTACCGAAAGTCGTTTTTAACATATGATTATCATTTATCATGAAACGGCCAAAAATATACGATTGGATAGCAGGTTCTATCACTTGACACCTTGCGAGATCTTCTAAATACATAAATCTAGAAATTTCTATTCGTATTAAGTCAAAGACCCCTTTGTTCCCATCACGAATATTTCGTATATGTAATGTATGCTAACTCTATCTTAGTAGTAAGTGCCAATCTCCAACTGAATGTGAGTCATTTGAATGCAAGTTCGGTGCTTCTTTCAGCATTAAACAATGCGTCTGAACTTCCGTAAGATAACTTTTGTAACCTTACCATAAAACGGCTGTACTTCTTTGTACACTATTAAAATAAGAAGTGGCTGAAGGAGAAATCGAATAATTAGGGACGTTTTCAAATCTTTTTATTATAAAGGAAACAGACAGGTATTATTTTATTTGAAATAATGAGTCGATCGAAGTTATTAAGATCGCCGTCCAATTACTCATAATTTGCGTATAAACGATCGCCCTTGGCTATGAGATTTAAATCTGCTGTTTAAATGCTTATAAATATATAAAAAATCCTGTTTACAGGTGTTTGATTCTCAGCAGACTTATCGTCTTCAAAGATAAAATATAATAGTAACTGCATTAAAATTAGGTTTCATAATTGTAACGACAGATAAAGTCTTAAAATAACTTGAAATATCTATATGATGATAAATAAAATCTATAGGTTACCACCTATAGATTTTATTATACCTATAGATATTATTTACCACATATAGGTAGATGGAGTGCCCGTTAGCGGCTCGTTTCCATAATAATAATTCGATATCAGAGTTACATGTCTCAAAGGGGATTCGACATGTTTGAGCCGCAGTATTTGATAATCAGAATATTAAGTAAGTTAAATATCAATATTCATTGCGCAATACAATGAAGAATTTTATCATCACCAGAAGGTGATGCGCTGCTGATAATGATGATGATAAAGAACTATCTATCAATCTTTATTTCCTAAAATAAGGTCTAAAATATTTTTCTACACCATTTTGATGTTTTATTATCAACGTTCTTGCACACCTGTATGTAAATATATAAAGAAGAATCTAGTATTTTTAAAGATTACCAATATTATGACATTAAATAGGTAAAAGTTAAATAATTATAAAAGAGTGACAAAATAATTAATATTATTTTTTAAATACATACTAAATTATGACTTAAAATCTTTAATTTTATTTTTAACACTTAATTGAGTTTCGTTACATGGACTTTAGGTTAAATATTATTATCTTTTACCCTAAGTACTAGGAGCACGAAATTGTTAACCATACGAGTATATCCAACTAAATCACGTTTGTATCTTATATAAATAATCTCATTTAGCAGATAGTTATAAACAAACTTTTCTGAGAATAAATGAATATGTTGAAGACATTTTATTTAAAGAAACCTTTAATAGTACCATTGGTTACGGAACTCTGGCTTCTCTTAAAGACTTACTTGAAGCTTAATTATCAAAGTTTAAAGAGCTACGATATATTTTACCAACGAGATCGACTCGCACTTCACTGGTGTCAATGTTGTATACCACATAAAAGGGTCAGTTAACGCGTCACCAACCGTGTAATGTACAGTCGGCAGAGCAACATACTCGTACAAAAACGTAATGAACAACAAAATATTTGTGTGATTATCGATGTTAAAATTGATAATAACACAAACATTCCATAAAATTAAACATTACGATATGTTTTTGTATGTTGCCCTATCAACGTAACTTTTGCGGACTGTACAAAGAGTCACGTGACAGATGAGTTCAATTTCGGGCCCTCGATGTTACCTAATGGTGAGTTTATTTTGAAATTTACACCATCCAACGATACACTCCTACGGAACCGTTACGTGACTTGATTGTGGAAATCTTTAAACAACGTGTGAAACCCCAGATAAACATACAATCAGCGCCGCTTCTAGTTCCTACAAAGCTGAATTAAGAAGGAAGAACTTGTTAATTTACTACTTTAATATTTGTTTATTGTTTGTTGGAAGACGTTCAGACGTGATGGTGATTATAAGCCGCATTGCTGGTAAACAGGGATTGGTGATCTTTTTTAAAAACTGACTCTTCGGACCTGCCATCACATGAATGCTGACACAGTAATATCCCCCCTGTACGTACGACGCGCTTTGCTTCATCATATTATGCGTACAGCGAAGGATTGGAATAAATTGCCCGCGTCGGTGTTCCCGCTCGATTATAAGGTAAATGTCTTCAAGGAAAGAGTGAATAGGCTTTTATTAAGTTAGTGTGTTTTACCGCACATGATTACATCGCCACTTATCATCAGGTGGGATAGTAGTCAAGCATTAACTTATAAGTTATTAAAAATAGGATTCCCTGTGTCGGTGTATGAGATATCATTAACCAATCCGAGTAAAAATATTTACTTGTCACAAATGTCTGTCCCGGCCGGAAAGCTAACCCGGGACCCCTTGCTCTGTACAGTAGGGTCAGTAATGACTAGACTACGGGATCGTCAAAAAACGTATCAAATCAACTTAAGGATCAAACTCTGTTCTTTATTTAGGTATGTGTATATATTGACTTAAAGCAGTGAATGAAAGAACTGACTGAAACGAATGAATATCTAGGTTTGTTCCAGTACCTGATACTCTGAGTTTGTTATGGATAACAAACAAGAAAGCTGCACATTTTGTATGTAAAGTCTTTGCAATCTGCACTTGGCCCAGCAGTGGGACAATTATAGATAACGATGAAAGATTCTTGGAATTAATATTGAGGTGTCCAAGGCAAGTATTGACAAAAAGAACATATTATCGTAATGATTTAGTAACATTTATTCCCATTACAATTAAGACCATTTTACCTTGCGCTGTTTTCAAGTTTCAGACAATTTTTTACAGCGATAAGGGTGTTCAAGCTGGTAGCTAGACAGTTGGAGAAACGCGACAATATTTAGTAGAGACTTGTTTTAATGGGAATGTTACGTGATATTTCTGTTGGGATTCATTCTTATCGCTGTTACACTAAACTCTTGTAGGTGTGTATACTGTAAACTGTTAATGAACATGGGTTTTTCTTTACCTGTTATTGTTGCGTTTCTAAGTTTTTTTTTATGCCCTAAGCAGGCAAACGAGCAGACGCGTCACCTGATGGTAAGTGATCACCGCCGCCCATGGACATTAGCAACATTAGGGGCGTCACCAATGCGTTGCCGGCCTCGAAGAAAACAATATGTTTTTTTTATTAATATTTAATAGTTATTTTAATTTCACTCTTTGCCGTATTGCCGTATTGGGGTGGCTTAGAATACTAACCCCAATCCCACGCCAGATGGGTGTCGTAAGAGGCGACTAAATCCGGCCCGCTTGTGGTAGGGCCCCTCGAGGGATTATATTATTTAGTAGTATTGATTTTAACTGTTAATTAATACCATTATTACTATTATTATTTCTCCGTGGGGTTCGCCTGGATAGCTACCCTTGAGTATGAGTCAGCCGCTAAACGACTCGTGTTCCGGCTGGGGGCTTGAGAGCCAATTCTTTCTTTCTTTTTCTTCTCTTTTTCTTGGCCATCAACGCATCAGTGATGCCTTTGGTGTTGCTGACGTCCATGGGCGACGATAGCCACTTACCATCAGGTGGATGGCCGATATATTATGTTGTAACTCTCCACCAGTCTGCATTGGAACCGCGTGATGGAGTATGCCCCGGGCCTCCTCAGGTATCAGCTCATCAGGCTCATTAACTGTGTTATGTAGTAGGCCATTAAAGGACTGAATCCATAATGTTGAGTGGACCTAATCCAGAAATTGGACAACTGTCCAACTACCCGTAACTACAAGTTTTCGTGATTGTGATGTCATTTAGTCAACATTTTATGACTAATAAGTTACGATTTGCGACCTTTTTTGATTGATAAAATAAATATCAATGTACTTCAACTGAAAGTTAAAAATACGTGCGTATTTTATTATCGTAACTAAATATAAGTAAGTTATGCTGCATATAGAATTTCGGTTAAATGACTGAACTGATGAACTGAAAAATGATTTTGTTTATTCATTTTTTAATTACGTAACATAAATATATTTGGTTATTTTGATTGTACATGATAAAATAATTATTAATTTAAAACCTAAGTGTTTCTTTTACTGTAAGTTACTCTAAAATTATTATGAAACATAAATTTTCTATAGAAGTGGTTAGCTTGCGGTTCAATTGTAATAACAATCGTTATTGCTATAGACTAATACAGAATCCAACGGTTCTTTTAATTAATATGGGAAATATATTCGTATTCGTATTCGTATAATGAAACGTGAATTTTTTCAAAAGAAATATTTTACAATTCATATAATAAGCCATTATCGTAAGAATATACTTTTGGTATCGGTAAAATAAATAACTTATTATATTGTAAGGTAGAACATAATAACATACGAAATGTAACCTACATTTCGTAAACCAAGTAATAATAGAATTTTTTATAAATAAAATTATTTCTGAATAAATATAATGCTATTTATAAAAAAGAAAAGCGGTGTTACCATTAGGACTAATTATAATTTTTTCCTTTCATCTTCGACAAACTGGCTAAGAAAAGATATTTTGACAAAAGCAAGTCAGTAAGTACAACCTGAAAACAAAGGATCCAAAAGAAAATTGGGAGAGTCCAACGACGTTCGTTACGGGTAATTTTCTTTGTTGTTCTGAGTACCTACATCTTGCGACGTGATAAAAATGAGCTTGAGCTTAAAATAATTATGACCGCTTTCTACCGTAATTTAATTAATTATTAACCTGAAAATATCGATTTCCATTCTATTTTTTATTTAAAAACTAATAATTTTAAATTGCAATTGTTCAATTCAGATACTAAATACCTTTTGCATGACGAAATATTAATCATTAATTTATTACTTACAAAACCTTTTTCCACAATCTCAGTTCTTAAATTTTTTGTAAACTAGAAATAACTATAAGAAAATTGAATTATAAAATGTTTAATATAGTATAAACGAAAATTCACATTTACCTATAAAATAATAAAGAGCCAAAAATACTCACAAATTGATTAAAAGAGTTTCCCTTTCACGTCTGCTCTCATTATGATTACACTAAATCGGCAGAAGACTGTAATTTACTGAACTCAGGTAAGCAATGATAAATGCCGGCCAGTATTGTAAATCATATCCGAAAAGTTAATTTACCGAGCGGTACGAAACTTTCGTAGAATCGGTCTCGTAGTAAGTACTCTACGAGTGTCTACGGGTGCGTCCGTCGCGTTCCGCGGGGCGCGTTATACTGGGCTCTCGACAAGACAATCTTTGCCTGAACAGTGGCCCTCGACAGATAACAGCAACTTGTGAGCTTTCACACGGATAACAGCCGCGTTACGGAACCTTTGTCTTCCGTCCGCTTTTTTAACAAACACTCCAGTTACACAATAATTGAAAAGGTTTTTGTTTGCTAATTCAAAAGTCCCAGTTTAATAACTGGCTGTCTACGCTCGTATTTTTAAGGCGTTTTAGTAAATTATTTCGAATTTTAATGTTATGATTATGTTCAAGTTTTGGTATTGTTGCATATCAGAGGCATACCTTACCTGTGAGTTATGCCTTGTTTATATTACGCCCAAAGATCAAAAGAGCATTGAGCGGAAAAGCCGCTTAGAACCCGTTGTAGTGGTATCTGTAAAACATACAATGCAAATTCGCGTCATGAAAACGCCCACGACGTGTTGTGGCAATCCCAGAAAGATCACGAAGCTAAATCAGCATAAAGTTATCATTGATATTACTTATACATAGTAAAGTGTGGAAGTAACTATGTCACGACGAGAATCGACAGAACTCCGCTTTGAGGTTTCTTTTTTTTTCCTTGAATACAGCAACCTAACGAACCTAACCGAACTGATTTTCGATTTGAGATGCATGTATTTTTTTCTGTCGGGGGCTCTTTCTACGGAACTACGATCTCCGAGCTTCCTTTTCCATATAGAAGACATATTACCGAATGTAGGGTAAGCAGTACAATGATTGGCCCTATAAGGTGATCATCGACTTTGACAATTTCTTGTTACAAAATAAGGTCAATGTTTATACAATGAGCATTATTATACCTATTCTTTATCGAATTTCAGTCAATGCGAAGGTTTATATACAATAAAAAACGTAATATTTATTTTGTAATTTACAAATAGCCGACCAGAAATAAGAAGTGAAAGTAAAATTATAATTTATTTGCCTTTTACGACACCAGAGTATACCGGCATGGGCTTGGGGTTAATATTTTGGGCCTCAATACAGCAAATTACTTATTATTGTTTAACGCATAACGGTGTTTAATTAATTTAACAATTTACGGTTTAAGATTTTTATTTCTCAAAAGAATTTTACAACAATTCACTTAAAGAGAAATATATAGGTACTAATTAATATACAATGTTAAGCCGCTAAGCGTAGTTACAAATAATTTAACTAATACTCGTACAATACAAAACATAACCAGATCAAACAAAACAAAACAAAACGAGGGTAGTTATGAGAATGAATGAGAAGTTATTGCACACAAGCCAAAACAAGGAAGATAAGGTTGCGGCCAACATGTAGCGGGTGACGACTCAACAATAATTTACGTTTATAGCTGTTGTTAATGTAAGTTTAGGATATGTGCGTTTTATTGAGCGCGTTTATCTGTTTATCTGCATAAGTATATAATTATATATGTGTATATTTAAATATGTATTATGTGTCAATTTTTTTTTTTTTTGTGTGTATATTATTATAGTTGAATATTATAAATTTTAATTTTTAGTAATGTTTTTTTTTTTTATTTTTTTATTTTTTTTTTATAGTACGTGTTAAAGGTAAGTTTTTATATGCATTTCTTGTTAATTTATATATTTTTCACATGTTTATATAAATCTATTATTTATTTAATTATGTATATGATCAAATTGTAGTATGTAGTTTCCAATATGTGTGTGCATGTACGCGTGCGTTTGTGTGTGTGTGTGTGTGTGTGCGTGTGCGTGTGCGTGTGTGTGTGTGTGCTTTTATAGTATTATATATTTTATTGCTTTTTATTATTATTACAATGAATTTAGATCTTTATAAATATGTTCTCGGAGTACTCTTTTAAACACATTAAATGATTTTATTTCTTTAATATCTTTGGGAAGTTTGTTGTACAGTTCAGCACCTTCAAATAAAATACTCGTTTTGCCGTAGTTTGTCCTGGGAGTTATTAAACAAATGTTATTTGCTTTTCTTGTCATGCGTTTTGTTACTGAAAACTTTTTCGTGAACGTAATATTTGAATGTATGTCTCTGGTCAAAATTTTTCTGACAAGAAGGCATGTGTTATATTTATATATTTGCATTAGGTTCATAATATTGGTTTCTTTATATATTTTATTTGTAGAAGTTAAGAAATCGTAGTGAAATAATGTTTTGATAATTTTATTTTGATTTCGTTGCAATGGTTTTATATGCGTTTTAGCTGCAGTACCCCAAACTTCAATTAGATAATCTAAATGCGGTTTTACTAACGTATTATAGATCGTGTACCGTACATATCTAGGGAGGCATCGTACTATGCCGCGTAGTGCACCCGTCAGTGATGACAGCTTAGATCTTATATTTTGTATGTGTGGTTTCCATGTCAGCTGTTTATCTAGAGTTATGCCCAAATATTTTTCTTTACTAACTTCCTGTAACTCTTCACCGTTGATTGTTAAAGGATTATATTTTCCTACTTTTTTGTTCTTGGCTGTAAATATAATATAGTTTGTTTTAGCTGTATTAATTGTAAGTAGATTTGATTGTAGCCAGGTGTTTAAGATGTCTAAGTCATGTTGTGCTTCCATTATAATCGAATCGATTGAGTTACCGGAGTAAAATAAATTTGTGTCATCTGCATACAGTGTTACATCTCCTTTAAGTCCAATGTTTTGTATATTATTAATATAGATAACGAACAACAATGGTCCTAAAATCGATCCTTGTGGAACGCCGTAGGTTATTATTTGGGGAGAGCTCTGGTGTCCAGCTATTTTAACAATTTGGTGTCTATTGGATAAATAGGATTTAAACATTTCGAAAGCTACTCCTGTAATACCTTCGTGTCTTAATTTTAGCAAAAGTATTTCATGGCTCACTGTGTCGAATGCCTTTTTTAAATCTATGAAAATTCCTAATGTTATTTTCTTTTTGTCAATATTAATTTTGATTCTTGTAACTAAGTCAAGCGTTGCGGTAAGTGTATTTGATTTAGGCCGAAATCCATACTGTTTTGGGTAGAAAAAGTTTTTTGATATGAGATATTCACTAAGGCGATTGTGTAATATTTTTTCAAAGATTTTTGATATGATGGGCAATACAGATATTGGTCTGTAGTTTCCTGGGTCTGTTCTACTACCTGATTTATGAATTGGGCAAACTTTAGCAACCTTTAACGAGTCCGGAAATATCCCATCAGTTAAACACTTATTAATGCATTGAGTTAGGTTAAC
This sequence comes from Thymelicus acteon, assembly GCA_951805285.1. Classification (NCBI taxonomy): domain Eukaryota; kingdom Metazoa; phylum Arthropoda; class Insecta; order Lepidoptera; family Hesperiidae; genus Thymelicus; species Thymelicus acteon. The sequence continues at coordinate 13,666,521 of OX638213.1, read as the reverse complement.
AACAATAATATCTTTGACACACTTAATCAGTTTTGTACTAATTTCATCAATACCGGAGCTTGTATTTGGTTGGTTAATTATATTTTCTACCTCAACCACTGTGGCAGGTTTAAAATTTGATAATGCGTTAGACGTTTTTTGTGGGCTGGTTTGTGAGTAAACTATGTAATCATGTCTCTTAGTGATTGCATTTGCAAGTTTTGAGCCTATACTTGAAAAGAAAATATTAAATTGTTCACATATTTCAGTAGTATTTGTGATAATTCCGTTAGGTGTATTTAGTTTTAGGGGAATACAATTTGTTTTTATTGAGTTACGAGCTAAGTTATTAATGAGCTGCCACATTTTTAACGGATTACTTTTACACTTTGTGAATTCCTTATGATAATATTGATTCTTAGCAGACTGTATACTGAGATGGGACAAGTTTCTTAAATTATGAAAGCGTTCTCTAAGTTCATTATCATCCGGATTGTGAATAAAATTTTGCCAAGCTGTATTCCTCTCATTAATGTTTGTAATCAGTGTTTGATTGATCCAATCCTTTCTTGGAGGGTTCAGCACCTTAGTTTTTACTACCTTATTTTTAGTAAGAGCTTTTTTTAACATTGCTTCTAACATATCATATCTATCCATATCTGCAACAATTAATTTTTGAAAAGTGTTGTAATAGCCTACATAATTAATAGCCTCATATTTTACTCGCTTAACCTTTTGTGATTTAATTCTTTTTATCTCTAAGTAAATTTGTTTGTGATCGGACAAGGAACTATCAATGATGCACATATGGAAGGTATTGTCTTGTAGGTTTGTAGAAACGTGATCTAAAATTGTTTTAGATATGTGAGTTTGGCGTGTGCAGTAAGTTTTATCAATTTTATTTAGTATTGTATAACCATTCTCCTTAACCACCCTTTTATACTCTTTTATCGTTTTCTCTTTGCTTAATAAATTTAAATTTAGGTCCCCAAAAATTACTCCCCTTTTCCTTCTTGTTAAATGTTTATCATAATTTTCAAGAAACTTGTTGACATTTGATGCGGGTTGCCGGTATACAGCTCCGATGTCTAGAGAAAGTTTATCTATATGTATCCACAACAGGTGATTGCCGTCTTCATATTGGTCATCTACAGCCTCATGTCTCAGGTTATTATGGACATATATAGACACTCCACCGCCCCTTGAACTTTGCCTATAATTATAGTAATGGGTGTAATTCGGTATATGTAGTCTTTGGGCTTCCAGCTCATCTTTGATCCAAGTCTCTGTTAATATGACAACATGTAAAGTCGTCTTAAAAGTCTCTATTACACACCTGATCTCATCTAGTTTGCCAGGTGCGACGATGCTACGTACATTGGCATACAAGAAATTTATTGATTTAGAAGATGTTGATATATCATTGTAGTTACTTGCTATTTCGTAAGTAATTTTTTCGCCTTCATTAGCTTTATTATCTTCATAACTTAGTTTTTTGATAAGGTTTGGATAATTTTAGGTGTTCCTTTTATGTACTTTATCGATAAGTTCGTTTCTCCATTTTCTTGTCGTTCTTGTAGCTCTTTCTTAAGATTTTTCATAATTTTTTGTTGTAGTGGTGTTTGATCTGAAAAAATTCGAACACCATCATACTTTAAATTTGATCTATTACGAAGTATTGTTTTCACTGGTTCTTGTGTATTAAAACAAACTCTAAGCGGGCGGTTTTTTGTACTTTGGTATTTTCCTACACGTAAGACTTTCTTCGTTTCTGGGCAATCTGGATGAATGCTCTTTATAATATCATATGCCTTATATACATCAAGTTCTCGTCTTTCACTGGAATTAGTACACATTTGTTCTGGAACACCCGTTATAATAATATTCTTGCTGCGTTCTGTGCGATCCTTCAGTTCGGATATTGCGTCATCACACGTAGTCAATAATGCAGTAGGTTGTATAGATGATTGAGATATTCTGTTATCTTTGATTTGCTTGAGTTCATTTTCGAGAGATGTTATCTTGACTTCATTTTGTTTGACAGTAGTATTTAAGGTTGCAATCTGTGTCTTTAGGAGTCCGTTTTCTGTTATTAGATGTTCAGTAGTATTTTTCATGTCTCTAAGTTGTTCCTTGATTGAAGAAATATTTTGCCCTATTGTAGTTATATTTTCTTGCTGAAATTTATTAGTTTCTTTAATTATTTCTAATATCTCTTTTTTGAATTCTCCAAACTCGTAGGCAAAACTACTGTCTGGTGTTTTCTTTTTCCTCAAGGCGACATTTCTTGAATGTGATTCTAATGTGCTAAGTTTCGACCGATCCGGATTAGAGCTACTATTTCCTCCAGCAGGCGAGCCTTTATTAGGAGACTTCATGAGACTCATCGTATTTTCGCAGAGTAAAACGCTCCACTCACCGCTCCGTTAGTTTGGACGAGTCCTTATTTTTCACAAAGAAGTGAAGCGCCGATAAGCGTTGACGATTATTGCCGAAGCACAGTGTATCTCGTTCCTTCTGCTGCCCGAACAGCGCACACGCTGAGCCGATCACAATTTCCGTCAACAGTGAAAAGACTTAACTCCGCAGACACGCTACTTTGAATTTGCACTGTTTACTAATAGCAATTTGTGTATCAAATCAACGAGCTATTTGAGTAAAGTTCTTATTATTGAACAATAATTATAAATAACGGAACAAGTTAAAGATAAAAATACCAATAATAATTATAATTATCGCACTCAGAAAACTACGAAGCTCCATAAACATGATGGGATATTTAACTTCTTTTTAGTATAGGAGCGGGCTAGGATAAAACAATCATGGCGCCTTTTAAAAACATTTCACATTGTTTTTTATATTAAAATTTTATATTGACATTGTAATAAATAATAATAAAATACCTAACTAAAAGACAATAAGTTATTATTAGATCTGATTATGAGACTTAAGTAATGTATTGGTACTCATAGATTACGAAATGTCGGTATTCCTACACAACAAAATTTTCCGAGTTATCTTGCTACAAATAGATAGGCATAGGTAAAAGTATAAAGATTAGCATGTCCAAATATCTAGTTGCTGCTTCAATTTGCTAAGTACAAAAATAGGCCCGGATGCCATTCAATTGATCTTTTGTATAAGTTGTGGATATCAAGATTGGCCCCCCAATTTTTACGCTATGTTGAATGTTTTCCCGCCAATTATGACATAATAACTAAAACACAATGGATAAAACACTTATGATATGAATAGAAATCACTCAATTTAAATAAAAAGAAAACTTGGAATTATCATTACAAAATGCTTAGTCATTACGAATTTTGTAACAGAACACCGCTTTCGTTGCAGTCGCCGCAAAAGTAAGTTTTTATTAGTTTTACTACCTGATACTGCCAATTAAGTTTGACAGTATTATAAATACAGAAAAATAAGAATATATTTTCATCACTCGCAAACCAATACAATTTTCAGTAAATGGACTTTGGATTTTCAGTTCATAGTATTGGGGCCAAAATTACTATTGCTTACCCTATTGACTAAATTTAAGCTTCTACATTCGGATTTTTAGCCTGATCATTGATTGGATAACGACGAAAAGCTTCAGTAATATGGAAATAATTTTAGGCTAAAACCTGAATAATTGCGTTTTAAACAAACTTTCATCGATAATTATAAAGTAATGTAGCTTACATATATATCACATCATTATATTAAGAAAGATTTCATTTTATTCTTTACGACACAAATAGGAAGAAGAAAATAGACCTACTACATTGTTCATCAATTTATTTAACAGATACGTCGCAAAAGCTCATTGGAGACTTACAAGACGAACAGACTTTACAACTAGCGGAAGAAAGCTCTTTGAGACTTAGAAACAGACGTAAGTAGCCTCTTAAAGCGATTTCGTTTTGATTTTACAAACCAGTTTAAAGATCAGGTCATTAACTAATTAAAATTTGCAGTTTGTAACCAGTTAGAAAAGTACTGAGCCAGTATAATATCACTATAATCTCTGTTAAACTTAAGCCTGATTATTGTGCTAGTAGAATCCCTTGAGATAAACTTAAGTGGATGGGTAGATGGTTGCTCATATTAGGAAGAAACTTTCCGTCACTACAACCAAAAATAGAAAAAAATAACAAAACTTATAGGTGATTCTAGAAGGGTGACTACCCGGTTAGAAAAGAAACACAAAGAATGATATAATATCCGTGATATGTCATGCAATGAGATTTAACTGGGTAAAAGGGAGCCCAGCGAATAGAAGGGAGACAATTTTATGTTATGTGGATCGAATACAGTATAATATTCTATCAAAAGTTTTTTGGAGCAAATTTGTGAACTCTCACGTAAGATACATTCAGCTACATCAGTGAGTATCTATTATAGGTACAGCTATACTTTACTAATGCCTAGTAAAATACTATAAAATCAAGCTTTAGCCACAACGAAGTTACAAGAAGTTACAAGAAGAAGACTCATTCAGCCTGAATGATGTTACTCCCCAACTCAAAGTCACTAAAGGTTACTTAAATCGCTCGTTAGTACAGAATTTGTATGTGATTCTGTACTAAGGAGGGATTTAAGTAACCGTTAGTGGCTCTGAGTTGGGGCCTTAATGGTATCCTGTCTTAAAATATAAGTTTGTAAAACGTTACCGAATTATTCACATTACATGTAAATAAACATCATTATCACATGGTTACATGCCATAAACAAAATTGCACTTGTATTCTTTTCAGTTAGTTTGCAAAAGTTGAGAGAGAATCATACAAATTCACTTCCAACTTTGAGTTCGTGTAAAATACGATTATTTCCCGCGCACAAGCATAAAAACGGGCAAATCACAAAACAAGATAACATTCCGTAGGTCTTCCAGCGCGGGAATCTCATTTTCAATATGTTTTTATAACTTTCAGTGAGGAAATGAGGTGGCGCTTGCGGCATTCGGTGCTAGCATTGTCATCATAAACCAACCGCTGCCTCCTTCATAAATCCGGCCCAAATGTACCTTTATACGCATTATGCCATAACATCGAGGATTCTTTCTTGGCCCACAATGCTTTTAAATCCAACAAATAAGTCGTAACTTCATTCTTTTATTGGGACTTGTTTCAGGATATTTTAGGATCTTAGGATCTTGTTTGGGTTGCTATTTTAAAATAATAAAAATATTTTCGATTATTTCGTTATGTTTAAAATGTAGTTATTTAATGTGTAGTCTTTTAATTGTTATATTATAAAAAAAGTATTTTAACTGACTCTCAAAAAGAAGGAGATTCTCAATTCCGTTTTATTTTTGACGCGTTTTCTCAGAACTCCATCATTTATAACAAAAAGGAAAATTATTTTTTCATTTGAAGGAGTTGTATCTACCAATTTAAAGAGTAACTTAAGCATTCAAAACAACGTTTGTAAATTTTTGTTAAATCATTAATAGCCGTGCATTCTTTTAAACGGTTCAGTGATAGGAGTCTGCAATTTTTCGTCGAATAAAAATATTGGTGTTCTTAAGCGATCGTTGGCAGCGTCGCGATGACTTTTCTTGTTCAATTTTCGCTAGTCTCAACATAATAACCGCTTGTTGACAGTGCTGCCCCTGCCCCGAGCACTCCATAAGTAATAAGACTGTAATAAATGTTCAGATTTAAAGACCAGGATAAAAAAGATATACTATGTAGATTTAGTGAATCGATAGTTGAAAACTAAAATGTCGAGTTCATTTAATAATTCTTTAATGTTTGAAACTGTAGACTTGATTGAATATTAACTCAAACTAAACTCAGTGAGAGGAAGAGTCAATACAATTACGTATCATAAACTAAGATTAATTTTGATCACATTGACTAGGGCTATCTCGTCTCATTTGTCACAATGAATCGTGGACTCAGAAAATAAACTGTTTGATTTGATTCCAGCTCAAATTGTCCTAAATAAGGAAGTACTAGAACTAGTAAATTCTACAACATTTCTCGGCATTACCATAGACTCTCGACTACAATGGGGTCCTCATATTGAAGCCTTGTCAGGGAGGCTCAGTTCCGCTGCTTATGCTGTTAAGAAAGTAAGGCTCTTAACTGATGTAGAAACAGCAAGATTAGTTTATTACAGCTACTTTCACAGTGTAATGTCCTACGGTCTGTTGTTGTGGGGCTCAGCTGCAGATATTGAGTCAATCTTTGTATTACAGAAAAGAGCAGTTCGCGCTATTTACAACCTCCGGCCTAGGGACTCTCTTAGAGAATTGTTTAAAGAAATAAATATACTAACTGTTATTTCACAATACATTTTGGACAATATTATGTATGTTAAAAAATACTTTGATACTTTTCTTAAAAAGAGTGATGTTCACAATATTAACACAAGAAATAAGGCTAGACTGATTGTGCCTAGTTTTAGACTCAGCAAAACTGGTGGCTCGTTCATGGGTAGATGTGTAAAAATCTATAATAAAATCCCGTTAGAATTAACAGAAATGCCATACTGTAAATTAAAAACTCATGTAAAAGGTATTCTCATGAAGAAAGCATATTACAAAGTTGATGAGTATTTAAATGACAAGACTGCTTGGACATGAGTTTTTTTTTATTTTTTTATATTAAATATTGCAATAAGTAGTATTAAGTGCTGTCTGTAACTGTGAGTAGGAAAAATATTCTTCTCCCGGGACCACTCACGGCAGGGATTTGTTGAAGCGATGGCGTTAATTGATTTTCGAAAAGTGTTTGTAACAAACCTACTTCGAATAAAAATTCATTTCATTTCATTTCATTTCATTTCATTTCAAAAATTCATTTCATTTCATTTCATTTCATTTCATTTCATTTCATGATAACTGATTTTTGGAAAACGTTATTATAAAAATAGTTAATTTGATAATTTGATAAAAGAAAGAAGGTTAATGCCCTGATGTCATTAAAATTTGCTGTCGTAATGTTGGCACGTTAAATGGTGTGGTGGTTGCAGAGCGATCAGTATTGTCATTTTATGATAAAATAATTTGTAATCTGAAAATTATTCAATTTGTAAAGTAATATAATGTGGACTCAAATGAATGAGTATAATAATTGAAAACTTCTATTAAACTTTAATATATGAAAATACAAAGTATTTTCATTGTAAAATTCTGCATAGATATTGCATTGTCCCTTTACAAATCTTAGGAAAGCTTGTCGTTGACCCAGAAATTTAAGATTTTGTATACTTTACGGAGTAGGGTATGAGGCGGGATTTGTAACATTCTTTCCGGCGACTTTATTGCTTGTTTGAAACGACGGACACAAACAACAGCGCGGATATCAATAGAGAAGCCAAGCTGCTCAAGCAACCCAAGCATATTTATAAATATCTTTAGTTAATATTAAATATTACCTAAATATAAGTGACCCTGCAAAATGCTTAAATTCCTGGTACGAGTAAATGAATTTATGTAAAATAAATAAAATATTATATCTAATGCTTTAAAAATTGTTGATCACAAAAGCTACTCGTATTAAGCTGTAAGGACAGACCTTTGAATGATTTATCTAGAGCGCGATTCTCCTATAAGGCAAGTTGTTACGAGTAACTTCGTGCTTCTGTTACAACGGAGTTGGGATTTACTTTACTTACAAATGAAGCGTTCTGGACCTCAAAATGACCTCGAATAATATTGTAGTCCTATTTATATATAATCACTTTAGTATAGAACCAGTTAACTAGTAGTATAATAACCGCTGGATTCTACACTCGTTCGTTGGCTACAATAGCAAATAATAAATATTTTAAAGGAATAAATTAAACTGTAAATTTAATTGAGTGACTGTGCTGACTATTGTCTAGGAGAATATTTGTCTGAAGCCAACCATGGGAATAATACTCAGACCATAGTAAATTCTAGAATGGCTTCATCCCAATAATGGCTTCTCACCACGGGTCTCCTTGTCTTTGGAATGCCCAGAACATACACTATTACTATATTATTTACTATATTGCTGCCACTACGGATTGATGGAGGGGTTAGTTAGCTTACCTAACGCCCCAACTCAGAGACATTAATGATAACTTTAATCGTTCCTTAGTAAAGAATCGCCATACAAATTCTGTACTAAGCAGCGATTTAAGTAACTTTTTAGTGACTCTTGAGTTAAGGCGTAAGTGTCATAAATTTTCATGCCACCCGAATGGGCTTAACAACTGTTAACGACGTGTTATCTTACAATAACAATCGAGACCGAAGGCTTCGAGCGATGCTTCACTCGGCCCAACACCTTGGATCGTCACAAGTCGTCGGTTTATGAGCTCTTTAATTTTAGAATAAGCTATCGTAATTCTTTTGTTTGTTATCTCAAATTACCCCCAGAGGGGAACACTTTAGTTTTTAAGCACCAATTTAGTGAGTGTGCTGAAAAGTTTTCGTGTATGGACCCATTTGGGCGTGCAAGACGTTGTAATAGAGTTTAAAACCATCTATTGAATAAGTGAATATTTTACGTCTGTGTTAAAGCAATTATTAGTTAAAGCAATTCTTAGTTAATTTTTGTAACAAGAATTGTAGCAAGATAAAAGCTTACAAAAATCTGAACATAAGTTTGACTCAGTTTATAAACGATTAGATAACTTATAGCATTATAAAATTTTAAAGAGGAAACGAAATCTAATGAATTAATCCTTATCATTAAAGACTATGAGGTAATCACAACTGAAAATATGATAATGAATAAATAATACGCGCAGGCTTGAAGGTTTTCTCGAAGCTTCATTTCAAGCGCTGTGGATTATCCATATTATCCCAAAATCTCCGAACACCAGCCAACGGGGTACAATAATCATAGTAAGCTATTTATTAAGACTTCAATTTAAAATCGTAGCTTTTAAATTCTTCCAAACATCTAATAATATTATGTAAGGTTTTTCGTCACGTGTTATATTGTAGCAAGTTATTTGAGTTAACTTTCATAAATAATTGAAATAAATTGACTGAAATAACATTTTTTTAACATGTAATAATGATTCTGAAATAAAGACACTAATTTGACACTACAGTTTTTTAATAACTACCTATACATATACAGGGTGTCCCAAAAGTAGTACGACAAACGAAAACTGGAGATAGCTATGGGGATGACCTGCAAGATGTCAAATAATGACCTTAGTTATAATACTTTCAGGTTAGGTATAATAAATAATGACTTTAGGTTAAAGGAGTCGAATTTTAGAAAAGTTAATCAAAGTTCAAAATCTCGAAAATGGGGATACTTTTACTAACTTTTAACTTTTAGGTAAAAAATACTTAAATAAATATATTTTATTGGCCTTACGTAAACAATGAGAATATGTAAGAGTAATTAATTATGTTGGTCATTTACATACAACATGGTTCGGATTCTATGTTTTAGGTTATTTAGTATGCCCACTCGTACATTTTTCTTACCCATGGTCTCCCAACAAACAGAATAAAAATATAACTTGTCACAAAGTTATAGGTACATATATTTCTACTTACTACTAGTATTGTAAAGTGAAGTTTTTGATGTTTTTGGACGTATTTTGATTAAATCAATTAAAAATAAATATAAATCTTTTAACACAAAATATAACTTGTAAAAAAACCTCCACTTTGGATCTTTTATTTTAGTATTTGCTATAAAATTTTTGACCTCCTTCAAACTGCTCTGAAGCAGTTCGTTCGTCCCAAGCATGTAAGACGAGACTCGTGTCGTCAGTAATCGGATTGTGAATTGCAGGGCGCGTCCACTTGGAATATCCGTACAAAGAACTTCCATTACTGACAAAAAATACTAGAAACATTTAGCTTTAACACCTCACCTGTATGTTTTTTCAGAATGTGATTGAGAAAATTTACATTATATCGAAATATATTTAGGTATGTTATATTCCCACAACTATTACTTACCTGGAGACGAATTCGACGATACATTATGTTGAAATGTAATACAAGCGGTCGTAGATAAAGTTATGTTAATGACCATTAACAAATTCTATGAAGTGAAATCGAAATAACAATCCAGTTTGATGGCTCCTGTGGCTGAGTACTTATCAAACGATGCCTCTTTATCCTCCAACTATAGTTAAAGGAAAATATTGAGCTTCATAAAAATTTAAATAATTATTGGTTTCGTCGATCTTTACTTTTCTGAACCAATATTTTGTTTTAAAATAAAATAAAAAAATTTCATACTTTCTTATGAAATGTAATAATTCCACTTTATGTTCCAAATTAATGATAGCGTAATATACAGAAATTGTTATATGTGGACGAAGTGGCACCGAGACTAAAAGGAATTTACTTGGGATGGATGACATCATTTTCCCTTTCATTAACTCATTCACTACGCGCATGTGCCTTGACTATGCATTGTCAAAGAAGAATATGTAATTTTGCTTAAATTTGGTTACAGTTTGTAGTATGAAACGTTGTTTATTAAATAATATTACTAGCTTCTACCCGCGACTTCGTCTGCGTGCGTTTAAAGTCAGTCTTTTTCTTTGGTATCATTTTTATTATTTTGATTAAGTGTGCCTTGAGTACAGTAAATGTTGCCTTTGATCTTTTATTATTATATTTAGAAACACAGTCTTGATTAAATACAATTAATAAAACGAAGAACAATGAACCTAGAACAGTAAAAATAATATTGGTTCCATTCAAAATTAAACCGCCATTGTAAATTCAAGCTGTGAGGCGTAAAATGCATAAGTGGCATCAACATAAGATGAATGGCGACGTTTTCTCAATAATGATGCAAGTCAAGCTGCGTTTATGATTCATAGCTACCCTGTAGCTTTGTTGGTGATCCTGCCTAACGAATGAGGGTCGTAGATTCGACTCTCAGAATGGGCATACATTTAAGGTACCTGTATTAGTATTTCGGCTAGTTACTTAATCATCGAACGAATCCATTGAAAATTGAAGCCGATCGGCGCCAATTCATTGGGACAAACATTGTGTTCGCGGTGTCGGTTCTTTAAGCTAGTAATAATACTTCAATGGTCTTATGGTTGTTTTTTTACCCACTCCAAAAAAGAGGAGGTTCTCAATTTGGGTGTATTTTTATGTTTGTTCTTAGAATACCTTAATTATCAACTATTAAATGAAGACAAGCGACCCTAGAGCTGGCAACTTTCTTGCTCAGCGTGTTAACATGCTATACAGCGAGAGAATGCTGCCAGCATTTTACGAACTGCGCTGCAGGGGGCCTAGTTATATACATTTATTTTAATTAATTTAAATTTTACTTTTAAGTATCAACTGATTGGTTCCATATTTAAGAAAAATCAGCTAAAATAACATTATTACCGTTTGGACATTTATTTTACGTACGTTGTAAGTTTCAGTAAAACAATAAAATATCATAACTCCGATTGTATTGAGAGACAAACATTGTAGTATATTGCAACTTTTTGAAGTGAGCATTTGATCCACATCGCAATCATTCGCGCTAGGTACTGAAATTTTGAAGGGAGTTTAGTGCAAGAGCGCTCGCCAGGGTTTAGAAAATCATGTAACAAACAACGACATGTCTCTCCACGTGGGATCAGCATAATAGTACACAACCCTTGTCACTGGCTTAGATAACTGGACGTAACTGGACTGTGAAATGGACTGAGAACATTGTGACTATGTTAAAATACTGTGTTGATCTTTTCAATAAAACAGATTAAGGTAAAATCCAATAAAATATTATAGATCTGGTTGATAGACCAATTTGCAAAGGCAAGAGGATAAGCGGAGATTAGCATTCTCTCTGCTTTCTATAGGGCATGAAGAATGGAAAGAAGTATAGAGTCAGATTTCGCTTTAGCTTTGATTTTGATTGTTTAGTTTAGTGGAACAAAGCTGCTACAAGGTTACATGCAATTTCTAATGGATTTCAAACGGAGCTGTAATATACGACTTGATTGGTTAAAAGCACTCGAGCAAGAGATGTCCGGTTGGGGAAATCTATTTACCGACCACAGAATGATCTTACGAACTACGCATATGACTTAGATACATAATATTATAGTAAGTAATCGAGTGTGTGGTGTGTGATCTCATATATAACCTTGCTAGTAATAAAACAAAACCTTTTTCGTGCCTAAGGCCAAGTCTGATCACTAAAGTACTAGATACTAACTCTGCGCTTTTAAGTCGTCCGCAATTCAATATTATGTCAGAGTTTCTTTGTGAATTAATCATATTTAATTTTCTTTAATAAATTTTTTTGAGAAACAACTTTGCTTTCTGCACTTATTCATCTTGTAAACTTCAACTATACCAAAACTCAAACTTCTACGTTGGATGTACGTAGAAGTTTAAAAGGGCTGCAAAGGTTTTCCCTTAACGCATGAATATTAAAATAAGATTCAAAAGTTTTAACCAAAGAGATCATCTACCTCGGATCATAATACATTATCTGTTTTAATTATTTATTAATGTACGAGTATAAAATAATGTTATAGGTCTGGACACTGAGTACAACATATTCTCATTATATTAAGTTTCCATGTGTATATGTACCTAGTCGATGCCAATATCAGACGTAACATGCTTATGACTGACGGCCCTTTGAAGTAGGTCCACTTAACTTTGATATGCCGGGCTGTTCGCGTGGATACTTGGATACTAGAAGCTGCACACGCAGCTTCGCTCATGTAAAAACAATATTTATGCATACATAAAAATCATTCAACAATACTAGCTTAATAACAATGGATTTCCGCAAAGTAACGCCTGATTCTATTAACTATAAAAATCATTCCTTATTTTAACTCTACTATTTAGCATTAAATCCGCATCTCCACCCTTTGGGGTTCAATAAAGATTAAATGAAATAAAAAACCCTTTAGTTGTCTCCTAAATAAAGTAATATGTTGTCTCTAACTGGGAACTCATGTTTAAATTTTTACTCCAACTTAAAAAATAAACTAATTAAAGTTACCTTCATTCACTTTTATAAATATTTACGTAAGGGATGAATTTATAGAAAATCTTTATGGCTTTAAACCTTTTGTTCTTAATTAGTTTACATACCAATTGGTATCGTGGTTACTTAAATCGCTCCTTAGTACAGAATTTGTATGATGATTCTTTACTAAGGAGCGATTAAAGTAAACGTTAGTGACTGAGTGGGAGCGTTAGTCACATACAAATTTTCATCCCCTATTTTAACCTTTTAGAGATTTTAAAAAAATCCTTCCTAGTGCTCACTAAAGTAATTTAAGGAATCTCTGTGAAAAATTTTGTAAGTATATCGATCAGTCAATCATTTATTCTAATCATGTACAAAAGAAAAAATAAATAATGTCTTTGACATTTAAACAATTCGAGTGTCACGCGCGAACGTAGGACAGAATAACCTGAGAAAATAACGGTTTCTGTAAAAAATATTCTACCTTCTTCACTATTGACAAACGTCCAAAGGTGTTTATTCCCAAAAATATCGCATAACTACAAATTGCCAGATTCGGTTCAAATTCAAATTCTCCACACGCCGTTACACATACAGACGTGACGCCTTCCCGTCGATATTATATTAAGATCCTTCCTTTGTTGGCGGAATACTTGTGGAGCATTAAGGTAATAGAGAACTAGCAAATCACGTTACGCCCCAAGCTATTACGGGCTCCTCGTCCCAAGCCTAAGTGTATTACTGGCTATTTATCCTGACATTGGAACACTGCCTCATCAGGGAACACCAATGTCATCAACAAAATGACGGAAGGCCTTTAAAACTCAGACCTCCGGAAAACCTTCTTTACTTATACCGATAATGAAGTTCGTGAACTGTACAAAGAAACCATAACAATATATTACACGATAAGAAACTTCTTGCTAGTTAAGAAATGTACGGCGAACGTTATTTATTATCATATTTCCTAGAGGACCGGGGAGCTATTTATATTGCCTTATTTTCCTACTTACTCTAGAATCAAAATATCTTATGTTAGATAAACTGAGGGAATTGCGGAATAAATCGACCGTACAATGACAGGAATCATGGAACCGTTACGTTGGGGGAGCGTTTACATACATGTCTTTAGGAATGCATGATCATTTGCGGGAGTATTGTGATGCTGTCTACAATTTCGAGCTTTAGTCAGGATTTCAAGTTCCATGAGCATAGTTTCTGTAACGTGCACTTCGTATCTATGAGCTATGATATTTATCTAATTGGAAATATTTGTATAACTGATTATATTTTTAATTTATTACTTAGACAAATACTGAATCGATAAACATTATTATGTGACAACAGAAGGGTGTGCGTCTGTTGAATATCTGTATAAAATGATTAATATATATGTATATTTACACATTTTATTATAGTGCTTTAGATCTAAATTACGAGACCCTTGCTCCGTAGTGCGTAGCAATTGTTGGGTTGAAGCCATTAACTTAAACTACATACTACATACAAACACTACTCCAAGGTGACTGATGATTAATTTAACATTAATAAGAGTTTAGTTTTATAATTTGTTGTAAAGAAAAATATTTATGTTAAATAAAACAACATAATTATTATAAGATTGACTCCGCGTGATTCGTAATTTTGATTTCAAACAATATATTCTTTATAAATAATTTCATTTTGCAATATGGAGGCTCCCCACTATGCACGTTTTTCATTTTTAAGGAAAACCGTCACAAGTGACAACCATACCACTACAAGTATCAGTTACGTTGCCGGCTAAAAATGAAACCTCCAAAAAGAATAGTTAACCAGAACAGAATTTATGTTATGTTGATACTGATGCTTAATAACTTTTATATCGAACTGTGATCTACCTAAACCAATATTATAAACATTTGAGGCGGAGATTCCTTAAGCGACATCTGATTCTGAGACATCCGATTCTAGTTTCAAGCGAATCTCGTCACTTAAAATAAAACCAATATGTATGGAATTCATTAGATAGCTTTTTTCGATAAAAATAATTAATTTAATTTAACTAAACTTTACGTGTTGAATTTTAATTTTAACCAAGGTCAGAGGGTTTTTCATTGTGAACAAAATTTAATGACCAATCAACGACTAACTAGTTCAAAACTGGTTGTTTAAGCAGCTTTCAAGTCTTATTACGTTGCCAATGGTGCCATGTACCTATAGTTTTATTAGGTGGCCCATTAGAGGTTGCTCTGAAATAACTAATTTAGTAACTTTATTTTATTTGTGTGTCTGGCATTTAGCATATTAGGCAGACCTGACGATAAGTGGTCACCGGTGTCCTTGGATGTCCAGTAACACCAAAAGGCTTGTACGAATGGAGCTTAAAAGTGACCAAGAATAATTCTTGACGAAAAAAACCCACTTCAAAATTAGGGATAACTCAAAAACTACTTGTCAGATCTCGCTCACATTTAATTGAGACCACATGAAAAGCACCTGATTTCAAATAATAAATAATAGTTCAAGAAAACTAAAAAATACGCTTTTATAGAAAATCCAACTAAAAAATTAAAAAAATACATTTTTTATTAAGAATCGTGTAACTGTAATAAAAGCGTGGGGTGCATGGTGTCAATGAGTAGAAGGATTATCATTTTGACGATATCTTAAAAAGCACCCCACGCTTTTATTACAATTACATGATTCTTAATTCAAATTTATTTTCTACTTCTTAGTTGGATTTTCTTTAAAAGCGTGTGTTTTAATTTTTTTAACTATTATTATTTATTATTATTTCTTCATTTTTTAGTTTGATTTATTGAAATTAAATTTAGGTTTTTTTTCTTTCTTTCTTTTTTTAAATATTGAATTGTTATCGGTTCTCGATAAGTCTTCAAAGTTTAATGAAATCTGACTGTTTGAAGTGAGTCAAAATCAAGTCCAAAGGAGTCGGTTACACAATGAAGCTAATATAAAACGTGTAAAAAAAGAATCATTAAAATCGGTTCACCCAGTCGGAAGTTATGAGGTAACAAACATAAAAAATACGGTCGAATTGAATACCTCCTCCTTTTTTAAAGTCGGTTAAAAAAGAGAAGAAAGAGAGGCATGAGGGAGAGTGAAGAAAAAAGAAACTTTTAACTTACTTTGCTTTTGATGGTCGCCTATTCGTTCCCAATATGCTTGGAAATCTTCATCCCAGCAAAATGAACATGAATAAATATACTGCATGAAATGTATTATAATACAATCACAATGATTCTTTCCTCCGTCACAAAAACGATGTATATTATTATGATCTCAATGTTTCTCTCTTCCATCGCAACAGTAATTTTGTACTGTAACTTGTTAATAATCACGATAAACGAGTATATTTAGATAGGTACCTCAGAATTTCTTCATTTTTTTTTAAATAATATGTAGGTTGTAGGTACTCCAATAAAACTAATATTATCAGTAAGACAAGTTGCTGAAGTAAAGTAAAATATTTGCTGTATTTAAGTCGACTACAGTGTAGCTGTAGCACAATATTAGCAACAATGTGGAACAAGGGAGCACAAATCCAAGCTAGTAGACCTGTATTAACTCCAAAGTAGTTCAAAACTTTACAAGGTGTATCGACCCGTGACTTTGAGCTCAGGGCGCCTTATAGAAGAATATACAGTACGTAACAACAATTTGCAACTTAGAAAGAAAATACGACTTGTATGTTCAAGTTTGTATGATATGTATGTATTGTGACTAAAGGAGTTACCATGAAAAAAAATTTCAATGTTTTATGTACATATTCTATAATTCTGAAGTTTTAATAAATATGTTTGTATATCCATGCCAAATCAACAAGAGATCTCTCTTTGTTAAAAGTCATGAATTTTTAAGTATTTTTCGTTGAGGTACGTACACCTATCATCAGCTGCTGGCTTCTCGTATATCGACTATTGACGGTAAAAAGAGAAATTTAACATCCAGAATCTCATAAACGGAAGCTTAAAGAAGATAAGACGTGCCAACCTTGGTTTTTACTACAGCAAGCGCTAGCCTTAAATAAGTTCAAAACTTTACAACATGTATCGACCCCTGACTTAAGCTCAAGACGTCTTATAAAAAGCTGGATACGCCCCGGAGCAAACAAACGTATTGCAACGTCTTCGCAAGAAAATACGGCTTATGTACATTGGACGTTGATACATCGTGGATGCACCCGGAAAATAAACGATCCATTCCGCTGTAAACACAAACGACTTATTGAAGTTTTTGTTAACACAATACGTACCTCTACCTATCTTTGCGATGTGCTTTTTCTTTGTAGGTAGTTATTACCTATTATTTTGTCACAACAATAGAATTTGTTGTTTTTAAACTACGGTGTTAGATACATTAAATTGTTTATTATGTTGGAGAATAATTAGAAAAATATGATGCAAATGTATTGGGTGTGCACTAAGATTAATAATTGCAGAAGTTAATATACTTACTCGTCCAAAGTTTGCTAATTTTTCGAAATAGCATTCAGAAAAAGCGTATTATGACGCAGTGAATAAATATTGCTCATACTAGATTACAAAGAAACTGAAAAATTAATACAAAAATAAACATAAGATAGTGAATGGTGGAAACGTATAATAACATAAATTACATATATACCCTATCATACATGTATAGACATTTGAGTACACATACCTACTTACATAACACAAAACATACACACATACAGACACAAACCACACACCACTATATGAAACACTTTGACGAACATACCCACTCACGTCTGATATGTATGTAAAGAGATATTGTATATGCATATGCATGATATTGTATGTAAAGAGAGGACTCACGCACAATAACTTAAAGATATTTTAGAAATGATTAAATATTTTGTTTAAGTCTACATTGTATAGTCTTACTTCATTTTAAGAGTATAATATAATATGTTTCAAGTCTGTAAAGGATACCTGGTGTGCCAAAATACAGGCTTCGGCTTAGCTTGGACACCAAATCTCCCACTAAACAAATTACTTATGTACTTTTAGACCAATAAGAACATCTCGTTTTTGTGTGTCATTTTTGTGTGGAGATAAATAAAAAGTTATTGTATTGTATTCAAATCAAATCAAACAGTTGGTAAGTAAACAGCTGGTGTGGTACAGTTTTAGAAAACTTACCGCTACGTCCTGCCCATTATGGGCGTACAATGTTAATTAATTTAACGATAAGTATGGTTAATGTTTAACAATATGCATTGGTACAAATTAAATAAAAAATGTTCTATTATGCCCTAAGATGTATCTATTTGCGTCATATTCGTAAGAAGTTTGATAATATCACACGTACAATGTGCTTTGTCTCGTCAGAATGATTAGAAACAACTTACCTTTATCAGTGTTCTCAAATATATATATTTTTTTCATTTCACTTATCTAAGAACACTTGGGTAATCAAGGCGAATCTAATGATATCTTATTGTTAATTAAATAAATCCGTTCAGTCATTTGGAAGATACGAGGTAATAAAAAATATTAAATGCATACATACAAACATACATACTCGTACAAGATACGTGCGATAAACATAACCCTTCCTGGCAGTCGGGTAAAAAATCTTTGTATGGTTTTATTAACCTATGTAATTTATTTCAATACTAACTGTAAATAAAATGAAAATAATTTTACCCCCGTATTCAAGAACAACACTGTGAGGTCTCACAGTGCTTGCGAGTGCATAGTGGCATTAAAATCATTTCGTTAACAATACTTGATTGAAGTCCTTCGCTGTGCGTTTGTCAAAATCGATAAAGTAGCTGCCGAGCTACTTTACCGAACGCATAGTGTTGGTTTGACTTCTATCAAAATAGAAAGAAAGGATCGATTGTTTGTATTGTTATCTTTGTCTTTTGCTTGTGTCAAATGACTAGAGTGAAGTTAGCCGCATCAAATGGACCAATAAGAGGGCTGTATACAGCCTGTGCGTCCGCACAGCCAAGTGATACTTAAGGGTCGACTATGAAACATAAGGGTTGCCATGACGAACGCACTGAGAAATGCCTTACTTCGCATAGTATTGCTTCTTTACTTAAACAAGTATTGTTCTTGAATACGGGGGTTAATATCGTTGCTTTTGATGGCTGTTTATTTATCTTTATTAACATAAAATTCTTGACGTCGTTTTGGTAGTTTATCAACTTCAAAAGAATATTGATTGTAAGAAAAACTAGTTGCACGCAGTTTCTCTTACTTTAGATAGTTTTATTGTAAAAAAGTTTGATATTTCTAAATGGTCTTAAGTTTTTTTAATTATTACCGAAAAATGTGAGACATCGAATCATTCAAAATAATTATATACATTATGTCTAAATACACACACATCTTTGGGAATACAAAAACATTTTTAGCTTAACGGCATTCATTCTAAAGTCAGGTATGTTTTTGATTAAAAGTAATTGCCTTAAATGCATTAAGATGTCCAAGGCCAGATGGTGTGCGATACATATTTCTACACTAAATAGCGAGAGTAATTAACAAAATTACTTCATATAAGGTTTATGAACTTAAAAGTTATAGCAGCACGAGCTCTCCGTTATGTCAAGCTCTTAACAGGCTCCTTAATTTCTCTTTGTGAAGTAAATTAAGACATTAAATCGTTTCACAGGGTACATGGCGATATATTATGAAGAACTTGTTTTAGCGCTTTTGAGTATATTAAATTGTTTCAGGTGTTAATAAGTAACACTTATAATATTTTTGTAAGTCTTTACATGCAGTTATGTGTTTGTGATTACTGTTATTTGACATATTATATGCATGAAAGAATTTTACAAATGCTTTTCAAAAGCCAAACTAATTGATAACCTCATCCTTATTTGAAGTTGGTTAATCAAAGGGGGTAACCACAATGAGAAATATGTTTTATCTGACTCGCATTTAGCCCGTCTTAATAATAAAGGGTGAGGCCAAACGAGCGTATTTCTTTGAGCAACCGGTTTCACACTAAAGTAATGTTTGTAGCACACGGCGACGCAAAATGAGTTTGGACTTTAGTATGAAATCGACTCATTTCACGCGACGCACAGCTCAAAAATTATGCTCGCTTGGCCTCACCCTAAATCACTTTTGAAATGTTTTACGTTTTATAATGTTTATTATTTTAGAATTTATTACAGAATCATCTAATTGTCAATTTTATTATTCTCTTAAAATATATTTGAAAAAGATTTTACTATTTGTGTAGATGGGAATTTCTTCGCTAAACGAATTTTGATTATAATATGATCTCATCAAAAACATAAAAGAGAAATGAGAGCCAAGTTCAAAAAAAGAATTGAGATCTAAATGGGTGCCACGTTCTGTGTAGAAAATCCTAAAATTTTAGTCACAACAACATTTAATTCAAGCTCTATATTTGACATGGCTAGTTTTCATGTACCTACAGGCTATATTATATTTGTATAATTATCTTCGTTAAGTCTGTTAGGTTGATATAATACTTATGTTAATTTTCTACAATTTTTTTGTTGGTAGTTCACTAATGAAAACTAGCCAAGTCAAATGTAGAGCTTCAATTATATGCTGTTGTAACAAAAAAATTTGGATTTTCTACACAGAACTTGGCACCCATTTAGATCTCAATTCTTTTTTTGAACTGGGCTCTCATTTAATATTTATGTTTTTCATGTGATATCATTACTTTTTGTCTATAAATTATTAGTATTTATTAATAATGAAAACCTATTGTTATTTGTGAAATTACTCTATACAGTGGACCCGTTAATTCACTACTTTCACTAATTCAATAATTTTCAGTTTTTAGACTTTTTCTTTTGTATGCGCCTGATAGTCTACCTTGATGCCAAATATCAAGTTTCTAAGTCATCTGAAAGTAGGTTAGGTTCTTGATACTCTCTTAGAGAGTTATTTACCAAAATGCGGATTTTTAAACGTATCAATGCTGTTTGAGTTACATTTATGTAATTTTGAATTTTAAATAAGCTAAAAAGCTTTAATAAAGGTGCGTCACCAGATCTTCTGCTTTGAACTTGGCTGGACACGCTGCCACGTGTCTAGATTTATTCGTCTGAGTAATTAAAAATATTTTCTTACAATGGAGACAGTAATAATATCATATAATTATATTTTAATAACTATCGGCTCTTTTAAAATTAGGATTGCTCTCAAGCAAAACCATAATTATTATTTCATACGTTGTATACGTGAAGTTCTAATTTCACTCGCATGTGACTGGGTAATTATACATATCCCGAATACCTATTTTGTTTCTTTTTGTTGAAATTTTAGAACATTATCTCTAAAGGAGATTAAAGTCAAAATAAGTAGATATTTTTTATGTTTACCGAATTCCAATTTGCTTTGTCCAAAACTAATATAAAAAATACATACCGTTTAAAAACTAACCGATTCTGCATTTCATCGGATAAACTTATTGGATACACGAAACTTATTTTTTGTAATAGAGAATTCACCAAAAAAGTTACAACAAGAATTGAGTTAATAGCACTATGTTTTCGTTTCAAGGCTCCATTCGAGCGGGTGGTTCGCTACCGTCATCACGGAAATTGAATGCGAACTGTTGAACCCAGACAGTGGCACACATAGTGACAGGACAGTGAATATTGACTGATGCGTGACCAGTCCATACATCAGTCTACATGAGGACAGGTTCGCGTATCATGCATACGTTGACTAAATTACGTCCGCGTTATTTTAACCTCTGGTCATTTTCACATGTAATGACGATTTTTGTAATGTATGACTGAGGACACATGTGATTATAAACTATGTAATTGAGTCGAGCTAATGCTACGCTCTGCGCTCAAAACTCGACATTTCGATACCTTTTAAATCCTTTTAACTTTAATTTTTTACGTATATATTTTTATTATCTTTAACTAAGGATTATTTTTCTTTTTCTACAAAGTTTTTGTATTTTTTACAAATAAATTAAGCTTCCTGCACTTGTTATCCACGTAAACGTAATAAGCTATTGCTACAAATTCTTCCTTTCTTCCCTATTTAATAGGGATACCTCACCTATTCAATTGTAATTATATGTTTACAGACATACTACACATGGAGACATCGAATAAAACCTATTGTTTTAATTGGTATCCTGTTTAATGTAAACCTAAAACAAGTTCTAGGCGAGGACATAAATAACATCAACTCGATATGGCGGAAATTGAATGAGTACTATCGAACGCAGACTCGTGCAGAGTGTCCGAATTCACTGACGTGCTATCTGTCCAATCGCGTCAACAAAGATGTCTGTTTCATGTTCGTAAATAAGTTTAACCGGCGTTATTAATACACCAGAATAATCCACGTTGACTCCACACATTGTTTTGGGCATATTGATACTAGGACTACATAAATACTTGTCGCTTTTATCTTCCGTCAACTAACCTCTAGATCTTAATAAGTTTGACCATCCTAATATAATAAATTTCAATGCGAAAATGTTTGTACTCGATGACACAAAAATAGCAAAACATTTGGTACATTTATAGCCTGGAAAAAAATTTTCGCCTATGATAATAAATCTGTTCCTATGCAATGACACTTATACATATAGAAAATGGTAATGCCATAAATATAAATTAAAATCACGATTAACAACTTCACTAATGGTTAACAACTTAACTTCACTTAACTAATTAATGGTTAATAAATTAACTTTTTAAACCGTTTTGACTAGGTACTTATAGTTCACGGCAATATCATATAAGATGAATTTAAAAGAAAACTATCACGGCTAGATTAACTTAAGTGGTTAATGAGTAACAGTCGATGAAATTACTTTGTGTAGTACTTGCATAAACTGTGTATAGTACATATACCTAAATCAAGAAATATTACGCGAACTAATATCTAAATTCTGACCAAACTCCTAGTTAAGCTAAAATTTGCGAAATAGGAAAATACAGTTATACCTACGGAATTAAGGCAAGTTCACAATGAATATTTATCGGTTTAATACCTTCCAGCTGGGCTAGACTGCGCAGTTAGCGGCGAGTACAATCGTTGCAAATAGGAAATAGCCACAATTTTTTATCCCAACAACTCTTCGTGATTTGTAGGTACATTATTTATATTTGTGGTTGCAGCATATCAATTTTGTTATCGATATCATAAGTAATCTGGTGAATATTGAAAATGAAATATAAGAATCCAAGGCAAGTATCTCTCCGAAAATTGTGGAGGCCTACTACACTACTATAGCATACAATAGAGCAAACTTCTCACACGACGCTATGGGGACGTGTGGAATACATTGTGTAAATAAGATAAATTTAAAATAGATTAGTATTTTATCTTTAATTTTTTTTTGGGAAAATATTTTGCATCAAGTTTTCGTACGTATATTTATTCAAAGGAAACAAATGTGTATTTCCTGGTCAGCCTTTATTTTTATCACAAGTACCTACTTTAGAAAAACAATGATTTATTGTAATTTCTTTATAATATAATCAAATATAGAGAAAAAATGAATCGTATGTGATCATAAACGTAGCGTGTATAATAATTATAAGTCAAACAGTACGTCTGAAGTATCATTTATGTGATTCATATGATAAAAGTAAATGCTGTATCAAAACGCTCAAGTATCATATTATGTGATTCATAATATACTTTTACTTTTTTGTACCATACATGCATGTTACTTACATGCGTCGAAAATGTATACTTATCCTGTAAAAATACAAATATAAACTGAATTTAGAAAAAGTCGCGGGACGGAAACATGTCAAAATTTATTTTGTGTGGTAACAGGGAACCTGTTAAGAGATAACTGAAGTGTCGCAAGTCTTATTGTATAGATTTGAAGTTTATTAAGAAACCGTTAATTGTGTATTAGGTACTTAAAATTGTTTTGAGCAGTTTCATTCTGAAACAGTGCAAGCTTAGAAGAAAAAAATGACGTGTATAAAGCAGTGTGTATTAAAAAAATTACAAAATCTTGAATTTTAAAATAAATTAAGGAGGGACCATCATAAATAAATTGATCATTGATTTGTCAGCAAGTTTTGTTTATTAATATCTATGAGAAGCTTCTTTCCTGATATTAGCTATTCTTCGTAAACGATGTTTAAATTCATGGATTGCCATTTTTATTATAAATAGAATAGACAGAATTTAATTTGTGCCATCTCAATAACTTTAGCGTATTTATTTCCGCTTTTAGCTTTTCCAATAGTTGGTATAAATAGAGAAAATTGAATTGATTAAATTGAAGATTAGCAGGAATCACAAAAGAAAAAACGTATAATGTAATGATGGGATTAGGAACATCTCTTATCCAGAATTCTGTTCTTTTTGAACAAAGCCGACGTATTAGTATAATATATCGTAATAGCTGATATTGTAGTATTCTTATTCCTTGTCATTGAACCACATTGTATTGTATTTTGTCTATTATTTGCTGCATAATAAGGAAGACATTTTAATGAAATTAGATTTACCTAGCTCATTACACTAACATTTCTTATAATTTTTTAATTACAAAACTCCCTCATGTCCTGTGAAACTATAAGAAATTTCTCGTAAAGTAAATAAAATCAAATAACCATATTTATAAGGCATAAGCCGATTATTAAGAGAATGAGCTACCTATGCAGGCTAGCAAAATAAATAATATTTAAATACTCTATAATAACCGTGACTTAACCACAGTCTCTTATAGGTTCAGTTAACTACCAAAATACTGTTACAATAAACTTGCCAGGATTATTGAAAGTTCGTGATAGTTGGGGAATCTTTCCCCAGTTTGATACGTGGCTTCTAAGAAAGTTTTCTGCTTGTATGCGTAACTTCTACACGATGCCTATTAGTGAATAGATCAGGGTTTCGAAACTTTGGGCCGTATAAAAATTATTTTTCGCGGACATGGCTTGAGTTTTACATGAAATATATTTTGGAGTTTAACTCATTATATTATTGTATATCTTAAGTTTTGAACTATGTTATATTTAAATTTATAGATAAACAACGTACCTATAATAATGTTTTTAATTTTTGTTTGTTAGTTTTCTGTGCGTGTATTCCTGCTAATCTCACGGTTCGTTTTAATTAGATTCAGATTTCTCTGACACTATTGTAATAAGCTTGAAGTATCAATTTAGTATTTTTTTTAATTTGAATCACTTCTTTATGTTTAAAAGCAGTTGTATATTCGAAGGCTTTGCTAGCACCGACCTCAAAAATTATTGAAGTTCAGTAATTCTTTTTTTCTTTGATTGCCAGTCCACTTAATTTTAATTTTTAAGCCTTTTTTTAATTTCGTGAATCATCATCACAAATACGATATAATCAGTGGAGATTATTGTTTTTATAATGTTACACATTAAGCCTATTAAAAACCAAAGCTAGAAAGTTTTTTTCAAATACCGAGATAGTCAAAACTGCATACTCAAATTAGGCAACGGGATTGAAGGGAGTACTCGTAATCCGTATTTTTTTAAATAAAATTTTGCAATAATGTAATATAACAGAATTTTTAAATTGCTCTCATCACAACACTTTATCCGTTGTTTAAATTTGTGAAATATAATTCGGAGCAGAACCAATTAACGTTTGTTTTAGTCTCTAGGGATACGTGGAAATTACAGAACGTTTATATAAATTTGCTGACGGAAAATGTACTAATTTTTAGGTTGATTTTTTTCGTATTATTTATGAATGTATCACATTTTTTTATTTTCATAGAAGTCAGCTATTTTGGTAAGTATGGTTGGTCGGATGGTATTGAATACAGAGTAGGTATGTACTTTAATAATTATAGAATCCAATAGGAAAATAACATTTTATCTTTAACAATAGAGATAACAGTGTAAATTAATAATGGTTTGGCACTATACATGGCTTTTTTAACGCTTTTGATTTTTAGGTCAACAGAAGGAAAAAAGCCCCAAACAGAAGGAAATATCGATTCCAATCAGTTAGTAGTTAAACGCGTGGAATGGGCGTCTTTGTGCACAAGACTGATGGACTGATGGCACGTCAGTCTACCTGCCTGCTATGTCAGTGTCCCGGCTCAATAGTTCGTATTCAATTTACGTGACGAATCGGTACGCGCAACCAATTTTCCATATGTGGCTGAAATAAAATCAAATAAACGACTACCCTAATGGTTGAAGGCTGGTAAAAAAGTTACTATGACTAGCGTCTCTCGTCTTTGACGTATCAAAAAAATAAATGCGGCCCACGAGGAGGTAATACGTGAATAGAAAATTATAATGTCTTTATTGCTTTCTTTGTATAATTGTAGTATTATTCTACTAAAAATAAAAACGTATATAAAGTAAAAAAATAGTAATACTTAATACTAAACCTAAACTAATCCTCAACTAGCTGACTCGGCAAACCTTTTCTGGCAAAATTTTCTGGATAGGGAGACCTAAATCACCTAGCGTATGAATTAAATTGAAATAAAAACCCCGACAGTTTTATTTACACTAAACATAGCTAAAACACTCTCGAATAAGTCACCTTTCATACTATAAAAAAACAGGATAAAAATTTGTTCATCCGTTTGGGAGCAACTATGCCACAGACAGACATAATAAAGATCGACGGATACACAGATATACAGACACACAAATACACGGATACACAGATATATCAAACTTATAACACCCCTCATTTTTCGTCGGGGGTCAATAAAATATACCTGTTAAACGACTTATTCTAATATCTACCAAATATAAATAAAATTTTCATAAAATACCATGACACGAGATTTTTTTTAAACCTATCTATATTAGATTTATTTGTAATCACGTTCTCGAAAATAGTTCTACCGATTTCTTTTACAAACTAGCAAAAAAGCGGTGCTTTAGGAGGGCTCGCGAAGTTTTCTTACCTAGTAATTTTGAAGACATTTTTTTCAAGATAATTAACTTGTAATGTATATACGACAAACTGTCCGTCTACTTCATTGCAGAACATGATTTATATCGTTCTGGATCAGTTGGCAGTCTGAATACTGTTTAATATCCAAAAATAGCTTTAAGTCGTCTGCAAATAACAGGCACACAGCCGCGCTGACCACATCCGGTAAGTCATTTATGAATGTTAAAAATTCTAGAGGTCCCAGGTTAGAACCTTGACTGATCCCAGAAAACGTATTATACGATTTTGAAACATATCCATTGTACTGAACATACTGCCTCCGGTTACGGAGGTAGCAGGAGAAGAATTTAAGTAGTATTTTATCTAATTAATTTTGGTTGTTTGTTTGGCAGGGTCTCAAAATTATTTATTTACTGTTAATTTAGGATTTTAATTTATAATAACTAAATGGTTTATTTTATTTTTCGCTTTTCGGTTTTTTTTTCGTTAGTTTTATTTATTGTTAAAAAGTAATTATTATTTCGTCATAATTATTTTCATTTGACTTTCTTCTTCTTTTCTACATTTTAACATATTATGTGAATTTTTAATACTACCTAATCTATCATAAGAGAATTGTTTATACGTTATATACGTTAATCTTTCAATTATTGTTCTTACTCTTGAAAACGCTACATATGTATGTTAAACCAAGAGACGTTTCTTTATTTCCAATACCTATATCTGCTTTGTCTAATGTTAAACCTTGTGACTTATGTTTTGTAATGACAAAAGCTAATTGTAATGGAAATTGTTTCCTAGAGCAATTAATATTTTCACTTTTCCAAAATTTAGTTATAGGTGGTATTGGAACACAACCGCTATTATTATAAGTTGAATGAGAATAATTTTCAAATCGAACCATTTTTACTCGTGGCATTTGATCAGGGGGACTATAATTTTCTTCATAAATTACTTTTTAACAATATATAAAACTAACGAAAAACAAAAACTGAAAAGCGATAATCTAAATTTTACTAACAAAAAATAACCGACTTCAAAGTTACTCAAAAACTACTTGTCAGATTTCGTTCAAATTTATGTGGGACTACATGACAAGCACCTGCTTTCGATTAAAAAAGAATCATCGAAATCGGTTGGCGTAATATTGAGTTATTCGTCAATTTGTCGCGCACATTTTAATACAAATTTACGACTTATGTGGTTTTGTCATGGATGCCATTGTCAGATCTCACTAAAATTTATGTTGGACCACAAGACAGCCACCAGCTTTCGATTAAAAAAAGAATCATTAAAATCGGTTCGCCCAGTCCAAAGTTCTGAGGTAACAAAGATAAAAAAAATACAGTCGAATTGAGAACCTCCTCCTTTTTTTGAAGTCGGTTAAAAACTAAAATAAACCATATAATATTATAAATTGAAATTGTCTTCAAAATTACTAGGTAAGAAAACTTCGCGAGCCCTCCTAAAGCACCGCTTTTTTGCTAGTATTAATTCTTATTTTTCCATGTTATACTCATGGCCGGTTTCTGAAGTCTCCAGTTAAATGATCAACAGCTATTGAATCAATAAAGTTAAACTTAAGTTATGTATTCGATAACTGTCACTGGGTTTCTGAACACGCGAGCGGCCTTTCAATAACAGTAACAGCTATGAATTCAATAACGAGTACCTAAAACTGCCACTAGATGGCTGTCTTCACAATAACAAGTTTCAAAGAGATGGCAGATTCTAATAGTCTCAGATCCGACTGCAGAATAGGGATGTTGACACTATCAGTAAATTAAAATAAATTTATGTTTAAAGTATAAAGTAAAACATTTAAAAACCTAAAATATTATTCTTTTGTCGAAATCAATCACAACAAATTAAATATAATTATTTTAAAATGTTAAAAATAGTACTCACCGTCACGTGACCTCAAACGCCATTTAGAGCTTATGACGTCATTGTTCGTATTTTATATGCAAGTGCAACTAACTTCAGTCGACAGATAGTATTGAATATCGGCTAGTGACGTCACGTGACGTTTTTGGTGGGAAATTTGAAAATGATTTTTATTGATCAATTTTTGTTTTTAAATTGAAGATTATTATTTTTATAATATTTTTTTCGTGAATCTTAAGGTTCTATCTATTAAATCAAATTGAATCCTAAAATTAGTCAGCATCCCTAACATATTCATAATTAGGAGAATATATAATTACCAGGTTGCCTATCAAAATTTGGCCGCTAGTATTTTTAATGAAATTATTTTTAATTTATTTTTGGGAAAAAAATTCGTTTACTTGTTTTTTTTTTAATAAAATCTCGTCTATATCACGACCATTTAAATAAAGATTCTAAAAAATTACGGTTGCCGTTGCGCAACCCGCCGCACCTCTTCGCAGCCAGGTGTAAATAGGTATGACTTCGATACATTTATACGTTCATAACGTACATTTATCCATACCTATATTTTAAATATGAAAGTGTGTTTGTTTGTTTGTTTGTCCGTCTTTCACGTTGCAACGAAGCTGTTATATGGTATAGTTTTTGTATGTGGAGATAGTGAGGAGGATGGAGAGTAACGTAGGCTACTTTTTACCGCGATAAAACATCCCCATGGGAAGATTTTGTTAGTTGCTAGATATTTAGTTCCGGATGTTGTTAATAGATAGCGTTAGTAAAATTCATTTGCATTTCACGCTATCAAATGATACATGTAAATTACTTAAGTCATAGGCAACTAAGTCTAACTAAGTAAAAGTAAATAAGGATTTGTAAAAAATCGATCTCTACCGCGGGCGAAGCTGCGGGCAAAAGCTAGTTAATTATATATCAAATTAAAGCTATTTTTTTTCTATTTATTATCGTATATTATCGTATATGGGTTTTTAGCAAAATACAGATGAACGCACTAATCCTACAGCCGGATCTTAGACTATACGTAGAATCTGCCATCTAGCAAATAATTCCGTCTCCTGAACGCTAGATGTCGTGACTAGAATCTAAATATTGAACCTTAGGGAGTGGTAAGTTATATTGTTGGTTATCAACATCATCCTGCTTCTTACTTTTATGGGTTTAGGCTTAGAGATGTGCGTGGTGCTTTTACCGCGTTATCGACAATTATCGATATTTATATCGAAACTGGTACACTACAAGGCCGTACTACCGTAATCGTAACCATAACCGTAACCGTAAACTTCTTGTTCTTGTGCTGTCTATGTAAAAACATGCTTAAAATTTTTAAAGCTTACACGCCGAAGACAGACAGTACAAGGCGAAGACGTGACCGTAGCAATTTTTATCAAGGTTATCTAAGTAAACTGTCACGAAATACCATGCCTGGTCGTTTTTAAGCTCAACTTATTTTGGTGGAATTATATTTCCTAGCTTCGAAGCGCTCATAGCCCGGCGGCTTGCGTCGATCCTAAGCGATCAACAAAGTTAAGGAACAGCGCTGCAGCGGGCGAAAAAATATAATCGCCACTTACCATCAGGTGGGATTGTTGTCAAGCACTAACTTATCTTATGTAAAAATAAATAAATAATAATATTCAAATAATTAATTGACAGACCAAGTTGACTGTTAAAGATTGCCAACTGGCATTAACTACTTATATGTATGAATTATAGGTTATTTGCGAAGATATTTTCTGTATAAATAGCCATTTTAACCCTTATCAGTCGTGTCTTGGTCGTATAACATTACATGGTAAATAAAATTACAAAACTATGGTATCGATAAAGTAGCTCATCCCTGCCCGAGTAGCGGAGAGAGTTCTGACTGTTCTGGAAATCAATAGACGAATAGCAATACCATTTAAAACATAAAATGAACCTTATTGCAACAGAACAAAAGTAGCTTTTTGATCATAAATTATATTATTTCCTTGTATCTGTATTCCGTGGGAAGTTACATTGAAGTATTTTTTTAGTTGTTCTACATGTCCATAGATGGCGTTAGTAATACCATAAAAATCGAATTTCTAAAAAAAAAATTTTTTTTAAGTGGACAAAATAATATTGTGATGATAGATAACACATCTAGACACGAATAGAAAATTCTATGTCAAAACTCAAACCTGTAAGTGCAATAGTTTCTCCATAAAAGGGATAGAAAATTGTATGGATTGTCGACTATTATTTAGGGCTCGCTTCGCTCGCCCTGATTACCTACTTTTTTTAAGGGTTCTGTAGTCAAAACGGAATCCAGTTTCGTCATGTCTGACCGTTCGTCCGATCGTAGCATATCGCAGAGACCCTTAGGGTGAGGCCAAACGAGCGTATTTTTTTGAGCTGTGAGTAGCGAAAAATTAGTCTTGTGCATTCGGTTTCGTACTAAAGTCTAGTTTATACTATACAACGACGCAACGAGTTTGGAATTTAGTATGAAACCGACTCATTTCACGCGACGCACAGCTCAAAAAATACATTTACTTGGCCTCAATTTAGTGCTAAAAAGCTGTACCTAATTTGGATTGATGGACGGAAGCCCATCGAAGTCGAAGAATAAAATATGAACATTTTTTTCAGTGTACCTCTCCAGCAGGTAAAGTGGGGATGAATTATTATTTTTTCGTATACCCCTTAGTGAGAGATATAGTTGAAAAGGTCTTAAATATATTATGGGTTAACAAAGACCACTTTCCGATTTAGCGGCCAGTTTGGGAAATATTCGGCTTTAAAGTGCTAATTTTGGTTGGTCAAGTGTCCCATCTCCCCCTCTCACTAAACTGTTGGGGTTAGACATGTGAAAAATGCTAGAAATAGATTATATGATGAATTTACAAGAAAAACTATTACGGCTGCTAAGGGTTTGCAGGTTAACGACAAATAGTCGATCAAGTACGAAGCCCTAATTTACGCGAGGCTTGACACGCACTTGGCCGGTTTATTTTTTTTTCTCTCTTTTACATTGGTCAGCAACGTAACAGTGAGGCCTCTGGTGTTGCTGTTCGTGAGCGACAGGGACTGTCATAGTTACATTACTTAGTGGCTCGTTTTGTTATTTGTCGGCTGTTTACATAAAGTACAAAATATTGTCTTATTACTTTAGAAAATATTGCGACTAGTTTACAAAAGTTTCACTAATTAAAAGTCTGTGTAGACTTTTACCGTTTTCTATTTTCTTGCCATCAGATATTATGATATTCGTGAATAAAATATTATGTCTTGAAAATAGCACTAAATTTTCATTTAATTAAAATTTCAAATGAAAATTGGTTTAAAGCTTGTATTGCTAAAGTGTTTGTTTTCAGTTCCAGCCAAAGTTCCGTTAAACAATACTTAGGCAACGCCAGTCATAACTCTTAGCTATTTATATTCGAGATGCGACTCGGCGAGAGGAACAATTTTTACAATTGAATCTTGGAGAAAGAGTCTGTGATAGTACAGCAGACATAGTTCTTTGGCTTTTTAGTGAACGATGCGATTGAGTAGAAATGAAACTGAACGATTTTATGAAATAAGCAGTAATGAACTTGAGACTATTGGATATTGCAATTAATTGTAATTTTTTGTTTTAAATCTTGCGAAAAGATTAGAAGCATGTTTATTATTTACTTTTAAATTTATTCTTTCTTTGCCTTACTGTATGAAATGCAATACAATCAACCTAGCTGTCAACGACGATTCTAACTGTATAACACATGACTCTGCTATTGCGTCTATGGCTCTATGTATAGCCGGAGCACTTATATTATATGATGATGAATTTCATCATTCAGTACTTAATAAAATGCTAACTTTTACTGACTAATGTTCGGTTTACACGTATTAAGTAGTAGTAAATGCTTAAGTAATTAAGTAGATTGTGAAGAATTGTATGAACTAAAGAGCTTTACTAAATTATTACGTTTGGCCGCGCACTAAAAATTATTCACTAAAAATTTTGATAAAATGTAGTCATCTACTTAAGTACTTAATACGTCTAAACCGGACTTCAGACAAAGCAAAGCCTAAATCAGTGGATCTAGAATCATGAAACTTTTTATTATGGAGATTCCTTCTAGAATGTGGAGGAGAACTGAGAATTTAGAAACTTCAATCCCAAATAAAGTAAAATTAGGGGTGGGGAGTTTTTATTTATTTATTATACACAACACTATGCGGCTATTATTATACACAACTAAATATAAACATAAAAAACTCGTTAATGGGAACAAAAATACTCGGGGCCTAAATATAGTCAATCTATACAGGTTATTTTTGACAATGATGCAAAAGACTGAGTCGGTAAAATTTAATTTTTGTAAGTTCGTTCACTTTATATGGTGGTTGGTCGTAAATGCAGTTTTGTATGTTAAAGTAGCTAGTGCAAACGCTTTCATTACATGCTAAAATTGCTTAATAAGGTTTTGCGAACACACTTAAAGCTTTCCGCCCCTTTATAGTTTATTTTAAGAAATATTTTTGAGGACATCAAATTAATGTAACATAGTATACATAATATTATACCTACTTACATACTGTTTTATAGCTGTTATGCAGAAGAAATAAATTAATAAATATGCGCCAAAAATGTATTTTATTCAACCTTCAATTCAATTCAGTAAAACCTAGTTTTAATTGAATATTTTTTAATTGAATATTTGAATTCTGAATATTTGAATGCTGAATACTTTATTTAAGGGATTGCTGACTGAAATTACATTATTTGAATTTATTGTGACATTTAAATATAATTAGGAAGACTAACGAATTGCGGATACCTGTAATGTTAGTTTTTAAATCTATGAATGAAAGAAATAAATAAATAAATAGTTCACTTATTATCATCACCAACTGAAAAAAAAAGGATGTGTGTATTTTTGTACGCGCGTGAGAAGTTACACTTCTTTGACATAATTAAATAAATATTTATTTTATTAACGTGTATCAGTTTTAATTATTTTCCAAAAACTATTTTTGTACTAAATAAAAATAAAAAAATAGTGCGTGGAGTCCCTCCGCACGGAAGAAGTGAAATACATTCATCATAAATTCGTCATTCTCGACGACCGATTGAACTTCCACCGTCATATCAGTTATCAAAATATTCAAGTCACTAATATAATAAAATATTACTTGCGTACTATCTATGTTTACACAAGTACAAACTAGATGGCGTTGTTCATGAATCTGAATCACGCTGTTGAGACTCTGTGAGATTTGTATAAGTAATAACATTTAATTTTAAAAGAGGTAAAGATAATAAGAAGCTACGGCCATCTATCCAGTGCTTTCATACCTCCTCCATGGTAGCGCATACGTTTAAGGCAACCTTTTTGCAAGTCGCTTATGAAGTGTAACAACAACGCATAGGAAGAAAAAAGCGGCCAAGTGCGAGTAGGACTCGCATGAAGGGTTCCGTAGAAGCAAGTAACATAGTAAAAAAGTTCTTGTAGTTCGTTGTAACTTTGATCAATGTTTTTTGCGGTTTGCGATTTATGACGTATTAAAAAAAAACTACTTACTAGATCTCATTCAAACCAATTTTCGTTGGAAGTTTGCATGGTAATGTACATCATATATTTTTTTTAGTTTTATCATTCTCTTATTTTAGAAGTTACAGGGGGGGGGGGGACACAAATTTTACCACTTTGGAAGTGTCTCTCGCGCAAACTATTCAGTTTAGAAAAAAATGATATTAGAAACCTCAATATCATTTTTGAAGACCTATCCATAGATACCCCACACGTATGGGTTTAAAGAAAAAAACATTTTTGAGTTTCAGTTCTAAGTATGGGGAACCCCCAAAATTTATTGTTATTTTCTATTTTTGTGTAAAAATCTTAATGCGGTTCACAGAATACATCTACTTACCAAGTTTCAACAGTATAGCTCTTATAGTTTCGGAAAAAAGTGGCTGTGACATACGGACGGACAGACAGACAGACAGACAGACAGACAGACAGACATGACGAATCTATAAGGGTTCCGTTTTTTGCCATTAGGCTACGGAACCCTAAAAACAAGCCCAGTAGTTTAGAATGTTGTTAAAAGTAATACTGAACAACTACACCATAGAAGGATTAACAGCCGGGACCCATTTAAATTTTACAAGGCTGCTTGGGAAAAAACAATCAAGATTTGATCGTTTGAAAAAGTGAGAATCATCAAAATTAGTCAACACGTTTAGTATAATACGAGTACTCATGATATTTATTGTATTCCGCTATTTCGACCCAGTTGCATGGATCGTGGTCACGGATGAACTGCGGTGGCGCGGAGAAACTTTTGACAGGATGACAGGTGACATTTGACACTAGTACATAAGTCTATCAACTTTCCGTCTAGTTCGTTTTTGCGTTTTGTTGACAATATTACGACACACTACACTCACCACATCTTGCCGCACCACACTTTGCACTTTCTGATTTTGTGATTTGCATAGACTAACCACTGTGTAGTGTATAAGCACAGCTGTCAGTCACTGACTGACTGCCAGTCAGTCGGCAGCGATGCTGCGTGCTAGGTGCCGTGTGCAGACGTCAGCCTTGCGTATACCTACCTCACCCATTACAGAGTAAAATGTGTGTATTATTGACCCTCTAAACACTACAAGTGGCGACGACGGTAAAAATAATAAGGAATTACCAAAAAATGTTGGAAGAAAAAGAAGGAGTAATGCCACCCTTGCATTCGTTCGGACAGGCAAATTCGTAACGAATATGTTCTGTTATATTCGCATTTAAGTAAGTAAAGTGTATTATTACAACCACATAATTTATATGTTGGTATATCTAATTGCGTGCACTAAAGTAACAATTATTTAAGTGTTGACGTTTTAATAACTCGGCAACTTAAAGTACCACTGCCATATTTGTACAGAAAATGGTTGTCTAAGCATCAAAACTAATTAAATACTTCGAAGGCCATGCAAATCATTTTGTTCACAAAGGGCCATGCCTCAAGTAACTATTTCAAATAGACGATAAATTTCCTATGATATTGCTGTAGGAAATTGTAGTATGTGAAAGAGTAATTTATTTCGTTCCTTATTTCAAATAAAGCTACCGCATCACAATAACAATATCCTAAGTTTTGTTTGTATTTGGTGGGTATTTAATAAAAACGTGAAACTCCACGTTACCCTTACAATAACTTGGAAAGAAACGATTGAGAATCTACCCCACTTATTAATATAATGCTGTGGTTAATGTTTTCACAATTCAAATACCGTTCTACCATGAATTCAAAAGATTATGATTATCTAAACAAGTTTTAGACGTAATTTTGCTAATTAATTAGCAGTTCAATATTATTATTATGGTCACGCCCTTGTGTCTGTGTTCCGTGGTCACGCCAATACAGTTCACTTAAAGATCATTGCCTATACAACCATATTAAGAAAGAACCTGTAAAGTAGCTACAAACAATGTGTTATGCATATGCACGTAATATGTAAAAAGTTTATTATATCTTAAAATCCGTATTACGTAGCAATATTGAAGCATTATATATGTTAATATTTTTATCGCTAAAGCCAATATTAAATTAAATATAATTATTGATAATTGTAGCTACGTCAAGGTTCACGCAGGTTGTACGGGTCTATCCCACTTGTCCCGTTACAAGTATGAAGTCCGGATTGGGCACGCAAATTGAAACAAGACTCGTAAGGAGCTTGTTAATGTACCTTGAGTACAAAAAGGCCTACAAGAGGCACGCAAATTGAAACAAGACTCGTAAGGAGCTTGTTACTGTACATTGAGTACAAAAAGGCCTGCAAGGGGCACGCAAATTGAAACAAGAATCGTAAGGAGCTTGTTAATGTACTTTGAGTACAAAAAGGCCTGCAAGGGGCACGCAATTTGAAACAAGACTCGTAAGGAGCTTGTAAATGTACCTTGAGTACAAAAAGGCCTACAAGAGGCACGCAAATTGAAACAAGACTCGTAAGGAGCTTGTTAATGTACCTTGAGTACAATAAGGCCTGCAAGGGGCACGCAAATTTAAACAAGACTCGTAAGGAGCTTTTTAATGTACCTTGAGTACAAAAAGGTCTGTAAGGGGCACGCAAATTTAAACAAGACTCGTAAGGAACTTGTTAATGTACCTTGAGTACAAAAGGGCCTGAAAGGGGCACGCAAATTTAAACAAGACTCGTAAGGAGAATGCTATACCTTGTGTACAAAAAAAATGCTCGAAAGAAGCACGTTATTATTGTAATATACTTATCTTCTTGTTTGTATAAATAAAAATGAACTTAAGTATTTCTTGATAGCTTAACCGATTTCACTGTTTCATTCAAAAATTTTCGTAATGGCTCAAGGATGGCTGTTTCGAGAAGAAAAATCAAAATTCTGGGTAAAGTGACGTGGAACATTTTTATGTTCAGCCAAATTATAAGACATAAAAATATAGTGTTTGCGGAAGTTATTCAATATAATGAGTATTTCCTAAAAGGTATATTAAAATTTAAGGATGGATGAGTATGTGGAATACTAAAGTTCAGTCTAAAATGTCAGAGATATTGTAACGCTTTTATAGCTAAAAAAAATGGAAAAAAAAAGTTTTCAATTTATTGGGTATTTACCATAATTATCATAAAATAAATTAAGGTATGGAGTAGGTACTTGACTTGGAATTCTGAGGAAGAAGCCAAACTAATCGATGTATTGAATTACTGCTATGGCAAGTAATTCGAGTTGATTGAGCATTATACATTATACTGTAATGTATTCTGTATACAAGTGGTATATAATATACCGTAATATATACTGTCAATTATAAATCAATGTTTTAAGACTACGCAGTCATGTTACTGTTACATTAGTAAAAAGCCATGCATACACGGTGCCTGCAAATATTATAAATCAATGTTTTAAGGCTACGCAGTCATGTTACTGTTACATTAGTAAAAAGCCATGCATACACGGTGCCCGCAAATATTATAAATCAATGTTTTAAGGCTACGCAGTCATGTTACTGTTACATTAGTAAAAAGCCATGCATACACGGTGCCTGCAAATATTATAAATCAATGTTTTAAGACTACGCAGTCATGTTACTGTTACATTAGTAAAAAGCCATGCATACACGGTGCCTGCAAATATTATAAATCAATGTTTTAAGGCTACGCAGTCATGTTACTGTTACATTAGTAAAAAGCCATGCATACACGGTGCCCGCAAATATTATAAATCAATGTTTTAAGGCTACGCAGTCATGTTACTGTTACATTAGTAAAAAGCCATGCATACACGGTGCCTGCAAATATTATAAATCAATGTTTTAAGACTACGCAGTCATGTTACTGTTACATTAGTAAAAAGCCATGCATACACGGTGCCTGCAAATATTATAAATCAATGTTTTAAGGCTACGCAGTCATGTTACTGTTACATTAGTAAAAAGCCATGCATACAAGGTGCCCGCAAATATTATAAATCAATGTTTAAGGCTACGCAATCATGTTACACTTGTAATAACGTTACATTTGTAAAAAGCCATGCATTAACAGTGGCTGCAAATATTTACAAATTAATATTTTATGGATATGTCGTTATGAATGTCATCGAAAGCCAAAGATGTCTGTTGGATATGATTCATAAGACACCCATTCGAGATGCCTGATGGAGATGATTCCCATCATAATCGGTCCCATTTCACTGATATGAAATCGTGGGATGAAATAACAAATTGCAGGTTTTCAGAAAGTTACCTCAATCAATATGAATTACAAATACCAAGTAAAGAGATGATGTGGCATCAGAATTCAAGTATTATGTAAGGAATAAAAGTAAGACAGTGATTATTGGTATGGTATATTTTATTCCATTCATGTGTTAACATTCCATAACTTCTTTTGAAGTAATTTTGAATCTGACCATGTATGAAATGTACAAAGACATAGTTCTGTGATTGACGATTCATTATTTTATAATAATTCGTTACAGACGAGTATAATATGTAATATGTGAACATATCACATATGTGAGCAGATTATGACAAAATATGACAAACGACAGCAGTTATGAGTCCATGGTAACGGACTCGGCTTTTATGATAATTATATTAAATTTTTGCAATTCTTATATAATATAGTCCACAATAATTTATTGGATATATTATTATTATTGAAAAAATAAAGATTCATCCATGTGGCAACGAGCAATTACAGACTCAGAAGATCGTAGTATTTCCATCTAATATCTTTACTTGCAATGTAAATATTAATCTTTTTGAGCTGTCGAAGAATAAAGGTAAATATTATATGTCAAGGTTATGATTTTGTCTCCATAGTAAAGAGACAATAAGACACTGAGAAACAAAATTTCAGTATATTGAGGTAGTCCAATAAAACACGACGTTGTAATCAACTATTTTACGTAGATACAACATACTACTAATATTCATCCAACTTGAACCATCTGCAAAATGACAACACCTTAGGTGTTTCTCTGCGCTCTTTTCATGTAAAATTGACATAAATAGTTAACTAGCGTCATCAAGTGATGGCTAATAACCAAAAGGTTATTTTATCAGTTTCCATACTTTTCACGACATTATACAAAAACAATACCTATCAAGGGCAAGGTTCATACTGTAATTATTGAATATGCGTTAACAAAGTGGTTCGATTTAATTATGTCAGACTTAGCCAAGAAAAAAAAACTTATTTCTAGTTGAATGACAGTGCTAAGTAGCAACTTTAGAGATTTATCTCTAAAGCAGTACAGTCCGAGGCTCGTCATCGGTCTTATATTTCTGTATTACAGATCTATCAAGTTTAAAGTGACGTTGATGTTGTGGAAGCTGAAAGCACTAGATCTCCATCTAGAAGCTGGAGTGGCCACATTACTAAGCCGAATGTACATATGTGTAAGTGGGTGTAACCGTGCACGCAGGACCACCATCTCACAAAGCATCCTCACACAGAGTGCTTGTCAACGACTGAAACTCCCCTGGGAAGCAAACGCAAATTCCCAGAGAATCATAACTTAACTGACTAAACTGATAGTGAATCAAGAGTTAAGATAATGAAGAGAATACTCAAGTTCACATGATAATTAAAGAGGCAATAAATTGGTCAGCTGTGATCGTAGTTTGACAAGCAACTATTTTTAAGATTATTAGAGATTCTACTGGTACTATTCTAAATACCCTTGTGACTTTTAACAGTGTAAATACTGGTAGAGCAAAATAGTTTAGCATTAAATGAATGGGTTGCCAATGGTTTGAATTCCTTACTGACAATAAATGAAAATAATAATGTCACATAGGAAAATTGTTTAAAGTTGACCCTTATAATGCGTGGAGTGAGTTGTTTGAACTGTAGACAATCATACTGATATCATGAATTAAGTCTTGTTTATTGACTCAAATTCTCAAGATTTATCTTACCATGAAATGAAGTACGCTCAAAAATTGTCTGTGACTTTCACAGTGTAAATGCTGGTGGTAGAATTAAATAGCTTGGCATTAAATGAATGGCTGGCAAATAGTTTTTATTTCTTAGTGACACGAGATGGAAATAACAATGTCACATAGAAAAATTGTTTAAAGTTGAGTTCTTATAATGCGCTGAGCGAGTTGTATGAACTTTAGATATTATATTGACATCATGAATTATGTCTAGTTGAATGACTCAAAATTCTTAAGATTAACGTTTGAAAATTTCAAATTACCTTCAAGTTTTGTGACCTACCCTCAATATAAATGAAGTACCCTCAAGAAAAAATTGGAAAGTAATATCACGATAGGTCAAAATAGCAAAAGTTAATTCTATAAATAATTTAAGAGTTTTGTTCTCACTTAGTCTTGAAGAAAACAAGATAGTGTTAGGGAAATACCTGTAAGTCATGTACCAGTCGAGTACCTATAAATAGGTAATCATGATAAATCATGATACTGAACAATACGAGATCAGTCTCCATCTCGAGAAAGAAAGTTATGAAGTTGAAGAAGTGAAGTTTGGGGTGTGTATGGGTGATGCATATTGCACACATATGATGCACACATATGACACTAAATGGATAATATATGCATATCGGCTGGGTGAGCCTTGGCAATAGAGGGACTTACTCAAGATTTTTCAGAAGTTATGTTGTTACTTTTGATAATTGAAGTAGACGACTGTGGTAAATGGCTTGGGTTAATCTACTTTCAATGCTACATTTGACATTTGTTAAAAATATAATTATGATCTACAGAGTTGTATTTAGTGAAATGCGAGAATAACATCAATTTTTTTTTTATGAAGCTTCCAATCACTTCCAGTAAAATACCTTTCACTCTAACAATGACAGTAATGTGAGAGACAGAAATTGACAGGTCTATAATTCAATTAAAGAAAAGAGGGAAACCATATTATGAGAACAGTACTAAGGGAGCTACAAGATTCTAAATTAGCTACAGAAAAATATATCGATGAATAATAAGTAACTGAGGCTAACAGATTGACATCAAACTTTAACCCTGCACTCACATAGTGGTGTGAGTTTCTGATGGTGAAAACGATGTACAGAAATGGGAAATATATGTTGTACAACAATAATGATAATAAATAACACAAAGAAAATAAAAGTTGGATATTGAATAATTTATTATTGTCAGATCTATGTCAATGTTGCAATATATTATTTGCTAACGAACAGTTGTAATCAATTATTATTTATTATAAAATAAAGAAGGGATGTAGTGTATAAGCACAGCTGTCAGTCACTGACTGACTGCCAGTCAGTCGGCAGCGATGCTGCGTGCTAGGTGCCGTGTGCAGACGTCAGCCTTGCGTATACCTACCTCACCCATTACAGAGTAAAATGTGTGTATTATTGACCCTCTAAACACTACACACTGGATTCCATGTTTGCGCTAATTTAAATCCATCCTCCCTATTAAAGTTTTTGGGGTGTTTTTTAATCTCGATGGCCTCTCGTACTAGCCGTGGGATGTAATGGCGTTCCGTGGAGATTACCTGCGGGCTATGTAGCTCAATCCAGTGATTAGTCCCCGATTCAAGCAGATGTTCTGCTACGGCTGATTTCTTCCTTTCATCCGTGACCACGATCCATGCAACTGGGTCGAAATATCGGAATACAAAATAAATATCGTGAGTACTCGTATTATAGTAAAATGTGTTCAGTCCACGATGAGTTAAGTTTAAAATCTTGTAACACGTTTAGTCTCTACAACGCCACATACGAATAAACATAATATTATTACCTATGTACCAACCATATGTGTTACATATGTATGTGCAACGCCACATAGGAACAAACATAATTACATTATATATGTCGTTATGTTTGTTCCTATGTGGCGTTGTAGAGATCAAACGTGTTGACTGATTTTGACGAATCTCACATTTTTATACTTTTTAGACTGATAAACACATTACCCTTGCTTGCGTCGCATAGTCGGGTAAAAATACTTTGAAGTTATTATAAAACTTAAATGTATAGGAAAAGAAAAACATCCAAAGTAATTACCATGACGTGATAATATCTAACGATTGATTTACCATGAATTTTATAGATGAAATAGATAAACAAAATGATTTTATAGTAACAAATAAAAATAACGAATTTAAATTTAAAAACAAAAATTTAAAAATAACCAAAACTATTCGTATTTTCTTATTATGCAGATAAATTCTCCTAAATATTTTAATTTTTACTATACTTGCTCAGTTCCCGTACGTGATCCAAAATATCGTAAACGAGTAACCGCCCTCGCTTTGCTTCGGTTTTCTTATTTTTTTACAACTTATTGGAATTTTATTAAGGATCCCTAATTTTTTTTAAATATAATATAGCCTATGTTACTCGGGGATAGTGTAGCTTCTCAACAGTGAAAGAATTTTTGAAATCGGTTCAGTAGTTTCGGAGCCTATTCAATGCAAACAAAAAATCAAATCTTTCCTCTTTATATATTAGTATAGATAACGCTCAAATTAAACAGCGCTGTGAGGGAAGTTAATTTATTATCCATAATTATCTTAATTATGATTACCCTCCCTGGAATAGAATATTAAATTCTTTTATTGCTTTAGTAGGTGTCTATAGATATAACTTTCTAAAGTTAAGCTAAGGTACGTATAATATTCAGTATGATATTGTCCAATCTTCTTAATGATGATTTATGGCTGGTTTCAACCCATTAATGGCCCAACTACTCGGCACGGGTCTCTCCTCTTGAGGAAGCCTAGAGCATACTCCACCACGCTGCTCCAGTGCGGATTGATGGAGGAGTTAGTGGCCAACCCGAGTGTCGGAAGTTTTCAAACCGCCCGAAGGTCTGCAACATGGCTTAACGACTGTTATCTTATGATAACAACCGGGACCGACGGCTTTACGTGTCTTCCGAAGCATGGAAACGCTCAAGAAATTTTTGCCACTAGCGGTCACCCATCCAACTACCGACCGCGCCCGCTGTTGCTTAACTTTGTCGATCGCTTAGGATCAACGCAAGCCGCCGGGCTATGAGCGCGATGATTTATGGAAAATTCCAAAAAAGTATGGGCTAAAGTTACTTTTATATTACCTACTTTAATCAAAAGATAAATAGATCGGCCGAGTTGCTTATTGGTCCATTAATGTTTTTATACGCATATACTTAATAAGAATCGTATAGGTAGGTACCCAAAATAAAACGTAGAAGATTTGCAACCAATCCTTTCACAAACTTCCCACATTATAAGAAACATATGCCCAACAATGGGACGTAAAAGGTTTGTAACCAATCCTTTTACAAACTTCTCACGTTATGGCACTTGCGGGCATGTGTTGTGTGCACTGACGCGTTCATAAATTTGATTGTGGGTCCGGACGCAGGGTGCAATGCTAGTTGAATATCAATTTGCGTACACCAACAAAACTGTTTGGTATTTAGAGCAGAATTATTGGGTGTTTTAATCAGGGCATGGTTTAAGTTTAATCAATGATATTTCGTGTTATATATAAAAAAAAAAAAAAAACTTTTCACTTTATGGATATTGCCATTGAAAATATTTGGTTTAGTTCTACCTACTTTTGTATATTTATAAATAGTTAACAACTGTGACCGTGGCATATGGGTATCAGTAACACCAAAGTCAACATAAAAGACATAAAGAAAATTAAAATTGATTTTCATTATACATTGAAAAAAAAATCGCTTTTACTCGTATATACCATCGCCGTCCGTGGTTTAGTAGAACCTAATGCATCACTGCCAGTGCTGGTCAAATATGAAGCAAATGGGACAAATGATTATAATGTGCTAGCACTATGGGAGCCTACACCATCTTTCATAAGTAGCATCAGAATTTCTTCTTTCAATACTAGGTTCTGAATTTTAAGAAGTATACATAACCAACATTTACATAAAACGGCTCATAAAATCGCTCAAACAACATCTCTTACTGTTTTAAAACTAAAAATGATTAAAATAAAACTATACGTATAATCTTTTATAGATTTGTTTGCAAGAAGGAAGAATTCCGCTAGTTGAATATCAATCTGTGGATGCAAAAGCAATCCAAATATTGTTTGAGCTACCAAAGGAAACGAATGCTTTGAGTAATATTTGTAGTTATGAGTACGAGTTGCATGGAACTGTGTTCACATTGCTACTGTGTTTAGGTATACGTAAATTAAGAAGCTGAATTACTACTTAATAATTATAAACAACTAACTACTGCATTAGCAGAAGTTAGTAAAGGAAAACAGAATATAATCTTTGTCGAAGTGATTTATTGAAATCGAAAAATACTCAATCATAAGCTGATCAATGCTTAGTTTTCAGCTTTTCATGAAAATATCCTCCATTTAATAAGGAATAACAGTCCACTATGCCATTATTATATTAACATAAAATAACCTAGAATCTGAAATGGCCTGTTCTGAAATGCGGCCATCAATAAAGCAAAGCCAGACGTTTCATATCTCCAGCTGAATCCGAAGATTTGCTTGCACAGCGCGCTCACTACTGTTGACTTCGAACCGATTTAACATCACTTTCTTTTGTATAGTTTTGCAGATATTGAACCACAAACTTTTTCTCACGGAGACAAAATAAC
This sequence comes from Thymelicus acteon, assembly GCA_951805285.1. Classification (NCBI taxonomy): domain Eukaryota; kingdom Metazoa; phylum Arthropoda; class Insecta; order Lepidoptera; family Hesperiidae; genus Thymelicus; species Thymelicus acteon. The sequence goes on along the minus strand of OX638213.1, from coordinate 13,621,828 downwards.
TCAGTGCAAAATCGTATAATTTTATCAAACGTGATGTATTTTCCCAGTTTTCGTAGATATATAAAATTTCAATGAAAATAAATATTATGAAAACTAGGTATTATAAATATTTTTACCATATTATACGTATAAGTTATGATGCTGCAAGTGAGTTTATTTAATCAAAGAGCCAGGAAGTGGACATGTTATGGACAAAGTGATTGATTTTTCACATAACAAATACAAAGGAATTGTTATATTCCACTTATTAATGTGCCTTTTTGAAATAATAATAATATTTATTTCAGAAAAAAAAAACCATGATGCAATAAATTAATTGATTTTTTTTTGTAAAGAAATCAAGAGAGAAATGGCTTTCCGCTAAATTTAAGTTATGCAATAGAAATGGAGAAATTGATGAGGATGGCACATTTAACCCTTATTCTTCGAAGCTATCGGTTTTATTTCTTTTGAGCTTTTGTTCGCAGAAAGATTTTCCTAGAAAGATCTCTTATCCAACATTAGCAATTAGAGAATTGGCAGCAGCTTTGCTCGTTTGCTCGTCTTTTAGAACTTCGGTGGTTTAAAGAAAACGGAGCAATCTAATTTCAAAAACTAATCTGTTATATCATTGGCAAAGCTGTCCTACCAATCGGTAAAAATCGCGTATAATAGATAAAATAATGATTGATAAATATGTAAGAACCAGAACAAATTTTTATTTTAATAGATATTATGTAGTAATAATATCTATAGGTATGTATATATGTAATATAACTATTCATATAGGTACGTATAAATGTAATTTAATGATAAATCAGTGATAGCCCTACTGGGCTTGGCTGCCCTTGATTGCTATCAAGTAAAATATTATGTACCAAGTGTGTACTCACCTAGATCAAATTTTTTATACGTATAGAATAATGATATTACTTATTATATTGTTCTACGGGGCGCGCTACAGTTTATAGAACAACATAAATACTAACGATCATTTGACCTAATGCCACTTGACATACTGTTTTTTAGTATAGCGATCAAATGATATAACGATTTATTGCAATAAATTCATATTTCCTAATTCCATTACATGGTGTAATGGATATTTCATACGTATAATGCACATTTGATCTAATATACAATTAGTATAATATGAGGTACTATAACGTTATATTTAAAATTTATAATTAAACGCTAACACTAAACGCTAACACACTCATACCCCCGCAGTAGGTATTTATTACCTGTGTCGCGGGTGGCATGGACGACACATATAACACATCACAATCACACCCATGACCCGAGTACAAATATTTATCTGTCACATAAATATCTGCCCCGGCCGGGAATCGAACCCGGGACCCCTCGCTTCGCAGGCAGGGTCGCTACCAACTAGGCTACAGGGTCGTCAGGTTTAATATAATTTAGGAATCTATTTTGTTATGTATATTTTTGGAAAATTCCAAATAATAGTCGTTTGGCCAAATGTTAACAGTGTGACAGAAACAAATCGCTGCTGATTTATTTAATTTCATGTCGGCGGTTCTCATAGGACACGGGTGATTGGTATATTGTGGTCTTTATTTCGAGTTATTATTATCTATCAATCGTTAAGAGCTAACATTCACTGCTTGTGGTGCATTCTGCTAAAATGCATGAAAAAAAGACAAAATGCCTCTTCTTTTTGAAATCCCTAGATAAAGCAATAATTAGACGGCATGCCTTCATCCTAACAGTAGCCGTGGAATGGTTTGTCTATACTAATATATAAAGAGGAAAGATTTGATTTTTTGTTTGCATTGAATAGGCTCCGAAACTACTGAACCGATTTGAAAAATTCTTTCACTGTTGGGAAGCTACACTATCCCCGAGTAACATAGGCTATATTATATTAAAAAAAATAGGGATCCTTAATAAAACTCCGTAACCCAAGGTGTAAAATATAAGAAAACCGAAGCAAAGCGAGGGTGGTTACTCGTACGTGATAAGCTCGAAACCGATGTAATATTAACGATACAAAACAAACTCCTGAAATCAAAAAATACATAGTAATGGATATCCCTAAAATGATAAAAATCGCGTTTCTTTTTAGAGTTTATGTACTCCGTGTTGTATTCAACTCGTTTCCTAAAATTCAATTTTGGGAATTTGTTTCCTACCAACGAACGCTCCTCGGAATACTGATGCGGAGAGAGACTTCCATTGAAAGGACTTCTTCTACGAGCTTTTTTAATAAAAATAAATTTAAACAGATTCAGCTGGCAATGTATAGATAGCTATATCTGAAAAAATGGGGAATTATTAATAATATAAAATATTGTTTATTTACTTACATCAAATATAATACGAGTATTTTAAGAGTTTTAAGTAATAATCATAGTTATTTAGGAGGTAACGACATTCATTTAAATCTCGATAAAAAACAAATTAAATACTTACAATTAAAAAAATTAAGTATTTAATTTGTTTTTTATTTATTAGATTTTATTTATAGAATAATTATACTGCCTAACTATTTCCTAAAACGATAATTCCTGCTTCCTACACAGCAATTCAAAGCAATTAAATACTGTTGCATTTTGCTCTTATATACAAAGAATCGTCACTGCTTCACAAATTAAATGGTGACCTAATTTCGGCACTATTTGTTATAGTAAACTACTCCGAATACAATTCAAACTTGAGAGTGTTTAATTTGATGAAGTTGCTTCACCAACAGTAAATGAACCATGTAATTAATTACTGGCTTAAACGAGCTTTGGATCTAATGACAAGTAATTTGCAGTACATTACAGTACATTGTGTTGCGATATTATGGAGTTATCCTTAGCTTTGTCGTATAATAGATGGTCACTACAGGCCATCTGAGACCCGTATATTATGCACCTAAATTAATACGAGCGTATTAACGTGGTTGAGAATGGAGCGTAAACGTTTAGTCTATTGAGTGCGTTAGCACCACGGTGTAAGTACATAAATTAACACACCATTAAGTATAATGCTTTTTACCCGACTGCCAAGGAAGGGTTATGTTTTTCGCGCATATTTTGTATGTATGTATGTATGCGTGTAATATTCTTTATCGCTGGACCAATTTATAAAATTAAGATATCGTTAGATTCGTTTTGATAACCCAAGTGTTCTTAGATAAGTGAAATTAAAAAAGCGGCCAAGTGCGAGTCGGACTCGCCCATGAAGGGTTCCGTAGCAGCAAGTAACATAATATAAAAGTTCTTTTAGTTCGTTGTAACTTTGATCCATGTTTTTTGTGGTTTATGATTTATGACGTATTACAAAAAAAACTACTTACTAGATCTCGTTCAAACCAATTTTCGTTGGAAGTTTGCATGGTAATGTACATCATATATTTTTTTTAGTTTTATCATTCTCTTATTTTAGAAGTTACAGGGGGGGGGACACATTTTACTACTTTGGAAGTGTCTCTCGCGCAAACTATTCAGTTTAGAAAAAAAATATATTAGAAACCTCAATATCATTTTTGAAGACCTATTCATAGATACCCTACACGTATGGGTTTGATGAAAAAAACATTTTTGAGTTTCAGTTCTAAGTATGGGGAACCCCCAAAATTTATTGTTTTCTTTCTATTTTTGTGTGAAAATCTTAATGCGGTTCACAGAATACATCTAATTACCAAGTTTCAACAGTAGGGTTCCGTAGCCGAATGGCAAAAAACGGAACCCTTATGGATTCGTCATGTCTGTCTGTCTGTCTGTCTGTCTGTCCGTCCGTATGTCACAGCCACTTTTTTCTGAAACTATAAGAGCTATACTGTTGAAACTTGGTAAGTAGATGTATTCTGTGAACCGCATTAAGATTTTCACACAAAAATAGAAAAAAACAATAAATTTTGGGGGTTCCCCATACTTAGAACTGAAACTCAAAAATGTTTTTTTCATCAAACCCATACGTGTGGGGTATCTATGGATAGGTTTTCAAAAATGATATTGAGGTTTCTAATATCATTTTTTTCTAAACTGAATAGTTTGCGCGAGAGACACTTCCAAAGTGGTAAAATGTGTGTCCCCCCCCCTGTAACTTCTAAAATAAGAGAATGATAAAACTAAAAAAAATATATGATGTACATTACCATGAAAACTTCCAACGAAAATTGGTTTGAATGATATTTAGTTAGTAGTTTTTTTTTAATACGTCATAAATCGTAAACCGCAAAAAACATTGATCAAAGTTACAACGAACTACAAGAACTTTTATATTATGTTACTTGCTGCTACGGAACCCTTCATGGGCGAGTCCGACTCGCACTTGACCGCTTTTTTTTATGGTGACTTGGTATCTGTAGTAGAGATTTCCTAGGTAGGAAACTAGTATCTATGTTCGTTGTTAAATAGCTCTGATTATTCAAAGTGCGAGAAAAGTTGAGAAATTGAGAATTAATAAATCATTCGAGATCTTTAAAGGTTTTTTGTTTTACTGGCTTACCAAAAATACCTGGTAATATTTTGCTATTTGTTAAGTACCTACTGATCGACCAATAGACCAAAGGTTCACAAATGCAAGTATTGCACATCCCTATTTATTGTAGGTATTTAGTAATTGTAGGTATTGTAGGTATTACGATCCACTATACCAGGCGCTGCCTGCGCTGGGAGCACGACAACTGTTAGAGAAGGCGGCGGTGAAAAGGTTAAAGAACTCACCATTAGGGTTTCAAAAAGATATATAGTGATAGCTTTTTTGTTAACAGGCAAGTTCTTTTTTATTTTTTTATTTATACTAGTTGTTCAGCAACGGGGTTTCGAGGTCCATCCAATGAATACGTTTATTATTCGTTATTTAAAATCGTTTAATTCGTATATTATTACAAGTAAAAAAAATTAATTGAATATGAGTATGCAACGTGTGCACTGGTAGCTCGCGGAGTGGGGCATCCTACACAGGCTTCTTTCATACGTAGGGTTTTCCCCGGCTAGATGGCACTACCAATAGCAAGCGGCGACATGCCCCCGGCCTTGGAAGCATCTGCTTTCAACTGGATTGGTAAAGCGCATATTTTTGAGAAGGCTCTTCTAATGAGCCCTGTCGCAGTGGTGATGTCTGCGACACGAGATACTCCATCAGCACCCGGAAACACTCTGGTAACTCGCCCGAGACGCCATTTTAATGGAGGCAAATGGTCTTCCTTGATAAGGACAAGGCTGCCCAGAACAATGTCGTCCTCCTTGGTCTTCCACTTCGTTCTGGTTTGAAGTTCAGCCACGTATTCCGTCGACCAACGTCGCCAGAACTGCTGCCTCAGCTGCTCGACGTGCTGGTAGCGTGTGAGTCGTGACGTCTTCACATCTGCCAGGTCTTCGCTCGGTGGAGCAGTCAACGGTCGGCCTATGAGGAAATGACCGGGAGTGAGTGGAGTGAAGTCAGAGGGATCAGTGGACAAGGGAGAGAGTGGACGGGAATTAAGAATGGCTTCGATTTGTGTTAAAACAGTGCTCAATTCTTCAAATGTTAAATTAGCATTCCCTACTACACGTCTAAGATGGTACTTACACGTCCTGATCCCACTTTCCCATAAACCTCCCATATGGGCGGAGTATGGTGGTATGACCTTAAATTGAATCCCTTCATTAGCAGTGAAATTACTAATTTGTTTCGAATTTTTTTGTAAAAAAGATGATAATTCCTTTGCGGCACCTACGAAATTTTTGCCGTTATCGGAGAAAATAGCATTCGGCTTACCCCGTCTGCTAATAAAACGTTTAAGCGCTAAAATAAAATCGTCAGTGGATAGACTGGTGACCAGTTCTAAGTGTACAGCTTTAGTAAGAAAACAAATAAAAAGGCATATGTAACCTTTAGCTAGCCTTGCACCTCTGCCCTTCCGATTGAGTATCATTATTGGTCCCGCATAATCCACGCCCGTTCGCATAAACGGAAACCCAGGAACTAACCGTTCAGACGGCAAATTTCCCATGATCGGAGTTAAGGTCTTCCCTCGAATACGTGTACAAGTAATACAATCACGCACAGTTTTACGAACTAGATTCCTAGCGCTCAATAGCCACCAAGACTCACGTAGACTTGATAAAAGAAGCTGCGGCCCAGCGTGGAATAGTCGTAGGTGTTCATGTCTCACCAATAACACCGATAGTGGATGTTTACTACAAAGTAATACGGGGTGCTTCTTATCGTAATCAAAACTCGTAGCATTACACAGTCTTCCACCGACACGAATTAGCCCGTGCTCGTCTAAGAATACATTTAAACCCAAAATGCGGTTCATGTCCTTCGCGTTCGTTTTAATAGGTAATTTGTTAATTAAACATTCGTATATGTCTGGAAATAATTGTCTCTTAGCGCTTCTAACCAACAGCCGCTGCGATGCATTCAATTCGTCAACAGTTAAGGAACCGGTTTGTTGTTTTGATGCGCCAGCTAGACCGCGCTCGGTCCGCTTGCATCTTATATTTGTAATGAATCGCAACACGTAAGCCCATACGCGTTTAAGTCTATTGTAGGATGAATATTTATCGAATTGTATTATCTCATACGGACGAGCACTAACAAGATTAGTTGTATGAGGTTTTAATTCAGGCAAATCTTGCAAATTAATTAAATCACTTCGAATTGAATTATTTGAAAAATTATAATTGATATTATCGTGTAAGTAAGATGGACCGTTCCACCACAATTCAGAGCGTATCAATAAATTAAGCGGTAATCCTCTGGATAGCAGATCAGCGGGATTGTCCTGGCTCGACACATGCAACCAAGCGGAGTCACCGGTCAGTTCGTTTATTTCTGTGACGCGGTTCCGTACAAATACATTTAATAAATGTGGTGACATGCCTAGCCAACCGATGACTATTGTCGAGTCGGTCCAGAAGTAGACTTTAGTGAACTCCAAACGTAAACTGTCTATAATTCGTTTGTAAAGTCTCGCACCCACCAGGGCTGCGCAAAGTTCCAACCTAGGTATACTAATCGACTTTAGTGGGGCTACTTTACCTTTAGCACATAACAATTTCACGACGATATTAGTGTTATTATCATATGTACGGATGTAAGCACAAGCACCGTAAGCATTCTGAGACGCGTCGCTAAATATGTGGAGTTCTTTATGCTGTACATAATCGCTCATAACATGACGTGGAATTTTTAAATCTGGTAAACACTTTAATGTCGCGATGAAGTTATGCCATGTGACAGTGATATCGCGTGGTACTGGAGTATCCCAATCTATTTCACTAAGGGTGTATAACTTCTGTAACAATAGTTTTGCGATAATAACTGTAGGAGAAAGTAAACCTAACGGATCATAAATTTGCGAAATAATTGATAACATTACGCGTTTGGTTAAATTTGGAACATTGGAGTATTCTTCAACCTTTGTAGTATAGTACAACTCGTCAGTATCATTATACCAACCTATACCTAAAGTTTTATTTTGCGTATGTTGATCTACAAACCGATGAGTTGATGTGTTATGAGTGACGTTAGAGTTGAATGTCCACTTACGAAGTGAAAAACATCCAGACTGTAAGATCTCAGTTACCTTTTCGCAATTTTGTAATAGTTGTTGATAATCATCATCACCTGTTATCAAATCATCAACGAAAACGTCTTGTGTAATAATTCGAGATATGACGTCATCGTTACAGTCTAACGCTAACTGCCGTATACAGCGCATACTGAGGTATGGAGCTGATGCAGTCCCGTACGTGACTGTATTTAGCTGATAAACTGATAAAGGTTTAGAAGGGTCATCTCGCCAAACGATAAGCTGCAAGGACCGTTGGTCAGGTTGAATGAGGACCTGCCTGAACATTTTTTCAACATCTGCACATGCGACGTACTTAAATTGCCTAAAACGCAACAGAATGGAGAAAATGTCATTTTGAAGGGCAGGACCTGGAAATTGAATATCGTTTAAAGATTTGTTAGTTGATGTTAACGCACTCGCATCAAATACGACTCGTAACTTGGTCGTTGTACTATCTTTAATAACACCATGATGAGGCAGAAAGAAATTAGGGGTATCGAAATTATTTATACGCGTCATATGACCTAACGTTTCGTACTCATTCATGAAGTCACTGTATAAACGTTTATATTCAGGTGAACGTTGTAATTTTCTTTCTAAAGAAAGAAATCTATTTTTCGCTGAATTATAAGAATCCCCCAACGTATCAGGCGAATCTTTGAGTGGAATGCGGACCGAAAACCTACCATCCCCCTCGCGTTTAGTAGTTTTCATAAACAATTCCTCGCATAATTGTTCATCACGAGTGAGAACATTATTTGATTGAGTAACTACATTTTCAATCTCCCAAAATAACTTTAATTGGTTTTCTAAAGATTGAGTGAAGTTGCAATGGACTTGATTTGAATTATTTTCAAACCCTTTCGCGTATATTGGCCCGGAGAGTAACCAACCTAACTTTGAATTCTGGAGGTACGGACCGTTAACTAATCGAATTTTATTTTCCTCTAATATCTCCCAGAACAGTTCCGCGCCGATTAACAAATCTATTTCTGAAGGAATATGAAATGTGGGATCTGCTAGTTTGATATTATTCGGAATACGTATACAATCGGTATCAATGCTCGTCGAGGGCAAACTGGTTGTTATGCGCTGCAGGACAAAACACTTAACCGCTTTACTGTAGTCGTTTAATTTAGAACGTATAGTAATCTCGCATAATTGATTTGCTTGTGTCACAGATTGAGCGACACCTAAAATTCGTATAGTGGACTGTATGGAAGGCGCGTTTAATCGTTTTCTTAAGTTATCCGATATAAAACAATGTTGGCTACCATTGTCTAACAGCGCTCGGGCTGTATGTATACGTTTATCCCGGTCTATTATCTCCACCAGCGCCGTGCATAGCAACACGGGTTGCAGGGACCGTAGACGAGATGATTCACCGTCAGAACTAGCCAGTGAATGGTAAGACCGCTGTGTATCAATAGATAACGAATGAAGTGCGGCCGATGGGTTATGAAGTGATGTGCGCTCGCTACGCACACACGTATCTGATGCATGATCGCTGTCGAATGAACCGCCGTGAAGTAGGGTATTATGTTTGCCGCGACATTGCTTGCAAGTCCCGAACAAACAATCTGCAAACGAATGTCCAGCGCGTAAACAATTCCTACATAATTGTTTTTCGTTTACAAATTTAATTCTATCTCTCAGTGATAAATTTAAGAAGTTGTAACACGTATAAAGTGCATGATTTTCATTACAAGAAGGACATTTTACGGCCCGTTTGTAAAGGTTATCGTTAGATGATTTGTTCTTTGAACTTGAACTTGTAACGTAGCTGTGTACCTGCGAGTTATGTGTATTGTGTGACTGTTTACTTGCTATATTATTTGTAGGTTTACTTATGGATTTATTATGATTGTGATTTGCGTTTATCATGTCCAAAGTATCAGCTTTATTTCTGAGAAATGAGAGCAAATCGTCTAACTTTAACCGTTTAGAATCCGAAAGAATAGAACCTTTGTGATTTTCCCAATCGCGTTCGGTGGCGGAGTCTAGTTTTGAAGTGATCAAGTAAATAATGATAGTGTCCCATGACTCCGTTGGTTCGTCTAATGTTTTAAGGGCCCGTAAATTCCTCAAAACGGTGTCTATTAATTTTCGAATTTGTAAATGTGATTCTTGCTTTAAAGGAGGAATAGTAAACAGTGATTTTAAATGGTTGTGAACAAGAAGCCTACAGTTATGGAACCTGTTCTCTAATAAATCCCATGCGTGTTTGTAATTACTTGCCGTAAATTCTAAAGCACTAATCACCTGTAAAGCACTACCGCTCAGTGAAGACCGTAAATAGTGAAATTTCTGGATTTCGTCTAAATCTGAACGTTTATGGATCATGGTAGTGTATGAATTTTTGAATTCTAGCCAGTGATCAAAAGCACCATCAAAAACAGGCAGTTTTATATCAGGTAACTTTACTCTAGATACACGATTATTAGATTTTACACTAGAACTATCACCAGTCTCTCCCCTTTCGATTATATTTTCAGACGTTGCTAATATGTTAAAATAAAGTGATTCAAAAGATTCAACGTAAGCTACATTAGATGGAATTTCCGAATCTGGAGAAATCAATTCTATCTGACTTTCTACGTTATTAAATGTTTTAAATAAATCTGTAGCAGCTTGCATTCTAAATTTTATCTCTTTTAGCTGCAACTGAGATGGATCAGTAGAATCAAATAAATCTAGAAATTTCTTGAACTGAGTCAACCGACCCTTTATGTTACCGCGTTGCTTCCTAAGCTCAACTAGATTATTAGCTTGCATTCTAGTCGGGGAAATAGACGGACTGGATGAAGGAACAGTTAATTTTTCATCACCAACCATTTTGAAACGGGACGACTGAGAAAGTAGATAAGGTACTCACGCAAAATAGCACTAACACGATAATTTATTTGACTAAAGCACTTGAACACAGTTTTAACACAATCGTTTAGGAAAGGAAAAGATGTAGATGGAAAACCTGACCGTTAAACTGAATCCACTCGAATGTAGGCGCTGGCACGACGACTTCGGTTCTTCGCCTTCTTAATTTGTAGAAATTCGGCTCGCTGGATCAGAATTCTATGTTCAGCAACGGGGTTTCGAGGTCCATCCAATGAATACGTTTATTATTCGTTATTTAAAATCGTTTAATTCGTATATTATTACAAGTAAAAAAAATTAATTGAATATGAGTATGCAACGTGTGCACTGGTAGCTCGCGGAGTGGGGCATCCTACACAGGCTTCTTTCATACGTAGGGTTTTCCCCGGCTAGATGGCACTACCAATAGCAAGCGGCGACACTAGTTCAAGTGTCGTTGTCAGCTAATTAGCTGACAAACGAGCTGAATATCTCATGGACATCAACATCGGCTACATCAAAGACATCACCGAAAATTTGAAAAATAGTGCTGGCATTCGACGAATTAAAATTATATTATAAGAGTATCTTTCACCGCGGAGAAGGTTATTGTTAAACAGATAGAGATTGGAGTTATGGAGATTGGAATGGACACCAGATGGATAAACCTTTACACCCTTTTGTATCCTATATGCATATTAAACCATTACACAGAACAAGGAGTTTTAATAATTTAAATAATCAGCTTCTTTAGTAATGAAACAATTTACTATCAACATAGGAAATTAAAAAATCTGATTAAGTTTATCGCTGTTCTTTCCTAGTTATAGAGATACCACCATTATCATAAAGTATAACGCTTCACACTCATAGCCCCACACTAGGATTCCTTGTGTCGTGGGCGCCATGGACAACACACAACATAGACAAGGACATTCACACCCAGACCGAGAACAGAAATTCAAACTCATCATTCAAATTTCCGCCTCGCTGGGAATCGAACCCAGGACCCTTGGTGCGGCGATTCGGCATGGTAACTATTGCGCCACACGGGTCGTCAAAAAAGTATAAAAAAGTATAATGATGACACTTTGTTATCATTAGAACTATGATTAGAGCACACAAATATCAGTTAGCTTATGTAATAATTTTATTTCCGACTTTATTTAGATTGCTTTCCCTATTAATATTATGGAATTTATTATTATTATTATGGAATTTAATAAAGTGTGTAAATAATAATACAAAAAGGGCACTGCCCTTTGTTATCTGTGTTGTTATTGTGTTTAAAGGACAGTGGACGAACGTCACAATTAAGTCTGGACATTTAATTCTTTAATGGGTTGTAATTACTACTACAGTCTTGTACATCCGTTTTGTCATATATAAATAAAAAAGAAAAAACTGGTCTATTACGTGTCGGGTCACGTGCAATGTAACGTTTCGTAGTTGTAAGAAGATTATAACTCGTTATTACTCGTTAACTTGCATGAGTAGTCGTGATAGTTTTCCTTTAAAATTCATCGTGTAACCTATTTTCTGAGTTATTTCACATGTCTTTCTCCAACTTTTTAACTGATATATGGGCACTTGACTCTAACGGAAATTAGCAATTTAAAGCTTGATATTATACATAATTATAACAAACGGAACGATAAAATCTAAAAAAAATATGGATCTCGGCAGACTAATATTTTTCAGACTTTTTCAAAAAAGAAAAGTTAAAAAGAAATATCTGAAATTGTGACAAAACAAAATCTGTCGGGTGAACTAGTTAATATTAAAGAAAAAGCCAATTGGCCCGGGGGGTCGCTATTTTTAATTAAATAGCGACTCTTGCTCCGACACAATAAAGTGTAATTCAGATCGCAGAGCGCAAGGCGCTAATCGTCAACAGTTATATTCATCTAGAGGTTGGCTCTTTCTAACTTTGTCTTCTCTTCTCTTCTCTCCTATCCTCTCTTACAACGTTACGGTTATAATTTTTTTGTGATGACACGTGTGATAGATTACGAGTTTATAACACGGAAGGCGCGGCGCGGCGGCGCGTGGCAGTCCTTCTGAAATTGGCCCGACACGTCGAACGCGGCACGTGCCACGTAGATACCAAAAGTGCTGAGTGAGCCTGGCCTGCCATGACATATATTTACAATCTAAAATGTTAAATAATAATATAATTACATAAAATTAAATTGAAGTACGTATGGAATTAGTACTAAAACTATAATATTTTCTGATCATAATAATGATTGCGCTGAAGTAGGTAATGTGAAATTCTGCCCATAAACTTTATCAAGGAAGGAGGAGAGCCCTCTCGGGCTTTGAATTTAAGATAAGTTGCCAGCTGCTCGTAACATCTCTATGAAAGACTATTTCCTAGCGCTTTTATCATTGAATTATTATTATTATTAATATATTGTTTGTTAGGGTTCCGAAGTAATATGAACCCTTATAGTTTTGTCATGTCCGTCTGTTTGTCCGTCCGTCTGTCCGAAGCAAAGCGCCGAGACCCTTAGTGCTAGAAAACTGTAATTTGGCATGGATATACATATTTAAATTAATTAATTAAAACTCCAGAATCGTAGAATATAATATTGAAATATTTTTTTTCAGGGTACCAACAACACTTCTATAATTCAAATGAATATAAATTACTTGTGTTGGATATAATCTTTATGACGAAAATCATAATATTACACTTTGCAATTTTTTATAAAACTTTAACAATGTTTTTGGAACGAAGTTCCTTATCGCGCGTTGCGAAAGGGGGCTAGACGGAAAAAATTAAGACGAAAAGTTGTAACGACACTTTTTGCCGTCGTTTATTAATTAAAGCGAGTAACTAGGCGACCAGAAGTGTTCGAGGGTGATACCGTACAATCATAGTATGTGGCTGTCTTATTTACTCTTCGGTATTTAGCATAGGTACAACAGGGATATCTATATTACGATCATGCACATTAAGTTATTATTGCTATTTCTCTTGTCATGCCAATTTATATGCGGAAGAGCGACAGGGATAGAATAAATCTATCACTGTCGCTCTGACAAGTGTCTTGTATAATAACTTAATGTGCATGATCGTGATATGGACATTGGATGTCCCTGTTGTGCCTATGCTAAATACCGAAGAGTGAATAAGACAGCCACATACTATGATTGTACTGTATCATCCTCGAACACTTCTGATCACTTAGTATTAATCGAAAGGAACTTCGTTCCATCCGGGTGTCCCTTGACACCTCTTATTTTTTTTCTGGTTCATTTACATCCAATGTAAATGAATTATGAAGTTTAAAATAGTTCCAGCAGAGAAGGCGCGTTACGATGGCTTATTAATATTATGTTTATTAATGTAAATAACGTAGTAAGGTAGTAGAGGGTAGAGACGATATTATAAAAGTTTTGTTACCACAAATATCATGGATGTATTCAAATCAATAATAAAAGAAACATAAGATCCTAACAACTTCGTTTTATTATCTGTCCCTTTAGACGCTGAGGTCGTATACGTACTTAATATTGTAAAAGTTCTGAAGCGTCTGTAATATAGCGGCGAGACGTTACGTTATTGCGTTATATAAAACTATAAGCTGAAGCGAAGTGCACTCAGAATAGTTCGGTTTAACTTGAGAACGATCCACAAATATGAATCGAGACATTTCTCTATTGTTGAACTTTGTCTTCCTATTCAATAGGTACTTCAAAACCTGCACGGTGCTCTGAGTTTTACTACATAATTAAACCAACAATGAGTTACATTCGTACTATCTGTAAATACAAGCTGAGTTATAAAATCCGATAATTGTAGTGAGTGTCGAAGTAAATGATGTTTTTAACGTAATAAAAATATCAAACACAAAAACACTTTTACGGGATTATAATTTAGGACGAACCGAACACTGTGTCTTGTAAACAATTATTATTAATTTTGTGTTAGTTTATAAGTTGTAATTGGATGAGAATAGGCATTATTAGAGGCCAGAGGGATTACTAGTTTATTCATTTTCAGACCATTAACAGCATATCATATGAAATGCACCATGTAATTTTCTTGTAAATAAAACAAGAAATACGATTTAATTTTATTTAAAAAAACTTTAGCGCGAACTTTCTGATCAAATTCTGATCCATAATAATTTATGGTGACAAAGTTCAACCATATATTCTTACGAATGTACAGAGTAGGACCTAAATGAATGAGACTGTCAGATATTTTTGGGTGGGTATATCAGAATAGGCATCTGTCGAAATTGTCACACCGTCAATAAATGTTACAGTATAGGGTTTGGGTCCTCTCAGAATGAGAAGGGTTAAATTCACGCTGAACAAAGGTGCATTGTCACGGACGATAGAATTTTTTGAAAGATTCAGATCCGGTATACCGTGAGAGATTTCAACGATAAAATTTGTGATTTTAAACGAAGATAATTATAAGCGCTGGCGACACTATTCAAATGTAATTTTATATCGTTAAAAAATTATCAGTATATTGTGTACAATAATAAGTATTATATTATAGTGTGTGTCATTCAGCCTATATAAATCAATGCCAGCCCAATTGCAACTTATTTGATATTATTGTGACGACCCTATAGCCTAGTTGGCAGTGACCCTGCCTGCGAAGCGAAAGAATTCCCAGGTTCGATTCCCGGTCGGGACAGTTATGTATGTGACAAATAAATATTTGTACTCGGGTCATGGATGTTATTGTCATGTGTTATATGTGTAGTCCATGCCACCCGCGACACAGGTGAATAACCTACTGCGGGGGTATGAGTGTTACACACTCATTCCCCCGTTTATTTATATTTATTTATTTATTTATTTATACTTACATGGATATGCTAATGTAATGAATATGCTTATTTTGTACAACTGTACAATCTGTACATGAATGTTTATATTTTGAACTTTATGAAATTTGGACTTGTATGCAATTTGATTGCTATTCGCGGTAAGACCTGAAAATATAATTACAAATCTCACTTTTCCGGAACATTTTCAACACAAAGCATCCCGCAAGCGGCGATAAAGTTTTCCATTAAAAATCTTCCAGAACTTTTAACTTTCTGGACATAGACTTTTTCATTCTGCAGCTACGAGTACCTCAACTGGACCATCAATGGAGTGTACAGCTGCCTTTCCGAGTTCCTCACTGAAGTAAGATGGGAAGTTATTTCCTCCTTTGTTCATACCGTAAAAGCACAACTTTTACAATAGCTATAGGTGGTTGCAAAAGAAAACAGCCATAAAAACACGGTGAAATTCGACATTTATGATTTTTTTACGCCCCTTATTTAAAACCACGGTGTGCTGTAAGTACCGCAGTTTACTAACTGTCAGTAAAGCTTGGTAGAACAGATGGAGTATTAAGTAATATTAGGTTTCTCTTTATGAGTTTTGGTAATTGTAAAGTGTGGTTATTTTTCCATGTATCTCATTAAAGTGCTATGCTAGAGGTTTGTTGACTACTTTAAATTTTGTTTGTGTAATGTATACATCTATACAAATAAATAAAATTGGAGTGTCTGTTTGTAATATTAACATAACCACTTTTTACTGAGTGCATTTGGATGGATACACGGTACATATACCAAAACAACATTTTTTACAATTTTTGTCTGTCTGTCTGTCTGTCTGTTTGCTTCGGGCAATCTCTGAAATGGCTGGACCGATTTTGACAGGACTTTCACTGGCAGATAGCTGATGTAACAAGGAGTAACTTAAGCAACTTTTATTTTAGAAAAAAAAAACAGTTTGTTAGGCGCTACGAAGTTCGCCGGGTCAGCTAATACAAAGTAAATTATATGCGCTGTTTGCTCAACTTCACTCTTTGTAACTAAAGTGTGATTATGTTCAACAGTGACTAAAGGAATATTTTTATAATTTATTAAATAACTGGTATTGTATTACCTATTTTGATGTAGTTCTGCGAAAAATTAAATAATTATTTAACTGTAAGAAAAAGCGTATTAAAATTTTAATTTAGATTTTTTTTAATTGAAAGGAGTACTCACGATTTTTGTATTTTATACCGATATTTTGACCCGGTTACGTGGATCATAGTCACCGCAGTCCCGCCGTGACTTCTTACCCAAGATGTGGGGTTTGTAAGGGCAAGGCTTGTATAGTTACGCCTTGTAGAAACAAGAGCTTGGCGTTTCATGAGATATCATAAAGTTTTAACAGTAAAAGCGTCGAAAGAGCTTGTGAGTCTTGGCAGTCTATTTTACATGATGTTTTTGGTTGGTTCATTTTAAATTTTTACCTCATTTTTTACTAAAGTTAAAAAGCTGTGGTTTCAAATTAAAAACTAATAAATGAGCGTTAATTCTGCGTTGTTCATAATTAATAATAATGGTAGTTAAACGTCAATATAAAAAAATACTCATTAAAACGCTTCCCGCCCACGTCCGATAATCGGTGACCGTATTTTTGTAGGAGAAAAATAGAACGTACTGATAGCAATAGTGCAACGCACACGTCCTACAAAAAGTCGGTCAGAAATAATATGGTAGGAAAAATCGGCCCGCTTATCGGTCCTACAAAAAGACTGACGTGGGCGGGAAGCTTTAAACGTAAATACCTACGCGTTACATCCATATCACATATGAAGACGTAAATTTGAATTATTTTAATGACTTATTGATAAATGTCATGACACACAAAACTTACTTATTTTGTTACGTTGATGTTTGGTGTATGAGTTTCATTTCATTATTCATTGAATATTCCATTTGTATGCCACAAAAACAGATTATTCAACCGAGTCAGAACTTGTTTAACACGCAGGGTTGATAAAGCTGTTTTGCCGTGTCTCAAAGAATTACTCTTGTGCAGCGTGAGTTTTGAACGAATTTCCCTGTATACTGAGATTTGTTTGAAAATCATTTTCTGTTTGAGATTTAACAAAGAGAGAAATAGTAAAACAATATTGATAAGGCTAACTAATGGTGGTGCTTTTGGAGTGAAGAGGTCCAGGTTCGATGTCGATAGATATTATTATAAAAGTTTTAAAAATCACAAATCGCTGATTGTGTTATATTTACAGTATAATAAAGATCTTTTAATATTTGATTAACGTATACCATAGTGATTAAACTAAAAGATATCTGACAGATTCATTTCTAAGCTGTTAAATATCATCATCATTTCCATAAAAAAAAATCAAGAAAATCCGTTCAGTAGTTTTTGCATAAGAGAGTGACAAACATTCACACAAACTTTCACACTTATAATATTAGGTAGGATTTTCTTTATTAGCTGTACGATGATATTAAAGTATGAAAATTATTGACTCTCTGTTTTAACTAAAAAAATATTAGATAGGTACAAAAAACATTAGACATTTCAAAAGTGAACTGGAAAGTGATCTGCTCAAGTATCGTACTCGGGACCTGTCTGTCTGTAAAGTTTGCTTTTGAAAAAGTTACCAACAACGCACCTGTCTGCACATCAATGGACCGCTCTAGCCTTTAAAGAGCTGCGAATTTTTTGAGGATACCTTTCATAGAGTATCTTGCTTTTCAATTGACGCAGAAACTTTTTGTGGATGTTTAGAATTTAATCCTTTTGAGAGCGAAGTTGTCCAACCTGCCAAGGGAGTTGATTTGATAATTTCTTTTAAGACCAAATAAAACATAAGAAATTACACCGAAACACATATCTAAAACTATCGAAAGATAGTTACAAAGCTGATGCTTTTTAAAATAAACGAACAGACGATGGACTTGACGGTAGATACTTGTAATTCGTCTATGACATCACAAGTAAGGAAAATATAAGCCTCTAAAGATAGTTATTGTGTAAATATACCTACATAAAAGATATAGGTATCATAGAACGGAAAATTAGAATCAGATCGGCGTGAATGTATTATAGCTAAGGTTGGAAATACTGTGCAAATTGTCATAGTTATTGTGCACTCCATGTAAAAATTCCCTTGGTTGTCATACTAATAGTATGACAAATATCTTAAAATAGATGAAACTCACTACGCACGCACACGGTTGAGTGTGACCATAAGGGGCTGACAATTTGATACTTAAGCTTTAAATCCACAAGCCGCCAAAAGGCACTTTTTAGATAGACGTTGAGCTGAATGGGCGTGTTATCGATCTCAATCAAATTCCACCAGGCTCCAATTAACTCTTTATTTCACCCGATTATGTGTGTAACCTACGCTTTTCCTTTTATTCAAAATCTATTGAGTGCCTATACATGTCCGTAGTACCTACCTACCAATTTTGACGTTGGTGATCCATGACTGACGCGGACTTGTGAATCTACAACCACCCACAGTTCCCCAGTCAAATATGAATAACGACATAAACTCATCACGACCTAAGTAAGTATTGCATTGAAATGATCTATTGTTATAAGTCTATTACTAGACATAGCAACTACCGCCCCCCCCCCCCCCCCCCAACTTGCTCCACTCTGACCAGCTTTTTCAGATAGTCCAACTGTTCGGCTGATAGATTAAAAAAATGACGTGCATAAAAGTGTATTTGTGATACCTACATGAATAAATAATTTTGAATTTTGGAAGGTTAAAGGAATAATTATAGATCATCTTATCTGAGACGTTAAAGGTAGATTGTCTTATTTTTATCTAATAGATAACCGAATTGATAAACAAAAGGAAACTGAATGACAATTGAAGATTATCGATTTGTAAATCTAAATTTAGTTGACCTAAGATACTTTTGCTCACAAATTAATAGCCAAGTCTAGACTATCTCTTAATTGCAAGTCATAAATCGGTTTAGAAGATTAAGAAAAAAACAATATTGTGTGCCCATTAAACGGAGAGCTAAACTGGTTACATGTAGGAAATTTAACTAAAAATTGTATTTTCTTTGGCCCAATTTGTAGCTAACCCATTGTGACGTATACTCATACTTGGCATACTATACCAAAAAGCATCTTTTTAACTAAATTATGTTATCGGTTTGATATTATAAAAATAAGTAATTATTTTTATTTTATTTATTTATTCACTCTCTATTTTAAACCTAAAAACTAGGTTACAATGGGCGGACTTAATGCCTGATATGGCATTCTCCACCAGTCAACCCTGTGTATTGTATGTATACTAAATATATAAAGTAATAACAGCGTAACATACAGGGTATTTAGTATTCCGTAAAACGCGGGAGAAGCTGCGGGCTAAGAGCTAGTATTATTATAGTTTCTTAATAAACTTTCAACCTTCAAACACAACTTCGAATTACGAGAGCTATCAAACGTACGCTAGGGGACATTAACGCGACTATAGTGATGTACGTAATCGACTGATTCGGATTTTTTATGGGAATAGCCGACAAACGAACTGGCGATCCATCTGATGGTATGTAAGTGTCTATCGTCACTTACGGACATCAGCGACACCAAAGGCATCAGTGATGCGTTGCTGGCCAAAAAAGAGGAAGGCCACTTACACTAGCTACCATCCTCTCAGTGTCGGAGAAAGAAAAATAATACTTTTTCGATCATTACAAATCGAAACAAGTCAACGGCTTAGAAACACTTTTTGTTTGCAATTAAGGTTTAAAAACTACAAGCTCTAAAACTTCCACGTTTCAAAGTAATTCATAACAAACTTGTTATAAACTGAGTGTTCATAACACACGTAGATAATGTAAAGTCACAATAAATCTCGAAAACGCAGACAGAGGAAAGCACTTGAAATTACTGCAGTATGTCTCACGCTCTAACAATTAGGTTCTGAAATGTATTTTTGATATGAAAGATGTTGTTGGGTAATAAATTTTCGCAGACACAAGGTAATTTACAAGTTTTAAACAAAACATTCTCTTTGGTGAACATAAGAACTTTTTTTACAAGTAGCATTTTATTTTGAAATAGATAATTAATATAATTATAATGTATTTTGGTAATAATGGTTTTCTTATTTATTTTAATTTCTACTTTTTAACGGACTTCAAAAAAGGAGGAGGTTCTCAATTCGACTGTATTTTTTTTTTATGTTTGTTACCTCAGAACGTTCGACTGGGTGAACCGATTTTGATTATTGTTTTTTTAAACGAAAGCTAGTGCTTGTCATGTAGTCCCATTTAAATTTTATTGAGATCTGACAATGGCATCCATGAGAAAACTATATAAGTCTTAAATTTGCAATTAGTATGTGCGCGACAAATGGACGAATAACTCAATATCGCGCCAACCGATTTCGATGATTCTTTTTTTAATCGAAAGCAGGTGCTTGTCATGTAGTCCCACATAAATTTGAACGAGATCTTAGAAGAAGTTTTTGAGTAATTTTGTAGTCGGCTATTTTTTGTTAGTAAAATTTATGTTATCGTCATGATTGCCTATACTCGTAGTTCGTAACTTAGTCTTCTCGCTTTACAAGGAGTTCAGTCTTGCCATTGTTCATTGTCGTTTGTAGTCAGCTATTACATAGTATTATAGTTGAATCTCCTTTCTTATCCTAACTAAACTCCCCCTTAAGAACTTTATGGATTATGACGAAGACAAAAGAAAATGCACCTTTTCAGAAGGTCACATAACAAATTAGATTCCTTTATAGACAGCGATAAACATAACAATAATAACTTCACTTAAACATGAGGTGTTACGAAATAAATATCTAAAGTAAGACTCCAAATTAATTTATATTATTAAGTTCATTTGCAGAATTTAATATTTGCAAGTTAACGAAAAGTAAACACAGGGCTGTGAATTACTTAGCTCGTGGCACAATATAAGAACGAGGTTGTGGAATGTAGCTAAATCTTCTCAGACGAGTTACGGGATATTTTATTTTTGTTTAACTAAACCTTGTTTCCGTGTTGTTTGTTGTTTTCCTATGATATTCAGTAATCTATTAGATATAACTGTTAGAAAATTTTGCGGAATATATTGTTGGAGAAATAAATATACGTGATCTAAATATCAAGTCAAATCACAAGTCCCTCGTCAACAACATTGTGCAAGTCGGGAGCGTGTCGGCCAGGGTAGCGTACCTTACACTCAGAATATCCAAACGGTATTCGTTGAAGGTTGTACAGGTATATGCGCCTACTTCGACACATCCCGACGATGAGGTTGAGGTTATGTATGAGGACATAAGTAGAGCCATACATACCTCTAAGGCTCACTTCAATGTTGTGATGGGGGACTTCAACGCGAAGTTGGGCACGCAAAGCGGCGCCGAGAGGAAAGTGGGTCCCTACGGAATTGGACGACGGAACCACCGAGGACACTTGCTGGCCAACTTTTTGGAGAAGGAAGATCTCTTTATGATGAACTCCTTCTTCAGAAAGAAGCCACAACGGAAGTGGACTTGGATAAGTCCTGATGGTTCCACGAAAAGCGAGATAGACTTCATTCTGGCAGACAAACGGCACATATTTAATGATGTCTCTGTGATCAGCAGGTTCAAAACCGGAAGCGATCACCGTCTTGTGAGAGGCACATTAAATATCGACCTGAAGCTGGAACGGTCACGCCTGATGAAGTCTACGCTTCGCCCGACATCCGTCCAAATCCAGGGATCCGAGAACTTTCAACTTGAGCTAAAAAACCGTTTTGCGTGCCTAGAATCGTGCACGTCAGTGGACGAGTTTAACACCAGGATGGTAACAACTGTCCACGAGGTAGGGTCGAAGTATTTCAAGACCCACCCTCGTGGTAGATCTCAGGTTCTCTCAGAACAAACTCTCGGTCTTATGAGGGATCGACGAGAACTATGTGTGCAGTCTCCAACCTCCATGAGGGAATACCGACGGCTCAATGAGCAGATCTCCAAGTGCAGGCGACGCGATTTGCGAAAACACAACGCAAATCGTGTAAAAAACACAATTGAGCGAAACCAGGGCTCCAAAGTGTTCGCCAGAGATCTGTCTATTGGGCAAAGTCAGCTTACGAGGTTGAAGACCGAGTCCGGCACCATGGTTTCGTCGAAACCGGAAGTTCTGAGAGAGACTGAGAGATACTACGGACGGTTGTATGCCTCCTCTCAAGCTCCACCTCCTAGCGAGGAGAGCGATAAGAGAGCTAAACTGACCCGACACTACACAGAGGATATCCCGGACGTCAGCCTGTATGAGATTAGAGAGGCTCTCAAACAGCTTAAAAACAACAAGGCACCGGGAGATGACGGAATCACAACCGAGCTTCTAAGAGCTGGAGGAAAACCCCTTCTAGTGGCGCTCCAAAAACTGTTCGATTCCGTCATTAACACTGGAACTACCCCGGAAGCGTGGGGCAGAAGTGTGGTGACGCTGTTCTTCAAGAAGGGCGATAAAGCCCTTTTGAAGAACTACAGGCCCATCGCACTCCTGAGCCACGTTTATAAGCTGTTTTCGAGGGTGCTCACAAATCGCATTGCACGCAGGCTTGACGACTTCCAGCCTCCCGAACAAGCAGGATTCCGAAAAGGCTACAGCACCATAGACCATATACACACACTGCGGCAGATTATACAAAAGACCGAGGAGTATAATCTGCCATTGTGTGTTGCCTATGTGGACTATGAGAAAGCCTTTGATTCTATCGAGACCTGGGCGGTACTAAATTCTCTCCAGCGGTGCCGGGTCGACTATCGGTATATCGAGGTGTTGAAGTGTTTGTACTCATCTGCCACCATGTCCGTCAGAGTACACGACACAGCAACGAACCCCATCCAACTGCAGAGAGGTGTCAGGCAAGGGGATGTCATATCCCCAAAGCTGTTCACCGCTGCGTTGGAAGACGTGTTCAAGCTGATGGAGTGGAAACGACGTGGCATTAACATCAATGGCGAATACATCACACACTTGCGATATGCCGATGATATAGTCATCCTGGCGGGTTCCCTGGAAGAACTTGGTACAATGCTCGGGGACTTGAACAGCGCCTCACAAAGGGTGGGTCTTAAGATGAACATGGACAAGACGAAAATCATGTCGAATGTCCATGTCACACCCGTACCGGTTGTTGTTGACGGCGCTGCTCTTGAAGTTGTAGACGAATACAATTACCTGGGACAAGTGATCCAGATGGGTAAGTCCAACTTCGAGAAAGAAGTCACTCGTAGAATCCAACTCGGATGGGCTGCGTTCGGGAAACTGCGTCATATCTTGTCGTCCAAAACACTACCTCAGTGCCTGAAGTCGAAGGTGTTCGAGCAGTGTGTGTTGCCAGTGATGACATACGGATCCGAGACGTGGTGCTTTACTATTGGCCTGATCCACAAGCTCAGAGTTGCGCAGCGGGCTATGGAGAGGGCTATGCTCGGTATTTCTCTACGTGATCGCATCAGAAATGAGGAGATCCGTAGACGAACAAGGGTAACCGACATAGCTCAAAGAATTAGCCGGCTGAAGTGGCAATGGGCTGGCCACATAGTTCGAAGGACCGATAACCGTTGGGGAAGGAAGGTCCTCGAATGGCGCCCACGTCTCGGAAAAAGGAGCATAGGACGCCCCCCGACCAGGTGGACTGACGACCTGAAGAAGACAGCGGGCATCCGCTGGATTCAGAAGGCTCAGGACCGGTCAGAGTGGCGCAAGTTAGGGGAGGCCTATGTCCAGCAGTGGACCTCTAAGGGCTGATGGATGGATGGATGGATCTAAATATTAGTAAGAGTATATAAAAAGTAGAATAAAATACATTTTAATGTTTATGGGCGACGATAGCCACTTACTATCAGGTGGATCGTCAGCTCGTTTGTCGGCTATTTCCATAAAACCTGGCGTGCGCCGTGCGTGTCATCCCACACGCAATAACTACTTATGGTAACATAGCCGTGATAGTATTCCTTGTAAATTCATCATATTACAACCTATTTTTGAGAATTTTTTCACTTGTCCAACTTCAACCGTTTAGCTGGCAGGGAGAGAACGCTTGACTGTAACCAAAATTAGCACTTTAAAACCAAATATTTCGCATACGGACTCTTAATTACAATAATGGCAGAGCCATAATATTTTTGAAAGACCTTTACAGCGATACCCCACACTATAGGGTACGTGACGAATAAAAAAATCATCCTCAATCTGTACAGTAGGGGAGATACCCTGAAAAAAAAATGTTTTCAATATTTTTTTATACGATTCTGGAGTTTTAATAAATAGTACCTGGATGATCGAGCTTTGCCCGGTACTTTATTTGGTAAATCGCGTGTAAGCAACACAACAACGCCATCTAATGAAGTAATTGTAGTGTTGCTACTCGCCAATAGATGTCAGGAAGAGCCTATTGTAGCAGTTTTTCACTGCCTGAAAACACGGATAAAACGATATTTTCTAAAAATTAACCCGCGTGATCAATCCGCCAATCGCTGGCACCATGACCTTTCTCATCAGAAGCGAAGCATCACAGGCGCATGAATGCTATTCTTTACAAAGGGAATAACTGTGCATAGAAAACAGTCCACATGCACTTCTCGCTGGCTCCGTCATACCGCGTGACTGACTGGACAACACACACACAGTACACAATTGTGCAATGCTAATGCAAATTAAATTTGGTCATCATAATAACGACGTTCTACTCTAGATGTCCGCTAGTCGTAGGCTGTTTAAATAGTGCCCGTTGGCGGCTGGCAAGTCAATAGCTGTCCTCTTTTACCCCCGCCACCGCGTGTTCTCAAATGGTAGTAGACAATTAGCACGGTGCTGCCATCTTCACCTTCGAAACACCCAAGCTAGTTCCGGTTTGACGTTCCATTTTATGATTTGAAATCCTTAATTTCCGACATATATGTATATATATAAGAATTTCTCGTTTAACCGCTCATTTACACGCGCGTGTCTCGGACCGTCTCGTGGCGCGTCCGTAAGCCACGCCCCCTACGCGCGTGTGAACACCACGCGAGCGCTCGCGCGAGCGCCTTTGGCGCGCGCCTATAAAACCGCTCCCGACGCGAGCCCTGCGAGCGCGAGACGCGCCGCGGTCTGGTCCGCGAGCGCCCTGTTCACAAGCGCGCGTACGCGCGCGTCTCGCGGACTGTCTCGTGGCTCGCGCGCGCGTGTAAATGGGGTATAAAGGTATTAGATGTAGGTATGTATATCCATGCCAGATTCCCATGCCACGCTTTGCTTCGAACAGACAGACGGACAGATAAGGGTTCCAATTTTACTTCAGAACCCTAAAAACGACCTTATAGCTCAGTTGTTAAGTGATCATGTCTGTCGAGCGATGGTTGCGGGTTTTAGCGCGTGCGAGGCGTCCAAGCTCGCCTTACGATGTTTTTCATCTCTTATTTACGAATATATCTGGGGGCACGGCAGTGCCCCCGCCAAGTCGAGCAAAAAAGCGGCACGGCCGTACCATCCTTTTCTCGAAGCAATTCAGGCCGTTTTCGACCCCCTATAACTTCGTTGTGGATAAAGCTAGAAGCCTGAATTTTTAGTAACCAAGCAGGCATTGTATAAACACGTTATATTTCAAATTTCATTCGATTTGAACCAGTAGTTTAAGAATTATAACTAGTCAAAGTTTCTTAATTTCGTCACTCACTGACTGACTGACCGATCATCAAAACTCTAAGGCACTTCTAGCAGACATAGAAGCTTCAAATTTGGAACACAATAAGTGTTTTGTGTATAGATCAAGGAAAAACTAAAACATTTTGCAATTTCGGTCTAGTTTTCTAGATACATCAACTGCATAAATAACTTTGTAATCCCATATAAATATATAGGATTACAAAGTTACATTTGCAGTTAATGAATTACTGTACCTTTATAACAAAGTAACATCTGCAGTGAATGAATCAGTGTACCTGTATATAATATAATGGAATAATAGGTGTAGATAAGTACCTAGATATAATTATGTTCAAAGGTAACTTGTAAAAGGAAAAAAAGTAGAACTATCTACAAAAAGAAATGAGATGCCATCAAAAACAAAACTTGTAAAAAAAACGAAGTCTCGCAACTCAGTTCTTCTACCGTAAAAAGTTGTGAGATCCATGTAATACCAAGTCGGTTAATTTTTTTCAGTTCCTACTTAAGGGTCCTTCTGTCTTAAGTTATCACGTAATTAGCTAACCTAACAAGTAACAACATCTTATAGTGACCATATTATCAATATTAAAAACTTTTATGTTTTAAATAAATAGATTGACTTGGCAATCGCACTAAACAATCAAATTTAATATAATATGTAGGTATTACTTGTGAGATATATTGTGTTTTCATGCGATGGCCAAGTCGATCTATTTATTTAAAACATAAAAGATTTTTAATATTGATAATATGGTCACTATAAGATGTTGTTACTTGTTAGGTTAGCTAATTACGTGATAACTTAAGACAGAAGGACCCTTAAGTAGGAACTCAATAAATTAACCGACTTGGTATTACATGGATCTCACAACTTTTTACGGTAGAAGAACTGAGTTGCGAGACTTGGTTTTTTTTACAAGTTTTGTTTTTGATGGCATATTATATACGATTTACATTAAAAGGAATAGTGCTTACCTAAGCTTAAAAATGTGTACCTCTCGTATCACGAATTATCACTGATGTTGCCAAAAGTATCGCACCCGATCTTTTATATATCATATTTCGTGAAAATCAAATTTTCTTTCTCAAAAATCTACCTCCGTCAAATTAAATCAAGGAGTGCTAGTCGATATTATTAAAAGTTTATCTTTTATCTTTAACATTAGAGCATAATAATTACTATCCCTTTTCTGTTGATGATGTTGGCAGTAATAATTGGTATTCTCAGTTTGGGGATAATATTATCTTGAAGACAAATTAAGGAAATGTTCACTTTATCTTAAATCGTTGCTTCCGAAGCACCTCCGCTTTCTGCCCGGCCGCATTGCACACCGGAACTGGCGGGAATTTATTCAGAAACCCACTGCATATTTTATTTCGGATGATAAGCTTTTAAAGCAAAGTAGATGACTCTGTAAAATGTACTGTTTAGAAATGAAAATTGTACCTACAAAGTTGCTTAGAATAGATTATTGTTTTATTTTATATTTTAAAAAAAGGTATTTCAAAAGGGAAAAGTTTCTGTTTTGAAAAATATTTAAAATTATTTAACCCGTTTGTAACTTGAGACAGCAAAAATCGAGGCAGTCCACAGAAAATATTCCTTTATCTTACACCATCTTGTTTCCAAGCACCTCCGCTTTCCGCCCGGCTGCACAGCATACCGGAATTGGCGAGGATTTATTTGGAAAAAGACTGTGTATATTTTATTGCGGACGATAAGCTCCTGAAGCAATGAAGATAGCTTTAGAAAATTCCTACGTTGAAGATTTAAGCAGTAGAACAACATGGTGGTATTGGTGGTACAATTTACTTAACTTTATTAAAACATTTTAAATTATTTACCTGTATTACAAAGGTAAATTTTATTAAAAGAGATAATTCATTTTTAAGATACCTACTTTTGACTTTTTCAGGAGGAAAATACTTTTCAGTTAGTACTTTTGATATAAATTCTACTAAAATGTCTCTTATTCCAAAAATCTTTTTCTCACGATACAACTCACCACTATTGTATTAAGAACAGTATAAATATGAAAACCAGTAATTTGTAATGTACCTAGACCTCATAGAAACAGTGTAGTTTTATTACTGAGATATTTTTTTTTTGTTAAAAACCTTGATGGTCTGATTAGATTTTGGGAGTGCTTGAACCTGCAAAATCTTTCTAGTTATTATAATAACTATTATAAAATAATAGTAGTTATGTTATCTCCGTCCTTTCATAACAAAGTAGGTATCCGCTTGATAATTATTCATTCAAAGTCAACTTATTCTTAGACCCCGTTGTGGAAATAACATTTGAATCTTGATTAGCTATATATATAAAATTGAAAAGAGATACACTAATCAAACAAAAGATCTCAGAAAATACCGAACCGATTATGATGAAATTTGGCAAGGACATAGTTTATGCTAAGGAGACGTCAGCTAAGAACGGATTTTTGGAAATTCAGCCCCTAAGGGGTAAAAATACGGGTTGGAGTTCATTTTCATACAAACCAACTTCGTCAGTTTTATAGTTAAAAATATGAATTTTTTTATATAACTTTAGAATAGAATAGAATAGAATAGAATCTCTTTATTGTACACACCGAGTAAGTTAATACATTAGAACATACTATACGATATAAATAACAAGTAGTACAAAAGGCGGTCTTATCGCTATAGAGCGATCTCTTCCAGACAACCTTTGGGCAGAGGACATAGAAAACAAAGTGAAAAGGGTAGGGTGCACAGACAATATAATAAATAAGATAAACTACTTGAATAATAATTAAATAACACTTACACATACAAGGAATAAATACATATATTAATATAACATACAAGATTAAGAATTTTAGTTTAAAGGAAATGATTCAAATTAGCGGTTGTTGTCAAGACTACCTAGGTAAAATAATTTTACCTGATTCTTAAAGGACTCAAGGGACTGGGAGCGACGGATAGTTAAAGGAAGGGAATTCCAGAGACGGACAGCAGTTACAGAAAAGGATTTCTTGTAGAAAGAGGAAGAGTGGGTAGGAGTACTGAGCAAAAGATTATGAGTGGAGCGAAGGATCCGATCATGGGTAAGGTGTAAATATTGAAAACGTTCTTTTAGGTAAGAAGGGGAAGTGGGTTTGAATAGCACGCAGTACAAAGCAAAAAGTATGTGAGAATTCCGGCGAAGGCGAATAGGGAGCCACTTGAGTGAAGATCTAAATTCGGAAACGTGGTCATATTTTTTGAGGCCAAATATGAACCTTATACAAACATTCCTCAGTTATGTCCAGATAGCAAATAATAATAATAGCTTTATAGTAATAAACAAAGCAAAGCAAAGCAACAACCCATAATTGTCCCACTGCTGGGCTCGGGGTCTTCTCTCACAATGTGAGGGGTATTAGGCCATAGTCTACCACGCTGGCCAAGTCCGGATTGGTAGATTTCACACACCTTGAGAACTTTATAGAGGACTCTCCGGTGTGCAGGTTTCCTCACGATGTTTTCCTTCACCGAAGCAAGTGATAATTAACTTCTAATACCAGGATTTGAACTCGGGCCCCTTCGTTCGGGAGACCAACGTTCTAACCGCTAGGCTATCACTGCTACAGTAATAAACAAAAGTTAACTTTAATAAATTTTTTTGGAAAATCATCCCTTAAAGGGTTAATTTCTTGGATGGAACTTAGTATGCAATTTCGTGATTTTTTAAGTTAGAAAGAAACATGAAAAGGAGAATGCCCATTTTGTATGGAGAAATGTACTGACATTAATATTTTTGTGTCCTGATGAAAATACCTATAATTGATTATGCTATCTTAATAAATTACACAAACCAACTTTAGTCAATTTTTATCGTAGGAGTTACGAGATTTTCAACAAAATTATTTTGTATTTAGGTTATAGTAGACACAGTAATATATACTCTATGCAGGCGCATTAAAATCGTATATATACGTTTAAGTTTCAGATTCATTTGACAGTCCCCTAACACCATCTAGTTTGTTGTGTAGTAGTCATAATCGAATCAACGCAAACTATTGGCCCGAAGGATCTTAAAAGATCCCTGATTGGCTCTAATTCCAATATAAATGGCCGAATGCTTTTGTGTTGTAAAAATGAAGTAAAGTTACTTATTAATTTAAGAAAATTAAGCCCAAGGAGGATTTTTTAGGAAATACGGTAAAATACATAAAATATTTTAGTTTAATTTTTTGTACAAAAATCATTGTGACACAATTTTTTTTGAGAGTACTGGCTATGGGCATTCTCCTTTATATATTAGTTCAAGAATATAAACAAAATTTAAAAGTTACGTGTTTTTTTGGAAAATCAACCCCTAAAGGGTTGAATAAGTGTCTGCAAGTTAGTATGGCAACTTCGTCAGTTTTGAATTAAGAAGGGTGAAAATTTGTATATAAGCCTATCGTCAGACACAAAAAATATCTGTATCACTGTTTTCTCGAAATTCTTCCCTTAAAAATAGAATTAAACTTTAAGACTAGCATGAAGGGTGATTCTTATAAATAATTTTCTTTCAATGTCCCTTTAGACGTGTTTGGTAACGCAAAATAGATCGACTGTCCATTTGCTCGTATATGATATTAATAGTGCATTGTGTAGTGATAATATGTGAGTTACACCTAGACATTAAGTACCATAAAATATAAAATAGAAATAAGTTATTAATCAATTATTTATTTTGTTACCTTATAGTGGACGTTGAAAATTTTCCACTTTACTCTGAACAAAGCAATATAATTCATTACACAACAATTGAGATTGCACACTATGTAATGATTAAATTACGTACGTAAGTTGTGTTTTTTTTATGACACAGTACATTATTATTACAACTACGTAGGTACAAAAATTCCAAAAATAGTATTGACGTCAAAAAAATTCCCTTGTCGAGCTGACATTTCTTTATTTTTACACAAAAGAGGGCTCTGTAAAAGAGCTCTCCAAATATAAATGGCAAAACATCTCTATCTAAAACAAAGTTACGTACAAAAGCGCACGGGAAAAACTGATAGGAACGATTGATGTTCGGAGAAAAATTGTATCTTTTGAGAGAGAATGCAAGTGTATTGTTTTGTCCCCGGCACACATGTGAGCGGATTATCATCAATCACTAACTGCAAATTGCACATGGCCTTTCAGAATGCACGCTTGCACGTAGCACCGGTCAGGATTAGGTGGCATTAGTTGAATCGAATTCCCTGCTAAGCGCTCTGCGGTGCTATGTGTTATTCTCAAGCCTCTTGCCCCTGTAACTGCAATCGAATTGCCCACACGAAACCACCCGAAGCGTGAATTAATTAGTTTGTCATTACGTACAGTTAGTTGCCGAAATTCAGTTCGTTTAACTCTAATTAAGTATATTAAGTTATGTTAAAATTTGTTCAGGTTTGATGTGTTTTTAAAATTACATCGTTAAAACACAAATTATACTTATTCACGAGAAGAGTACATACCAATTTTTTATGGAGTTGCCTGCGGTAGTACGAGATGTGCGCGCTGCGTGAAGGTAAATTAATATAGAAACCAAAGCAGGAATCCTATACACTATACTTGTAAACTTATTTCTTAGTCGGTTAATAGGCACAGTTCTATAAAAATTTCAATTTAATAAAGTTTGAAAAAAAAGCATATCACGATACAAAAATACATGGTTTTATCGAAGACTAATACAGGGGATAGTCTAGTCTTCTTCCCGTCTTTCCTTCATGGCACAAAAAAAATACTATGAAGAATATATTAGTAAAGCTAAGCCTGACATTTTTACGAATGCTATTACCGAGTAATTCAGGGCGGCAGTCGCCGTGAGATGTTTTCTTCTATCAATCCAGATTGCCATTAAGGTCTACATCATGAAGATTTGTGATTTCTCAATTCTTGAAAGAATCACCAGAAAATGATTGTACTGTCGTTTGGCTGATGTTTTTCTTGCAGAATAATTTGGCTGGCGTACATAATCATGAAAATGTCAAGGAAATGAGACAACAAAATTAAGTGACTATTCTTTGTAGTTATAATTGTCACCTTAGTCATTTTTTTTAAATATTATAACTTGTAAGATTTATTAATCAATTTTACACGTGTATGAACAGAATCGTTACATAAACGTCGTTAAATCTCACTGAATTAATCAGTTTACAATTAGCCGAGGAATCGAAATTAAATTAATTTTAATTTAAGTTGGGAAAAGCGCGCTTCCTTTTTGAATCTCGTTATTGAGCGAGCTTAATATAGTTTCTGAGATAGAAATGGCTCGTAGGGATGATCAGGGAAGGTTTCTATGATTGAACCACTGACTTCATGGAACACACTTAAGTTAAAAACGCATAATGGTCTAACAATAAGATACGAACTAGGCGCAACCTTCAGACATCTGTTTATTGGATGAAGTGTTTTATACTCATTTTAGTAAGCTAAAAATACATGGCGAAAAAAAATTTATCGTTCCTTACAAATTAATTTATCTATACTGTGTAATATTAAGTGCTCCATCACCTAAAAAGAACAAAACAATCAGTAAAGATAGAAAGATACTAACAAAAACTTCATGAAATTACAATCTATCTATATGTTACCGGATATCTGTATAATTCAGCATTCTATACAATACCTAGGCAATGTATAGAATATCTAAAACGTTCAGGTAACGTTTTGAATATTATTTATTTCATACTTAGCCCAGGCATTCTATACAATACTCCATGCGTAGTTGGTAATGTGTGTAAAAGACGGTTCTCTAAGCTGCCTTTTCGCCGAAAATTGTTTGGCCGATTATCACTTGCCAACTAACGTTTCGCAGAATTTTATTTCGCCGAATAATCATTTGCCAACTTATCACATTTTTTTTAAATTTCCAAACCTAACAGTTGCCAACTGTACGTTTGGTCTGCCTTTTATAATGACACTTTTCAAAAGGCCAACTTTCAAGTAGCGAATGTTTCAGTTAGAGTAATATTCATTTGGTTGTATATTGTTTATAAACCTAGGTTTGTAAATTTGCGGTTCTTGTTATCTTTATTTATTTATTTATTTATTTATTTATTTATTTATTATAGGATTACCAACATAAGATACAGTTTCATCATTTGCAATACAAGTTGTTACTTATCATATTAAATCTTACTGTTCCTACAATTACAGGTAACCACAGCATGCTTTGCAAATAGTCATCTTCCGGTGACATATGCACTTTTAGGGAGAATTTAGGGGTTTTTGATACATAAAAAGGCTTCCAAACATCTCCGGCGCTACGGGAAGTGCAGCCCCTCCTGCTCTCCCTCCGCGCCTCCGGGGTTTACATTCACTCTAGGGGTAGGGCAGACTAGTACCACGTGGGGTCGGGGTTGACTAAGTCGGTTCTGTCACCAATTTTGAAAAATCCGAAGCTGCGTAGGCAAGCAGTGTAGTGTAGGAGCCATTAGACTGCATCTCTCCTTACCATCAAGTGTGATTTCGGTCAAGCATTAATTTAAAATGTATAAAAAAATATCTATTCATGCTGGTTATAATTTGTTTTGAGTGTGTTTTTAAGTAAATTCTTAATTCCAACCTCCATCCAAGTTGACTATACATATCCAAATCTAACTTTATTCATTGCCGGTGGACCTGCAGGTATTCTGTACAGTAGTTGGGAAACGTATACATTACCTAGGCAAACTATGTAATGGTGATAATATTCATATAATTTAATACATTGCCAAAACGACCCAGGTATTATACACATTTCCTAGGAATTGTGTTGAATACCAACATTATACAGATATCCGGTAACATATATATATATCGTAGAAGGCTAGATTGGAGTGTATGCTTTATATGTTCAGATCATCTCTGTAAACTATGTATCAAAGAACACTTCAGTACTATGAACATAGATCTCTCTCTGTGGGCGTAGTTATATGTCAGGACTGCCAGGATACTAAATAAAACACACTGTTCGACAGGCACAAGGATACTCTTCGTTTATTGCCTGATAACACCCGGTTTCATGAATTCAACGTTATTTAGATTTTCTTTGGTTTCGCGATCCTATACCAATCTGTCTACCATAATGACAGTTCCTTTTTCTTAATTTTTGATAGATTACTAAGAACTTATTTTACTATACGCCGACACGGCCATTCTGACAAGACACACGTCCTCGTGTGTGAATCGTACGAAATCGCGTCATTTTGAACGAACGTAACATAAAACAAGATCTTCAAAAATCATTACGAATTTGAATTAATTAACCTGAGCCACGTACCATAGTCGTAAACTTCAACTATCAAAAGTAACAACATAAATTCTGAACGATCTCTGAATCTCGAGTGAGTCCCTCAATCCCCACGGCTTTCAAAGCCAACCAATAATCTCCACTGGTGCCATACGCATACCCACCAAGTGAACAACGCCACCTTCACCAGAGCATAACGCGCATCGCGCACCCACGGACTACTTGTGCTGCCCCAAGAGACACCGATTTCTAACGGGCTACGACTACGTAATTGCCACTGGTGCTGCAAAGTTACTGACTCGAGTTCCCATGTTTTCTTACTTCATCAACAAGCTCATTATTAAAATCAAATTTGACTGGTACATGACCTACAGGCATTCTCATTAACTTTCCTTTACTTTACTGCCAAAAGTTACAACAAAGCTTGTTGTTGCCCAAAATCCCGCAAAAATATCATCAGTTCATTTTTTTAGCACAATCACTGCTTCGCTATGTGTTTTCGCTATGGAGAAGAAGCAGCGGAAGAAACTCCATAACAACACTTTTTTTTATCACGGAACTACCAAATTATTATTTGTGCGATTTTAAAATATTCACGTCACGCGTAGGGTCGTTTGGTACGTCGCGGTCGCGGCGTCGTTACCGAATCAAAGCATCTCGTTCGTTTGACTCACTGTCGGCCATTGCTGACGACTCACACGTCCTCGTGTGACCATTCTGTAAAGACAATATCAACACAGTATTTCGTTCGGCTATTCTGACTTCATGAAGTAAGGGAAGTGTATGTGTGTGTATGTTTTTGTGTGCGTGCTCATAATCCCAGATAAAATTTCACAACTCGAATATCAACTATGTTCAATAAAGAAACAAACTCATTCCTAACTCATTCCTCAATAAATTAATCGAAAGGCGTTATAAATTCTCGTCTCTCATCTATACTGCTCAATTTTCAACGTAAACCACAAGTAACATCACATCAAATCCTAATATTATATCATCATAATTCCTTCAAAATAAACTTCAAAATATTTTAAACCGCTTTTACCAATCAGTATTCAACACTTTTGTTATTGTCCAACCAGTATTTAAACAGTTTAAACTACTATCCAACCTGGATTTGTACACGTTATGCCACAGTTCAACACACAGAAAAATGGCTGAAGGTTGATCATCATCATTAAACTCAAAGCTAAGAACATCATCAAATTACTCTTAAGTTAACAAATTAATCACTTTGCTTAGTACACACACAACATCGACCCTTCCTCAAACCTCCAACGTCTCCATTGAGCGTTGTCACACCACACAGGACACGCTTATACCAAGCGTTCCCACCCCATGTGTCACTAAGCATTGTGTTGGCCCAACTGCCTCATCACCATCATGCGAAAGGCCGCATTGATCTCTACTATAAACATTTGACCTTCAGACAATTTAAACAGTCACGGCTGTTACAGATAAAGAGACCTTATTAAGCCACGCTTAATACGAATTCAACTAAGCATACTGGTTAAACAATTTCTCTCATAACATAACAGATTATAACTCTAACCTAGACTTACCTAACCTTTTTTTTAACCTTACCTAACCTACCCTTTTTTAACGCGTGTAAAGACCTTCGTCTCATCCATCCAGCCACGGGAAGCCGGAGAGATATGTAACCTACCCTAACCTATCATCCTAACCTAATTTAAGCTAAGCTAAACTTATTGGTCCGCAGTGGTTTGGAGCACCGCAGTGCTGTTTAGAATCCATACGGATTGATGTGGATGATGTGTATTCCAAGAGACTCGAAAGTGCTCAGAAACGCTTCTCATAGCATCTTACATTCCCATATAATTTGGGCAAAACTATTCCAAGCTACGCAGATAATTAAAGCACTTCAAGATGTCACTATCGAATCGAACACGAATGCTTGACCTCTCGTTTCTTTACAAGCTTGCCAATGGATTATTTAACGCTCCTAATATTTTCTCTCAACTCAACTTTTTCGTTCCATCCAAATTACCTAGATCATCATGGTTCAGAATTCTCTATGACGCACAATGTTATTCTAACCTCGAAAAAAGTACCACTTACTAGAATTATTCGCTTAATTAGGAATATTTCTAATAATGATGACATTGACTTATTCACAAGTGAAAATCGCGAATTTCTAAAGACTTTAATTAATTTGATTTCTTCAGACGCACTCTTAATTTTCAATTCAATACTATTATTATCATTTTTGTTATCATCATGACATTTTAATTACATATTTCCTATCATTTTTTTTTTCTTAAATATGTTCCTCTGTGTCCTTAGTTATAAATTATCAATCTTATTATCTTACTGTTAACTCACCTTATTTAAATGCATGACCACCAAGAAACGGCCATATAGTCTACACCTATAAAATAACACTTAGCTTGGTTCAGTTCTTACCTATTGTTTATTTTCTGTAAATGGTGTGTATTATTTCGGTGTTCAACAAATTAAGTAATCAAATAAAATTAAATTAAAAACATTAGCATGGGCAGTTTGTTGAACGATCCTCCACTACACATCGCTTGCATCTTAAAGGCAAACAAAAGTTACTGCTCATCTCATTTATATACTCTGTCACTGCAAGATACGTCCATTCGGACACAAACTGTACTCACTGGTACTCACTGAATAACCTCTATCAATTATTTATCTGAAGAATATGATCTAAGTTCTAAGAAATGGTGTCTATAAATTCCGTAGTACCGTTGTAGGATATTTGGAGAATTAAACATTTTTCTTTCTTTCTTTTTACTAACTGATCAATTAGGTAAACATTAAATTTCAATTCAATCAACAAATAATCATCAGTACCACAGAAATTATTCAATTTACTTTTGAGTTAATAAAAATAAAGCTTGACGTCGCATTAACAACTCATCTCGTCATCGTACCAGCAAATCCTGTTTCAACATTTTACCTTCTTAGAATTTAGGAAACGGCACCGATTATTTCCGAGAAAGTAAGAAACACAATGATTTGAAATGGGTATTTGAATTTAGGATCCAGCTTGATCTGATTGCATTCATTATATCTCATCACTCATCAATTTAATCTAACGCTAATTTGATCATATCCTGAATTGTAATAGCAATACCAATCAAACATAATTTCAAATTCAACTCTATTGAAGTGAGTAATTCTGTAGGAGAGTGGTCTATAGTCAACACGACATTTCAAAATTTATTTTTCATCGTAATCGTCGTCAGTTGTCACTTCGACAGATTTTAATACTTACGTCAAAACATAATAATAATATGTAATAACACGAAATGAAATAATGTTACTATTTAAATATGCAGTTACCGTTACTCGTCAACTGAAGATATTAATTTACCATTCAGTCTACTTTGCAACAATCCATAATGTGTGATTGCGCACGATCATTAAAGTTGCTAATAAACAAATCAATATCAATCTTACAAAACAGCTATAGGTGGTAGGGAACGCTACCGTTATTATCAAGGCATCTACATGACCATCTTACCATGTTGAAAATCAGAATATAATCAATGATAGGATTAGATGCATATGCTAAACTGACGTGACCATTTGATCATTGGTGAACATCTCGTATAACGTAGCATCACAAATAGGTTGGTCTTTCTGTTGCGTTATATTTAACGGTGTAGTGAACCAGAAGTATACCATCTTACAATTGCATCTATCACCAACTCTAAAAGTAAATGAAATGTTAACGACTAAAAGCTTTATGCCAATCATGCCGGGGCTCGACCATGCACAGGTTGACTCAGTAATCAGCACAGGACACAGCGCTCGCAACAGCGCCGGCAGAAGCATCAACAACCCGTTGCAATTTGGCAGAAACCAGCCTCGCTCCACACTCACAGATTCAAATCTCGCCGTTTTCCTTAACTGAAACATTTAAGATTTATACTCTCAGTTGCATGATATCGAACATCATATTCACTGAAGCTACTTATCTTGTATTCCTTTCGTGAAAAACCTGAAACCAAATGCTCATTTCCATTTATTTCTCGGATTTTAGTCATAAGTACCAATATGCGGTGGATTTTTAGATAAAGCCCAACTTCACTATCACACTCCATGATCTCATCATCTCCTTTATTTTTCATTGATTTTGTATCGTTTCTCTTTATAAAATTTTCCTTCAAGTTTATTTTAAATGTCATCCGAACAGTCTGTTTTGTCCGTCATTTATTTTCCGACGTGTATCTCTTCGATTCTCATAAAAACTGTATCACCGTCTGGGTTTTTTATCCCACGCCTGATATCGTAGAAGGCTAGATTGGAGTGTATGCTTTATATGTTCAGATCATCTCTGTAAACTATGTATCAAAGAACACTTCAGTACTATGAACATAGATCTCTCTCTGTGGGCGTAGTTATATGTCAGGACTGCCAGGATACTAAATAAAACACACTGTTCGACAGGCACAAGGATACTCTTCGTTTATTGCCTGATAACACCCGGTTTCATGAATTCAACGTTATTTAGATTTTCTTTGGTTTCGCGATCCTATACCAATCTGTCTACCATAATGACAGTTCCTTTTTCTTAATTTTTGATAGATTACTAAGAACTTATTTTACTATACGCCGACATATATAAAATTGAAAAGCGACACACCGCTGATTAAACAAAAAATCTCAGAAACTGCCGAACCGATTAAGATGAAATTTGGCAGGGAGATAGTTTATGCTAAGGAGACGTCCACTAAGAACGGATTTTTAGAAATTCATCCCCTAAGGGGTACAAATAAGGATTAGAAGTCACTTTCATACAAACCAACTTTGTTAGTTGTAGATTTATAAATTTGAAATTTTTTATGTAAGTTTATAGTAATAAACAAAAGTTAACTTTAACACATTTTTTTGGAAAATCATCCCTTA
The DNA here is from genome assembly GCA_951805285.1 of Thymelicus acteon. NCBI lineage: Eukaryota > Metazoa > Arthropoda > Insecta > Lepidoptera > Hesperiidae > Thymelicus > Thymelicus acteon. The sequence goes on along the minus strand of OX638213.1, from coordinate 13,582,890 downwards.
AGGGGTTAATTTACTGATTGGAACTTAGTAGGCAACTTTGTCATTTTTGAAGTAAAAAACATGAAAATTTACATATTAGCTCCAAATTAAAAACGAAATTTAGAAGAATTATGTTTTTTTGGCAAATCATCCCCTAAAGGGTTAATTAACAGGGCGCAATTTAGTATGGCAACTTCGTCAGTTTTGAAGGAAGAAGGGTGAAAATTTGTATATAAGCTTATACAAGTTACATAGTATGGCAACTTCGTCAGTTTTGAAGTAAGAAGGGTAAAAATTTGTACATAAGCTTATAGTTAGACACAAAAAATACAGTTAGTATCACGGTTTTCTCGAAAGTCAACCTCATAAGGGGTAAAAGTAAGGGATTGTAAATATTTAAGAAACTACGTTATTTTTGAACTCAGTAATGTGAAAATTAATAATAATATGTAAGCTTATAGTGAGAATCAAAAATTTTGTTTAGAGGACTTTATGGGAGGGGGAGGGGATCAGCGGAAAGGGACAGGAAGCGAGAGAGGGACTGGGTTCGAGAGAGGGAGAGGGATAGGAAGCAGGAGAGGGAGAGGGAGTGGGAGCGGGACAGAAAGTAGGAGAGGGACTAGGTGCAGCGGGAGAGGGACTGGGAGTGGGAGAGGCAGAGGAAAAGGGATATGAAGCGGGAGAAGGACCTCGAGCGGGAAAGGGAGAGAGAGCGGTTGAGGGAGAGGGCGAGAGATACGAAGCGGGAGAAGGACCTCGAGCGGGAAAGGGAGAGAGAGCGGGAGAGGGAGAGAGAGAGAGGAGGAGAGATGGAGGGGGAGAGGGAAAGAGATAGGGAGAGGGGAGGGAGAGAGACCTACGACTCACCCACCAATTCACTGTGTACTTATACTGGTACACAGTGAACCATTCGCCATCTTTTAAAAAAAACAATATTACCAATAAACTATTAGAATTGGTGCTAAAATTGATATGCAAAACACAAGTTTAATAAATTTCCTTTCGTCTAAAGTCAATAGTTCTTAAATACATTCACATACGGTGGATTTATAAATGTTTAAACTTTTACCATGTCACCCTATATATAACTCTTGAACGGATGGAAACAACAGAACCGTTTTAAAGATATTTGGTACTGTTTTAAATTATTGTCTGTCTATCTGTTTGTCTGTCCGGGCATCACATGAAAACCCTTGAACTGATTTCGACGGAAATTAGTTAAGTTGTTCCTTGTTTTCCCCGGAAACAAGATGATTTGCTTTAAATTTGCAACAAACGTTCCTCATTTAATTGATGGAATACATATTTTTGAGTTTTTAAATTTTTCATGAAAAACAAAAAAAAATGTTATTGTTGTTTATTTTTCAAAATTCGTTCCCGGAGAAATGATTCGTGATTGTATCGTAGGTTTTAGTATATAAATTCCTAAATATGAGTATTCAATATAAATTAACCTGTTTTTAATTTTTCTTCTGCAAGGGGTACAAATATGATAAGCATAATTTCCGCATGCGAAGCTGCGGGCAACAGCTAGTAAAATTATATTTATGACTGGATAAATATAAATAAACTATAAATTACCTTACTAGTTTGTTTAATGTACCAAGTACGGCTATATTTATATGATAAAATACATTTAATCTCGAAATAAACTTCAGTTTTAGTAGGTTTTAGTAATATGTCCCATTTAAAACACTGAATGAATCGGTCGTGATAAAACGATCTCATTGATCCCATTTAGGATTTTAGAGACTTTTTGAGAAAAGTGCAGAATACAGTACGACAGATAACGTGATAAGCGTTAGTGAGTCGTAAGCGATTCTACCTAGATTAAGCGACGTCGATAAAGCTTCGGAGAACCGGTAACACGATTTAAGTGCTTCAGTTTTTATGCTGGCCTTAGATATCTCTGGTAACACCTAAGTGTTAGCAATTGCGAATGGGTCTTTTCAAGCTTAAGACATGTCTGTTCGTTGTTGATTCTATGGGTATAAATTTAACTTATTTTCAACGGATACTTTCCGGTCGCGCTCGCAAGGATCTCGCGGTTCGCCATAAATAACTTTCAGCATATCGTTTGCAAGATTTGTTTCAGGAAGTATCTAAGTGGAAGTACATAAATACAAAGTATGTAAGTGGAGTGCTGTTTACATGTTTACTTGTTAATGGACGTGATAAATCATTTTTGGATTTTTAAGTCTTGTTGGTGTACATTTTTCTAACGTAGCTTATTCCAGGCTTTAAGACGGATCGATATTATTTATATTCCCAAATTTTGTAACTTATGATTTATGTTTATGTCAATATCTAAATGAATTTAGTGTTTCGAATGGTTACCTATTAGTACAAAATACTTCGTATAGTAGTAAGGCTTCTTGGGATTATTATTATCAATTAATATTATGACTGCTGCTGTTATCTTTCTATGCCGCAAGTCGTGTTCTTGTTGTGGGTTGCGAGCCATGGAAAAACTACATATTATGTATAAAAAAAAGAACAGCTCTCACGGCTGGCAGATGTGAAACATCGAAATGCATCGCCACGATCACCAAGTCTAAAATCAGGTTTACCCCTCGCATAAGGATGTGTCACATCAATAATAATAATAATAAACGCTTATACTCACACGGCACACCCCCGCAGTAGGTTTTTACCTGTGTCGCAGGTGGCATGAACGACACATATAACATATCACAATAACACCCATAACCCGAGCACAAATATTTATCTGTCACATAAATATCTACCCCGGCCAGGAATCGAACCCGGGACTAGTCTAACTAGACTACAGGGCCGTCGAAATGGAATGAAAAAAAAACAATGTATGTACATTAAGATCTTATACTAATTTGATAAATCTGAAGATTTTTTGTTTGTTATTTCAATGAGTACATCCCTGGAACTGTTAGTCAGATTTGTATAATTACTTTTGTGTATAATCTAAATTTTACAAACAAAAAATAACAGACTTCAAAGTTTCTCAAAAACTACTTGTCAGATCTTAATAAAATGTAAGTGGGACCACATGACAAGCACCAGCTTTCGATTAAAGAAAGAATCATCAAAATCGGTTCACCCAGTCGAAAGTTCTGAGGTAACAAACATAAAAAAAAATACAGTCGAATTGAGAACCTCCTCCTTTTTTTAAGTCGGTTAATAATAGCCACATTCATGACAAATTATTCAGGAATACGGGTATTACTTTTACTTTCCGGAAGCGAAGCGAGGGCGGGTTGCTTGTTAGTAATAGATGCCAAACAGACAAATACCTCAGTCATTGTCAGTCACCTGTAATGAGAAAGCCCAATGCATACGTAACGGGTTTTTTCCCGTACGGGACGGCACGTGAAGTTTTAGAAACATCGTTCCATAGAAAATGTATACGATAGTGCATACGCAGCGGAATCCCGTACGGAACGTGGCCCGGACGATGTTTTTCTCATCCCGTACGGAAAAAAGCCCGTTACATATGCGTTGAGCTTTAGGTTACTACTGACAGTGAAGCCTAGTCAGTAGTAATCTTACTAGCCGAAACATTCACCTTGGCTTAGATTAGATAGATCTTATGTGGCAAATAATTGCTTTTAATTATCATACACGTGATGAATGAATATGTATTTGAAATGATTGCTATGTAAGTATGGACATAATTATGTACGCATGTTAAGCATCCGTAATGTTAAGCATATAACATAAAAACCTTAATTTCCTCTTGTTCTCCACTACAAGTAATTGTCAGAGTTTACTGATCCAAACTACGAGCAGTTGAATAAACTTAGATCTTAGTTTAGAAACTATTCCGCCTCCTAACTCCGAATGCGCTATCTGTGAGAGCAACATGCATGCCTATGTAACATGCAAACGTAGACGGACAACACCTCATTAATTCCACGTTGTTGTTCAACAAAATACCTTATACAAGTAGGTTGTATAGCTGTGATTACTTAAATTAAACGAGTACCCGCGCGGCGAATGCGGCTTTGAATGTCGAATATGGTGCAGCTCCTTATCTAATACAACAACAATAGGAAACTAAATATTACTCGTGGACCCTGCGAGAGAGTGAGAGGCGGAAGATAAACGCTCTAGAAATTGTGACATACATAATAATAAAAGAGTATCTGTACTACCCGCACACAAGGCAGTCACCATCTAGCCGTCAAGTGCGCGGGTTGTGTTGTATCACTGAAAACCATTTTGTGTTTTATTTCTAATACCTAATCAGGTAAACCTAGACACCACATTTGGCGACCGAGGTAAAAAAAAAATAAAACAAAAGGAAAAAGTGTGAGTAATTTTGGTTCTTTTAGGTTCACAAAATGTTAACCTTGAGTTATCATACGAAAATGTCGGTGCTATTTGAAATAAGGGAGACTTGTGCTATGTTTAGTTTTGGAAAGTTTTAAAAGAATCGTATATTTTTACGGGAAAAGAAAAGACAAGAGAACATTTGATAAAATATTAAGTACCTACCTACAAATGCATTTGTGTTCAATCTTTGATGATTCTTGATTAACAAAGTTGATTGTTGAATTAGTGAAGGTATTTTCTTAACAAATGCATCTAGTACATTAAATTACATTCCATATATTGTAGCCCGATATTCGTATTGATAACACATAGGTTACAAAATACATATATTAATGGTACAAAATAAAAACAATGCGTGTTGGCGCAATAATAGGTAATATATACCTAAGATATTGTTTCATTGTTGTATGGTCGGTATCGACACGGCCAGTTTACTTGTAATGTACAAGCATTGGGATTATTTGGGATCATAAAATGCGATTAAAAGGATCTTGTTCGTGTGATAGGTTAAAAAACTAATTAAGTAATATTTAGTTCACAGTGATAATTATTAATTATAGTAAGTTGAAAAATGTTTGATATTTCTACCTGCCAAAATGATAATAATAATTTAAAATGTCAATATAAATCCAAATGCAGTCTTCACATTAATATATCAAATATCGTAATAAGATAACCGTAAACAATATCATAGCGATTTTGCTATACGGTATCTTCATAGTTTGTCTCAAAAATAGAGATACTTACTAACTTACTATGTTATTTAAAAATAACGCTTCACACTCATAGCCCCACACTAGGATTCCCTGTGTCGTGGGTGCCAAATTTAAAGTATAGTACTTACGTAGCAAGTAAATTCAACGATGTTATTTTACTGATGTTATTCTAAGCAATGATATTATAATGTATAAAATATATTTTTGAATATCATTGATTCTAAGCAAAATCTATATAATAAACCACAAACAATGTTTGTTGCCATGTCCTTTAGACTGAAACTATCCAACCGATGTGTCCCAAACAGGGTTAATTTGAAAGGCAAATAATGCGAAGATGGTTTGAGACCACCAAAACAATGCATTAAGCACATTAATTTGCCGGTACCTATTAGTAGAATATAGGGTGATAGATCCTGTTGTAAGTGAAGATCCTAGCCATACATACATGAAACTGTACCTGTTTACATTTTCGAAATTAAAAGAAAAAAACATACATACAAATATGTAATGACTACATATGTAATCAAGTAAAATACACTGCAAAATTGTCAGATGAGTGAAAACTCGTCAAGAACATAATATATTTGACATGTGTAAAACATTGGATTACATAAATCAAGAAGTCGTTCCAATTTTAATTAAGCTTTAATGCCATTAAAATGATCACGTAGAGGAAAAATAATAATATACATTACAGATTTGATAAACAAATAATATTTAGTTTCTGAGATACAAAAATATGATAATGATAATTAATTAGTATTTGCTTATTTATATCGTATCTAAACGTGTTTCCGATTTTAATAACCGAGCAATTTTGCATATCGCCTATCTCATTTTGAAAATATTTATTATTAACGTCAAATGGACAATTGTAATAATCTAAAATATCGAAGGGACTGAATTATTACTGTTTCCAAATCGCGGCGGAAACGATCTTGCGTATTCCTCGCTAAAACAGTATACAGTATCTCGAAAAAATTCTCTAAAGATTTCGATGAAATTTTGTAGTCAAGGATAAGTGCAAGGCAATCAAATTATTTGTATTTTTGAAAAAAAAATATATATACACCACATGCGTTGGTTACACCATTAGCATAAGTTGATTCATGGTAAAGTACAAACCAGTTATAGGAACCGTTTCACCATGATTACCAAGTAGTTCATTCCGGGTAATATTGTTCCTAACTAAAATCAAGATTGTAAATAAATTTATGTTTTAAATGGATTATACTCTTAAGGTCAAAAACGAAAAAAGTCAAAAATATTTTAACCAAATAATTTATGACATTCCTTCATTGGCTGGTATAATACTGATTCTACCTGGTTTGTACTAGAATGCAACCTATAAGCTTAGTTTTGCATCTGCTGAATAATATCGTGATGAATTGAGAAACTGAACAAACAGTTAAACCGTTAAGTAATGAAAGGCATTAAAAAACGAAAACTAACTTTCACGTACCTACATAAAATTGGAACGAGATCAAACGACAACTAAATGGAGTAGACATGGGAACCAATAATCATATTATGAGTAATCAAATATTTTGCTGCAAAATGTCTTAAATGTCGTACTAGAAATGCAAAGGTTGAAGCATAAAATACTAATAAACTGAATCAAATATAGACCATTAATAAAAGGTATTTATGGTATCGATCAAGTCAAATCAGTCAAGTACTGACAAATAATAAAAGATATCTGTTATGGTATCGAAAATCAGTCAAGTACTGACAAATAATAAAAGATATCTGTGATGGTATCGAAAATCAGGCAAATACTGAAAAATAATAAAAAATATCTGTTATGGTATTGAAAATCATTCAACTACTGTAAAATAATAAAAGATATCTGTTATGGTATCGAAAATCAGTTAAGTACTGAAAAATAATTAAAGATATCTGTTATGGTATCGAAAATCAGCTAAGTACTGAAAAATAATAAAAGATATCTGTCATGGTATCGAAAGTCAGATAAATACTGACCAATAATACAAGATATCTATTGTGGTATCGAACCGCTTTCGAAATCAATGTTGCACTAAACCGTGGGAGGTAATGTTTACCGTAATACGTCAGTTGAGTACTTACACTATTGACCAATACTAAAGATATCAATAATGATATCGAAAACAAAATATGACATGGTCACGAAAACGTCAGTTAAGTACTGACCAATAACAGAAGATTTATAATATTGAAAGAACGTTTTGATAACTATCGAAACTATTAACTTCTATACCAATTACCGCTGCTGGTCAACAAATATGAGGATATGGCTATTAATAGGAGGATATGTAAACAAAACGCATAAATTAATAGAATACCATTTAATGTTTCCTATGGTTAAAATACCTATATTCATGTATTAATAATAATGAATCTTATCGTTTTAATATATTTGCGTGCGAAGTTGTTATTAAAGGTATTCACACGCGCACCTCTAACGACCGCTCCGAATGATCAATGACAAACCGATATCACTGTACGGCTGTCTAAGTAAATATCTATATATTTGCACATTATCGCTTTATTTTATTACATATCGTCGTAATAAGCCTGAATTAACTAGTATGAGCCTGAATTCTTGCTAAATGGAATCACAACATTTGTTGTTGTGGACCAGATCTGCTAACTAAATATTGAAAATTCAATAATAATTAAAAACAATCATGTTTGAATAAGTGATAAAACAGTTATCACCGACATGTACAGGACCTACTATTTAATTGTTCCAACGAACAAAAAATATTTATTAATCAATTACAAGTACAAATATACTTTGGAGTAACTAATAAAATCCTTACTTGAAATGAAACGAAAATGAAATGAAATGAAAATGAAAGGAAATGAAATGATAATATAATGAAATGAAATGAAAATACATGTATTACAGGGTACTAATTACAGCATAAAAAAAAAATAGTTACAAGAAAGAAAAAGAGATAACAAAAATAAATGTTAATAAGCAACACGAGATATATCTTATGAGTGTCAGTGCTGCAGCGTGCTGTGTGACCACCGAACAGGCCCAGACCCAGCATAAGCCGTGCTGCACAATATGAGCCGTGTAAGCACAGCGCCAGTACTTGATACGTAATTGTATTGAAAGTAATGAAGTAATAATTTAATTATGGAAAAAAAAATGACGTCAATCGTTCTAAGTTTCAAGAATCACAATAATGAATTTCAAGTGTGAAATACAAGTTTTAGAAAATTATAATCCTATTAACATCCCCATGTGTAACACCGCAAAAATGTAAGAAAAGGAAAAAGGGGAATTTGGATAATAACGAAGAATTTGAGGCCTCTGGGCTCCTAGTTGACATAACACGACGCTCAGGAGCGTTGGTGTTTCAACACTCCACGTACGCATTGATTGGTGGTAGACGCTCGAGCAAGAGACGAGATCGAAGCGGTTGATGATACTCGCACAAGCTCATGGAAGTTTCTTTACGTGTATTGCAAGCAAGGTAAAAGTATAAAAATGAGTTCAAAGTCATACTCTGCCCATAGAATGTGAATATTGCTTTGTCGATAGACTAAATTACTTACAATTAGTCAATGATAAGGTTATAAATTAACTTTGGTTATTCATTGACGCAATAATTTTAAATGAAATACGCCACAGTCAATGAAACGTTAGTCCGGATGAATTTATTCACTTCTTTGATATACCCTGTTTGACAGACCTGTTTGAATTTCCTGACCAGAACTTGATAACTAAACTACATTAAAGGCCAGGTCAGCACTAAATTTGGAGAAATGCTCTCGTTGTGTTTTGTTGCAGGTCACTTCCAGTGTGAAATATATCCTTTGGTCCAGCCGTGCTGCGACGATGTACTGGGTCAGGTGCTAAAAAGTATACAAAATAATCAAATATTTTGTACCTAATATAAAGTGTTGTTATGGGGTTTCTTCAACTGGTTCTTCTCCACAACGATAACACATAGCGAACCAGTTACGTTAGGAAAAATAAAAAAATAATAATTAAAAAAAAAAGGAAAAACAAGGGAAAGCGGAGAGGGCCGTATATTAAGAATAAAAGAGACTAAATAAGAATAAATCATTATAAGAAAATAATGTTATAAATCCTTATAATAGTAACTTATTTTTTTGTATTCTGTAAAAATAATGATTTAACTGGACAAAAAAAGGTAATCTTTGGAGATATAAAATGTTACGAACGATAGAAATAAGTTGTGTACTTTGTTCGAACAAATTATATTTTAATCAAAGCTGAACTTATTAGTTATTTATCAGTGGACAAATTACATAATTAAAATTTTGTTGAAAGGGAGAGATGTGACATACATAATAATAAAAGAGTATCTGTACTACCCGCACACAAGGCAGTCACCATCTAGCCGTCAAGTGCGCGGGTTGTGTTGTATCACTGAAAACCATTTTGTGTTTTATTTCTAATACCTAATCAGGTAAACCTAGACACCACAGAAATATGGTGCTGGAGAAGAATGTTGCGAGTTTCCTGGACCTCTTCTCACACAAATATATCTATTCTCAAGGAGATAGTAAGACAGTCTCTGTCTTCCACAATACGAGCTCGCATTCTGTCGTTCTTTGGACATGTTTCGCGACGTGGATATGGTTCCATTGAAAAACTTGTAGTACAAGGTACAGTTGAAGGCACAAGACCTCGTGGCAGATCACCGATGCGCTGGACAGACTAGGTTAAATCTGCTGTGGACGCCACCGTCCACGAATGTACACGAAGAGCAGCGGTTTGTTAAGAATGGCGGCGAGTTGTGAGGCGTGCCACAAATACCGAATGACCACGACCACTCTGCCAAGAGTGCAACGACTTAGAAGAAGAAATATTACATGTGGTTTAATCTCCCTCAAATTCAAGTAAAAAATTAAAGTTTAAAATTATCTAAGTGGAAATAGAATCCAAATCAATGGAATAAAAAAATGCTGGATAGACGTTAATCCAAAGCATCATATATATTAAAAAAGTTCTTTTTGAATGTCACCGCACCGCTTCACACTGGAGATTAGGAAAAACTGCAAAAATTGTTGGCAATACTAAAGATTTGCGTTCGGCATGTACGGCGGGTACGGTGCGTACTTTGAATTGCGAATTTTGAATTATTTCTCATTGTTCATTACAAAATGATCATATTACTTTGTAAACACGACAGTAACTACCAGGTTTCATAAATTCACGTTCTTCTGTTTTATCCTCTTTTTAATTTTGTGTGAACACCATTAGTATTCTCATGTTATTTTGGCATCAAGCCCAAATTAACAAACATCTACTTACTTTAACAATGTAGACTGTACAAGTAACATACCCAAAATTGTTCACGAACTATTCGGCCTTTTGGATCTTGAGCCGTAACGTAACTTGTATCACTTGTATGCCAATGTAATTTAACTATGTCCTAGAAATACGGGAACCTTGCGATTCTCGACCATTCGGTTGATAGTGACTCTGTTTGCAAAGGGGTCCCAGTTTCGATTCCTCTGTTAATAAATGTTCTTTCGCAAGTCGTGGGTTGATTTCAGAGGTGTTAATTTGTATGTGTCGATGGCAACCGCGACACAGGGAATCCCAGTACGGCGATAAGAGTGTGAACGTTTACTATTCGCATGATGTAGCATTTTTGCAGGTTTCATTATTTACACGTCAGTAAGGATTAGTCCACACTACCTTTTTCTAAGACGTTGAATGTGTAAAAATAGTATGTATTTAATTTTTTAAACTCTTTACTAATTGAACACCCAGAAGCAGAAAACAAAAATTAGTTCTGTTATACCTCTAAATGAAACAAAATAGGCGGCTATATCGCTTTCAAGAGATTTTTACCAGAGAATTTACTACATAAATAAATAAATTTTCTTTTATAAATAACCGGATGAGATCATATTATTTTACACCGACCAAAATACGGGTAGGCTCTTTTATATTAGTCATCTATGAGATGTAGTGATTCCTATTGGAAAAATATTTCAAAGTTGTTTTGTAATATTTGATACGTTGAAAGACTTCGATGCAATCGCGACGCATCGTGAAAGAACGTGATATTCTTTATTTGAAATTGAGATGCAATTTAAGTAAAACTGTGATACTCAACATCTTTTCTCAGTATTCGTAAAGCATCAGATCGTTAAACGTACAATTTTTAACATGAACAACATTATGAGGGACATCACATTACCGATATGTTATTATTATATTACGATTGGGGATCTTCTTAAACCAGACTTCCACGGGCAAAAACTAGTAGATATATTATATAAGTAAAATATAGTATCCGCAGTGAAATACGTGGAATTATGAGGTAATGAGGTTATTCCCACATGCGCGTACATTGTAACGCACGATGACGTAATATGTAACAATAATGGAATCATTTATTTTTGTGTCATTTGATGTAGCAATTTACATTTATCGAACAAAACTCACTCACAATATCAAAGTTTAAAAATGTCTGCTCTATACAAATATGGTAACTCTGTATAATAATTAAGTTAAACGTTGGGTCAATTATTTAAAAACTATTTGTGACTAGTAGTAAATTACTAACAAACAACCTTGTTTGTTCGTCCAGCAAAAAATAAAAAAGTAAGAAAAGACTGAAAAACACCCTGCGAGAGCGCTCATGCCTTTATTTCACTCACATCCTAAAGTAAAATCTTTTGTATCGTTGATAGTATGAATGCATAGAAGTTTGAGTATTGAGGTATTTATAATATAGAAATATGCAAAAAAATAAGATGAAAATACGGATCAAAATTAATACACAAAATAATCATAAGTAATAAAATATGTTATAGAATAATATGTCCATCTCACTGCTATAATGCGTAAGAATCATCAAAATCGGTCAATCCGTTTGGTCTCATTAACCCCACATAGGAATCCACATACATACATATAATAGACTGATAAACACATTACTCTCCTTTGCGTCGCGCAGTCGGGTAAAAAGAGCCCTAATTTGCCTTGTCTATTCTTCGTTAGTATAAATAAAAACCTCATAATAAAAAAGAAATGTTTAGTTTGTGAGACATCGAACTTAAAAATTGTCTTCCGGCCAAGCTAAAAATCAATGTCACTGTCTTGTTAGATTTACTTTTCATTGATTGATTGATTATAGAATAAAATTTATCCACTTTCCGTTTCTAACGCCCCAACTCGGAGTCACTAACGGTTATTTTAATCGCTCCTTAGTAAAAAATCTCCATACAAATTCTGTACTAAGGAGCGATGTACATAAGTAACCGTTAGTGACTCTGAGTTGGGGCGTAAACTACCTAAAAGTATAGTTTTAATTATTTTAATACTGTACCTTGTAATTCTTTGTGACTTTTTTTTTGTTTTCAGCACGATCAGAACTGTAAGGCTCAACGACATGAAATTTAATAATAAAGTAATAAACTTGAATTATTTGTAATACGAGCCAATACACACGCTATTATGTTTGAAATTGTACTTTGGAGAATTCGTTACGCAAAAATTTTTTTGCCGATGTCTGCCTCTGTCCATAATGTCAAAATGCCGGCATCAATTTATTTTAACGGTATAAAAAGTTAACCGTATATTCGCCGTATCTCTTATAGAAGTTTTGAGTTCAGTGCCCCGGCATCCCCGCGTTTTTGATGCAAGCTGTAAGAGTGGCGATAAATTACAAGTTATCTTTTAATTTATCAGTTGAGTCATAAGTTCATGACACAATGTTTTGCCTCCAATATAGCAACTGAGATCGCTTAATTGCATAATATATTCTACGTATAACAACAATGACCACACAAGAGCTATAGTCAAATAATGTTATCGTACGCACGCACTGAAACTCAATGATTTCGATACGTTGCCAATCCTCATTGATGGTAGCGATGTGGTGGTGGACGGACGTATGATAAACATGAAAATATAAACGGCAATTAATGTAAATTATACATGTGACTTTTAACTGAGTAATGCGGACTGTTGTGAAACTTTAACTGTTTGGTAAATAAAACCAATCGTTTTAAGGTAAGGTAATTTCTAATATTATCTTCATTGCTTTATTCATCTTTAGTAATATTGTACATTATTTGATGCAAGTTCCTATTACTACTCACGAACTAATTACTTTTTATTAATATTACTCATAAGGTTTATAATGCATCATAAACATTAAGCGGATGTCAGATAAACGGATAAATTTTAAAGATAAACAGTCTTGCAACGTTTATCTAAGATAACTGATTACGGTTTTAACTGTTAGTCGTCCCTGGTGACCAACCAAGTTTTGTTAAAATATATTGCATACAATATAATTGTAACATACAACGCTTAACATATACATATAGTATATGTATCTATATAGTTTTTATCAGATATGTGAATAAATATCCAAACAAATATTCATTCTATTTGTGAAGAAATGCCACCGAAATCTGAACGCCTCATTCCATGGAAACGGTGCTAAAACTAGACACTTTAGATTGATATAATGAGATTTTATTAGCAACGTTTGCTTCGACTTCTAATTATTAAGAGGATCGTGAGTCACACATAATATCCAATGCAAATAAAACCGCAAATGTCCATCTTTAGATGTCTAGTCCTATTACAACAATTAATAGCATAATAATAAGTCAAATATTAGGTAGTGTTTTTTAGCTCCTATAAAATCACTTAATACGGGTTCTGAGCCATATTTCTGAGATGAAATGGTTGAATCAATGAGTCAATATTTGCCGTAAATTTTTTCTCCCTAAATCCTAGCCTCTGTTCCATCCATTCATCCATCAGCCTTTTGAGGTCCACTGCTACCTCTGTGACCAAGCCTCAACTACCTCAAACTTTAATAGATTATTTTAAACAACTCATTTTACGATAGTATTACTAGGTTTACTGGTACCAGGTACCAGGTTAATCTATCTAATACCGTCAAAATATACCTATTTTATTATTTATTACTGTTAATATACATGTTAAACTGAAATACTGAAATGAAAGTGAACATTGAATTGAAGTGAAAACCTTTTTTATAAAATAAGATACGGTTTGTATTATTTTATATTAAATAATATTAATTACTGTCACTTACTCTTATTACTAGTACAATTTTTATAATATCATTAAGTTCTGGTATAATTAGAGTATTAATATTACACGCCCAATAGCGTAAGCACACAGGTGTGGTAAAGTTTAGAAACCCTAATCGCTAGATAAGATCCGATAAGCAATTGTAGACTTCGTATCGAAGGAACAAAATCGGAAATATATTTTACAGTTGTTTTCCTTGTTATTTTGCAAACATATTTTGTATCACGTAGGTACATACAAGTTATAACAGCCGCATAATAACAAAATTTAAATAATTTCATTGGCATCTTACAGTTAATTCTATTTACAATTACGTGTTCACCTATAATTGCAGGAACACGAATGTTAGACTTAAGTTAGCTAGATATCGAGAAAGAATTGTGTATCCTGTGTTGTTGGACTTTAAAATAAATAAATATGATTTTTAATAAATTTTGTATTTTAAGTAAAGAGTCACTGTTTCTCCTTAGTAAAGAAATACCATACAAATTCTGTACTAAGGAGCGATTTAAGTAAGTGTTAGTGACTCTGAATAAAATATAGATTACAGTAAGAAAGATTATAAAAAGGCAGATGAATTAATATTCAAAAATATTATTTACATACGTAACATAAGATCAGGTTTAAATGTCACACTGTCACTAAGCTATTCGTTAAAATTGAATATATTGCTACAAAAGCATATTTTAAACATATTTTTAACCGACGTCAAAAAAAAGAATGATCTCAATTCGACTGTATTTTTATGTTTGTTACCTCATAACTTTTTACTAGATGTATCAATTTTGATGATTCTGTTTTTAATCAAAAGCTGGTGCTTCTCATGTGGTTCCATTTAAATCCCATTAACAACGTTGATGATGTTCTTATTTTTATTTCTTGTTCGAAGAGTGTTTCTTTGAAGTCGAATTTTTTTAAAACTTATGTTTTATTTACTGTACAAAATATTTCTTATAAATTTAGTTATATGTTAAAAAAACCGTTTCTCAAGTATTTTTTATTTATAATCGAAAAAGGTTGTTTCATTATTAGTTGACGTATCATGTAAATATGTTTCTTATCTTTGAATAATATACAAACTTACGATTTCTGTACAGTATCATATATTAAATTTAATGAGGACACACATATACTATTGTATCTTACAAAGTACTACCGATATTCGTAACATTTATGACACTAAAAAAAACAATGGAGAATGACGCTCAGGACCAACTGGTTGTATTATGCTCTCGTGTACATTACTTAGCTATAATTTACATGATTGGAACTTGTTATGCTACTATGTATACTGATATTATACCGTATGTTATTTATTTATTTATTAAGCGTAACCAACAAGGCGTACAATATAATGTATGTGTACATATAACTCTGGCATAGCTTATTAACTAAATGTTGCATTATACCACGGCATGCATCGTTTACGTGCTTATTTATTAATAGATAGAAAGTAAAAGTTATGATTTAATTCCTACTAAACGAGTCTGAGTCAGTGAATGACGTGTATATTCTAATTAATGATGAATGAAGAAATAAAGTCTGAATCCAAAGTCTAATCGTTAAGAATACATCCATAACCGCGATATTATTTATATCACATTAATCATAATTTATTTGGAGGAAGCCTTTGCCGTTAAGCACATCGAGCAGAGAGACATTTAAAAAAATAGTCAATAGTCATTGAAGTTTAAATTTTTGTATATTTCTTTAAAAAATATAAAATTTGTATTTGTTTCGGTAAATAAAAGGCTATGTTATTATTAGACTCATATTTTTTATTGTAAGTTCATCTTCATAGTTCATACATTAAACTCCAAAATCATTTCTGATAATGTTGCTTTTATAGTATCCCATTTTTTTTATAAATAACAATACTTTCAATAACAATACTAACCTACTAATATAGAAACAATTATCAAATTCATAGCCATTTTAGTTCACCGCGAAATCTGCTATTTTGGTTTTGAGATTCGAGAATCACACGTGTTCATGTCTATTAGAGTCAGTGAGACAGTAAGATATCGTCTCTCAATTAACGTTGATCACATTTTGCCAACAGTTACGCAACTAGTATGAATTGGATATTAATAGTTCTGCAACGTCATGAAATTACGTAAAGTCTATTTATTTACTAAAGAAAACTGGGTCTTTTTATCGTAATTTGCAGTTTAAAAAAATAAGGCAGACATAAAATTAAAGTAATTTAAAAAATAAATAAAATCTTTTGATGGCACTACAAATTTTTGACTATTAGATTTTTTTTTCATTTAAATGACTATTTCAATAAACCAAATATAAAACTCTCGTATAAAAACGGACTATACATACGAAAATCATTTTGATACCAAAAATAATTATATATTTGCATATTCAGTTTATTCTTTAAAATCGAAATAAATGTATTGCAAATAATTCGTATTTGTAAGACTACTTACGTCTACATTTTGGTAATAATGTATTCAGAATATTTATCACACACATACAATACGTTATTTCCTCGTTGTAATATTTGAAGTGCTTCAGATTATTAGTTCATTCAATTTTTTATGTTCATTGTTTCTCAAGTCTTCTAGGTTATGTAATTTGCTCATAAGTATAATAAACTGGTTAAAACCAGTGAACGAATATACTAGTTCATTGGTTAAAACATATAGTAAACATACATATTATCTTTATCAGTTTAAAAAACTGATCTATGATCAAATTTCGATTACTTGTTGTCTCAGGAAACGATGGCATTAGTATTTTGACTACTAATTACATTTAATTTCAATATAATAAATAAAATAAATTTTACATATTTGTATATAAACAATTAAATTTTATTTTCTGTTCCTGAACATTATTTTTTATAATTATATCGCAGAAAAAAAAGCAGTTTGCATCACGTGTGTTCACAGTATTAATTAACATGTAGTGACTGCCTAATCTTAATATTTAAATTTCTTTTTAAGAATCACTAGGATTTCATGGTTTTCGCACGTGAAATGTTGTTGAAAATAAGCTGTAATATAAGATAATATTGCGTAATACAAACTACCGACGTTCGATTTATCTATTTGTGATAATCAAAGGCACAAATTACTTTAATATACCGTTGATAGTGCAAAAGATAAGTGCTTATATGATCGCGTGTGCCACTTTTTACGACAATTAAAAGTTTAAAAAGTTTTTTATCAAAATATTTTATTGAAAATGAGAAATAATTGTTTCAGTGTTTGTAAAAGTAAGGTTTATTTTCTTAAATTAAGCAATCACGCGAAGTTTGTACGTTTTTAATGATAAACATTGTTAGTAAACAATCAACTTCTTTTGTTATGCGTAAATATTGCAAAGCATTGACACAAATAAAAGCGTCGATTAAAAATCTTTAAGCATTAAACAACACATCTTATCACGCGGAGGCAAGTTTAAATCGGTGTCATGTTCGTTGCTACTTTAAAAGTTTCATCATCTTTTACCAAAGATAAATTTATTTATCTTAAATATTATTTATAGCTGTGATTTATAATTATGACGACGTGAATTTCAGATCGGAAATTGTTTTGTATTAAGAGACCAAGAATATTATTTTCAATTTCTTAAATTATTTGAAACTCTTAATCTGACAACATGATATATCTATATATATATAAATCTATTGCTGTTCGTTTTTCTCACTAAAACTTGAGAATGCCTAGACCGATTTGGCTAATTTTGATCTTGAAATATTTGTGGAACTTTAGGGAAGGTTTAAACGGTGAGAAACATAAATAATTGGTAAAGAAAAAATACTAAAAATAACAATTTAATTTTTCAATACAAAATGTTTCCAGCTGTGAAACATTTGATGTCTTTTGTCTTTTTAGAAATATTCAGTCGTTTGACATTTGGCACAGAATAAGAGAAGGAGAGGGAGAGGGAGAGATTGATAGGGGGTATAAAGTTAGCCGGGTCAGCTAGTTTTCAATAAATCATGTCATCCATATATCATCCTTATCACTTGAGAATTTTAAATTTAGACATAATAAATGAATTGCTAGGATATACAAAATTGTCAAGGATCAGCACGATTGTCACCAAATACGTGATTATAGATAGCTTGATAGTTTTTTTTTACTTTCTTCACGTTTCAAACGCTGCCGCGCTGGTTTGAGTTTATACAATATTAGGTACATCGTAATAATAAAGTTATTAAACAGAAATTTTTAACTAAAATAAAATTAATACTACCTAAATATCGACGATAGCCACTTTTATTATCAGATGGATCGTCAGTTTATTAATTGTCGGCTATTTCATAAAAAGGTACCGTGTAAATGTAGGTACTTACAAATTGCATAATATTGTACCTAGATTAATTGACATTTTGTACCTACGTTACTTCCTTAATTTATGTGACGCAATTAACAATCATAACGTAATCAGTAGAATTCCATATATTATTATATTCGGAGTGATAATTATATCTTTGAAATTTTATTAAACTGGAAGCTTACTGAATATCTGTTAATTTATTATTAGGTGTAATGTTGTTCTAAGTATACGTTTTTAAACCTCGATATACTCGGATTAATTATATTCTTTACTCAGCAAATGTTTAAGTACATTATCAGTTAGGTATTAGTAAAGGAAAATAATCTACGAATTGTAGAACTTAAGCGCTTGCTAATATTTCTGTACGTTACTGTGTGTAATTTATCTATAGGTAGCACATTCCATTTACAGCTATCAAGATATCTATGCAAAGCCATTGATAACATACATGATTTTATGTAAGAAAAGTTAGTAACAAATTCAAGATGTCGAAACGAAATTCCTTGGCTTTGGCTCAAAAAACAGTAAAAAGGATTAAATTAGTACCACCAGACGGAGGATGGGGTTGGTTGGTTTTAATAGGAATAGCATTATCAAATGTGAGTACCTATAGTGTCGTAAATTATAGTATATCGTTTATGTAGTAGGTACCTAACTACTATTTAATTATCTACAGAGACGAAATAATAGTTGCATAATAATGTGGATTTCGAAGTATTACAACAATTTTGAATATTATTTTTATGTACCTGAAGTTGACTCATCACTGCCATTAGATAAAATTAATGTGTCACCAAAGCGTTTAGAACAGTTAAATATAGTGAAAGTAAAATTTGTTTCTATTATTGCAATACAAAAAAGTTACATCAAATTATATCTTACATAAACCAATTTAATTATCTAAATTGAAAGAATGGTCAAAGGAACTTTTGTTTAACAGCCCTTTATTTCAGATATTCAATCAGTCAATGCTGTCCCTCTTTAGTTTACTCTATGGTGATGCTTTGGAACTAATGGGACACAATACATCTGGGGCAGCAATAGTACTCAGTACTATGCTGTTTGTCACGAACTTCGGAGGTCCTATTGCAGGAGCACTAGTAAAATTAACATCTCCTAGAGTTGTAGCAGTTTCTGGTGCTGTTTCTTGTACAGCTGGAATATTGCTTAGTGGGTTTTCTACCAATATTATGCACCTTGTTTTTACTTACGGTGTTTTACTTGGTAAGCATTAAAATGAATATAATTATTCAAAAAACTTTATGTATTTAAAATATATACCACTTTGTCCTTTTCTCTTACTTCATTCTTACTGTCCAAAGAGATATTCAGAATTATGAGGTGGATTTATTTAGATCTTTACTTAATTATAGAATTGTATTTATATTAAATGTTTTTTTTTAGGGTTAGGCTTAGGTTTTATCCAGAACTCATCCTTCGTGGCCATAAATGCCTATTTCAAATTAAAGAAGAGCCGAGCTGTTGGCTTGGCTAACGTGGGAACTGGAGTTGGACAAACGTTGATGCCACACGTCGTTCGTTATCTGTTAGAAAAATATGATTTTCGAGGCGCATGTATGATGTTAGCAGGTTTAAGTCTACACGGGGTAATTATTTTTTTCAAAGTATACAACGCATAAAACATAATTAAAGATACACATTTCTGCGATTTGAAATGGATTATCTTCTTATTTGAGGTGAAACTTATTGTTTAATTTTAGATAGCAGGAACAATCTTAATCCAGCCTGTTGAATGGCACATGAAGAAAGTAGAAGAAGAGGTTTTCATAGATGAAACAGCCCGTCTGTTAAACGAGAAACATGATAATGGTAAAGTAATTAACGAATATAAGAAGGGAGATAGCAATAAAGTTGGTAGAAGAGCAACCATGCCCACTATTTTGAATGGTAATGAGAAAGAAACTTCGCTTACTAAGAATGCATCTCAAAGTCATAAGGAACTGCAGGTCGAAAAAGCTGGAGATAACACTAGAGGTAAGAAAATATGCACCAACGCTAATGCACCAACGACTAATGATGTAAATAGCTGATCATAGTTATTTTTCATGGATTTAATCTTAAGATCTCATAATTATACATTTTGGAAAAATATAACAAAGCATGCTTTTATAATTGTAATGTGTAATGTATAATTAATTAATTAATTAATGTATTTTTTATTCACCTTTATTCAATCTGATATAATATTGTAATGGGTAAAATTATTAATAGTCGTTGCTTCATAATAAAAATGATCTTTAATTTTATTACTACAAATAACTATTGATACATAATATCTACGTTTACATTGTGAGAGGAGACCCCGAGCCCAGCAGTGGGACAAGTATGGGTTGTTACTTTGCTTCCCTGCGTGGAATAGCATTAGAGCACGGAAATCAACCGTTATAATTTCACTGTGGCTTGGCAATGGTTATTACGAGATGAATAATGTAATAGGAAAATATTATTAATGATTACACATTTGCACATTGCATTAAATTTTTGCGAGATTTATTGCATTCGAAAGATAAATACAGGTACTATTGGCTTCTAAAATAATTTTAAACGACTTATGTGTTAAATGTCATAATGGAATGATATTGCAAAATAATTGTCGTACATTTTTCCTGCTGCTCATGATTTACTAAGAAATCTAGCATTATTATTTTAATTATTGACCTTGTATAAAACTAGGTAACTAGACCAAGCGTAACTTTATTAAATAGGCAATTAATAAAGACAACAATAAACAATATGTAACCTACCCATCAAATTGTTAATTGGAAATCGACATTTAGTATTACAATGAAATTAGTTAATTGACGGGTTTTATAATAAGCCCACATTAATTATTTTTGATACTCGTATTATTATGATGTAAAATATGTCACACTTAGCTAGTGACTTAAGTCTATTATTTTACTACTAACACTACTACCACTGGTCTATTAATTTTCCCATTGAAAATTACTATTTTAATGACATATTTAGTCTCAAACTTGTTTTATTACAAATCATGGCAATAATCTACACCAAATTGTTGCATTGTTTTTCAGATATTAAAATCATCGAATCGCCTAAAAAAACTAAAAGTATGTTGAGGAAAATATACGACTTATTTGATATCTCGCTGTTATCGAGCCCTCGTTTTTTGAATATCATAATTGGGACTGCATTGACTGTGACATCCATTCAAAACTTCAGTATGCTGTTTCCATTATTCTTGCAGGTAAATTGGTAAACTATATTTCGACCAATTATGGTAACCAAAGATTTTATTGTATTTATTTGCGTAAGTTTTTTGAATGTAAATTAATTTATTTACATATCTATATGAAGCTGACTGGCTAATTAATAACCTTATTAATGTTACGTTTTGTATGGGTATTCTAATCAAGAACATTTATATTTTTTGCGTTGAATCTTAGACTATGTTAACTTGATGAGGATGACCAGGCTAACATTAACATTAATCACACACAAATAATGCAAGTAACAATTAATTTCTAACATTCTGATGATTGTAAAAAACTGAAGTAATGCCGGTTGTGAGGCCAGAGTTAACCGAAATTCGCGTTCCGCTTCTGTATTGTATAAAACTGAGTACAAGTTTTTTCAGTTATATAGAATTACTGTTAATATAGTTATATAGAATGACACAAACCTGCCTCCATTTATAAACTTTCGTAAACGTAATTGATTATATTATCCAATAATGTTTCAACATAGACATAATAATCTTATTCTTCCAGAAAGTCGCCAATATGGATAAACACCAAACGGCTACTTGCATGTCAGCTGTGGCAATAGCAGATATCGCAGGAAGAATAATCTTGCCGGTGTTCCAAGATAAATACAAGATTAAAGCACGGATGATGATTATTTGGACGAGCATTTGGTTAATCATCGTCAGACAAAGTAAGTGAGGAGTAATGTGATGAACTGATTTTTTCATTATCACAATCATAATGTTTCATAATGTCATAATGTTTAAAGAGCACAGTTTACGCTAGGCAAGTACTAACTGTCGGAGTTTACCTTTCAGAACTGTTTCCTCATGTTGTTTTTTTGTAAACATTTTGTTTAATTAGCTTGATGAACTTATTAAACAGAAACAAAATGGAGTAGAACCATACTCACACATCTTAACTATTAATAGGACTAATTTATATGTATTTAGAAGAAATGAAAAACCATTCTAGGTGTAAATTGGGATTTAATTGCGTAAAATTTACATTTTAAATCATTATGAATCTTTTTAATTCACCGTGATAACACTAACAACGATTATTCGATGATTGGCGCGATTTAATAAAAAAATTGTTTTTACTCTTAATAATATCAAAGTTTACTTCTTGCCTCGCTTATTTGCAGTGACTATAACTTATCATCAATTTATCTGTAAAATCAGTGATCAAACCGCTTGAATGGTAAAAAATCCTTCAAATAAGGTAAATTAAACGTCTTCCAAGAAAACAATATTGTTCCCAACTTGAATTAAGGTTATCAAATTGTTCGGTATTAAATCCTGTGATAAGAGATTATCAAGTATCTTAGATTGAGAACTTCGATCACAATAACAAAAGGTCTCTGTAAAATTGGAAGCTAATTAAAATTCTAATGAAATATACTACTTTGCCGATCAAAGAATTGTTTGTTTGAAATTAACAGGATCGTTTTTTTTTATTTTGTAGTTAGCTAGGTTCCTATTCAGCTTGTTGTTTTTTGTAGACTTTAGTAGCATTAATTTCAAATATTTGGTTATATGCGTGTATCAGAAATTAATCACCAATTTACGCTTGAAGTTCGGTGAGACAACCTGCATGCCTAAGAGTTCTGCCGACTGCACTTGGTTGCGTATGGTACACAATATCTTCTGCTTCTCTTAACCTGCCCATCAGTGGGACAGTAGTTTTTTTTCATTTATTTAGGTTAACAAACAGTAACGCAACAGATCTTAGGTAATACATGTAGTTCTAACTTAATATTAGGTTGTGAACCAATACCGTTAACCACAGATTACTCTTAATATTATAAATTGAAAGTGAGAATGGATAACAGGATTGGGTTGAAATATTTATATGAATGTAAAGTACACGTTTTAGTTGACTCTTGTATGACAAAATATAATCTGATAATCGATCATCTATCATCAATCATCTGATCACATGATACAGGATACGTAAATAACTTTTGAAATTCCTTTACAGTTTTGGCGTATCAAAGTGAAATGACAGTACTGATAGTGATGTCCTGTCTGTACGGCTTTGGTAGAAGTATGATAATTGTTGCCAGGAATATTGCTATATCCGAAGACTGTCGTATGGACCAAGTACCTGCTGCCGTTGGATTAGGAATGTTAAGTATGGGTATTATCGTGCCTCCAGCAGGATACTTCTTAGGATGGATAAGAGATTACACTGACAGTTACATAATTTGTATCACGGCTCAAAACGGTCTGCTAGTATTATTCCTAATAATGTGGATACCAGATATGATACTCATTTGGTTTGAAGAGAAACGGGCGAAGAAAAATAAAGAGCAAATGGAACTATCTTAGTTAAAATTGAACATGCCTTTAGAACCTAAGGATTCAGTCGGATTCAGAAGACTTTAGGAACCTAATAGATTAAGTTAAGGATAACAGTGCTAAAGACGATACCCAATAAAAGACAATTCTATTAGTAAAGGAAATTATTTGCTATTGTGAGTATTTAGAACAGCATTAAAAATGAATATATAATGTAATTCCAGTAAAAACTGGAATTTTCATATATCAAAATTAATCTTATAACAGTTTCAAAAAACATGTTTATATAGGACAAATATTTTAATGGACTTGTAATTAAATTAAAATTCATGTCCGACGGAGTTTTAATTAAATATTTAAAAATATTAAATCAAATTAAATATTTGTAATTAATTATTAATAGTTAATTATTATTCAGATAGTCAATTAGTGATGTTTAACTTTACACGGCTGTGAAGTAAAATAACTGTTGTTGTTTTTAATGATAAATATTATGATGTAACTTCAAGAAGCATTTACTACATTGAGACTGAGGATGATAAGTGCTGTAAATAATATAATTATAAGAATGCGTACATATTATTATTGTAATAAATTAAGTGTCCCAGTTAAATAGATAGTGCAATGCGAAATCTCTAGTCTAATAAATTAATGATTTTATCAATCGCTCTTGTTTATCTTTATACTGTTCCTATCTTTATAATAAGTTTTTTAAGCTCCTGGGTCTAAATTTCAATATTGTATCCTTGTCTTAAAAGTATTAAAAGTTTATCTCTAATTTCACGGTCACTGCCGACGAATTATAAAAAGACGGGAATCGGCAAATAAATATACCTATCGTGTGCATTCACACCAATACACTGTCTGTAGCTGAAGCTATGTTATTGAAACAACCGTCCCATGCAAGCCATCTGGTTTAAACTGTAATGTTATATTGCCCTCGGTTCGGGTCTTGAATATCAGCCAGTTTTCCAAAGAAGGCCAATAAAAATCCAGAAGCGGGTTCAAGGCGGAAGTCTAGTAAGTAGTCGTATTTAAAGCTTGTACGTGTAGGAACGAACGTAAAATGTGGCGACTCGCCAGCTTCCTACAACCATTTTTCTTGGACATATTTCATGAAAGCCATGTTATAACTCCTAATATTAAAATTTGTATCATTGTTATTGTAATGCTAACTCTGATTTCTGTAAGCATTATTATTTCGCGATCAGAAATATATTTTGAAGGGTTTTCTAAGAAAGATGTATGTCATGTAGAATATGGTGGTACTGGTGTTATTATGAAACATTTAGAAAACTCTCCCGTCAAAGTCTGTTATTACTTGGTCGGCAACGCATCGGAAATGAGTTTGGCGTTACCGATGTCCATGGGTGATTATTACCTTCAGATGGAACATTTAATAGCGTTGGTTACTTATAACATAATTTTTAATTAAATTTGGATTCAGAATTGTTACTGACGACACTTAGCTATTGTTGTATTGACAGAAGCATTGAAACCGGATTAAGGACAGGCACCTACGATTGTAGATACAGCGTATCTATACAGAGATAGTAAGACATTGGTATTTGCATTGCTTTGGTACGTTGCTAATCCAGACAGCAATGTTATTTAATTTGATGTTGGCTATTTCACCCATTGAGTGTTTTGTCCAGATAAGATACTCGATTGTTGATTATTGTTATCGAGCCGATACAACGCTGATCGAGGTAGTAGTAGTAAGTAAAGCTCTATTATAATTGTTGGTAATTTGATTGTGAAACTTAGGCCAATGAGAGGCTCTAATTAAGTAATAGATAAAGATAAAGCGAGACCTGTGAAGATTTAGCAATCAACTAATTAAGCACGTAACAACACTACTGGCTCAGTTGGTAGACACTGGCTACTTAGGGTGAGATTTATAAACCGTACCTAGACTTTGACTTTGCTCAGACAACAAGCCAATGTAGCCATGTTTTGAATTTTGAATGAAAAGACAAAATTTGTACTTTAGGTTGATATATTAATTGTATTATGAAGCCTAGCCGGTACGTATGTACAATGTTTTGTGGTTTAATAGGTATTTGGACGAGTTCAGCGGTATAAAATCTAATATGGATTCCGGGCTTGCCGGAGTCAATGGATCAAAGGTGTCCGATATATGAGTTAGCGAGTATTTTAGCATCAAAACTTGGAAACATCGTGTATTTGTATAGGAGTCTTGGTACTCATCTCGATATTAGCGGCCGTTTACTAAAAGCGCTTGACAGACAAACGGAAATTGTGTCCGCTTATGGGTTCATCCATTTTGTTTACATAAAGATCTCTAAAAGAACAAATTGAATCGCAAAAGTCTTCTAAGCACATTTCTTCAGAATCTTTTTTAAAATGTATAAATATATTTGTGTTTAATTTCGCCGACGCTAAATAAATTCATTCGTACCGTGCAGCGGGTTGCGCGTAAATCTGGAGGGTCCTTTTCGTATATTTCCGAGAGACTAACGGATTATTCTCCGCTCCCAGAATTTGTATATTTTGCTCTTTGTCGTCGAGGAATATTGTGGACCATTGTGAAATATAAGAAACATTTTTTCCAATATTCTAGCCGCGTGAAATAAGTTATCTTTGGTTCTTGGGAGGACTTTTCCGATTGCGTTGGTACGCAGTTTGGTTTAAAATTGTTATTGTGTTGTGACTATGAATAATATCGTGCAAAATGCCTTAAGTGTATTGACTGGGCAATTCCATACACTTTTGGATATTTTTGTATCAAGTGAGGAAAGGAAAATGATATAAGTAGGACGAGGTATATGAAATCAATAGGTGTAGAAGCCCTACCTAATAGTATCGCTATCAGAGTGGAGTCCGGGAGGAGGACTACTGTTATTAAAGAATCAGAACAATAAAAAAAATGTTTTCTAAAGTACCTACCTAGTACCTACCTAAAATTTTGTGTTTCTCTATCTAATATCTTATTGTAGGTAAATGTCAAAACTAATATATTTTTGGGAACAGAATGACATTTAAAACGTAATCAAGTAATTGATATTGTTGAGAGATATTTAGTTTCAATATTGTTTTCATTCAGTAGGTATATTCTTTTAATCATTCCAAATAATATCTAAATTGGTGTTCAGGTCAAGTTAATTGCGATATGTTGTTTGTGCGAATATATTGTTTAGCAGTATTATCAACTAAAGGGCAAAGTTTAAATCCATATTTCAGTTAGCGTAGTTCAAATTGCGGCCAAACGACTTGTTCTGGCTGGGGGCTTGGCAGTCATTTCTTTCTTCTCTTCATTCTTGGTCAGACGATGATGGATTCATCGATGAAGCCTTTGGTCTTACTCTTATCCAAGGGCGACGGTGGCCAAATCATCAGGTCGTTTGTCGGCTAATAACATAAAAAATAAGATTGAAAATGTAACTCATCGTATCAGAAATCTATAACTAATTTACTACTTACTACGGTTAGATCGCAAATCCGCTGATGCCTAATTTCATAGTACTAATCTAAGCTTAGATAATAAGCGCAGTGTATATTCAGGGTTTTATTGTTTGCTAACAATGTATATTGTGTGGAGATTAGTGAGCGATAATGCATGGTAGGTATCATTGGTATTCCCGTGTATTACCTTATGAAATAGATTTATTCCAGGTTTAAACATTTTAATGTTTTGATGATAACCTGATGCTACGGTCAGGGTTGGCTCCAGATGAGGGAACTCCTCAACGGCCGAAGGCACAAACACCAAATTTTAAAAGATTGTTTTTAAAATATTAATTTATTATCTTTTAGCTAATTAAATATACACTAAATTAGTTCTGTTTTAATGACTATGTAATTATCAGTATTGAATGGATAACTACCTATTGCTATGGGATTTCAATAATGTCACCGAACGATAAAAAGCATCAATTGCTTATCACCACTTATCTTCATGTGTTATAACAACATCTGATAACTATTTTGACTCACATGCGTATTCCCCTGTACTGAAGAATCCCTTGGATGGAAGGCCTGATTCCAACCCATAACAATAATAACATTACATACCTAACGGTATTACAATTTATAAAGTGAAAATAAGTATATTGCAAGCATATTTTATACATATATTTATACATGTATGTATTCACATAATAGTGAATTTGAAGAATGCCTAATTATCTTCCGCCTTAATTAATGTTTACGCATACAAATTATACCACTATTTAATCCCAAGCCCGCAGTAGCATTTAGCAAGGTCGGATGTGCCTATATTTTACTGTGATTACATAATTAACTTTGGTTCCCTAGAGGCAAGTCTACGCTGTACTCAAACTAAATGTAACTAGGCTTAAGTATCAAGAGAAAACAATTATCAATACTGAAAATAATATATTACATTTTTTGTGTGATTATGGACCTGAAAAAAAGACGGACGTAACCTCGTCTAATCGAGAGTGAAGCATAGCAATGGCCGCCCATTTACCATGTGTGCGTAATTTTTGATTCGTGATTGAAGCAGTGAAGTGTCAATGTGTGGGTGTGTGTACCTACCTGTACGAATAGAGTTGGTATTACTATGGGTGCTTCTCTGAATTTGTTCTTGGGATTACGTCCGTCTTTTTTTAGGTCCGTATGTGTGATATCTACTTAAAAGTTTTGTTGCCCTTCTTTTTAAAGTGTGGTATGCCTAAACTGACCATATTTCT
This sequence comes from Thymelicus acteon, assembly GCA_951805285.1. Classification (NCBI taxonomy): domain Eukaryota; kingdom Metazoa; phylum Arthropoda; class Insecta; order Lepidoptera; family Hesperiidae; genus Thymelicus; species Thymelicus acteon. The sequence continues at coordinate 13,554,315 of OX638213.1, read as the reverse complement.
GACCACTGAAGCGGGACGTGCACGGAATTTGATATATATTGATACAATAATTTGGATCGGTTTAGCGCTCGCATTAAAAAAAAAACTGGGCAAGTGCGTGTCAGGCCACGCGCAATGTAGAGTTCCGAAGTAGTAATTTTATCAACTATTACTCATTAACTACACGTGATAGTTTTCCTTGTAAATTCATCATATAACCTATTTTTCAGATTTTTTCACCTGTCCAACTCCAACCGTTTAGCCGGCAGGGAGGGGGGACACTTGACTCTAACCAAAATTAGCACTTTAAAGTCAAATATTTCGCAAGCGGAACCCTAATTTCAAAAATGGTCACAATAGACCCATAATATTTTTGAAAGAGCTTTTCAACGATGCTATAGGTACGTGACCAATAAAAAATCATCCTCTTGATATCTGTAGAGGAGGTACCCTGAAAAAAAAATGTTATTCAATATTTTATTGTACGATTCTATTGTATATGTAAATATTATGTATATCATGCCAAATTACAGCTTTCTACCACTAAGGGTCTCGACGCTTTGCTTCGGACATACGGACGGACAGACGGAGAGACATGACATAAAAGGTGATCAGGCGCCTTCATGTCCAAAGCGGGACGCCTACGGAATTTTGTATACAATTATTACTATTTATACCTAAAAAAAGGTCGCCAGGGGTCGATTTGTCTACAATCAGTAGTATTTATAGCTAAAAAAAAGGGCATAAATATCGTACTTTCAGTGAATTTCCTGCCCACAAGTAAGTACACGGGGGACAGGGGGACTGACAGCGTCGATGCGGGACAATCCCGCCCAAAGCGGGACGTATTGTCACCTTAGCATAGTGGCACAATTACCAAATTAATAAGAAAATTGAGCCTTGAAGTAAGCAGAATATAATCAGGAATTCAATCAGACTTAAGCCTGAATCACAATAAAATCGTCAGGTCTAAAAAGCTATTTGAACAGCTAGGTGATATTTCAAGGAAAATATATTATTACGTACATACATCCATGAATCCAGGTCAAACTAATATGAAATATGTAACACCTACAGATAGAGGTACGTTCGTAAGGTACTGAATAACATCGTTACGTTTACCAAGAGAAATAAAAGACCAGTCAAAAAAACATCAAAATCTCATTAGTTCCTATTTCATACCGAAACGACACTACGGAAACAGTATATCTAATGTACGGTAATAAACAGAGACGAGAAATGTCGTATTTCTTTTTACAACTCCTCAGTTTTGTCCGTTTTCTGGTTTAAAAGGTATGTACGGAGCACTGCCACGCCGCGCTGATGTGAAAATTGGGATCAAAATTATGGTACATGGCTGAATAGCGCCGGTTCTATAGCCCAAATAGTAGGATGAATAAACTTTTATGTGAATTTTGTAAGTAGATCGTATAACATTTATTAATACTACGCTACATGAATCTTCAGAGGTGCAAAATTTATATTTACAAATACATTAAAATTTAAAATGCTAGCTAAATAATTATATTTATTAACCCTAGAACCGTACCCATAAAATACTTTAAGTAACAGTACCCAGGGGTACTGGAGTACCCCTGTAAATAAAACATCATTTTTACATAATAATAAACATCTATTAATTATTAACTTACATAGACTTCTATGTCACTTATTTCAGTCTCACATAATACAGTTAAACTTAAATTAAAGGAACTTTTCTGAACCGTTTTGACCATATTTTTTTTTGGTGCTCTATAAAAATAAAAGTTTTACATTTTTCACACTGAGTGCGTGATTTACGGTCTTTTGACCTGGAACAAAATAAACATCTTCCAGATTTTTAATCTGAAGTAGTCGGGACATCAGATGACCGCTTTTTTCCTATTACACCACCAATAATTATTTTGAGATGCATCGGCAAAGTTTTGTATTGAAATCGATCTTCCAAGTGCGGTTTTATAGCCAGGTCAAAAGCTAGAGTCTTCAGATAAGTTCGTATATTCTTGAAAACTTGTTTACATGTAGTGCTACGTGAATGCAGTAATATAATAAAATTGATTCCGACAATATTCAAAATTCCGTAGAAGACACAAATGCTTCAGCGACGAGTTTTCCGAGAAACAGTTTACGTGTGACAAAGTTGATCAAAAGTGATCAACACTCCCCTTCGTTTGGTTGTAAAAATTTATTATACAAATAAAAAATACATTCAAGTGAAAAGCATGGATCAAACAGCACAATGACAGACATTATTTCATAAAATCATTAAACTATAGTAACGAATATTCTTACTTTAACTGTACCCAGGGGTACTGGAGTACCCCAAGCACGTCTTGCCACGATCACACACAAACCAGGGCTCCCGCCCTACTAATGGTTCAACGCGACCCCATGCCCCACGTAAATACGCGGCAGCGCGAAAAGATCCGTTGTGTAAAAAAAAGTTATCGACAAAAAAAAATTATTTATTCCTGATTTGTACCCCAGGGTACGGTTCTAGGGTTAAATAGATATATTTATTATACTTAATAATAATCAGTCATTTCCAATCTTTTTCAAGGGCGGACCTCCTAACACTAGCTGAGTTTCCACTGGAGGTCACTGGGCTTTGTCACTATGTTCACACATACTAATCGGGTGTTTTTAACCACTTTATACATATAACGTGAAACGTGTTTTATGTGCTTTAGAAAAATGCCGAACATCTAAGCTAAAAGGTAAACGATACATACAAAAGGTTACAAAAGATTAATGACATAATCATTTTCTGCCAGTCGATCTTTGGCTTAAACCGAGAGCAACGGAAATGGGTCAAAACTGAAGAACAATTTGGCATAAACCAGAATTTTACGTACGAATAAAAACGACTTTATATTGTAGCACACATGCAATGAAGATTCTGTTGTGCCGAGCTAAGTACCGGACGTTTCGGTCAGGTAAATGGAATTCTCGTGCTTGGGAATCGCACAAGCATTTTGTATGTCTCTTTAAATTTGCACGAGCGGACTACGCCCAAAGCTTTCGCATTTCTTTTGACTTTTGTATATTAAAAACTGGCTAACGAGCAGCCGGTACCTGGTAGAAAGATTTTTTATAACTCTAGACGCTCATAGCCCCACACTAGGTTTCCCTGTATCGTGGGCTCCATGGAAAATGACACAAAGACAGAAAATACACACACTCAGACTAAGAACAGAAATTCAAACTAGGTAATCATTATTTCTGCCTCACTGGGCATCGAACCCAGGACCAGGTGGCCCGGCATGGTAACAATTATCGTCGTCGCGTAAGCTATCATGGCTACCATATGCAGTTTCAAGAATGCATTGATCTTGCTCCAATATACACGTATACGTGTTGTCGGATATAAGCTTCAATTAAACTTTTAAAACCCCCCACAGTTTGATTTATACTAAACATAGCTAAGAAGACTGTCGGTTAAGTCACCTTTCATACAAAAAAAAAACTAAATCAAAATCGGTTCATCCGTTTGGAAGCTACGATGCCACCGACAGACATACAGATACACAGATTTTTTCGTCGGGGGTTAATAAAAATATCCGGCAAACGAGCTGACGATCCACTAGATGTTAAGTGGATATCGTCGCCCATGGACATCAGCAACACCAAAGGCATCACCGATGCGTTGCCGGCCAAGAAAGAGAGAAGAAACAGAAAGAAAGAAGAGAACCGATCACAATGCAACGATAAAACTATCTCGGTTTGACCCTAAAATTAAGCCAACAAACTGACGTTCACGGCAGAAAAAAATAAAATAAAATCATATAATTATATAAACGAACGAATTTTTTTTTTACGTGATTGAAGATATTATGATTTATTGACAGATATTGTTTTAAAAATAAATCAAGCTGTCAGGTTTCAAAGTCTTATTACAAAGTTAAAAATAGTATCGATACCTTATACCCCATTTACACGCGCGCGCGAGCCACGAGACAATCCGCGAGACGCGCGCGTGCGCGCGCGTGTGAACAGGGCGCTCGCGGACCAGACCGCGGCGCGTCTCGCGCTCGCAGGGCTCGCGTCGGGAGCGGTTTATTAGGCGCGGCCAAAGGGGCTCGCGCGAGCGCTCGCGCGGTGTTCACACGCGCGTAGGGGGCGTGGCTTACGGACGCGCCACGAGACGATCCGACACACGCGCGTGTAAATGAGCGTTTAGATTTTAGAAGTATCAGTTACGATTTGCCAGCGCTGCAGCGGGTACAACTTCTAGACGGCATTCACAAAAATATTATATACTTTATGTGTGAAATGGTAAAGAATTTTTATTACTAATATTTTGACTTTATTCATACATACGCATTATTGCGCATCCGTATGAGAGTGAAATTCTAGTGAGAGTGAGAGTGAGGGATCTAGAATTTGGTTTCCGATTCGAAATTAGGTTCGATTATTTGTAAATCTATGTTTTTAAATTACTCTTTATAATCATAATAATTTATTTCTTTGTTACACATTTAAAGACACATTGTTCACGCATGTCAAAGACACACACGCGTGGCAAAACTCCAGCCGTCCAAGACAAGACGTCTCTTCACTTCGAGGATTTGTAATTTTACTATTATTCGTTATTTAAATCGGCGAGCACTATTTTTATATTCTTCTTTTGTCTTTTTTCACTGTCCATATTTTCTGTGTCCTAATATGTAATAAAAATCTTTCACTCATTCCAAACGGTTATAATATTTTATTTAATTCACCGACCATCCCCGTCATTAACACACATGTACCTTTAATAAAGGTAACATGTTATTAATAATTATGCAGAATCCATCAAAGTACGTTAGCGACTTAATTTTTTTGTCACCGTCGCCCATATATATCATTAATACCTTTGGTAAGTAAAGAAGAAAGAAAAAACTGGCTCTCAAGTCCCCAGCAAGACGGTGGTAGTTGCCATTACTTAAATTTTAACCATATCGGGGCGGCTTAGAATACTAACCCCAACCCTACGCCGGGTGGGTGTCATAAGAGGCGACTAAATCCGGCACGCTGGTTGTAGGACTCCTCGGAGGCATTATATTGGTAATATTGATTTTAAACTAATTAATATATATAGAGTCTGATTGATAGGTAATTCGCACTTATGTACCTGGCTTAAGTTGAGAAAGTCTTTAAAAATCATACTTTACATACAAGAGCTAAGTGAGGAAAACTTCGTGCGAGTCACTCCAACATAGAGTCAAATTTATCGTATTTAAAGGAACAAATTCAAGATACTAAATACAGTTCTGCATACGAGTGACAGAATAAATCACCTAATACTGGCAGATGTATATCACGAGGTCTGAAGGTTACCGATATATCGTTGTCACCTCTGTTATCCGATATGTGGATAATCTAAAAGGCGTTATCTTCATATATTCGTTTTCTTTTACAGAAAAAATGTCAAAGTCATGTCAGATTACATATTATAGATACGAGTGGGCTGCAAAGATACGATATTATACGAGTATACCTTAATATTTCGATAGTCTCCTAATTACTGCAATCATACTATGCTATATACTATCTTGTGTTTAATTAACATTAATTATTAGGCTCCTTGTAATTGAAGACGATGCCGCTTTGTGGACAGACTTTGTACTTTTACTACTGAAGATGCAAGCAAGCGGCACGCAAGAAACAATTGACGACAGAGTGTTTGACGTGCTTCTATGTGAACAGAAGGCCTTAGTTTGTGTCGATCATCTGGGGGCACGGCAGTGCCCCCGCCAAGTCGAGCAAAAATGCGGCACGGCCGTACCATCCTTTTCTCGAAGCAATTCAGGCCATTTTCAACCCCCTGTAACTTCGTTGTGGATAAAGCTAGAAGCCTGAATTTTCAAGAACCAAGCTGGCATTGTATAAACACGGTATACTTCAAATTTCATTCAATTTGAACCAGTAGTTTAAGAATTATAACTAGTCAAAGTTTCTTAATTTCGTCACTCACTGACTGACTGACCGATCATCAAAACTCTAAGGTACTTCTAGCAGACATAGAAGCTTCAAATTTAGAACACAATTAGTGTTTAGTCTATAGATCAAGGAAAAACTATAATATTTCGCAATTTCAGTCCAGTTTTCTAGATACAGCAACTGCATAAATAACTTTGTAATCCCATTTATATTGCAGAAAAATAATCTAATTTAATATAATATAGTATAATATAATAAAATATAATATACTTCTGAGATACACATTGTATTTTCATGCGATGGCCAAGTCAGTCTATTTATTTAAAACATAAAAGATTGTTAATATTGATATGGTCACTATAAGATGTTGTTAGGTTAGCTAATTACGTAATAACTTAAGACAGAAGGACCCTCAAGTAGGTACTTAATAAATTAACTGACTTGGTATTATTACATGGATCTCACTAATTTTTAAAAGAGCTGAGTTGCGAGACTTGGTTTTTTTTACAAGTTATGTTTTTGATGGCATACGTTATTCCGCTCGTATGTGCGACATAGTTTAAAAACCACCGTCTTATGATTACAAACCTCATCGATAAGTTATCGAGTACTCCACCAATCACTCTCGAAGTTAGTTAACTTGAACTGATCATTAAGTTTCAAAGTCAAACTATTAATGGCCCACTACAGGACACGTGTCAGCCTGACAAAGCCTAGAAGATACGTAATGATCACGTATAATTCATTTTGTTTTGTAATATGACAAAAACAGTGAAAACGGTCAAATTAAAAATGCGGAAGTTAAAGTTTTCCCGATGCTTAACAATATAACGATAAGGGTACGAAAATAATTGCGCAGTCAAAAGTGACGCACTCAGCAAATGAGTGCTTTACTGGAAAACAAATAACAGGAAGAAACAAAACGAGATGAATATTCTGACAAAGTTTATGGACCCCGAATTATTCTGAAAATCAACAACCATTCCAAAACTTGAGCAAATTCTGAACTTAAAATTTTTCACAATGATACGGGTAGTACCTACGAGTTATTAGGTATGTATTGGATAGTTTATAGAGTTACATTATTATGCAAAGTTAATACTTTGTAATATTGTTTTAATAAACAATATGATTATTAGTTTTCAAATTATGCATGAATTTATTTTTCAATGAAATGCATTTTATTATCTTTCGCCCATTTATTATAATAATATTTACATTTAAAAACAATCCGGTGTAATGACGGTAAAACATTGACATACATTTAAAATATTGATCTTTTCAACATTACCTCTCGGAGTATCAGATAAACCTACGTAGATCCTTAATTAGACCAGTAGTCGACAAAACCAAATTAACAAAATGTCCATGACGACTACCAGTCGACAAAGCATCTCAGTCTAAAATGCCCGGGTCGACTACTAGTCGCCAAAGCATCTCAGTCTAAAATGTCCGTGTCGACGTAGGGTCGACACGGCGCTAACGCTCTCGAATGCGCGGGAACATAACGAATATAATCGTCTCGGTCGCTCTGGGCATAGTTTGTATTTTGTATCTCGTTTCTAAGTTAAATTTCCCGCCATATTGAGCCCAGACGGGTGTCCAAGGCATCGGAAATAATAACGAAATTAAGGAAAAAAAAAACTTGTCAGTGAGTATCAGTGTCAGTGATGAGTCAGTGCGTGAAGTGTGAGCTGAGGGCTACCCGCTTCCGCGGGAGCTCTTAGAGTCAGACTGAGCCCCCGCCCATCTGGGGGCCGCTGTCTGGCTGCGACACCAGCTAATGTTTTACGGTTGACGATAGGATCCCCCGCTCAACAGCGGGGCCCGCCCCTCCACCGGGAGACTCTTGTTCTCCCGAGTTTATGCCCGGGTAAAAAGGTTCGCCTTGAGGCCCGCAGACCCCTCGCATCGGTCCGCGCTGAAGGCGCGGCAGCGATAGGATGACAGTATAGCTAGTGAAGTGTGAGTGTATTTCTGGTGATTTCCGTGTTAAATTCAGTTTTATTCTTGAAGATCTATTGTGTTTATCACGGTAAGTAAAACACTAACACGTAGGTATAAAAATTCCAGCATGAAACATAAGATTTGACTTTTTTTCGAGATTACAACATTCGACAGGTTTAGGTACAAAGAGCATGGGAACTGTTTCAGAAATGTTTATTTATCTCAGAAACGGTGAATGCTATCCCTATAATTTTTGTTTGTTTTTTAAAAGAATAAGACTACCTACTTCTTTAGTGTTCATTATTTTATGCTTAAAAATGATATTTGCGCATGATATGCCTTGTCAAGGTTGACATATTATTACGCCGAACGGCGCCAGAACTTCGCCTGCGGAAACCTCTAAATTAATAATTAATATGTATGGACAAGTGTACTTGTTTATTTCTTATCCTATTATGTATTATATAAGTAACGTAATCTAAGATTAAAAACGATATGTCATCGCTTTAATTTTTGAGGTACGAAGTTTTAAATACAAGACGAGCTATAAAACGCGCTATCTCATATTCAGCACAGCATATCTCTGCACCAGAGTCGTAATCTAAGGAACAAAACGTAAACATTGTGTAGCTAGTTTCATAATAAACATTAAACATTCAACACTTGTTATGCTTTCATAACAACTTGAGTCTCAAGTGCCGATTTCGTGACGACGGGGCCGCGCGCTGCTGACGTAATAAGCGCGGGGCAGGGGGGGGCTGTTGTTTATATTTTATCGCCGGGCGTCGGGTTACATCGCGATAAGAGAGGCCGGCCCGAGTGCGTCACGCGGTATATCACGCGGATCATGAGGGCGGTTAACAAACGAAACAATTACCTGTTTTGCCAGCTGGTCAAACAGAAATCTTTGCATTACATTTGAACACTTACAAAATAATCAAAAATGAAAGAACCTTAATAGAGCGTTTCAAGTTTTAGACTATAGTTTTGAGAACATAATGGAGTAAGAACAAGAGGAAGAATCGAGGCAAAGCGCGCAAACTTAAGTTTGTAGTCAATGGCCTCTGAACCGTTTTGAGAGCGAGAAACTAACAAACGTTCGACCTCACCAGACTAATCCAATCGCCAGCGAATACTTTAAAGGTTTTTAACGATCTGGAGTTTCTGAATTTTACTTAGTTGGATATTTTGTATTACCAAAATACCAGGAGTATTATGTAACATGTAAGTATCGATATAATTATATTATATAATTATTGAAGATTTGTTAACCACCATTTTTGCTTTGTAATTATCAGATCATTATGCAATAGTTACCACTTATTCGTGGAAACAATATTTTTACTTAAATGGGTTAATCAATTAATCGTGTCTTGTTCAAGTAAACGAATACCTACTTCGTGAGTAATTAGATAAACTCTTGCTCACACATAGCATAACCAATGCAAATCAAACATCTTTAAAACCCAGGACTCGAGAGTAAACATGTATTTGCCATATAAATATTCTGCTACAGTCGGGAAGCAAATAAGCGACAAATTCCAGTACCAGAGGGACTTTTCAGATGCAGGCTGGGTCACTAGTTAAGCTATAGGATCACCATGACTGTGTGCTCGGAAATGTTCTTTAGGATGAGACAGGTTAGTTAAAGCGTAATAGGGTAGTCGTGTGAATGGTAAAGTTCTTATAGTTAAAGGAGATCCACCCAACAGTACCTAACTGGAAGTATATAATTTATGTCAGACAACATAAAACATTATGAGGACTATTATTCCCTTTTGTTTTAATAGCTGACAAATGAGTTAACGAACCAAATGAAAGTCGTTCCTATCACGCATGAATATCAAAATACTGAATTTAACTGCCACCTCAGTTCAGCTGTGACCACGATCCATGCAACTTGGTAGAAATATCGGCGTATACCTGTATCATAGTTAAACAAATCACTCAGCATCACAAGAGAAACATTAAAACAGAACCGAAGCATCATTATAACGATTGACTTTCAGCTTTACCTTTAAAGTAGCCTATAACGAGTATTTTATGCATTTCTCCGCTAACAAGATTCGAGAGGGAAAACTTTTCTTTATTCTTTTTATATACAGATAAACTTTAGAATGAGGCCCATTTAAATCCCTTCAGAAGTTGTGGAAACTTGAGCGCTCGCAGACGTTACCGGTGCAAATTTAAAGTATGTCTTACTAACGCCGCAAACCGTCAGAGGCGCGAGCATGAGAATTCCATTACTGCTTCTCAAGTGACGCGTTCGTTCTCCGCCTCGCTGGAACTCTCGTCGATAACAGGGGATTTGTTCAAACCGACCACTAAGTCACTTGTCTGCGCCCGGCGATATAGGTAACACTTCACTTCATCGTAAGTAATTTGTTCGTTTCTATCCAAGTCCAATGGTTTATTCACTGACGCATGGCTTTCGGTGTGCTGATCCTGTAGTGTAGTTGTTAGTGCTTCGTGCATAGCGATATGTTTTCGATTATTTCATAGCCAAAATATTTGTTTCTATGCCCTTTTATAATGCTACGTCTCGATATAAAGATATTTGTCATCATGTCAACTGTAAAGTAGGACATTAGGAACCTTGTACTTTCATTCATTTCAATTCTCAATTTGTCTTAGTAAAAAGATCTTAAGGGTCATCATTACTTTATTTATTGCCCTACATTTAACAACTTTGAATATTTTAAAGATTTAAATATTATTTTCAATATTTTTCTATACTCATCTGTGGAAAGCGAAAAATATCAACAAATGGTTTGTTCTGACTTCTTTAAGCATTAGCATTAAAGATGGATCCTACTCAGACACAAACTATAATTAATATTGTAGGCGTCCAAGATAGAATATGAAATTTAGTACCCTATTTATAATGTTTCCGTCGTTTTTGTGGTAAACTTTACAGATATTTTGGTATTTACGTTAAAAATAATAAACCAAATCTTGAAGGGTCATAGATGCGAAGAATACAATGAATTCAATGTTGTAAGACGACCTAAATATATAAATTAACTATATAAACCTACTTATAGACCAACTCTACTTTCATAAAATTTGAAAATATATTTTACGAAATTTTGATATTATTAACAAAATAAACAACGTAAAATATTGACTAAATTCGAGCGGGCAATATGAGATAAGAATAGAGGAACAACAATAGTTATAACAGTACAAAACTACCTAAGCTCGAAACAAGAGTAATTCAAATGTTGTCCAAAAGAAAACATCAAGATCTGCAAAGATTACGTGTGTAGACGTAGACGTATATTCAGTAAAATTCACGACTTTTAGGTTTAACATCAGTATTTCCACAGCAGATTTTAGAAAAAGTCGTCGAACCGAAAAGTCTGGACGATTGTTTTTTCAACTGCCCCTGTTTACTTGATGACCTAATGAACCAACCTCCCCTCACAAGGCTGCGTTGGACGAAAATAAAATAACCATTTTTGATAGGAATTCTTCAACCACGCTGGACGCATCTGGGTTATCTAAATTCTTCGTAAATCACTATAATCTTTTGAGTTTCAATTATAAGAATATACACCATATACAATACTACGGCGATTTTGATAAAGTGTAATGTTTCTTTCGCCATTTCTTCTCCGCCGTTTCCAAATGGTGATAAATTAGAAAAATTAAAAAACTACGTACATAAGTGTATAAAAGTTATTTTGAATTTGTAACCAGACAGTGAAAGTACCTACCTGAGTTAGTTTTTATCATAATGCGTGTTATCTATACTAAAATCTTAATAAAGCTGAAGAGCTTTTATGTTTATTTGTTTCAAAGTGCTAATATCTGTAACTGTTAGTTGGATTTAACAATTCAATTGTTGTAAATCGATCACGTCAGCTTTTAAATAAAAAAAACAGCTTAAAAAAGGAGCTACGATACCACCGACAGACACACAGACACGTGAAACTTATAACACCCCTCTTTTTGCGTTGGAGGTTAAAAATAGCACGGCGGCTTACTTTACAAGTACTACAAGTTACTATAAGGAACGTTCTTTACCTACGAAAAGTTTTAAGGCCAATATTTCACTTTTTATGTTAAGTTTTTTTTGTTATAAAACTATTATTTTACGACATTTTTGTCAGACAGGCGTCTGTATACCTACATCCGTAGCAATGCGTCTCTGATTGCCCTAGGACGTTTGTTTTATTCTAAGTGGGTTACAGATTTCACAGCTGTTGGATATGGCACCGTACAGTATACATATATGTAGAACGAGTATAGTTTCCGCTACTCGGCAACGCTTCACTCGCTTCTGCACCGAAACATGTCTTATTAGAAACACGCCACTAAACAAAACTAGATACGTAATTGGTTTTCTGTACGAAGTGATGCGATGCACATTCGCCGTTCGCGCAGAACGACGTGGTGAACTCATAAAACCTTATCTGTCTCCGTCGAGGAGTGTTTGAAGAGTTTTGCTACTCGTACCAGGACTGGCTGTTTAATATTTAGGATTGCTTTATCATCTTTATCATTCTTTAATTAGTAACGGATAAAACTGGGTTAATACAGGATGCGGGTTATTTTTGTATTACAACTTGTAGCGGTTAGATAATAAATATCTGAATTTGTAGTGCCGTAACAGTAGGTAAATAGTAGAATTACAATATTAACATACAGACTATATTTGCTCATTTACTAATATTATGTAACGTTTATTGTAACGTGTGATTAACAACCTATTGTTAAGTTTTATATTACAAATATTGCTTTAAATTTTCTTTTATAGATTTTAAGAGAGATGTATGAATGAAACTATAAGAAAGTATGCAATTGGAATATTTGTTGTGCTGTTTTTCTGTGTGTTTTATAAACAGTCATTAAATTAGATCGATTAGATTAATATATTATTAAATTGAAAGAAGTATAAATACTGACTTAGGGTTTAATCTGATCCATGTGCGATTTATTTTGTTGCTTCCTGTAGCGATTATCTTCTATCAGAGACAGTCTCAGTGGTGATCTCAAATCTCTTTTCAGATTTAAAGATTTTAACGTGTGAATACTGGACAGCCCTAAAGACCGAGATTGGGAGGTAAATGAATTTAGTAATTTATGATATTATGTCCCTAACTAGTGTCATATTAAATTAAGTGTGACGTGGTATAGTTTAGACCAAATGGATGATACAGGTTATACTCGGTTTAAGCGGATGATCAAAATACTTCTACGATGCCCTTTCTGCCTATTCTTACGATGGCCATTTGTTGGATTATAATAAGCATAATCTCAGGTTCGAGGTTCTGCGGCTGAAGGATATACTCTCAATAACTCTGTTTTTAACCGACTTCAAAAAAAGGAGGAGGTTCTCAATTCGACTGTATTTTTTTTATGTTTGTTACCTCAGAACTTTGGACTGGGCGAACAGATTTTGATGATTGTTTTTTTAATCGAAAGCTGGTGGCTGTCATGTGGTCCCACATAAATTTTATTGAGATCTGACAATGGCATCCATGAGAAAACCACATAAGTCGTTTTGTGTTAAGATGTGCGCGACAAATTGACGAATAACTCAATATCAAGCCAACCGATTTCGATAATTCTTTTTTTTATCGAAAGCAGGTGCTTGTCATATGGTCCCACATAAATTTGAACGAGATCTGAAAAGTAGTTTTTGAGACTTTGAAGTCGGTTATTTTTTGTTAGTAAAATTTAGATTATTTTAATTAAAATTTCAGTGTTTCAAGTTTTTGGTACTTTTGCAATAGCGAAGTAACACAATCGGTAAAACTTAATTAATATATTCCGTTTTTTTGTGCTAAAAACTAATATCGAGGTAACTAGAATTAAAACGCAAATTATTTTGTATAATCCCAAGACCTAGAAGTTCATAATTGACCGTATCTATGTATATATAAATAATATATAATTTATCGGAATAGTTCGTTGCTTTAGATGTCTGCCTTTAAAGTCACATAACGACTATTTAACTTTACGAATATTTTAATTCAACAGTAATTTTGAATTTAAAAATTTGTACAAGAATATTCCCCGATATAACAAACAAAATTAAATATCTTACGATTCATGTTACCGGAATCTTGGAAACATCACTACCAAAACCAGGCAACATTATTTTCGCATTTGATAATATCGTGTGTCAAATCTCTTCGTGGAATTAAAAAACAGAGTATCAGGCAGAAATCATAAGCCTCGTTATCTCGTCATGGAAAGGATGAATTCTTCTTAAATGAATCTTTCTTCAGCAAACCAATTCTTAAAATCTAAGCGCTATTACTTTTTACTTTGTACATAGCAGGCATTGTTATCAAAATTATAATAACTGCAATACTAATTATATTTTAAATCAAAAGTAAGAAATGATTGAGTATGCACACGATACATTTTAATGAAAAATTAAAACCGGCAAATACGTGTCAGGCCACGCGCAATATAGGGTTCCGAAGTATTAAGTTTATTTTTTATTTTTTTATTTATGTTTATTTTTTATTATTTATTATTTTATTACAGCTTTCTAGCATTGATGGTCTCGGCGCATTGCTTCGGAATTCGAATAGACGAACGGACAGACGGATGGACAGACGGACAGACGGACGGAGGGACATGGCGAAACTATAAGAGTTCCGATTTTACTTCTAAACCCTAAAAAAGAACGATACTTCCAGATTTAATATTAGCTCCACTTGCTCCACTACACTCGCCGTTTCAAACGAGCTTCGGCGAGGGGTCCGGGATTGAAGTACCAGCAACAATGAGGGTCTTTGGCTTTTGTAATACTTTATTATGTGCCGGGAAAGATCCCCTGACAAAACTTTATTGGAACATCGAGTATGAACACTCAGCCGATATGAGACACTAGTTATAATAGAGTATCATTGTACCATTGAAGCCATGTAGGTACATATATGGATGGTCTATTCACTATACTAGCCTGTATTTTATTAGCTTTGGGGCAGGTAGTAAGTAATTATTAATATAACTTTGTAAAGATTCATATTAAACGTCATCATAACTCGCTGATAGATGGGTATTTCTTTGGTTTCCGCAAAAACCATAACGGTAAATAATAATTTATAGGGTTTCAATAATGTAAGATATAGGAAAAGAACTCTCATGTAACTGATGTTGATGAAGTGGATTTAAATATATCTGCATGAGATTTATGACCGTCCAATAATATAGAAGAAGAAATGCACTGTAATGTGATCCGATAATATTTTCTTAACAGTAGGAGTATCAATTAAATGACAAACATGGCTTACCCTAAGACTTTTGACGGGTAAGTAAAGTGGCATCTTTATTATTTTTGCCTTGTGACTGCAATAGGTACTACAAATAAAACTGTGCTCTCAGTATTTATATTATTGTTTTAATATTCATGATGTATTGTCCAATCTCTAGTTGGTCAGACTTTACTTACGTAATTTTAATACCTAAATATTATAGGTACTTTGATTTCTATGTTATTTGAATAAACAAGTAACAACTTTAAAAGTTACAAGCACAGAACGTTCTGAACAGATTTTATGAATTTTTAGAAGTTTCTATGCAAGTCGAACTTATACAGAGTACATATCGAGTATTATATCGAGGAGAACTATTTACGACATTCATTCCTACACAAACATAGATTATGAGTCAATTATGAGACAGTTTATTCTTCAGTTTACTCATGTGTAACACTGAAGGCTCAATTACGTGTACCGATTAGATATTGTAAGTACTTGTGTCGTGTAAGTACGCTGTACGTTATTATGACTGAAGTCGAGACTAAACGGCGCCATGGTAAAAGATACATTTCTTGTCGTTTGTAGAACCGACGATGTAGAAGGATTTTAAAATTTCGTAATGTGATATATTGTACATACATATATCACATTATGTAGATAAGGGGTAATGATTGGGAAACTGGGAAAAGATCGTCTACTTTAAATATGAACGTGAGGGCGGTTTATGTAATTGTTATATCATGTACCTAAATATAGTCATATCATAACTTTGTACATATTTATTTTTCTGACTATAATTTTGTATTCGTATTTTAATGCTATTTACGTAAGTGTTAACAAAATATTTTCACTGTTCAGGTATTTATATTTAGGCTAGAGCACATGTCATATAATTTAGAATAGGCACAGCATTTGATCACCTTAGGAATAATGTTAATTAATCCTATAACAATCATTCTTTGTCGGTTTGTTTTTTGGCTATTTGTTGATCTGTCGGTGACGATATTTTCTATTAAAGAAAAATAATAATAGATACATTTATCAGAAATAATCCTTCAAATGAGATGCAACATAATGCAGAAATTAATACGGGTTTATACTGGTTTAAATAAAAATATGCTTACATAAAATACTTAAAACACATTTAAGGATATTTTAATGCCACCCGTAAAAATTATAGGCAACATAAATTTGGGTACCAAAATTTAACAACCATTTGTATTCCTTGAACGTCGTCAATTCAAATGTTACCGCCACGATGTATGACGTGTGTCGTGGACGGAAGGCCTTAAATAGACAAAACCAGAGGTGATTTTTTGAAGTTATACTTATGCGACTTCAACAAGGTTGCGTTAAACGTTTGCGCTGCACTGTTGCGTTAATTGCTGGATAGATGGCGCTATCTGCTCAATGTACTCTTCATATTATGTTAAGAGATGGTGTTAGTTACCACTGTTTTATTTTTATTTACTACAAAAATAGTTTTTGAAAAATAATTAAAACTGATACACGTTATTAAATTAATTGAAGTGAAACTTCTAATGCGACTTCCAACAAGGTTGCGTTAAACGTTTAACGCTACCATGGAGGGGGTATGAAAGCATTGTTGCGTTAAACGTTCAGCGCTTCATATTATGTTAAGAGATGGCGTTAGTTACCACTGTTTTATTTTTATTTAGTACAAAAATAGTTTTTGAAAGATAATTAAAACTGATGCACGTTATTAAATTAAATATTTATTTATTTATGTCAAAGAAGTATAACTTCTCACGCGCGTACAAAAGTACACGCACCCTTTTGTTACTGTCATTGTTAATAGCACTTATTACAAGCGATATGAAAAGACTATGATACTAATCAAACATTGTTAAATGATATAGACATTAAATACCTATTTGTTGAAATTAAAGTTGTTGTCGAAACAAGCGCCAACAACATTTAATAATTTATCTATTTTATTAATTGTTCTATGTACATCATCTCATGCCATCTACACTCAACCAGCGCCAAAGACAAAGAAAAAGAAAAGCGGAAAATGCTGACAGTCATTAATAAAAGTATATTTCCTAAAAGGTGCATTACAAGCAAACTCGGTGTAATAAGTCAAACTTCAAAACGTAGTGTCTACTGAACCTCACTAACAGGTCAGACTAGGGTAGTTGCACTTCAGTGAACACGAATGGTTTCGATAAAAATATAGTATGACAGTGAATAATCTACGAGCTACTCACATTCTTAATTCGTTTCAATGACTTATAAAAATAGTATAGACAAATTGTTTACGCTGTGTCTAGACTAAAAGAAAACATCGTTTTAAAGGTTATTTTAGGTATAATTAAGTAGGTATATTAAATTATTAATTGATCCGATGAACAAGATAAAATGATTCTTATTTCTTACGTATTGCCATTAAGGCAATATGCTCATTATTGTCAATCAATAGTGTTCATTTAATATTTATTTAATAATTTATTCACACACTTAGAAGATACAAAAAGTAATGAAATATATTTCTAATGTTTATTTCTAACAAAATTATCTTCCAATAGACCTAGTTAGAATAGAATTGAAGTTATATAGAGTTTATGTGGCGTGCAATTGTCTGTACCTAAGCAATATTCGTATTCATAGTAAATTAATTAATAATCCATTCAGTTGTTTTTGCGCGAAGGATAAGAAATATCCATACATCCTCAGAAACTTTTACATTTAAGTGTAATATTAGTAGGATAGGACAGAGTTAAACTGCAATGTAGGTATATCTATCCACGATTATTGAAAAAAAAATCATAATATAAACAACAAAGAAAATTTCAGCAAAATTATCAAAGTGCGAGTAAATGAACTGATATGTGCTGAGTTTTACAGCGGCAATAATTTATAAGTCAGGGGCGTAATGTGCGTGAAATAGATTTTACGCGCCTTCTCGCGGTTCTAGAAGAAATGTTTCACTTCAGCGGGGCTTGCACGTAGCATATTCAAAGCGAAGGATAGATTAAATCGTATCGACGTCTTCGGTAGTTTTTCTTCGTAAAATATTCATTATTTTGGTTACCTAAACGTTATTTAACTCATTATGCGAACGGATTCCTAATACAGTCGCAATACAGATTTTACACCGAGATTTAAAACCTGCATTTAGAGTTGCGCTTATAATAAAAGCTTTATCTTATTTTATTTACCAAGTGACATGCTTTATCTTATTTACCAAGTGACATTAGTCCTACGAAAGGGAAAAATACTCTTAATACGACATGTTATCGATATCGACAGTCACTCATGCAAGCCCCAAAATTGCCATAGCTCACTGGTGCGGAACGGTAAATTAGCCCGCCATACTGAATCGTGGTGTTTGAAATATAACTGGAAATTATATAAATATCAAATACGTGTATTTTGTCTTCAAATTATTTTATTAAGATCCAAATAATAAGAAAATGCTGATGTTTCATTCAGTATGTCGAGTGCGGCATACTTTGTTAAAACTATTTGTGCAGTATTAAAAGTTATGTTAAACTGTAAGGTACTGTCAGTATTAAGATTGGTCACATAAACTTACTTTTCAAACATAAGAACAAATATTTGTTCTTATTACAAGCAATACTGCTTTCAAACTAGTCTTGAAAAACTCACAATAGTAGCTAGGTATTATTTTCATTAATATACATTAAGACCACTCATGTAATATCTATTCAGCTACGAAGTAGCTAGAAGGCAATCACTAATAGCCTAAATCTTCAGATATCATTTCTCTCCTTAATAAAAAAAAATACGGGAACGAAATTGTATGATCCAAACGTAATAAAATTACTAATTCAAATAAGGTAGCAAATCCTCCTTTTGTTTGAAGTTATTTATCGATAAATACAACTAACAAGAAATGATTTTTCTTTGGCTTTGAAGTTCCTATAAATAATCCTGCCGTCAAGAGCCGGCCAGATTCGCTATTTAATTAAAAGCTCTCTCAGAATTTAGTTTCCAAAATTAAAATATTTGAAATTTATTCTAAAAAGTTTGTATAAATTAAGGAATTATATGAATTGCACAGCAGAATAATCTGTATATTGAAATATCTATAGTAACAAAGATTATCCAATAATAAATTGATCAGTAGGTATGCAGTGGATTGTCTCAAACCTCCCGTCAATTTTGCTTTAAATCGCAGCTAGATGCAGATTGTCGTAGTCATTGTAAACATAATTTAAGTCTTCAAAAATCTTTCTTGAAGTGATCTAAAAATCTATGAATTGCCTTAATAATAATATTTCATTGAATAAACTGTTCTGGCGACGACGCGTTAGTCTCGGCTATGAATAACCCGCCGTCACAAGCACGCGAACTGGCCGCCCAATTAAAAACGTACTCTTTCCACGATTTTTAGCTTAGGATATTGTATAATAAGCCAATAAAATACCCCACTTAACGCCTGCGAAGCCCGCTTGCTATGAAATATGCACTTCTCACCCTCATTACGGGCTGAGACCAAATTAAATGCATTGCCACCCGCTTCTTCACAGTGGGTCCCGTGAAATTGATAGTTCTATTTAACAGTTTTATACCACATGTTAACTTTAGTTGACGCAGTTTTTCCCCTATTACCTGATGGGAACAAATCTCGCTTTTTTTATTACCTATATTTTAACTGATTGTAAAGTTATAATATGACATTAAGCTTAGTGTTTCCGAGAAAAAATATTTATAAATTTGAGAAGTAACATTTAGTTGCGCGTCGGATCTAAAAAGCGTGTTTTTGAAGTGAAAACTTCTTTAGCATCGTTGTCATTAGAAATATTGTCTATGAACACCGTTTCCGAGATTTCCGGTTTTGTTTTCGTGTTACTTAAAAAAGTGCTAAGTTGTATTCATAGATGGCGCGATATACACGTTATTAAATTAATACCTTTATTTTTGAAAGTTTTACCACAGATGTAATATTTATACTGTGGTTTTTCTTCTACCAAGTGTAAACTGCACACATTTTAATTGGCTATTAGACAATTTTTGGAAAAATATTTTAAAATTTTCGTAGGTTTATTTTGTACCTCTTACAATATTTATTTTTTCAAAAAAGTGTTATTTAGTAGGAATAAAAATAACTTTTAATCCATTAATTTGAAATTCGCGCGAAATAGTCGGCCATCTGTCACTTGCTGGCTGTGACGTCATATTTCAATAAACAAAAGTTTATTCTGTGAGTTTATCTAGGACGCTCTAACTCTGAAGATATTTTAACTGAAAAACTTACATCTTTTTCACTGGAATTGTGAAAATGACAAGCTACAAGACATGTGCAGTGCTTATGTGTAGAAGTACTACAATTAAATTTCCTAACAAATTGTTTAAACACGTTCCTAAATGCCCTCAAGTCTCAACGTCGAAAGCAGTGGTTACAATTAGCAAGTCGAGACCCAGAGTTAACATCTGATAAATCTGCAATATTCTTTTGTGAAGACCACTGATGTAAGTATTTAGAAGTAATCAACAAAAACAAATTAAACCTAACCTAATGTTGTTCATAAAACATGATCAAAATAAAAGTAAGTAATTAATATATTTGTGTTACTTTACAGCTGCCTAATGATATGGAAAATTACATCCAATACAGTGTGATGGGGTTTGTTGGCATAATAAGACTGAAGCCAGACTGTTTACCATCAAAATTTCAATGTCAACCAGACAGAATAAATCGCACCGCACCGCCACAGCCTCGATCAGCCGCAAGCAAAAGACAACGTATGAACATAATACAAGAAATATTTTCAGAGGAAACTCAAATGCTAACAACATTAGGCATGACAAGCAATAACGGTGAGTAAAAAACAATTTAATAATACACGACCCTTTTATTTTTTAATCTGAGTACACAACAATATGTTGAAAAGTTCATAAGTAGTAGAGTACCTTTGCCATGTACCATTACCATATAGGTAAGTATGTAATAAATAATATGTTTTGATTTTTCCAGATTTTTTGTCTGCTACTGAGAAAGATGACTGTTCAAATTCAGATCAGGCGATACAAGTATGCCCTGAAATGAGTAATAAATTAGTTCGAGTGTGTATGTCTGCAAAGAATAGAAGCAGATATGTACAAATTATTACTCAAAGTAAGGATAAAAATACTTCTCCTTTAAAGACTCATGTAATAACCACTGCAACATCACATTTTAAAATAAAGTATAGGATAGAATCAGCAGGGCATTCCAAAATCAGGAGAAATTTACTCTTTACTGAAAAGCTAGAAGCGTTGTCTTCAAACAGTTCATCACCATCAAAATTGCAACTTAATATTGACAGTTCACCATCTGTTCAATCCTTATTAACAAAGACATCTACAAGCAGCGATCAAGAAACTCAATCTGAATTATCAGAATTAAAGAGGAAAGTTGAAGCAGAGAAACTATGTTAAATGTCAATTGAAAATACTGTACGACTGATCAAGAAAAATGCAAGATGTTATTTAGGTGTTTCGAAGGATTGTTATTTTTTGATTGAAATTTTGAAAAAGCACATTAGCCTTCCTGAAGAACATTATTAAGAAAAGTTATGTTTAAAAAAAATAAGACTAAATACACCATTTTCTGAGCTTGGAGACCAATTCGGAATGTCACTGTCGCTAGTAAAGTATTTATGAAATCTGTAATTCTAATTGCAAGTGTGTTACATCCATTTATAATTAAATCAAATAAACAATTGGTAAATCAGAACCTACCTATGGCGTTTAGACATAATATGTACCATAATATCTATTGTATCGAGAATTCTCTATGTTAAAACCTCATTCTGTAGTGAATATGAAATTGTTAAAATATTTAGATAAATGTGTTATTGTTGCATGTGCACTGATTAACCTACAGGATAGTTTAATTAAAAATACATGATTTGCTAATATAAATTGTTTTATTTGGTACTATTATAAATTAATGGATATTTTTCTTCCATTAAGATTCTAAGAGTAAATCTTTTACATATAGGTACATAATCATATTCTACAGGCACAATATTGACTTTCTGAGTGTCTTCAAAGTCCCATGATGCCAAACAAAACAAATACTTTTTCAGTTTAGTTAAGTGCATTTGCAGTTGCACTTGTGCGAAGTACTTAGCAGTAACTTGATTCATCGAAACATATTTTTTTGAAGTTCATTGGACATTTTATTTCTATTACTGTGTCACCATTTAAAATTCCATCCGGTGATGCTGCTATCATAGGATATTCTTGACACATGAACAAGCCGCACTGAGAAATTTCTCCAAGTAGATTTTTTAATTTTTGTTTTACAAGGTCTTCTAATTTTCGACCCCTTTTAATAGCAACTGTGTCTGGAACACCATACGACTGTCGAGAAGATCTGAAATCATAAACATAACCTATAAGTAATTTAAAAATCATTAGTTAGGGTGTCGTTATGGGGGCGCTGAAGAAAAACTTAGAAAAAGTCCTTCTGTGACCCCTTAGCAAGACTCTGACCAATTTTGCTTATTCATTTCAGTACTTACATGAAGGTTTTTGCATTCCGAAACTGGGCAGAGCAAAAGTCAGAGATACACGCAAAGAAATTTGCAATTAAATGAATCAACTTTAGGCAAATTCGCACTGTCAGCTTTTGTATAGCCTGACTCCATTTTACAAAACCTCTCAAAAGCACAAATCAAAATATATCTTATTAATTTTCTCAATAAATTGCACACGATAAAGTAACTTAGTAGAACACGACGCTTTATTTATTGAAATGTGACGTCATACAATGTTCAATCATGGCCGCCCGCGTTTCGGTTCTCGTATCCACAGGTAAAAAACTCAAATCTATTTTTTAAAATAAAAATATTTACAATTTGTTTTCATGCAACAAACGTATTGTTTAATATTGTTATCCACTATGCAACCGTATTTAACACATTTCATATTTTACCGTGACAACAGTCAAATAGCCAATTTTAATATAGACAATTTTTTATTTTACTTCACTTTAAGTCATGCAACTTCAAAGGACTGATACATTTTAAAATTGAAGAAGTATTTATTTCGCCTCAGCAATCGCAAAAGGTTCGAGACGGAAGCTTTCTGCTTTATTCGCGATTATGAAAATGGCCACTTATTCCAATTCGCACATAAATTTCTGCGTTATAAAGGGGACTTCTCAGTTCGATACAAAGCTCTATTATTATAGCATACATGAATAGTTGTGGTTTCATTGCATTTTCTGAGAATATTTACTATAGTAGTGATATTTTTTTAAATACCATCAGAATGTAGAGATTTCAAAGAACAAAAAGTTCACTGACTTTTTTTAAAAAGTAGATATTTTGACGTGAGAATTTTCGATTGAAATTAGGGTGCTTTTTCGATATTAAGTCAAAATAAGGTGAAAAAAGAAATATTTTAAATCAAAAGAATTACAGTATATTTGGGATACAAAGGTAAGTTTTCACCGTATTTCGTGAAAAAAAAAATTGTAAAAGATAAAAATAAAAAACATTTGGTTATTTTAATTTTTCACATAATTTTTGAGGTTATGTAAAAAAGTATAAATACAAAAGCTGTAGATCTTTTTATTACCTACAACATTGCGATTTAACTTTTTTCCATAGGACTTGTAGTTTTGCCGGAAATTGAGATAAACCGTTTCTTACCCTTAAACCCCTCCTCCATTTTTCCTTTAATTTTTGTTATATTCTCTTCCTTTTGCAATGAGTTTAATCCTACTATTAATTTTGTTTTGGTTTCAATTTATCGACACTCGTTTATCCACCCAAAATTACATTATTTTGGAGGGTAACCTGCGCTGATTCCCTGCGCATCTGTCGAGCAAGGTCAACGGCGTATATCCAGCTCTTAAAACGATGTTGTTTCTTTTGAAATAATCACCAAATGTGTGTGTTGTTATGGCATACCGATGTTTATTTATGTTAACTGCCATCAAACAACCAGTAAGTAGTCATCGTCATCTATGAACATCTGTAACATCAAAGGCATTTCTGATGCTACTTGCCTAGTAGGAGGCGGTTAACTAGCTTATATTACGAGTAGTATCCGGCATTGTAACCAAATAAGTAATTTAATATAATTAATATAATTTAAATTAAGTAATTAAGTACGAGTATAATTTAATATATAATTAATTAAAAAAAAACATCCAACTACGTAAAATCAAATCAAATCAAACCAAATCAATTTATTGCAAACATTTAGTAGATAAAGGTGGTAAAATCAGTATCCTAAACGAACTTACAAGTGCCACTTATGGGCGTTGCAAAATGTTATAAATATCACAAATTTTATAATATCAATTTAAAAAAAGGAATACCAAGGCCTCACAAATAGATACAATTACCTTGTTTCCTGGCAGAATTTCACGACCTGAACCATGTTATAATTATGCACGAATGCATCGCTCTCCGACCAGAGTCAATATTTGTTTCCCACGTTTGATGGGATTTTGGGAATTTGCGTATGAACCAACAAGTCGGAAAATTTTGTAGATCAATGATACATTCTCTGTTTCTATGCTATTAAATCAGTTACATTAAAATAGCAATTCGTCTTTGATTGATCTTATATAATTAGGTTTTTATAACCAATGGTCATCATTTAATTGCCACTCAACGCCAAAAGAAACATTGACTTTTTAGACGCTAGTTGTTAAGCAATAAATGATGTTTTATTTACCCATATCGTGGTATTTAGCCATATCGGGGCGGCATTGAATACACCAATCCCACGCCGTATGGGTGTCGTAAAAGGAAACTAAATTCGGCTTGTAGGTGATAGGGACCTTCAGTTAACACTGATCTCATTAATAGTTCTTAATGTCATTATTACTATTAGTATTTCTCCGTGGGGTCCGCCTGAATCGCTACCATCCTCTTTCTTGGGTCAGCCGCCAAACGACTCGTGTTCTGACTGGGGTCTTGAGAACCGGTTCTTTCTTTCTTTTTCTTGGCCAGCAACGCATCAGTGACTCCCTTTATGACGCTAATGTCCATGGGCGATGATAGCCACTTACAATTAATGGATCATCAGCTCGTTTGTCGGCTATTTAAAGAGAAAACCAAAAATATATTATAAAAAAAATTATTCAATAATCAAAACAAATTGTTTAAACGGCTTCGCTTGTTTCTGTTCGAAAGGTAAACAAAACTTTGTATGTTTGTTTTATTAGTTTTGTTACCGCTCAACAAGTGGTTGAATGTAAACAGACAGGAGATAGCCATATTTGAGTTAAGTATCAACAAGGAACACACACGTTGCGGTAGTTCACACAATTCACACCATTGGCGTGTATGGGAAATCAATGTAATTATTTTTTCCACGTTTTGTAAATACAAATCACTTGATAAGTAAATAAATATTAGTGGGGTGCTACCAACATAAATCATTGTTCAATTTCGTAACGTCATAATAATATTCTGGATTAATCATTCAAATTTATTTCTTTGTACGTCACAAATCTATTGATAAGTATTTAAATATTTAAGTATCATGATCAGTATCACAATTCGTAACTGGGCTACTTTTGGTCTCTAGTGTCCACTTTCACGGGGTGCAAGTGCAGATTAGCTGTCTTCACATACATTTCGGAGAACTTTCAGGTGTGCAGGTATTCAGACAGCGTACGGTGTTTCAGATAATTATTGATTATTACGGTAAGGAGTCATGCATGAATCTGTCTGCAGATTTCAAACCCGAACCAACCACGCGAGAGATCGCCGTTCAAACAACTGGACTATCACTGCTATTTGATACAATTTCGTAATAGGACCCTACTCTGTTAAAGTGGTAATGTGGTATGAATATATTTGCATTAACAAGGACACAATTTCTTTAAAAGCCTTTAATATACTTTTAAAAGACTTTATCGCGAAAGAAGTAGGTACTAAACAAGGCTTGCTGCGAACATTATTTAGAAAAAGGAAACCACGGGAAGTTTACTTGTTTTATAGAGTTGAATCAGATAATGTAGTTTTGGTTTTACCTTATTAACACTTCCGTATAATTAGATGTTACGATCATTTAAAGGATGTTTTTCATGTTTATGTAGTTATGGTTGTGTATATTATCGGTGTAGATTTTTTCTTCTTTTTTAAAGATAAAGCTACGATAAGTGCCTACCTACTTAGTAACTGCTGCCCCAGGATTTGTAGCAAACGCGACATTAAAAAAGTAAACTGGAACTTGTGTATTATTTTAGTACCCAATATTGCTAATGAATCAACTCAAGCGACAATCAGTAAGTTACTAGTACAATCAATAAACACGGACTTACAGAACCTTTCCACATTAAATTCAAAGACTAAATTTCAAAGTCAATATTCAAAAGTCAAATTCATACATAATAACACTTTAACATAACGTTTCATACCATTTAAAGGGTAAGATCGCGAAAATATTAATAGCTCCACCAAATGAAATGGCAGATTTTAGTCTCTAAATGCTCACATTTAGTGACATGAATTATTAACTAATAGTTCTCACGAACTCTGCGGTTGCGTAGAGTTGTGGATCGCTCACTCCTTCATAATCCTTTAAATATAATACTAATCTGGCTAATCTCTAGTATAATAAAAATTTATTGTATCTGTCCATGTTACAACGTGTTAAAAACAATTGTTAACTAGATTTTCAAAAAATACTGTTTCAAAATGCATCTTTATTGATGATTGTATTTTATTTTATACTTCATAGAAGAAAGATTTCATTAAAATTATTAATCAAGTATTGATACTTATCAATATAATATAAAATAAGCATTATTTCCACTTGGAAATAATATAAAATAATTAAAATATAAAAAATTATGTATATAATATAAAAAATTGGAAATAATATATAATAATATAAAATAAGCATTATTTCCACTTGGAAATAAAGCTTATTTTATATTATTCTAGTAAGTATCAAATCATGAAGAACTCAAACGAGTTCGTGTACTGGAAGGCTATTCTCTTTTGTAACTTGACAGCGGAGTTTCAAAATTGACGTTCGAGTTCTAGGATCACTTCCCTTCGCAAGTGCCGTACTAGATGATTAGAGGATGACATATTTATTATTCTCGATCATCGAATTACGTCACCGTCGAAGCTCGTGTCCAATTGTCAAACGAAAAGTTAGTCAAGAGCTATCGCGTTCTCGAGTAAACTAAAGATTTTTGAAATAAAAATAAGTTATTTTTGTTATATTTTAGTTATTAGGTACTAATAAATACCATGGCTCGTTTATTTGTGTTCAATTATTTATTTAATTTTACCGATTCGTTTATTCATACCGAGGCGAGGCCATCTTTAGTCGTTTGACGTTTGAGTTCGAGACTCCCTTCACTTCGCAAGTGAGTACCAAATGATTCGAGAATCACATATCAAGATCTCGGACTCGAACTTCAATTTTGACACTCATCGCGGAATCCGCTGTCAAGTTACAAAACTGAATAGACCTGCTGTTCTGAATATTATTGATAAAATATTGTGAGTTTGAATATTATAGAATAATTATATTTCTATAAAACAAGTAACGTCAGATTAGAAGTAAGTATACTTTGAAACATTATCCGAATGAATTATAAATGCGTTTAGCTTACAATCTCGAGGCCTCCCGCTACCGGAAAGAAAGATTTAACCGTTTTCTGCCAAAGCGATTAATTAACATTTTAATACATACACACGTTAATATTTGATTGAACCACTGTTTAGAGATCTTCTATTATATCTCCCTAAATTTACCTTTTTTAATTTTTTGAGTATGGTAGTGCGTGTGGGCTTACAGCACAAGTACGAGTACATAGGCAGTAGCCTACCAAAAGCGAAACAAAAAGGGTGCGCAACAGTTGATAGAAGCACTAACGATAATTTGACCTAAAGCCACTTGATATACCTTTTTTTAGTTTATAGATCAAACGATATAAAAATTAATTCATATTTTCTATTTTTACATGGTCTAACGGACTTTTTGTACATACAAAATGTTTTTTTGAAACTTGATCAAACTTGGAATAATAATTATTTTTTAACAAAAAATAAAACCAACGAAAAAAATTGAAAAGCAAAAAATAAAATAAACCATTTAGTGTTATAAATTAAGATCATTAAATTAATTGTAAATAAATAATTTTGAAACCGTGCCAAACAAACAAAATTAATTACATAAATTTCATTTTATGAGGGCAGCGGCAAGCGATGCACATGGCAGCAGCAGCGCGGCGCACATCTTTTCACCGTTTGTTTTTTCATTGGTTTGGCACCGCATCAAAATTATTTATTTACAGTTAATTTAGGATCTTAATTTATAACACTAAATGGTTTATTTTATTTTTCGCTTTTCAATTTTTTGTCGTTGGTTTCATTTTTTGTTAAAAAATTATTATTTTTTAATTTTTAGTTGCTATGAAAATTAATATTGGTGATAGATTCAGTTACCAGGTAAAAATGTAGTTGGTGAAATATCAATCATCCCCTATTTTCGTACCTTTAGGGGTAAAATTTTGTTTCCAAATTTAAACAAGAGCAACTTCAAGGTATTCAATAAAAAAAGAATCATTGAAATCGGATCATCCAGTACAAAGTTATTGGGGTAACGGGTAAAAATACCGTAGGTGGATAATCAATCATCCCCTATTTTCGTACCTTTAGGACGGGAATAAAATTTTCAAAAAAATATGGAACCAATTTCAAGACATACCCTATCTATTAAAAAAAGAATCATCAAAATCGGACCACCCTGTGTCGATTGCTGCGTGATCATACATAAAGAAAATAAAAAAATATACGTGTCGAATTGAGAACCTCCTCCTTTTTTTTCGTCGGTTAAAAAACAATTTTTTTAGTCAGCTATTTAAAAAATCAAGGGACTTTAATTTTTTGTTTAACAAAAACCAATTTTTTTTTTGTTTTTACTTTGTTTTTATTTTTTTAGTTATTAGTTCATTGCTTCTGAGCAATTTGAGATGTGCCTCAAATCTGATGCATCTAGCACTTTTACACACTTATTGAAAGGACGTCAAACTTGTCAAAAGTTTAATTACGCTACCGAAGCACAGAAGTGTTTTAAGGCAAAGTAATTAACTTTAAAACGCTTTTGATATACCACATGAAATTATGATTGTTTGTAAAGAAAGACAAATTATATTTTTGTAAAAAAAAAACTGAAATGATACTAATATTCAGTTGGTTAATCGCGTTTAGACGCACACAAAATCAGTTAGATTTTCTGGGAGAAAAAAAAAAAACATTTTTTTAAGCTTATTTTACTTATTTTATCCGAAATTGTATTCAAAATGTATGTATGTATCCGAAAGTTTATAAGTACGTGTTTGTAAATTCAAAATATTTTTTACGATTATCGTCAACTTTATCAACCATAGCACACTGGCGCCATCGGAAACGGAAGTTGAGGCCCCAATCTGGAGTCGGGCGGGAAGCAGTGGATCAAGTAGCCCGCGCTTTATGTTTCTGTCGCGTAGACAAAGATAAATGGTAACCATTTTCATTTCATTTTACACTAAAGGCTTTGTGAGTAAGGTTTAAAGTAAAAATACAATATTATGGGCTACTTATTAAAAATATATGTTTAGGAGGCGTACTATGATTGTATTTGTATCTGAATTTTCTATTCAGGGATGATATAATGAAAATTCGAATTTGGATTCAGTAACGGATATAAAAATGTTTTTCGATTATTTCTTAAATACAATTATGATATTATAAATGAATTGCAAAGGGGAATAGGAAATATATTTAAGGAAATTACCTCTTTTAAGATGTACAAAAATTTTAGAACAAAAATGCATTTGGACCTCAGTCAGTAACTTAGTAAGTCAGTAAAATTAGCTTATATAATTATAGTAAAGTGTAAATGCTGGAATATGAGTGACACTAGCACAGTGGTGCCACCGGAAGCGGATCTTGCGGGATGACGGCGCACAATCTGTAGCCGGGTGGCGGGAAGCACTGAATCAAGAGCATAAATTCCTAGTCTATGTCTTTGCTTTATTGTTTCAAATATTTATGAAGGAGAATTCTAACTATTTATTCTCAACTATATGTCGCTACTGCCTCAACTGATGCTATATTTAAGCTTGAGTAGATTGGTATCAAGAGGGGTTATACCTATCAAAAAAGAAAGGGGATATACCAATCATTAGGGCACTAGATTTAACATGTCAAAAAAAGGAAATATCAAAAAATAAGAGCATTTTTAAATATAATAATAATTCGTTTAAAATAAAATAAAAACTGAAAATAGTTTTTAATTACGATAACCGATTTAGGGTTGAAATTTCAAGCCTAGGCAGTGTCGACACTTTAAGAAAATCATGTACTGTGCTGTTTTATAGTAGCTATACTTAAGACATTAATACATATTTAACCAAACTTATTAAAAAGCAATTATCAAAGTATTATAACAAAATTTACCCGAAACATTATACCAAAATTATACTTCTCACACAACTGTTACTATAAAATTATACGTAGGTATTCAGTACAAGAACAAAGATGGAAACTGAGTAGAAGTGTTGATACTATGTGTCGAAACTTTCTCTCTAAAACTCCGTACGAAGAACGAGCCGTTCCTTGTGCAACCTGCCCGATGGTACACTTTTGTTCTTATGTACAGAATATAGATAATTATAACGTTTCAGTATTTATGAATCTTTGTAGCTATTTCAGTTTTGATAGTGAAGGATTTTCAAAGATGCAAATAGTACAACACAATACAAATACTATTTATTTGTACGCCAAGTACAATTATAAACACAGGCATATTGAAATAAAGTAAGGTGTACAAAGGGGGAAATTATCGATCAGGTAGCGATCTCTTCCAGACGACCTTTGGGTAGAGGAAAAAAGAACACATAAAAAGAGGGTAGTTGTGCACGCAAAGAAGGTAAAATATTTACAGAAATCGTAATGATACGTGATGAAATAAGAAATTATAAGAAATAATAGTAGTGGGGTGTGAAGTTGTTCTAGTGGTATGGCTATCGCGATTTTTGTAATGTAGTTGGTTATATGTATTGTTAAGTCCAAGCCAACATCCCCTAGCTGTGGACTGTGGAATACACTATCGAATAAAACAACGCACAAGCTCAATTTATAATCAAAGGAAATCAATAATTATAATTTTACACTTAAATACAATCTATATATTTTCATAATACAATTTGCATGAAAAATTATTATAATATAATATTCAACGCAAATACGTAAAATTGTTTCATGTTCTGATCTTTCTGTAATTTTGCGTTCAAGTTTTCCAATGTATTAAAGTCTTCCTGCAACGCGTAAAAATGATTCAATTGGTGCACGCAAATCTACTTCTAAAGTATGTCATTAAATTTAAAATAAATTTATAATTCTTGACAAAAAATAACCAACTTCAAAATTAGGGATAACTCAAAAACTACTAGTCATATCTCGCTCTTTAAGTGCGACAACATGACAAGTACCAGCTTTCGATTAAAAAAGAATCAACAAAATCGTTCACCCAGTCGAAACTTCTGAGGTAACAAACATAAAAAAATACAGTCGAATTGAATACCTTTTTTGAAGTCGGTTAAAAATAAATCATTCGGTAACGAACTTGTTCATTTCGAACACCATAATACCGATTAATACAAAACGCTGAGTAATTCAGGAGATTTACATGTGTTTAAGTGCTTAAAAAGTTCTGTTTTTGTTTTCGATTCAGGGTTTGTACTCCACAGAGACAACAGTACTCTGCTGATAAAAAAACATTGTATTTTAATTTAAATAACCCCGGTTTATTTTGCCTTGAAAAATATTTTAATAAGATATTATGCATCTTATTTATATTCTTTATTAATTTTCGACATGTATTTTGAATTGTAAAAAGCCGATTTATCTCTTTGATCGATGATTTCTATTCATAAAAAATAAAATACACTTGACATAAATCACAAAGTACTAAAACACTACGTTGACATTGACAAATCAATAATAATATTGCCACAAAGTACGTAGACGCTATTGCTAAAGATGAGAATTATATCCTCAATCCTCAAAAGATCTTTTAAGGCCTACAAATCCAGGCGTTATTTTAGAACGAGCGTATTCTCTAGAAACAATGAAGGAGACGTTCAAGTTGGCAACCCATTTTGCTTGGAGCCTATTGATTATGGAGCTCATACTTTAAGAAGACACGACAACCAAAGAAGGCAGACCCTCTACGAGTTTGGTTTGTACGTCGCTGCATGCATGCCAAAATATGTCCAAAAGATTCAAATGCAGCATACTGACGAACTGGAGATTCTCGTTGCGCCTGAAGGTATATTTCAAGTTCTTAGTTTCATGTGTTATCACCAACACGCCTGCTTTGAACAATGTTCTGGAGCGACTGGGATGGATGTCCCTAGCAGAGAGTACAGATTTGAGGTGATCTATTTTCTGCTTAGTATGAGATATAGCGAACGAGTGAGAGTTAAGACGTACACTGACGAACTCACTCCCCTTAAATCCGCTTGCAGTATTTGGGCTGGTTGTAATTGGTGGGAGCGGGAAATTTATGACATGTATGGCGTTATATTTTCTCATCATCCAGACTTGAGGAGAATTCTCACTGATTATGGATTCGTAGGACATCCTCTCCGGAAAGATTTCCCATTAATTGGGTATACAGAAGTTAGGTATGATGATGAACTAAAGAAGTTGGTCTATGAGCCTGTGGAATATTCTCAAGAGTTCAAGCGCTTCCAGTTGGAGTCGCCATGGAACTATCTGACGAACTTTCATGAAGGTTACAATTGCCCTATGCCAAAACCACAAAAAAAAAGTTAATGACGTTAATTAAAAGTTATTGTAATATTATTTTATGCTTTATTTGATTTAATAAAAAATATTTCCGTGGTATTTCTTTGTTTTCCTTTACATTCTGTAAAAGACTTAGGTACCGTAGACATCGACTCTTTTAAAAATGAACGCCTTTTCACTCAATATTATTGTTACATTTTCAATCTTCGTTTTATATTTATAATCGTTATAAGCTTTATATTATTATGGATTTCAAAAAAAAGTAATACACGTTTATTTATTACTCACCTATCTATAATATATACCATCCCAGTCTCATCTTAATTAAAAGCCACAGTAGATATCCTACATCTTTAATTTGAGTCCTAAATAGACTGATTTATTCGCAGTACATTTTCACATACAATAATAGATCTATTCAACCCCTAGTCTGCCAGATGACGGTCCTTTCAAACGGTTCTCAATTAATAACTTTGGAAATTAGCGGGAAGTGGCTAATTACTCTATCTCCATTCTAAGTTAGTTGTTTTATAAGTATCTGTGGCAGAGGTCAAGGCGATTGCGTCCCTGTGTTCATTAAGAGTGACCTTTTAGCATTGTTTGGACAAGCATAGAGTGAGATTTAAGTATCGTTAAAGGACGATTGTTGTTGCTAATTCCAGTACTGAAATTTGAATTTGCCTTTATGTCAAAATAATTGCTTTTAACTTTTGAAGACCGCAAAGCTCAACGCGTAAGTAAGTTTTGCGGTTATAAGTAACGCAATTCATGTAAGAACACAACTGTGTCGTATTAAGGCTTTGGTGGCTTCAGAATTATGCTCTCTCTTTCTTACGCAGAGTCAGCTAGCGGGTTGAAACCTTAATTTCGATCTTAAGTTAATAACGAAATTGAGTCGTTATTAGAATGAATTTGGGATATATTAATTCGTTTGAACTGTTTTTTTTTAGATTATATAATTTCCTAATTTCACCAAGAAATGCCACGATAACTACGTCATGATAAAACAGAAGGTATTCAATTCATAAGGTTTTTGTAGCGGCTTGCAGGATATTTTTGTGTAAATAGCTAGCTCTCCAGCTCCAACTTTGTAACCAAAACTGTCCTTTATTTTTAACTGAGTCTACTGACTCATGACTGATAAAAAGTTTTCTTAAATATGACCGGAGTAACAAATTTACCATTTTTCATCAAAATCCGTTCAAGGGTTTTTATGTGATGCCCGGACAGACAAACAGACAAACAGACAGACAATAATTCTAAAAAAAATATGTTTGTGCTCTAACACGTTATTGAAGTTCACCATAATAGAAATTTTTAAAAAACATTCATTGTACAGAAAATTTGCTCCTAAAGCATAGTTATTAATTTAAAGCTTTATGTTTTTAAAAGAAAATGAGATTTATATCAAAGTAAAATAATAATTCAAAAACTAAATTAACAAGGAGACATAATCATCGCCTTTTGTTGATTTGGTAATATTCATACAAAAATAAGTAAAACATGGTATGAGTCTTCCTGATCATCTAATATTAAAACAACAATAATTTATAGCAGTATTTATTGAATAAACATTATTTTTCACGTATAATACTGATACAATTTGAAATTTCTTTATAAGGTTGAAAAAACATATTTTTTTAAGTAATTAATTATTAGATCATTAATTTAAGGGAACGTAATTAAAAGCAAAAACCATTTGAAAAGTTCAGCCCATAATATTAAAGAATAGAATTACTTTTGATTCCAATTCACCATTTTGACACTAAAATGGCTTTAACTTGAAAAATTTTCCTATCCAAGTAGCCTGTGTTGTACGTTTATAAAATCTGCATTTAACAGACTATTTTTGTTAGTTAGTTGCCCGCTATATTTTTTTTTCAACCACCTCGCGTCAAAGTTGTGTCGATGAAAATCAAAAACAAAAATATCCAAAGCAGACGCTATTTTCTCAGGGTTCCCTAATAATTTCAACAAAATTACGTATTGATAATTGTAAAGCCCTGAGAGTTGTTAAACAAAAAATATCAAAATATCTGCTCATTTGTGAACTCAACATGAAAAATCATGGAGCCGAATTATCAAAATTTTTAAAAAAGGTCAAAATCTCGAAAACGGTAACACTTTTACTAAGGTAATTTTTAGACATAATGGTAAGTCCACCCTCAAGCTTTCTGCCCTCTACGGTTGATCCACTACTTACGGGACACCCTGTACATACATGTATATTAGCTTTATTCCTTCTACTTTAAATTACATTCGATAAAATTATCATTCTCTATTATGCTATTTAACGTCTAACGATATTCAATTAACCCGAAGAGGGAATAACAAACAACTGAACATTTATTATGTTTACAGCAGAACTTCAGCTCACTTAAGCTTTCAAGCAATTAGAACTTCGCAAAGTTTTACTGTGGTACCAGGCGGTCATGGGGCCCTAGGATATAGTTAGCGTAACCGTGGCTGGCGTATCGGGTTGTTTGGGAATTCTATCAGGTTCATATCAGGCCTATTACATGGACATCTGCGTAAGAATAACGACAGAGTAGAGGACTGAATGAGCAATCGGCCGCAGTGTGTGGCGCGCTCTCGGCTCGAACACGCCGTCGTTCTCTGTCGATCGAACCAACTTATCACGTGGACTCAAACTTCATCGCGCGATGTCTATGAAACATTAATTTAATGAAATTAAATACAAGCTCTGAGATTCGATGGCTGTTGAAACAAAAGGTACTTTAGATCCTTATTTAAATTTAATTGTTTCGCTTCCCTGTAAATTAGAGACGTGCGTACGTTTTTTTTTAATTAGTGCTTTTAGAATCATTTGTCGTTTCAGTTGAGTAGCATTGTGATTATTTTTATTTTATAAGAAATGTATAACATATTTGATTAATTATTTTTGTTACGGATTATTATTGCAATGTTTACCAACTTGCCAAATTATATTACGCTCATTAAATGAGAGTATAATATTTTAATAATAATAAGTTTATGACAACATAGCTTCAAAATATGTTCCAAGTAAACTAGTTATAAACGTTTATAAAAAATACGTATTGTACGTTTATATAAATACGTGAAATTTTGCGTTCTACCCATAATATCTACTATGAATAAGGCGGCAAAAATATATATTTATTATAATTTATTTGATGGTAGTCTGTTTTCAATATTTTAAAGTATAGTTCTATTAAACTTACATATAAAAATAGACATTATACGTCAATTAAATGAACGTAGGTTGTATTTGTAACATAAAACTTGTCGGCAATGAATTGACGAGCTACCTAAGTTGTAATCGTCGCCTGTGGATATCAGTAACACCACAAGCATCACTGATGCGTTGCAGACAACAGGGAACACGCATTATTACAAGCTTTTTTTAACTTATAACATAAATTAACTTAGATTATATCTTAGATTAGAACTACTTCCTTTCAGCATGTTGTTTTGGTTCCGATAACAATGTGTTTTGTGATAAGCATGACCTGATAATACTTTCAAGTTTAGCTCCAGACGAACGACCCCCTTAACGGTTAACAACGCATTCATATAATTGTGTATAATAATAATTAAAACCTATTAAATTATAATAGCTCAACAAACAAAAAAAAATAACCGACTTCAAAATTAGGCATAACTCAAAAACTACTCGTCAGATCTCGCTCAAATTGAAGTGGGACTACATAAATAGCACCAGCTTTCGATTAAAAAAGAATCATCGAAATTGGTTCACCCAATCGAAAGTTCTGATCTGTTTGTTACAAACA
Organism: Thymelicus acteon; assembly: GCA_951805285.1. Lineage (NCBI taxonomy): Eukaryota > Metazoa > Arthropoda > Insecta > Lepidoptera > Hesperiidae > Thymelicus > Thymelicus acteon. The sequence goes on along the minus strand of OX638213.1, from coordinate 13,517,712 downwards.
TAAAAAATGCAGTCCTCTTTTTTTGAAGTCGGTTAAAAATTCATCGTAACCTGACTGCCACTGCCAGGGTCGGTTTAGATAAAAGGACTCCTCAATGGTCAACAGCACGGTCTAACTGTTTTTGCTTCAATGCACTTACCCTATAAAAGTTTGTTTTGAATTTTTTAAAAGTTTTAATTTATTTTTCATTTAAAAATACCATACATATATGTTTAATATTCGTGTAGTAACTTTCAGCACGAACGCGCTTAATTTAGAACGTAAATATACTCGTAAACTTGAATTGAAAATTATGCAGCGAAATACTATGTTTGTGTTTTCGTTTAATTTGTTTCCGAATACTGACACATTTCTGACGTCACCGCCAAGACGTGGAGCACTCTGCTAAAACTGTTTTTCTTCTTGGAAACTTTAATACATCGAGATTCTGTCAAACACGTTTCGAAAACTTCGAAAAGTTCTTTCAATCATAGGTTAATGTTACCCGCCTATCAATGGAACAAATAAGAACTTCAGATATTAAGTGCGGTTATGGGTATAGAATATATTATTTCAAATGCAAAATGAAATGATTGTAGAAATTTGAAATATTCATTGAAATATGTAAATAATTAATAACCCATTACAAAAATACAAATAATATTATGTCATCTACAGCTATGTCAAAATTATATTACACAATATTTTATATGTTTCGGTTAAGATAATTATGTACGAGTACTGTTATAGGATACTGTGATACAACCTTTGTCACTAAATTAAATAATCTAAATTTTTCAAACAAAAAATAACCGACTTCAAAATTACTCAAAAACTACTTGTCAGATCTCGTTCAAATTTATGTGGGACTACATGACCTGCTTTCGATTAAAAAAAGTATCATCGAAATCGGTTGGCGTGATATTGAGTAATTCGTCCATTTGTCGCGCACATACTTAATGCAAATTTAAGACTTACATGATTTTCTCATGGATGCCATTGTCAGATCTCAATAAAATTTAAGTGGAACCACATGACAAGCACCAGCTTTCGTTTAAAAAAACAATCATCAAAATCGGTTCACCCAGTCGAAAGTTCTGAGGTAACAAACATAAAAAAAAAACAAAATACAGTCGAATTGAGAACCTCCTCCTTTTTTTGAAGTCGGTTAAAAATAATAATTATTATTATGTAATTGTGATTTTAACCGAATATTGACATTTTTAGCGGAATAACTCAAATTTAACTCAATATTAATCATCGTATTTTTATTTATTTTATTTCTTAGACTTGACATAATATATTATAATATATTCAATAAGATCCATTATGTTTGTGTTGTTTTATCAAAACAATTCATATCATTTTTGTTCTTTGCCATTTTTAGGGTTCGGAAAAAAAATCGGAACCCTTATAGTTTCATCATGTCCGTCCGTCCGTCCGTCTGTCCGTCCGTCTGTCCATTTATGGTCTGTCCGAAGCAAAGCGCCGAGATCCTTAGTACTAGAAAGCTGTAATTTGGCATGGATATACATATTAATTAAAACTCCAGAACCTACAGCTTACCTTCCCTACAGGTAACGTGAGGATTATTTTTTTATTCGTCGCGTACCCTATAGTTGAATAGGTCTTTCAAAAATATATGGGTTTTCGAAGACCATTTTTGGAATTAGGGGCTGACACGCACTTGCTCGGTTTTTTAGGGTTCCGTAGCCAAATGGCAAAAAAAGGAACCCTTATAGATTCGTCATGTCTGTCTGTCTGTCTGTCTGTCTGTCTGTCCGTCCGTATGTCACAGCCAATTTTTTCCGAAAGTATAAGAACTATACTGTTGAAACTTGGTAAGTAGATGTATTCTGTGAACCGCATTAAGATTTTCACATAAAAATAGAAAAAAAACAGTAAATTTTGGGGGCTCCCCATACTTAGAACTGAAACTCAAAAATTTTTTTTTCATCAAATGGGGTATCTATGGATAGGTTTTCAAAAATGATATTGAGGTTTTTAATATATTTTTTTTCTAAACTGAATAGTTTGCGCGAGAGACACTTCCAAAGTGGTAAAATGTGTGTCCCCCCCCTGTAACTTCTAAAATAAGAGAATGAAAAAACTAAAAAAAAAATATATGATGTACTTTACCATGCAAACTTCCACTTAAAATTGGTTTGAACGAGATCTAGTAAGTAGTTTTTTTTAATACGTCATAAATCGTAAACCGCAATTTACCTCGATCAAAGTTACAACGAACTACAAGAACATTTATATTATGTTACTTGTTGCTACGGAACCCTGCATGGGTGAGTCCGACTCGCACTTGGCCGCTTTTTATTTTAATTATTCATAATTACGAGTATAAAATCTGTCACAGCCTCTTTTTAGTAGTTTTCTGAATGTTTACGTTTTTCAGAGATTATAAACGGTTTTACTTAGCTTACACTGTTTCTGTGTATATTACAAGCTTAATTAGATCTACTGTAATTTATATATTTTTCTTGCATTAATTCCCTACATTGACACTATAAAAGAATGTATTGTAATAATCAAACATAAATCATATATTTTATAAATTAATCATTTTTACACCAAAAACATAGTGATTTAGATATCATTCTGGATTATAATGTCTGTTTTATTTCTTTTTACTTCTGATTATAACAGAGGGGTTGTTGTAGGAACCTGTAAAATAGTTGTAGCCATTTAATAAGACATTTCAAAATTATCAATAATATGTTCAGCGTTATAGAACCATTTTATTTTCTCACAGCACACGGCCGGGGCTTGAGATCCAGTACTTTCTTTCCTTTTCTTCTCTCTTTCGTGGCCAGCAACGCGTCAGTGATGCATTTGGTATTACTGATGTCTACGGCCGAGGATAGCCACTTACCATCAGGTGGATCGGCAAGTGGTAAAAAAGTTGGCTATAAAAAAAAGCTCCATAGTGAAAACAAAATGTCTACGCGAACGAAGTTGCGGGTGTCAGATTTTAAGGAGAGATCTATATGGAAAGTTAAGAAATGTAAAATTAGAAGTCATGTTATAAAGCAAGAATCGATAAATGTTTGTAACCTATACTATTATTAATAAAGGTATACCACAAAAACACAACGACTCGTTTTATTTCACGGTGATTAACTTTTTCATATTATCATGTAGGTAGGTAAATAAATACACATATCTGCGGCAATTAATTTATTGAAGCCCTTAGTTCGCAACGTGCTTTAGTTATTGAGAAGAACTAAGGAAAGAAACTCAATAACAGCACAGAATTACCGCATTAATATCATTTCACATTTCATATTTGTATCAATATTACACATTATAAAATGGAACAAACATTATGACATTATTGAATTTAGAGCTGGTAGCAGAGTCCAAGTTTAACCTTACAACGTTATGATAATACCATCGTTTTAATTAAAATGCTACTACGAATATATAAAAAAAAACAATAATTAAATAGACTGGCAGAGTAACAATATAAAAATATCGAAAGTACTTAACTTCTGCAGATGGCTGCTCTGTTCCGTAATTGGCACTGAATTGGAACCAGACCATTTCAAACACCTGCTTTTTATCAACCCAACTAACTACCCCCACAACACATCACCTGATATCGCCTGATATTCATAGACAAAAATAACTTGTAATGTTGTATATAAATCGTAATAAACAAATACAATTTATAATTGATTTAAACTATTTCAAATCTATCAAAATTCATGGTATTTTATATTTAAAATATTTCTTCCAGCGAACAATTTTACTTCCTGTTGCAAATAAAGACCAATTTATAAAAAAAAATATCAAGTAGTTAACATTTAACATTATTATAAATTTTCAAATACCTTATTTTGATTTTACGTATATCTTATATTACTAAATCGTACAATAATAATATTATGTCTATCTTATTACCACATTTCCTATAATCTGTTATTACAGTGTTTCCTGTTACGACGAATATAAATAATACAAGTTGTTAAAATATTGCAACGTTATCATTAATGGATACCTAAATTTCCTTTTTATAAAAATCTAAATTTCATATTTTCTATTTATTGAGCAATTTTTACATATACCTACATTATAAATATACAATATCTCTCACGGCCAGACTGACTGTACTTCGCTCTCGAAGTACCAAAAATACTACATCGTTAAACATACTCACCCTTATTAATAAAAATCGCTTAATCCAAGCATCATCTGAAGCTACACTTGGACTAGTTAATTCTGGATTAACTAAGTAATAACTTCGTAATTGCAATGTTATTAATAAATATGGAGTAACCTCGAACTAACAATACATTTCTTAGTCCGGTTTCAACGAGTAAAATATGGCAACCTTTGTAATTTAAAAGTAAAAAGAGTGAGTCAGTGAATGACTTCATGCATTAAAATGACAGTGACAACAATATTTTGGGATTGACAACTTCAAACGACGTGATCAGCTTTCAATTTCAAGCGCCTAATTTCGCTCCTCGCAGTTTGTTTCATGCTATGGTTACTTGTTAAATTTAAAATTGATTTACATGAACCAAAAACGTGCTCGCTCAGTTAACTGGGATGAAGAAGAAAAGGTCAAAGAAAATATCAATGTGAATGACGTTTAGTTAGAACAACGAAGTACTCTTGATATGCGTCAAGTCAACGTCAATGTCGTCAATGCACGCCTAGTCCACGCCTAATCAGTCGCTAAACTATGTAGCGACATGGACTAACTTTGATTCTGAGATTAGACTCGGAGTAGCTTACTTCTTCGTTACTCTATATTTATTAATACTGAATTTAATTAAATCTTATTTACGACAAGTTTTAAAGTTACTCTTGCTTTAGTCTATGTTTATTAATATGGCCGACTAAGTACATAAAAATACCAAGACAATTTAGCTTCTACTACTTTTACAATTACTGTTTCTTTTCACATTTAGATAAACACAAATTAATGTATTTCATTTCATCACATTTCATTTCAACACATCTCATTTCATTTCATTTCATTTCATTTCATTTCATGTCATTTCATTTCATTTCATTTCATTTCATTTCATTTCAGAAGGGCCCACTAGCCTCTCACCTGCTGCACATGAGTCAGGCTAGGGCTTCTTAAATTAATATACATTATCAGCAGTTCCTTCAACATTTGTTCTAGCCTCCCACCTGCTGCACATGAGTCAGACTAGACCCTCTCAGTAGACATTATCAGCAGTTCCTTCAACATTTGTTCCAGCCTCCCACCTGCTGCACATGAGTCAGACTAGAACCTCTCAGTAGACATTATCAGCAGTTCCTTCCAACATTTGTTCCAGCCTCCCACCTGCTGCACATGAGTCAGACTAGAACTTCTCAGTAGACATAATCAGCAGTTCCTTCAGTAATCATCACATCTCAAATGATCCTTAGACAATTAGACTTTCATTTCCGCAGACAAACAACAAAATTCAAACATCCATTGTATTTCATTTCAGCCCATATCACAATAAAATTGTGTTGACAAAATTTAAACTAACAAAATCGAAGATACTAAATACGTTTCCGTTTGGCCATCCGATTCAATACAAATAGTACAAAATTTAAGATGTGATGACTACCAGCAATAACCGTAGACAATTATAAATTGCTATCGTTACTTATTTATTTATGACTTATACTTAATAACTTATTTGAAACTAAAAAAAAAAATTGTTAAGTTAAATAGAATTAGATCTTTCAATTTACTTAATACGAGTAACCGCCCTCGCTTTGCTTCGGTTTTCTTATTTTTTTACACCTTGGGTTACATTATTGAAGTTTTATTAAGGTTCCCTAATTTTTTTAAATATAATATAGCCTATGTTACTCGGGGATAGTGTAGCTTCCCAACAGTGAAAGAATTTTTCAAATCGGTTCAGTAGTTTCGGAGCCTATTCAATGCTAACAAACAATCAAATCTTTCCTCTTTATATATTAGTATAGACAACTCACTAATTATCTAAGTAGTACCTATGTTTCCAGTACCTAAGATCATCATAAATAATTGTGGATAAATCCTAATGATTATATTATGTAATGTATAACGAGCCATATTCCTTGCTATACTATCACAAAGGCTATACTACATATTATACTTATTACTGTTAGAAACAATCTTACATAAGATTTGCGTATCAAATGTTATTCATGGATATTATCCCAAAACTAACCTAAAATTACGTGTATACCTAAACAACAAAAAAAGAAAAAAAAGATCACGACATATAAAGAGGGAAGATTTGTATTTTTGTAAGTTGGTAATGAATAAACTCAAAAACTACTCGACCGATTCCAAAAATTCTTTCACAAATTGAAAGTTACCTTATTCCTCTTTTTTTTGCAAATTGGTTCAGTTAGTAATATATAAATGTTTATATCGTAAAACCTTTTAAAACTCTTATAGCAAATCATAATAAGTATATCATATTATCATCGTAAATGTAATAAAAGTAAGAAGCTAAAATTTCTTCAAGATTATTTGAGAAATGTCTGAACAGATTCCAATGCAATTTTCACAAAGTACTTATCAACTTACTGTGGAAATTTTATTTTAATCGCACCAAAAAAAAAAACAAAAATGTCAATTTAAATAACACGTCAGAATCACATAACGGTTACTTAACCCGTTTCTTAGTACAGAATCACAAAAATTCACTCTCAAAGTCAGTTTACGGACAATTAAAGTTAAGTATACAAATACCTTTAATTATTTTATGGTTGATTAGTATTGATGTTTTTGAATGTCAAGTCAAATCAACCACTCATCATTAATATTGATAATTAGCAGTACCTACTGCCATAAATAAAATGGCGTAACCTCTTTAATTTATTTTAATTGGTATCTTATTTTATTATTTTGACTGTTTATTATGAATTTGTGGTAAATTATATGTATAATAATGATATGACATGATATTGTGTTAATTATTGTAAGTGGTATGTTCCGTTCTAATCTATACTAATATATAAAGAGGAAAGATTTGATTTTTTGTTTGCATTGAATAGGCTCCGAAACTACTGAACCGATTTGAAAAATTCTTTCACTGTTAGGATGCTACACTATCCCCGAGTAACATAGGCTATATTATATTTTCAAAAAAATTAGGGATCCTTAATAAAAGTCCAATAATGTAACCCAAGGTGTAAAAAAATAAGAAAACCGAAGCAAAGCGAGGGCGGTTACTCGTGAACAATAAAAATAAATAAATTTAAAGAGAAAAAAAAAAGTACTTTGCAATACTTTTAAGTAAGGAGAAACATTAAATGAATTTCTTGTTATTATATTGTTATGAATCCTAGTTCTAAAAGTATTAAAAATAAATATTAAATTTTATTTACTATCAACGTATTTTACATGTGGCTACACAAAACCTCCATGATAATTATGATTAACTATCGATAAGGTTATTTGACGTTGATTACACTACCGCACTAGGGTCATTGAAAGTAGACAATATGACTGGGATGAACCGATACTTTACATATTTAATGTCAATTACTTATGGACTCCTCACGACTAAATCAACGAACTTTTCCGAGTTGGGCCGTAAATATTATATTTAAGTGTTGGTACTACAACGTAAGCGAACTAGCGAATACCAGAAATTACGATTAGTGTTTTTAGGCACAAATATAAATATAATTTTGAAGTTTAAACGTACCTAATTAAATCCGATTAACTTATTGGTTAGCCAAACAAACCAAGCGTTAAGTAATTTTACTTAGAATGTAGAACATAATATACCTACCGAAATCATAATTCGTATTTTTAAGGGTTTTACAAATATCTCATGTTTATTCCATAGCAAACTACGTCTTCCTTTTGGATTACCTACTTTTTTATTTGTGTAATTATGTCTGTCAGTTATGCATAATCTAATTATTAGAACATTAAATATTATTCCTAATGTTATTTATCCTATCAATTTACATGATTCAATTATCTATCTTAATCGCTTTAATTAATTTTCAAATAAATAACAAAATTGTCATCAGTCTACAGTGTATATTCGTATTATATTACAAAATATTGTCGTATATTTAAACTTGTTTCTCTAGTATTACTATTGTTAGTACATACTAACAATATATGGATTATGTCTGAAATAAAGGATTATTATTATTATTATTTATTATTATAGTATATAATGTAAGTAGGTGTAGGTACTATCCAACTCCAAGGATGATACCCGAAAACATTTGAACCAGTTCTATGTTCCTATTCAATATCAACCATGCCCCATGTATGAAGTGGAACGAAATAATACAAAATTAATTAGCTTTTAAGATAAACTTTTATCTTACTCAGCACTACCTAGAACCTGATTTCAAATAAATCTATAAAACAAAAAATTGTTTGTACGGATGTTGTTTATAGACTCTGAAACCATCCGGCCGATATGACCCAAACTGGTCCTATTTAAAAGACACTAATGCGAAGATTGTTTGAGACCACTAAAACAAAGCATTAGGCACATTTTAGAATTTCAACTTTTCCTATACAAAAATCCTGAGCGTAGTAGCACACGCCGGGTATCTACTAGTATTTTATAAGTTTTCTAACAGTTTTATTGCTATTAATTTTAGCTAACTCTGTACAAAAATTAACTTCAAAATTATTTAACTTCAGAATAATAATTAAAGGGTAGCTTCATTTAATATTTTATTAAAAATCTGCGATAGAAACATATACTTATAGATAAGGTTTTATTATTGTTTTGTAATATTACATTATGTAAAAAGGTTAAAAGGTACTTAGAAATCGTAGGTGTAGTAAAGTATAAATATTTCTTTTAACAATAATATGTTTTTAATTCGTAATAAATTCAATATTTGTCTTAATAACAATTTAAGCTCTTATGGCTTTTGCCTTTGCTTTCTGAAACCCTAAATTTATATTTAGGAAAATGATTTCTCAAAATTCAATCTGCGGACACCGCTATGAAACAATTATGTACCTATTAATATAATTATAAGAAGACCACAACTTACCTACATGAAAATTAAATAAAAAAATTAAACCCTCAGGACAATACACTAACACTTAAAGCAGTTTTGTTTTTAGTTAAATGTTAGATACCTACATACTGATTCAACCTACGAACCATGGAAAAAAAAGTTAATTTTTAGACGTAATCGAATGTTAAATAAATAACATACCTACCTAAATAAAAACTTCCGAGTAAGTATTCGTTGTGAGTATTCTAAAAGTTTACACATCTGATATATTGTGTCGAAAAAGAATAGGGCTCTTGTTTCCTTGTTGAATTTGTAGAAATTTACGTAGTGTTTATATGAGGTAGGTATATAAATTATAAGCAAATATAAAAATTATGTATGGATACTTTTACTATTTATGTTCGAAGATTCATTTCCTTGTAAACAGTAAACAATGAGATAGTCACAATCACAACCGAATAAAGATTTAATTTGTATACCTACCTACTTTGTGCTATTTGTAATTTTCATTTAAATTTTCATCAATGTTATGTATATTCTATTGTTTGAAACCTGTATATCTACCTACTGTACCTACGTAAAAATTTTGAAAGTTTGTCTTCAATTCAAACCCGGTTAAATCTATTCTAAATTAAATAATTCATAGGTTTTCTCGCGATACCTGGTCAGAGAGAATTCCGCTTCCTTATTGTATATTAAAATTACTTGATGCACAGGAAAAAAAAACCTTAAAATTAATATAAAGCCCTCTAAGGGCCTTACCGCTCTTGAAATCATTTCGGTGCTGTTCCATGGCGATTCCCTCGGTCACTTATTGGGATGTTTCGATACTAGTTGTCCGTTCCGTTGTAGCAGATCCTTACGTCGAAGACTAGATATATTATTTCGTCGTCACACTTCCGCTGGTCCAAGGCCGTAATTTTTCTTGTATTCTGAAACTTGGAAAATAAACACATATTAAGATACATATATTATTTAAAACGCGAGTCCGATTCCTACACTTCTGATGTCAGATTTTAAGGAGAGATCTATATGGAAAGTTAAGAAATGAAAATTAGAAGTCATGTTATAAAGCAAGAATCGATAAATGTTTGTAACCTATACTATTATTAATAAAGGTATACCACAAAAACACAACGACTCGTTTTATTTCACGGTGATTAACTTTTTCATATTATCATGTAGGTAGGTAAATAAATACACATATCTGCGGCAATTAATTTATTGAAGCCCTTAGTTCGCAACGTGCTTTAGTTATTGAGAAGAACTAAGGAAAGAAACTCAATAACAGCACAGAATTACCGCATTAATATCATTTCACATTTCATATTTGTATCAATATTACACATTATAAAACGGAACAAACATTATGACATTATTGAATTTAGAGCTGGTAGCAGAGTCCAAGTTTAACCTTACAACGTTATGATAATACCATCGTTTTAATTAAAATGCTACTACGAATATATAAAAAAAAACAATAATTAAATAGACTGGCAGAGTAACAATATAAAAATATCGAAAGTACTTAACTTCTGCAGATGGCTGCTCTGTTCCGTAATTGGCACTGAATTGGAACCAGACCATTTCAAACACCTGCTTTTTATCAACCCAACTAACTACCCCCACAACACATCACCTGATATCGCCTGATATTCATAGACAAAAATAACTTGTAATGTTGTATATAAATCGTAATAAACAAATACAATTTATAATTGATTTAAACTATTTCAAATCTATCAAAATTCATGGTATTTTATATTTAAAATATTTCTTCCAGCGAACAATTTTACTTCCTGTTGCAAATAAAGACCAATTTATAAAAAAAATATCAAGTAGTTAACATTTAACATTATTATAAATTTTCAAATACCTTATTTTGATTTTACGTATATCTTATATTACTAAATCGTACAATAATAATATTATGTCTTTCTTATTACCACATTTCCTATAATCTGTTATTACAGTGTTTCCTGTTACGACGAAGTTGTTAAAATATTGCAACGTTATCATTAATGGATACCTAAATTTCCTTTTTATAAAAATCTAAATTTCATATTTTCTATTTATTGAGCAATTTTTACATATACCTACATTATAAATATACAATATCTCTCACGGGCGTCTACTTGCATTGCAAACTGTGCAAAAAATATTATGTACGATTAATTGAAAGTAAGGTTGCCCAAGTAATTCAGTAAATCAAATGTATTACTTACTATAGACTGCCCTTGTTTCGCTTAGGTAAACTATTACTAACAATTGAAAAAATTGCTAACATTTCTAGTTTTAGTAATAGCAAAATAAAATAGTATTAAAAAGTTTACCAAAAATATGAAATAAATTAGGCACCTGCAATTAAGTACTACATTTACCTTGTGACAAGATTAAGGTTTTAAGTATACTTTTAAGTAAACTCAAATATGATTTCTTTTCATTTCTGATGGATAACTTTTTAGCACTGGATTTATAAGAATTATTGAAACTTTATGATCGAATAAAAAATATAGGTAAACTAATGCGCAGTTCCAAAAATTTTTTGGAACAGAGAGAAATACTTCTTGTTTTTCCCATGGGTGACAAACATCAAACGTATGGAACCGGCTTACGTTTAGAATACCGACGTGAAAATATAAATGCGAAAAATCCCGAAAAATTCGACGTAAAAATATGAGATTCACGGAAAATTTCAGTATGTATAAAGCTTTATCTCAAAATCTGGAATAACAAGTTACTTGTTACATTAGGTAGGTATACATACGTACGATGGTAGGTATATTATGTCATCCATACCTACAGCAAGCATACGGTTTACATTTTAGATATCTACATACTTAAATTTAAAAAAAATACATATCTCAGAAGTTAATCTTTCTCAAACGGCAGCGTGACAAATTAGTACCCAAGTGGACACCACGTGTACGATCTAAGTGTGATACTCTATAAATTTGATACATTTTCTATTACATAGGTACATAATAAATATTATTATTATTATTATTTGTGTTAATTTATCATGAATGTGATGAATATAATATGATAATATGAATATTTATATATTTCATCTGCATTTATTTTATTGAGGAAATAAAATATTGTGTGTGATATTTTCAGAAAAAAAGTAATAAAAAACTTTCCGTACGTAGATTAATAGGTAGTATTAGGTAGAAGGTAATATTGTAGGTTTAGGTAATATTGCAAGAAATCGTTTCAAAACATCAATATTTGCATTGACTAAAATGATAACTGAATAAATTCTACTTATATCAATTCACCTCGATCAGTAGATTTAAATAACCTAGGTGCTTAGGTGAATAACGTACCTACACTAAAAGTAGACTTAGGACACCTGGGTGAATTAACTCAGGTGAATAAAGTCGACGGCACCAGCAATCTTTGACGTATCAGTAGTAGACGATATCATTTGAACATGCGATTAATCCTGTAACGCAACGATAATCGGATCCAAATATAGTCAGTTGAAACCCATTGGTTAATACTAAGAGTAAATTGCATCCGGATGGTATAAGGTCTTTCATGCCCGTTGAGAACTTTGGAATTATTTGAGATATAATTTGTTGCGTTCATAGTTTTTTACTTGATAATATTCGACACAACATTTCCTGGGTTTAAGGTTATTATATAATGGGGTTAAATCCTTGTATCATTATCTACATCATAATTCGACTACTTTTGAACACTGTATAAATGTATACTGTTAGGTTAGGTTATACAGGGTTCAAATTAGACAAATTACTCTTTGCATTATTAATATAATTATTGCTGTGAATACAAGTATTAAATAAATAAATAAATAAATAACATTGCTCGTTTCCAAAGAATAAGCTATAGTATTATTTTGTACATCAGTTGTTAGGAATATTATATGCAAATAAATGTAATAATATTTTCATATATTAGGTAAACTAAAGTGAGTAATCATGTACAAGGTGAATTGTTCAAGTGTACGTGGGTGACCAAATTCCAGACTACGAGGAATAACGAAAAGTGCCGATTTCGATGGAAAGTAAAACTGCGTCATTAAATTTTTCAAAAATCAATATTCCTAGCCAGGAATCGAATGCATAAAAATTATTGTACATAGTATTAAGGTCTTCTATATTAATATGCGTTTATATACAAATAAAATAAGTAACTAAATTACATAACACTGTACAAACATTTACAGCCTACGATTCTTTTCAATTAAAGAACTCCCGAGTAGTTACACTGACAGACAAACGGATGGATGGAGTTGACTGACTACCCAAATAGTGCTTGTTCATTTGTCTACGACGAAATAAAGAAAACTGTAGAAAAAGCTCAACGAAAATTGTGATCGGTGACCCTTGCAATAAAGTTAAAAATTGCATACAAATACTTAAGGAAAAATTGTGGTTACCAGTAAAAAATTACTCAAAAAATAACTTAGGATAATTGCCATTTAATTTTATATGGTAAAAATATTTATTTATATGTATATTTTGGCTTAAATGGATGGACATCAGTTACACCAAAGTCATCACCGATGCGTTATCGACCATGAAATAGGAGAGAAGAAAGGAAGAAAGTTGATTAAGAACAAAATGTTTAAGGAATATAAGCAAGGGAGCCAGGGGGAGGATATTATCGGTGTAGGGATCTCAAGTTACAAATTCCGATCATATTAGTACAATCAGAGAAAGGGGATTCACACTTGGGGATAGTGAACAGGTGGAAGATAATAATATATTTTTTTATAACGGACCTATTTTGACTTAAACAAGGTGCTTGCAGGATACGATCATGGGACCGATGATGGAATAAGACATTGATGCATATAGTATTATTGGTAACAACTTAATGATCATTCATATATATAAAAGTTTCTCTTTTCCGTAGTTTCCTCATGAACATAAACCATCCAAATCGTGAACTTTTATTTAACCCAACGACTTACCATACCCCTTATTAATATCTTTCTTAACATGTTTAACATCTTATCTATCAAATCAATCTATATTCTTTATAAAAAAATATTTGTTGATGGTACGAAAGGAATTTTTTGGGAAGCAAGCCAACCGCATTTGAACGTACGCTGTTGTTGTTTTACGATGAAACTGTGGCAAACTCTGTATGTGGGAATAACTTAAAGCAACGAAACTTTGAAACTGAGCAAAGCGAAGCGTAAAGTACTGCTTAGCAACATGGAATGTACAATGGAACTGTTGGGCTCGTAGCTGCCTCAGAATTGAAAAAATAAGAATATTTTTATGTACATTTAAAAACGATTTAGGATAAACAAAGCAGGATAAACAAATTGGACTAGGTGACAAATAGTGTTTAGTTAAAATCTTGAAGCTTAAGCAATTTTTACTCAAAATATATTATTTTTTATGCTTATCGGCTAACAACCGTCTGAGAATTGGATATGCAGAACCAATATATACAGACACCAGTTTCCTACCAAAAAATAAGCGGTAAAGTTGTTTGTGAAAAAATAAAATCTTTAACAAATATCTTTGTGATGTGCCTTAAATTTACAATGTCGAAGTTTGGTTTTCAAACTGCAACCTAATTTTTGTATTTTCTCTTCTCTTCCTTCTTCCTCTTAGGCTTTGCTTTGATCAGAGCGTATTAACGAACCAAGGTGAAATAAAGTTTCTGCTATAACAATATGATGAAGACGGTCCAAATGCCACAAACGAGCTAAACATAGATAAGGCATTGCATTGTGTAAAGGACGTCCACGTATCTTTGTAAATATCTAAATCGACACTCATAATACGGATCACAAGATGACTCATTCGAGAAACCCTTTTCTATACAATGGTAGCACAGCGATCGACAAACCGTTACAAGTTGCGATGCTCGCTTATAGTGTTGATAGGTTTAGGAGCGGTTTTGCCTCGAATTTTTCTTAAGCAGTATCGCGTTTTAGCGGAAATGTACCTAGTTACCGGTGCGCGAACGCGTGCGCATTCGTTTCATACATACTTAAACGCATACTTGTGTCATCAGCTCCCTCACAGAATATAACAATTTCATAAATTACTAACATTGTTGCGGTTTTTGACATACACTTGAATGATGTACCTACTTTTATTTCCGGATATTGTTTGATGAAATAAAAAACCAGGCAAGTGCGTGTCAGGCCACGCGCAATGTGGGGTTCTGAAGTAGTAAGTTTATCGATTATTACGCATTAACTACTTATGATAACATAGCCGTGATAGTTTTTCTTGTAAATTCATAATATTAAAACCTATTTTTGAGATTTTTTTCACTTTTCCAACTCCAACCATTTAGCCAGCAGGCCCGGGGCGGGGAGGACACTTGACTCTAACCAAAATTAGCACTTTAAAGCCAAATATTTCGCAAACGGACCCCTAATTCCAAAAATGGTCTTAGAAGACATAATATTTTTGGAATACCTTTTCAACGATACCCCACACAATAGGGTACGCGACGAATAAAAAATTCATCCTCACTTCTTGCACTAAGGGTCACGGCGCTTTGCTACGGACAGACGGACGGACAGACGGATAGACGGACGGACATGACGTAACTATAAGAGTTCCGATTTTACTCCGGAACCCTAAAAACCGACCAAGTACATGTCATACCACATTGGCATGATAAATATGTACATACATATATTCCTGCTAAATTATAGAGTTCTAGTACGGGTCTCTATGCAAAACTGCGGATGATCGGACGAACAGACGGACATTACGGAACTATAAGGGTTCTGTTTTCACTTTGGAACCCTGTAAAGCATATAACATGACCTTCAAGAATATTTTATGAACAAAACCGGCCGGGCCGGACTTTCAATTGAATGAACTCAGGTCTTTTAATACTTTGTATGAGAGTGTAGGTTTAAACCACTTGCACTAATATACGAGGTCATACGGAAGACGTATTGATAAAGCTTGACTATAGTACCAACTATCAAAAATTAGTTAAGCTATGATCTTTGTCCTAAAAAGTAAAAATTATAATCATATTGCGAAATAGTGACTCCAGTCGTTCAAGATGTAAACTGGTGTAACTTGTAAAGTCATTTCCGTAAAATAAGAATTGTAATATAAGAACGTCACAAATGGATACTAGTGATGTAAACCCTTTTACTATATTAAAAAGGATTTTAGTTTTTATCATAAATCAAAAGGTTAGGTACTGGATATAAACGTATATTTTTCTCTCTAATTTTGTTCATCTTAGTTTTATTGCTACATCTATTACAAGCACTTAAGTCTTCTTAACAGCATATTATCAGCTATCCATAAGTCCCAAAATATGATTTTGCATTCGATATCTGAAGAAATCATTAACTTAAGTTTATACAGGTTTCTTATGTGTTACTACCTACTGAGTTTACCTTACATTCGTAAAACACAAACGTATGAAATCAAAGACGAAAGTTACATTTTGAATAACAAAACGTTTGCGTACTTCGATAGAATCTAGTGCATCATTATTGACAGATCAAATCGCACAAGGAGAAATGGCTTTCTATATTCGTGACGTACGCATGCACAGTAATTACGAGAACGTTTGCAAATAGCGCAGTGTGTGTTATAACATGTTTGTTTTGATACATTTAGTTCATTCGAACACATTTACCTTTACTGCTTGCTAGCTCGGCGAGGGCATTAATGGGTTAGCAAGGTTATTTTGTTGTAGAAATATTGGAGCATTCTTCTTTTACTTTGAAAGCAATCGATTCTTGCACATTTCAACATCATTGTTATGTGATGCCCTTTTATAGGTTCATTGAAGTTTTATATGTTTAATTAACCCACGAAAAAAAGGAGGAGGTTCTCAATTCGACACGTATTGACACTTATGGATTTTTTTTTTATGTATGATCACGCAGCAATCGGCACAAGGTGGTCCGATTTTGATGATTCTTTTTCTAATGGATAGGATATGTTTTGAAGTTGGTCCCATTTTTTTATAATTTTATTCTCACCCTAAAGGTACGAAAATAGGGGATGATTGATTGTTCAACCACGGAATTTTTACCCATTACCCCAATAACTTTGTACTGGATGATCCGATTTCGATGATTCTTTTTTATTGAACAGTATATCTTGAAGTTACTCCTGTTTAAATTTGAAAACAAAATTTTACCCCTAAAGGTACGAAAATAGGGGATGACTGATATTTCACCTACTACATTTTTAGCTGGTAACTGAATCTACCATCAATAACTTATTATTAATTTTCAAAGCAACTAAAAATTAAAAAATAATTACTTTTTAACAAAAAATAAATCCAACGAAAAGAAACTGAAAAGCGAAAAATAAAATAAACCATTTAGTATTATAAGTTAAAATCCTAAATTAACAGTAAATAAATAATTTTGAGGTGGACCAAGCCTATGAAAAAACAAATTGAAAAGATGTGCGCCGCGCTGCTGTTGCCGTGTGCATCGCATGCCGCTGCCCTCATAAAATGAACTTTATGTAATTAATTTTGGTTGTTTGTTGGGCACGGTCTCAAAATTATTTGTTTACTGTTAATTTAGGATCTTAATTTATAATACTATAGGCATTCGCTTTTCAGTTTTTTTTTGTTGATTTTATTTTTTGTTAAAAAGTAATTGGTTTATATTCCTTATAATGTATTTTCCCGTACAGGTATCCGATTTAGCGTTAATATGTAAAGGTACCCTGGTTTATAAAGTTTTTTCTTGAAAGCAGATAATGTTTTTTGTATTTTTATTCGCAGTAACACATGGATATCCCGGGCTTTAGTGAGTGACAGCATCGCAGAGGATTTCGCGTGACGGGAAATATGCAGCAACCCTGGTGGTCGCTTTATTTGCTCGCTATTTTCATGTTGGGACTCGACTCTAAGCTTGTTGGTGAGTGCCATAGTTAAGTTATTACCATTGTTTTACTAAACTTTACAAAACATAAAAAATATTTCAGCGGGAAAATTTACCAGATCTTTGTAAAACAGTAAATAATTATGTTTATTAATTTGCGTTTGGGCTGTGGTTTGGGTATACTTAATAAACCTGACATTGGAAGAAAAGTTTTACAAACATAAATTTCAAATAATGTAACGATGAGATCGTTCTCGACTCACTTTTTTTTATGGAAATAGCCGGCAAACGAGCAGACGATCCACCTGATGGTAAGTGGCTATCGTCGCCCATGAACATCAACAACACCAAAGGCATCACTGATGCGTTGCCGGCCAAGAAAGTGAGAAGAAAAAGAAAAAAGAACTGGCTCTCAAGCCCCCAGCCGAAACACGACGAGTCGTTTGGCGGCTGACTCATGCTCAAGGGTGGTAGCTATCCAGGCAAACCCCATGGAGAAATAATAATAGTAATAATGGTATTAATTAATAATTAAAATCAATATTACCAATATAATCCCTCCGAGGGCCCTACCACCAGCAGGCTGGCTTTAGTCGCCTTTTACGACACTCATCCGGCGTGGGATTGGGGTTAGTATTCTAAAGTCGCCCCAATACGGCTCGAATATTACATATATTTACATTATTTTACACACAAATACAAAAATACCTTTTATAGAAAGTAATGAACTCATAACTTTACTATATTTAGATATAAACCACACCAATCTAAATTTAATCAAGAGAGTATATAATTTTGAAGTAGGTATTTAAGTAATGAATAATTACAGGTTTAATTTCAGGACAAGCTTTTCAACCAGAATTTGCTGAGCCTATTACTAATCTCACTATACCAATAGGTCGAGATGCGACATTTAAATGCTTAGTACACAATTTAGGAGGATATAGGGTAAGTTAAAAAATCAGTTTTGATGTTCTTTACAATAAATATTTTATTTCTAAAGAATATTAAAGATGCTTTTATGTAAAGGTTGTGGCATAAGAATGATTGCAATTGCAAACATTTTGACATTACAGGTAGGGTGGGTGAAAGCAGATACTAAAGCCATACAAGCCATACATGTTCATGTAGTTACCAATAATCACAGAGTATCAGTGTCTCATGTTGGGCAAACTGTATGGAATTTACACATCCGAAACGTCCAAGAAGAAGACCGGGGGCAATACATGTGTCAAATTAATACAGATCCAATGAAAAGTCAGGTAAGTTAATAAGGTACAACATAACGAACTTATGCAATTTAGTGCTTCAGTTAGAAGTCAGAGCACTCCATTCCACATCTTCAGTAACAGAACCATGAGATATCACTGCATAATCTTCTTTGGGTTCAAATTTAGATATTTTCTTTCTATAGCCCTGAATTCTCACTTGTCTGTATAAAAACTCTCTTGTCATTATTTCAGGTACAAACATTTGTCTGCTTCTATACAGTATTTGGTCTTTTGGACCCCATGTTGCAGTTGGTTTAAATAAGTTTTTAATTTTGTCGTAGAAGTAATATTTTTTTATTTCAATAAAAATACCAATTAATATTATTCCGAAATACACGCTCATTAAAATATACAAAAGGAGTTTATCAGTGTTCATTTCTATTGATTGGATGAAATAAGAATTATCGTATTGCTTTCTGAGAACTCGAGGGCATTTGAAATATAAAGTGAAAGCCATAAATATAGGGGTCAAAATCCATGATGCTTTCCAGTACAAGCTTGGCTTTACACCAATCATAAAGATAATATCAACACTGTGATTTTTGAAACCATATATCCAGTAAACTGCCAAAGAGAAAGCTAGAATATTTGTAAGTTGTATTATATCCACTACATCATTTATAACTTTAGTGAGATCAGAACAGTAAAAAGGACAAGAAACAATGCTTATAAATTCTATCAACAAAAATGAGGATAACATGTTATACTTTCGGGCAATTTTTATGGTATTAAACATAGTATATTGAAAAAACAAATATAACACCCATAAGTTTAGAAATAAGCAACAAAATATTCCAGAGAGCCAAATAATTGCCCAAAGAGCTAGCTGGTCAAAATACATAAGTGTCTCCGTTGTGGTTGCGAAAATTGAAAAGAAGTAACTTTCACCTTCTTCCAAAATATTTTCTTCTTCGCCGTGATAGTAAGACATAGTTTTTATACCTCCAAAAATAATAAGTGCTAACTGAATAGTTATAAAATAAGAGCAAAGTGGAATTGTTACTGAAGTCATAGTTGCAGGGCTACGAAATGAAACATCGCGGGATAAAAAAGCAATCATACCATACCCGGCGCCGCAAGAAAGAATACCTCGAGTAAAACTAGATATAAAACTAGTTATTCGATAGTCATGCCAGTGCAGCATTATCTTTTTGGCGTACCAAGTACCAGAAGAGGACAATGTAACCCAAAATAATACAAAAATCATAATGCACACGTAAAATGCAACGAGCCTGACAATTGGTTGGATAATTATCTCTCTTTTTATTGATAAGATAAATATAGCCATGCCTGTTGTAGAGCTTGCAATTATAACTTCCCACATATGAATACAGTTGGAGTTTTTCGTATTGATGCGTCCAATTTCACGTTCATAAAAGCAATAGCTTCCCGTTTTCATGCCACAGTCGGTGTCATATAATTGCATAGCTTCAATACAATGTTGAAATACTGATACATTAATCCTTTTTATCATACATTTCGTATCGTTGAAATCATCACAAGAAAACCAAGGAGGTGGATCACGAATTGAATAAAAAGTGTATTTCAAATACCATGAAGTTAATACCATCAGATATATAAATTTTAGATACAACAAGTAATATGTACCGTAGCCGAAACTGCGTAATATTGGCAGGAAATCCCACATGGAAACTATATCGCAGTTAGTGTATTGCGCAATGCATATCTCCGTATAAACCAGTGGTATTCCGACAAATATTATTGCAATCAATTGAATGCATCCATGAAGGTAAAATCCGTCAATTGATATTTCAACCGGAGCGAACACGACAGCGGCTTCATTTAACATCCAAGTCCACAATATTAACTTGTAAGTTCCGTAGGAATTCCATCGGCTATTTTCTGTATGACAATCTTTACTATCCATGTTAATTTGTCCAAAATTACGATCCTAATTCACAATTTTGTCCACAATTTGATTTACATTATTAATCATCAGCCATCTAGATTAATGTACACAACAACACCATATTAGATATTACGAGTAGTTCAATGTAATCAGTGCAATTGTTAAATAAATAGTGAACATAAAAACGAAAATGCAATTGCGATTACAATAAATGTTGGGAAGATAAAGTGAATTAAACTACACGCTGGGGGAAGCGAGGGAGCGACGCAGCGGGTAATGATTCGTATATGGTGGTCCTAAATTATTGCGCTCCGTTGTAATTTATACTCTCGCCTGATAACGGCATAAATTCTGAACGGCGACAGTGCAGCTGCAGAGTTCGACGACGCGACGTCCGCGCAGTATGACGCCACTTGACGTAATGTTCCAAAAATTATTTTCAGTTACATTCGAAAACCAATTTCTAACGTAGTTGTTCTATTGGAACGTTGGTCTGTCCATGTTGTATATGATTTATGTTTTCATATCTGTTCTACATTAGCATTGTTTCATGCAGTATATTGAATACTAGACATGTGATAAGATATATCATGTTTAGGACACTGCTAAATAAAACGATACAGTTAATACATAAAGGGAAAGAAATAAACACAAATAATCTAAACTTACCAATTCAAGAAGGATTTGTGCCAAAAAAGCAAATAAGTTAAACTTCGATCGATTTTATCGCCATGTAATTTTCACAGATGGGCTACTTAGAAGTAGTGATACCTCCGGATTTCATCCCAGAAGAAACTTCAGGTGACATCATGGTGCCAGAAGGTGGCACTGCTAAAGTGACCTGCCGGGCGCAAGGGCAGCCCCCGCCTCGAATCATGTGGCGGCGGGAAGATGGTTCTGATATAGTGATAAGGCACTCTAATGGCACCAAAACCAAAGGTTTGAATATTAAAGAGTAATGAATAGAGATTTTTAGGACGTGTAAATTTATAAGGTTATAAATAAATGCATTGAGACATAAATATTCAGACGACACAAAGTAATATACGATTAATCATCCTAACTGGTGATGCGTTTTAATTCGTTTTGATTCAGAATTATGAGCCAATTAACAACCTTACAATAAAATATATCTAATCATCGTGACCAATTTCTAGCTGTGAACTTCTTAGGTATCCATGATTATATTGTTAGTGCAATTTTCAGTGTAGCTTTGGATACGATTAGTTACAACATTTTAATATATTTCTAAACTACCTTACTCCTTTACTATTTATCTAAAACACCTTTACCTTTTCCCTCTTAGTGGCCGTTTTTGAAGAAGAGAATCTGACACTTCCGAAGATATCTCGTTCGGATATGGGTGCATACTTGTGTATCGCTAGCAATGGAGTGCCGCCCTCAGTCAGTAAAAGGATCGTATTAAGAGTACACTGTAAGTTAAAAATTTGTTATTAATCTGTACTTGTTACTTAAAACTGTATCTGGTATATGAAACACATATCTACGATCTCCATGTGGTTATCTTAACCTATCTTGTTGTAACTAAATCCTTGCTCAATAATTGAAAAAAAAATCAATTGATCCAAATCTTGGAAAATGAATTCAATTAAGTGTAAAATATTTCTACGAAAATAGACTACAACAAATTCAAACATAGGGCATGATGACATTCATTATCAAAGTGACCATCGATTTTTTAGGGCAAAAAAAAATAAAAACATTTCACTGCTGATTCTAAAAACATTACCTTATGTACCTACGAGAACTTACGAATCAGGATTAGATTTGGTAGTAAAGACTCAGCGATCTATAACAGGTGAAGTCGAAATTCAAAGCAGTAAGATACCTAGATGAAGCCTCTTTTAGCTTAAATCTAATAATTACAAATTACTCTTCAATAATTCTGTGAGCATTAATTTGGCTTCACCTATCAAGCTCTATCATATTTTATTTCAAGTTGAAAGTAATTTGAAGACTCTTTAGTACATGTAACTTTGGTATTTTTCAATTTAAATTTTTATTTAATACTAAAAAACCCGGTGTAGCGTGTTGAATAAATCACAGAATAGGTGACAGCAAGCTTTTGTTGCTTAAACCTGAAGGCCCACACAAGGTAATAAATTCCATTTTCTTAAAGATATTTTTATTCAAGGTGCGTAAAAACTCATTTAAGATACGAAAATTGCTCCTCGGTAAATTCGTTGTAATTGTTGTTTATCTCGACAAGTTTCAGAGGCTTCGTCTTATTAATAGTCTCATTTTACATCAATGAGTTGCTTTTAATTATTTTGTCTAACTATATGTGTGTCTTTGAGTCGATATCAAGGTTTTATTTTGAGTAAATTTAATTGTGATTTTAAAGTACCCCTAATATACGTAGTTCATTAAGTATGAAATTCAAATATAGGTATGTTTTCCTGTTTCTTTGATTAATCAATAAATGTTCTTCATAAAGACTAATTCGCGGTCCTTCACCGTGCGCTTGCGATTAATTTAATTTTACAATTATTATTTAAGTCACAAGCGTAACAGTAAAATAAAAAACCATAAATAATTTTTTTTTCTGACAATACAACTAACAAATATGTAACTTGTATCCTATATTCTTTGTTCACAGTTCATCCCGTAATTCAAGTCCCTAACCAGCTGGTGGGGGCGCCACTTGGCTCTGACGTCACCCTGGAATGCTATGTGGAGTCCTCGCCCAGGTCTATTAACTACTGGGTCAAAGATTCTAGTAAGTATATAGCTAATAAGGTTTTTTGTTCATGACGCCTAGTACAGCGTGCCCATTTACGCAATTATCTTATCGATTTTTAAAAATAATTGCGTAATCCACCGATGGTCTACGTCAGTGGTAATCAACCTTTTTCTCATAGGGACCAGAAACAGGTATTAGACATGGTGTCGCGGCCCGCAGAAAAAGAATAGGTTATAATTTCTTAGGTTTTCGCAATTGTTATAAATTAAATTAGAACTTAGAATGGATTCATCGCATATATTTTTGACGTGATAACGTCTATTAAAACGATGAACGCCGGGCGCACGCACGAAAAAATTTAGCATTCCGCGAGCGAGAGAGCGGCAAAAGCGAGACAGAGGCACGATGCGCCGATCGTAGCCGATGCCGTAGGCGAGCCGTAGGCGATCGTAGTTGAGTGGAGCGGAGCGGGGCGGGGCGGAGCGGAGCGGAGCTTTGTCATGACGTTGTCACGTTGAACTACCGTCCGTAAACCGACTTTACAGACAACTATTTTTTATTTAGAAGTCAGGATAGGCCTCCTTTTAAGAACCTTCTAACAAGAATTAAAATACTATAGCGGCCTTATGTGGTGAGATACAAAAAGTGGAATGCGTAAAATATCCATGTACCCAAACACAAATATAGGCATATTAAGAACAGTCCAACAGAAAATAAATCGCATAAAATATTTCACACTTTCCCAATCGTTTGTTTGTGTATTCTAATATAATAAGAAAATTATACGTATTTTCTTCTCGGAACTGATCACACGTGTAACCTAATTAACGCCCACGTTTCTAATATTATTCATTGATGTAATTCTCCATATCTAATTGTTCTATAAAACAACATATCAAGCGGCCGAAGGAACGGAAAACGACATACGGATAACCTATTTTTTATCACGTCAAACGTTGTTAAGGAAACTCGTTCGTGTCCTGAATTGTTGTCCCTCGGGACATGTCACTTAGTTACCATGGCAACGATTTCTATACCTATTTCTAAGAAACCGAAGCAGGCGAAACAGGCTGGTAATTAAAGAAAGTACCACTTAAGTGGGTTGCTGGTTAACTCAAAAACAATTTCAACGGAGGCTGTGCCCTAAATTTTAGCACGAATTCCTAACGATAATTTAGGTGTTTATTACGAGATTAGACGACAGCTTAAACTAATCGTAGCTTTACGAATCAGACACGCTCAAGCTAAACCACACTATAAATGCGTTTGGAGAGTTTCCAGTATTCAAAAGCCGAATTAAATAAAAACATTAGAAGATTGCATTACATAAGTCATGGATTAAGAGTTTATTCAAATAACGCCTGCAATTATAATACAGACGCTATAATCATAAAGATGCTTGAATGACTTTGTGAAGACATTCATGTTTAATTAGTAAAATCTATTACAATGATACAACTCGGTGCGCAGATATACATATATTATCTAAAATATATGTATTAACTAAATAATTAATAAACTGAATAGGTATTAAAACTGAATAAAAAATTGAATTTATTTTTCAGACTGATGCTGTGATTTAATTTTCATCAAAAAGATAAGATCATAAATTTATATTGCTATAAACATTGGGTTTGAACACAGGAGAGCTGAGGAATTTGTAATTTGTTTGTACAATTACAAATTCATACTTAGGCATTGATAATAATTATCCTTGGTCTAGTCAAAACTAATGTGCAAAGCTCGAGCACAGGTACAGGATAGTCAGCTTCTCGGTCATTATAAATTGAAGAACTACATTCGAGAATGTTACCAAAAATTATACGACATCATTCTGCCATCCTCGATACTGCATCGGACATCCCGACTTACGGAGATTATCTGTCTTTACTTCACAACAAGTCAGTGTTTTTTTTTTATTAACACGCTTTTATTAGCTTCATACGTATGTGCCTATCTAACGAAAACGTTGAACATGATTTTGACCTCCTTCAAAACGT
Source organism: Thymelicus acteon (assembly GCA_951805285.1). NCBI lineage: Eukaryota > Metazoa > Arthropoda > Insecta > Lepidoptera > Hesperiidae > Thymelicus > Thymelicus acteon. The sequence goes on along the minus strand of OX638213.1, from coordinate 13,492,094 downwards.
CGGATTAAATCGAAATTTGGCATACTTATCAAGGACCGATGACAATTCAATTTTCAAAAACAGAAAAAAAAGGAGCACTTAAGTTTCATTAAAAAAGAGTTTAAAAAAACACACTATTATAAATATAAAAACCAACTAAAGAATGAAAAATAAATAATAGTTAAAAATAACTAAAAAACATACTAATGGAAAATCCAACTAAAAAATAGAAAATAAATTTGAATTAAGAATAGTGTAAAATATATATATATATATATATATAAATTAAGAATAGTGTAGGTAAATAAGAAAAAAATGTATTTTATTGTAAAAAAGCGTGGAGTGCAAGGTGTCAATAACTCATATCTGCCAATAAAATATTTATAACTATTGACACCATGCACCCCACGCTTTTTTTTTAAATAAAATACATTTTTTTCTTATTTACCCTATTCATAATTTATATTTATTAAAAAATTACATTATTCTTAATTCAAAATTAAAATCTATTTTATATTTTTTTTTGTTGGATTTTCTATGAAAGCGTGTTTTTTAGTTTTTAAACTATTATTTATTGATGGCGGTAACTTACATATTATAAGTAGCTCATTACTGGTTTGTTAGCTGTTGGAAAAAATAAGGTGTATTAAATTACTAAAGTTTTATCTTAGTAATAAGTATCGTGTGGTGTTGCAAATTGCCGTAGTTTTTTGGCAGGCCGAAATGTGGGCGGAGCCGTAGCTTGCAAGTAATGAGATATTAAGATTTAATTTACGAGTGCGTCGGGTTTAATTCTTAAGAAAAATGACCTATTGTGGTTGAAATAAGACAATGCTAGTTACTTCCACTTGAGTGGACATGGCGTTTACGACGCCGAAAGCGACGGCGAAGAAGGACCAACAAAGCTTTTATAATTTATATCTTATGAATGTACGATATTGCCTCCATTATATTCGGAACAATTCCTTTTGGCTGGCAGAAATTCTCGGATTCTCGAAACTGCAAGCGCTTAGACAAATCCAAATAGATCATATCATAGGTACAGCTTCTCAATCAATTAATTCTGCTGTAAAATATTCTCTTTCTTTAAGCACAATAAACGCAACTTCAAAAAATCAATAAGCCTTATACAATACAATTGATCGGCAAATGGTAGCATTAACAAATACAAACATACAAGTATTCGAATAAAACCAAAATTAAACGTTCTATCGGTAACTTTAACAGCAATCTGTAAGCAAATCAGCTTCAAACGGTGCAATGTGAGAGCTGGCAGGGAGTTCTCCCGAGCAAACATTCCTACTCGAGTTCGGCTTTGACTCACTAAGTTCCGCCCGACCGACCGGACTGACAGACAGATAAGACACTCCAGTTGAGAACAGCTAAACGTATTAATGTTATCAGTGTTAAATATTAAATGGCTCGAAGTTTAAATGCACCGCAACAATGAAGTTACTTGTATAGTTTGCTGCGACTAGTGAAATTATGACCAATCAGGCGAGAATCTTATTCATTTTGTAACTTCTGTAAGCGTTTGTACTCAGATTTTTTTATACAAAACAATTATTCATATACTATTTTAGAATATTACCCGAATGATCGAGCTTTGCTCGGTATTTTTTTAACAAACAAGGCCATCTCCTAAGTAGCTTTAGTGTTGCTTACTCACCAATAGATGTCAGGAAGTGTCTATCGGAGCAGTTTTTTATTGCCTGAAAACACAAAATGAATCCTAGCTAGATCGATTTATCACCCTCGAAACCCCCTGCATACTAAATTCCATGTAAATCGTTGGCGCCGTTTCCGAGACTCGGAAAATATATATACAAGAATTTCTCGTTTAAAGGTATTAGATAAAGTACAAAAATAGCATTTGAAGGTGCATTAATTGACACAATTACGCTTGAATATTTATGTGTTTGTATCATCTCATAAAATGAAGTTTAGCCCAATCACCTGTAAATAAAACCGGTTTGAAAAGTGTCCTAAGCAGTAAGTCACAGCATAATAATTATATGTATTTGCGGACACACAGTGAAGCAGCTGGATTGACAAATAATAAAACCTATTATTGTTTTGGCACAATAGACACTCAATTTCATTTTAAAGAAAATTGATGCAAAGATTTGAATATTATTACAGTTTTATTCATAATTCATAATAATTCATTCATAATCTATAGACTATAGATTTAGTTATAGAATATTGGAAAAGTTCGTAAAAGTTAGAATATTCTAATAGTTCAATAACCGGACAAGTCACGCAAGTCCCGGTTCATAATACCGAATGCATAAAAGCAAATGTCCTATAACACTGGCAACTGCCACGGAGGAGTCATAATAAAACCTCACGTTATATCAACAGTGAAATATCCATTAGCGGCTATTCGAGCGTAAAATAAACCAACTGAACTTACGTAATAAAATAATACATTTTCTCTCCCTGGTTTCATAACAGCTTATATGTCAAGAAAATCTGTGCGCAAAACGTACCGACCTCAAATCATACCATTACGTATTCACGAAGAATGGTAATGTCTCAGATTGTATGGCATTTGTCAAATAATAAAACAGGACTCTAGAAATCTCTGATAACGTTCCCTGATTTTCTTGCATAGGATTTTGTTACCAACAATCTTATAGGCACTTACTATCAAACACGATAGAATTATTTGCTTTTATTGGTCATGCTGTTTAGGTACGTATAAAATTGATTTTATTCATAATATCTATAATTTGTTATAGAACAATGGACAGATAATTATAAATTAAACTTTGATACAGCTTATATTTAAGTGGGTATTAAACAGATTTTGTGTCTGATTACAGTGTTACAGTATATTTGTAACAATTCTGCTCCTACCTTTAATTAAGGTACAATTTAAAGGTGTTTGTTGAGTTTTTTGCTTTATAGAAAAAATATCATATTCTATATTCAACAGATTTTCTTAAAATATTTGATGTTTTACTATCGTATTCAATAAGATACAAAATCCTTAAGGTTCATAATAAGACCCATTAATTTCATGAGAAAAAATGAGAAACGTTCACATTGGTAAGAAGAACGTTGAAATTTCCAAAATACGGCCGCGTGAAAAATTAACCCGTAAATTTCAGGCGACAACTGCCGAGTGGTGAACTTTGCAAAACCGCCTCAAGGTGCAAGGGAAGAAACATCTCGCTACATTGAGTTCAACTCATTACACCTAGTTTCGGCTGTTCAGCTGAATTTAAGTTATTTATACCTGCAAAATGTGCAAAATGCCAATCTAGCTGCAATGTAAAGCTAAAATTGTAAAATATGAGGAAAAAAAATGTTGAAATAATTTATATGCATGTTGATCCATTTTCTCAACGTTAACTACGTTGACAACGCCCACAAATGAGTATATGTGTCCAATAATCTTAAATAGCGGATTAAAACTGTTTAGTAAGTATTTCATAAGTCAGATTATGGTGCAACGGGGTCCTAATAACTTAGAGAAGTTTGGTAGAATGTGCTAAGAAGTTCAGAAGAAAAAGACAGTAGCGTTTCTAACACTCGCCCATAGCCTCAAACACAGAGGCGTGGAATAGATACTGATAGATGCTGAAGTTATCAAATGGTTGAAAAAGAGACATTTAAAATATTTAATGTATTTTCAAGGCGATATTTCGTCATTTACGCACGATGACGCTTATACCTACTTATTGCCGGCTCGTAACATGAAGCTTACGTGTATAATCTACCTAGACTAAGATTATACTAATATACCTACTACTCGATAGTCCATCCTCACAGTCGATAATTTATGCAATTGTTGCCATTGAATTTCCGTTACAATGAAAGGGGTGAACTCCATAAACCACCTCGTTAAAAAGAGCGAATTAGTAGATTCCATCTTTGAGAATATTATTGGGGAACTTTTAGACACCTGCATAATTTTCTTCACCGAAGCTATTCAATATAGGTTGTTTACAAATCTAGAAAGTCAAAAACGTAAGAAACTAAAGGTCCAAACTTGCACAAAATAATTATATAGGTTAAAAGTTATGTTAATTTGAGAAAATATTTGTCAAATTATAAATATCGAAACCCTGATTCAGGTATCATTTTTGGGAAGAACTCGTCTAACAAAACAAAATGGCATTACTTTAAAGGTTAGATGACGTCATAATCCCCGGGGATTCGTTTGCCGGTCAAGTGTGACGCGTTATTTTAACGACGAACAATTTATTTTGCGGCAAGGGGTTAACTTTGTGATGTTCATACCCTGTCTGTACCATTCGATGCAACATTTTGGTTTCACTTAGATTTTGTATCTAAGATTTTTTAACGGATAATGTTATGAAATATATGTGTAAAAATATTTCATAATATAATCTTATTTTTATACATGTTATTCAGGAAACCCGAGTGATTACGAAATAATGATCATTTCGACATCAGTTGAATAGATACAAGAAGCTACAGGATTATACAGCATAATTTAGGAATCTACCCTAAGATGGAAAAGACTTGCCCGGAATCAATTTGTGTTGTATGCGTATAATATTATGATACTAAAAGCAACAAAAGCGTTGTTTAGCTAGGTAATTATCATATATTCTAACTAAATTGTGGGTTGGCATAAAAGCTTTTTAATATCATTATATAACACTCTGACATACAGACAGTTTTCGCGACGTTTTCCTTACCGGAAAATAAGGTATTGATTTGATACTTTTTTATTTCAAACTCAGATCGTACTTTCATAAAAAGTCTTGAGTGTAAACTATGTAATGTACGACGAACTTACGTAGAACAATCCCTCGCCCTCACTCAGCTACAGATTGACAGAGGGACCGAGTGTTAATTATTAAAATGCATTAAGGTTTCGAGTTGTAGCGATATGATCCATATAGTACGTCGATCAAACCATTGTTATACCGAACTCTCAGTGACTGGCGCTTTTGACGAAGCCAAAAGGGCACGCGGGTATTGTAGACGATCGTCATTTTCGTTTGTCATCAATCTATGTTAGGGTTGCTGACATGTAAGTGTTAATTAAGCAAGCCTTACTCGAGCGTAATTAAGAGTGTTACAGTGTTATTTTAGACATTAATTGAGAACGAAATGAGGCTCGGTCTTATTAACTAATTTCGTTTGGAGGCCATCTTCCCCGCACGTCGACAGCGCGCATTGAAGAGTAAACAGACCGAAGTTTCGATCGAAGTAAAGATTACGCAAAACATTCCTGCTGTTATCGTTTCCTTTCAAAGTTCCTTTGATCGGTACATTGAAGAACATTCTGAACGCGTCTCAGACTACAGCTGAAGTTATTTTCTATATTATATAATTATAGTATTGTTTTCGGAAACCTTCGTGTTAATATAATTTGCATTTAGCAAAGAGTAAATTAAAAGTTTGTTTTAAATAGAATTTTAATATAGTACTTACCTGTTGTTTGTCCTATTTCAAAGAAGATTCTAAGAGTGAACTGTATTGATTGCATTTTTGGAAAATCAGTTACGTACAAGTGATTTATCCGATTCATTATATAGCAACACATCCACCTGATGATCTATTCGTTTTCCAGTTATAAACATAAAAACTTAAATCACTGTTAACCCGTTAACATAATCCATCTATGCTACCTACAGTAAAGTGATTGCTGATTGATTTGTGTAAAAATAAAAAAATAAAAAATGCTAACACACGCATACCCCCGCAGTAGGGTCATTACTTGTGTCGCGGGTGGCATGGACGACACATATAACACATCACAATCACATCCATGACCCGAGTACAAATATTTATCTGTCACATAAATATCTGCCCAGGCCAGGAATCGAACCCGGGACCCCTCACTTCGCAGGCAGGGTCGCTACCATCTAGGTTACAGGGTCATCATGTGTAACTTACAAAGAAGTACTTTGTCCTTACCGTGTGCATTCTTTGTGCACTTTGTAACGCATGCTCTATCTGTGTTACATACCGAAAGCACAGAATGCATACTAGTATCTAAAGCTACCCAAAGTGACCTGTAATCCAACATGAAACTTACAGTTTACGAAAAGAAGCTAGGAAGGTTTTCAAGCGCGGACAGTGACATCCGGCTTAACGTAGCTCAGGCACTAAGATAGAGGACTTAACTTTATAGTAGACAGCACAACCTTACTAAGAGAGTTTAACGAAAATATAGTTAATTATACTTAATTTAGAAACGATTTTAAGTATATATAATACTAGCTGTTGCCCGCAGCTTCGCATGCGGAAATTATGCTTATCATATTTGTACCCCTTGCAGAAAAAAATTTAAAAACAGGTTAATTTATATGGAAGTACTTATATTTAGGAATTTATATACTAAAACGTACGATATAATCACAAATCATTCCTCCGGGAACAAATTTTAAAAAATAAACAACATTAGTTAACATTAGTTTTTTCTTTTTCATGAAAAAAATTGAAAAACTGGAAAACATGTATTTCATCAATTAAATGAGGAATTTTTGTTGCAAATTTAAAGCAAATCGTTGATATTTCAAAATATTCCACACTAAGTTTCATCTTGTTTCCGGTGAAAACTTTTAATTTTATCGGGACGAAAAGTTTTTTAAAACGTGATCCAAAGTATGAGGAACAACATAACTAATTTCCGTCGAAATCAGTTCAAGGGTTTTTATGTAATGCCCGAACATATAAACAGACAAACAGAGAATAATTTTAAAAACAAAATTTTTGGTGTTCTAACACGTTATTGAAGTGCCCGTAATTTTGCCCCTAATAACCGAAATTTTGAAAAATATTATATGTACAGAAAAACTGGCTCTTGAGTTTCATTAGAAAAAAAAACAAAAAGGTCCCGTTATTTCCATCCATCCAGGAGTTACATATCTTGTCTCGAAGTAACACCACCAGATCCTAAATGGATCAATGATGAACTGGTTTTACGATGTCAACATGAAAAGTACAAATATTTTTAAAAACGGTTCTGTTGTTTCCATCTGGACACTCCTTCTCCCTCTCCCGCTCCCACTCCCTTTCCCGCTCCCACTCCCTCTCCCACTCAAACTCTCTCTCTCTCTCTCTCCCTCTCCCTCTCCCTCTCCCGCTCCCTGTCCCTTTCCTTCGCCCGTTCACGGTCCCTCTCTCGCTTTCTGTCCCTCTCCCACTTCCAGTTCCTCTCTCGCACTCGGTCCCTCTCCCGCTTTCTGTCCCGCTCCCTCTCCCGCTTCCTGCCGCTGTCCCTCTCATTCCTTTCCCGCTCCCTGTCCCTCCCCTCTCCTTCTCCCGCTCCCCGGCCCTCTCCCGCTCCCTGTTCCTCTCCCGTTCCCGGTCCCTCTCTCGCTTCCTGTCCCTCTCTCCTCCCCCTACCGTCCATAAAGTCCTCTACACAATTTTTTTGTTTCTCACTATAAGCTTACATATTAATTTTCGTATTTCTGAGTTCGAAAATGACAAAGTTCTGGAAAAACTTGCAACCTCTTTATTTACCTCTTAGGGATGAAATTCCAAAACACCTGTTGCAGTTAATTTTTGATTTATTTTCACATTTCTGTGTTCGATATTGACGAAGTTTCGTACAAATTTACATCCCCTTTTACCCCTTAGTGGATGACTTTCCAAAAAAAAAACTGTTACAATTAATTTTTGTTTCTAATTATAAGTTAACATATCCATTTTCACATTACTGAGTTTAAAATGACATAGTTTCTTAAATAGATATTTACAACCCCTTAGTATTACTCTTTATGGGGATGAATTTCGAGAAAACAGTGACATAGTTATTTTTTGTGTCTAACTGTAAGCTTATATACAAATTTTCACCCTTCTTACTTCAAAACTGACGAAGTTCCCATACTAACTTCCACAACCTTTTTCAACCCTTTAGAGGTTGATTTTCCCAATAAACACATAACCTTTAAATTTTGTTTCTAATTTTGCACTAATAAATAAATTTTCATGTTTTTAACTTCAAAAATGACGAAGTTGCGGACTAAGTTCCATCCAAGAAATTAACCCTTTAAGGGATGATTTTCCAAAAAAAATTGTTGAAGTTAACTTTTGTTTATTACTATAAACATACATAAAAAATTTCGTATTTATAACTCTAAAACTGACGAAGCTGATTTATATGTAAAATCCTTCCAACCCCTATTTTTAGGGGATGAATTTCGAGAAAACAGTAATGCAGTTATTTTTTTTGTCTAACTATAAGCTTATATACAAATTTTCACCCTTCTTACTTCAAAACTGTCGAAGTTCCCATACTAAATTGCACAACCTTATTCAACCCTTTAGGGGTTGATTTTCCAAAAAAACACATAACTTTTAAATTTCGTTTCTAATCTTGAACTAATATATAAATTTTCATGTTTTTAACTTCAAAAATGACGAAGTTGCGTACTAAGTTAAATTGAAGAAATTAACCCTTTGAGGGATGATTTTCCAAAAAAATGTGTTAAAGTTAACTTTTGTTTATTACTATAAACTTACATAAAAAATTTCAAATTTATAAATCTAAAACTGACAAAGTTGGTTTGTATGAAAGTGACTTCTAACCCGTATTTTTACCCCTTAGGGGATGAATTTCCAAAAATCCGTTCTTAGTGGACGTCTCCTTAGCAGAAACTATCTCCCTGCCAAATTTCATCTTAATCGGTTCGGTAGTTTCTGAGATTTTTTGTTTAATCAGCGGTGTGTCGCTTTTCAATTTTATATATATAGATTGTTTTACATTATTTTGGTTTGAATCCTATCAAAATTATCATTTTCATTTTTTAAAAGACGTAATGGATACTCAATTTGAACTATTAAAATAACTGTAATTTTTTTAATTTAAAAATCCCCCGTCACTTTTATTTTCACCAAAAAAGAGGTGATGACTTTGAAATACCCGAACAGATCTTCATAAATTGTAGCTAAAAGCCATATCGATCACGGCCGTCAGCCTTCATATAAAAAAACCGCATCATAATCGGTCCATTCGTTTAGAAACTACGATGCCATTAACAGACACAGCCCCTTTTTTTGCAGGGGTTAATAATATCACAAAGTAGTAATTGTAGCAATAACTTACAAGAAGAATAAAAAATTTAGCTGATAATTTAATTAATTGACATCATTGTCTTCAGCCTATTTCGGAGATGCTTTTGAGAGTGATGGATTCAGGTGCCCACTAGGTAAGGCATGGAAGCGCATAATATACCAAATTATATTTTTTCAATTGTATAGCATTACCATCTTCAAAAGCTACTAAACATTGCTGTTTAAGTTTAAGGGATGGTACATACACGGCTCATTTAAATGAGAAAAGACGCTTTTAAATTATGCCGAATATAATAAAAAAGTATGTAATGGTGCTTAAAATTTAAAATAATTATTTTCTATAATTTACATGACAATTCATAAAATTAAGCCTTGGAAAATACTCCCGGAAATGTTTACATCGTTAATAAAATTGTAAATTTTTAATTGTTAAATGTTTAATTAAAAAAATTCTCATGATAAAATATCTGAGATAAATGTGGTAGAATAAATTCCAATTAAATTCAGTATAAACCACTTACACATCAATCAAGGTTCCATGTAATCCAGACACGGACATTCGTACAATAAACCGATATCTGCTTTTAAAAATACGCGAACAATAATTAATTTATTATACGTGTCAAATCGAAATAAATACTAGCTTCAGACAATTATACGTATCTACATCATTTACTGAACAACATTTGGGTATACACCTGTAATAGTTAATACCGGTTCCTCAAAGGTGTGCCTTCCAACTTCTGCCAGTTCCTAAGAGTTCTGCCCCCGAAGTCCATTTCCCGAAGAAGCTTAGGTTTAGACGTATTAAGTAGTTAAGTAGATATTAACTAAATTTTAGCTTTTTAATAATAGCTTTTTAATAATAATAATTTAGTAAAGCTCTTTAGTTCATACAATTCTACTTAATTACTTAAGCTTTTTACTAAATTTTAACTAAAAAGTGCCTGTCCAAACGTGTTAAGTGATAAGCCCCGCCTACCTACTTAACAGAAAATAGAAAAATTTCTAAATTAGGTACTTGTCTACTTGATTACTAAATTTTAACTACTAAATTGTCCGTTTACACGTAATAATTTACTTAAAATTCAGTTAAAATTTAGTTAACTACTTAACTACTTAATACGTGTAAATGTAAACCGAACATTACAGACGGAAAATAATGTTAAAAGCGAAGGAGCCGCAGTTTATCAACCGCGGACAACGGCCACTGGGGCTTAGAGCTTGGACAAACACTGCGGATAGACTATAGGCTTTGCTTTGTAGTAGTTCTTCTTCGATTTTCATGAGAGTTTTTATTATAGAATAAATATACTTTAATCCTTTACGTAAAATAAACAAATTAAAATTAATCCATGATAGAAATAATACGAATTAAAACATTTTAGAGTCCGAAGCAAATTACTTATACGGCTAAATATCACATTTAATTATAATCCTTGTTGCCCCAAACACAAATAATTCTTTATGCTATGCATATTGAAGCGTCATTCATGAGTATACAAATGAGTATAACAAAAAATAATGAGCTATGACGTCAATATCAGTAACGGACAAATCCAGAACCACCTCGACGGAAAATTATAACAAGAAAGGCCAGCCTGTTTACAGCTAAATCCATGTAATGAAATTAACTTTATTTTTTCTAACATTAGGCATAAAAGTTCTCACTAATTAGATTATTACAAAAAAAAACTCAAAGAATATGAGCATGAATTATGAACACTAACTTACTATATTTCTTGTACACAAGGTTAAAAAAAACTTTTCACGTCAAAACCACGTCCACTGTTAAGAACAGCAGTTTCTCTATCTGCGTTTGTCGTACTCCCATAATAAACTTGGGAAGATAGTTTTTTCTTTAGAGTAACCGTAAAGAGACGACCGTTCTTTGTACAATTTGTGAAAGCGTTACCCACACACTGTTTACGTAATGAAAGTGTTACGGAAATAGTGTTCCCAGTGCCTCGTTACTTCAGTTCTCTGCGGAACCGAGTTATGGACTTGGGGAACTGGTTTACGTAGACAGTTCTCCATAATGTTGTCATATAAACTATTTGATTGTTTTATTTACGTCAAAACGGCCGTAGTTCTTTAGGATTGTAACCATAAATGCAACACCGTAAGAGTATTTAATATTTATTACCACGTGAATGATTTTTGGGATTTTTGCCAGTTTCTCTGTTTACCGGTGCGTTTGTTCCAGCTGTGCTCAAAAATGGCGAAACCTATTTGATACGGTTTTCTGATTTACCTCCTTTAATAAGTTCGGGTGACATTATCGGGCAATAAAACCTCAATAATATATTTTTTTATATCTTTCATGTACATTCATCAGTCAGTTATAGTTTTTTTGTAGTTGTGATTTTCTGTTTAGATGAAATGGTGATATCATCGAGCAAGTACGAAGTTATTAACACAGTGACAAGTGCATACGAGAGCCGGATGATACTTACAGTACGAGGTCTGACGAGCGCAGACGTTGGGGGGTACCGATGTGTCGCCAAGAACTCATTGGGAGAAGTGGACAGCATTATAAGGCTCTATGGTAGGAATGATTGCTAATAAATATAATTGTCTTAAGTTTAGACTAAGATTATCACGGTCATTTCATATTTTAACTGTAGCGGGTACTTACAATTTCTGTATTTAACACGCATTTTAAGTTACAAATTGATTTAATTATAAACTGAATCCAGTTTAATATTTATATGTCAGGATGAAAATTATAAATGCAATAAATGTTATGAAGTGTAGCTGTACGGCGATTCGTAATCATTTTTTTATAACTAAAGTTCTGCTTCTGTGGTGGTAAATCCTTGATAAAATTACAGGTTAGATATCTTCTAGCCAAACATCACATGGAAAACCTTTAATCATCTAAAACTACACATAATTTACCATGTTATCACAAAGCGTCATTACCAATCATACGTTATTAAATACGTGATTAAAGCTGCAAATTATTCAAAGTGGTTGTCTATAAATGGGCTATGATTTATAGAAGCATTACGAAACTTTGCATACATAAGCTCATAATGCATTGTAGCAAGCACATTTAATTATTATAAACACATTAACTGGAGTACTCTATCATTTACATTTGAATAGACTTAGGTTCCAATACGACTGCCACTAATGGCAAACGAGAATTGACCTAAATAGGCAGCAGTGCATAAACAATCCGTAAGACTTGAGAATGAGATGAGAAGTTATATGTTATTAAACTTCTCAACTTAATTATGACTTTGACTATTCATTCAAATGTAACCAATTATTTAAATAGTCACTGCAAACTTTTTGGGACTAAAAAAAGATCTAAAAGATTCATCAAGTCTTTAAGTGTCGCGAAGTTTTAACAGCATAGTCACATTTTTGTTTTTGTTTTAGGACGTATTTAAAGTGTGTTTTAGTATATTTTAAACTATTAACTTAGTATCACGTGTAATCTTGTGAAGTGAATTCGGGTGCGTTCGCAAACTATACTGAAAATGGTGAAATATTTGGATCGCTATATTGATTTAAGGTCACATTTTTTCGTAGCATAATGGAGTAATTACATACATGCTCAATTATGAGTGAACATAATTGAATTCAGTCAGGCATTTAGGAAAATATGAAAATAACTTTTAGGTATAGCAACAACGTGGGCTTACCTTTATAATCAGAAATAAGGTAATTTTTAAAATTTAGAATAAATTTTCTTTCGCAGAAATCCCTGGACCAACAATGAGAAACACGAGTCCAGATTACAAAAAGGACGAGTTTTCCACACCAATTGAAGGCCCCGACAACCAATTCGGATCTGCTGAAAGGCCGGACGACGAAGACGAAAGGGATTCTGTTACAGATAATCTAGAAGAATTACAAAATATACCTAGTACCCTAGATAACGCTACTTACAAAAATAAAACCGAATTGGGAGATAAACAAAATTTTAGTAACAAAATCCGAAAAATAATAAATAAACTCGAAATAGAAGAGGAACAATTGGGCACGAATAGAAGTTATGATTTACATTCCGTGCGCGCGTTTATTCTGTCGCTCTTGACAGCACCTGTCATTTGCCATTTACTAAATTATGTTACGTAAAACAAGTTATTGGTCTGAAAATTGATTCATTTTGATTGAAAGGCGCAGAAATGTAATTTAGTTTGATTGTTTACCAATCTATTGACCACTACGCATTTTTAACTGTACTTAGTAATTCAATGCTAGTCCCAATGGTCTGAGTTACTTAAGTTTCATATTAATAAAGACAGTTAGTCTATAATATGTTTTCTAATGATCATTTTAATAGATAAGTGAGCTTTTCTACCATATTTATCGTTTTTATTCAAACATTTCATCATATAATTGAAGACTAATTAATAATTTTGGTCAGCTATTAATGAGTATAATAAAATCATGTTAGGTAAGTAACTGTTAAAATATTGCACGACGCGACGCTCTCAAATGTGATTAATTGAACAAGGTTGAAGTGGTTGGGGTAAATTGATATTGATGTGAAAGTTCCGAAGTTTTAATATCCTATTGAGAGCTTAGAACATTGTTACCTACTAAATATTTTCGATACGATAAAATATATTAACATAAATGATTCGTCTTGTTTTTAATGCAAAGTGGTTTCGTAAGTGACCATTTCTGAAAATGATGGAATCATGAAACTGAAAAATTTACACTAAATAGGCTAGGCGAAGTTAATTCGTAATAGCAACTTTATCAAAATCACAATCCTAACCAAAACGAATGCATACGAAACCAAGTATTAATTCTCTCATCATCCTTGCGTACTCAAACAGTTCATGGTTCAACAGTGGGCGGAGCTCCTTACATGCCGCCTTTTATTGGTTGGCAACGCATTGATGATCAATAATTTGGTGTTACTAATGTCTATGGACGACGGTGACCACTTACTATGAGATGGTGTGTGTTCGTTAGTCGCCTATTTATATAAAATAAATATCTAAGACAGACATTGTAATTTTAATTTAGTTATGCAAATATTATATGAATATTATGACTATATTCATTCACAGAATTTACAAGAATATGTAAAAAAACTACTGAAGTATTACTTCTTCTAATGACTAAGATGGTTGGTCTCATCTATACGCGTCGCACTATAAGTTATCGGCACTAACACCCTAAAAACCGAAGTACAAAGTTTCTTAAAGCAACTTGATCCGCGTCAGGAAGTTCAGTTCACTTCTGTTCAATTAGCAAGCTGTTATGGTAAACCTCTTCAAGGTGTAGTTTGTTTATGTGAATAGTGCACTAAATCATTCACGAACCAGGCTGATAAGTCACTGTCGTTAATAGATATCAATAAGACTTCACCGACGCTTTGCCGATCAAAAGAAGCGGGGAGAGCCTACACTACCTGTACAATCTTGTGGTAGTAAAACTTAGGAACTTCACTGTCATTGTGTTAATTTAGTATGGTAATTATATGATTAACGTCCCAACTCAGAGTCACTAACGGTTATTTAAATCGCTCCTTAGTAAAGAATCACCATACAAATTAAAACTAAGGAGCGATTTAAGTAACATTTAGTGACTGTGAGTTTGGGCGTAAGAGTACGTAATAATAACCTCCATGAATTAAGAGAAATTAAGTAACGTTTGTATTTCTCATTTTAAATGTACGTACAAAAATATAAGTAATGAAGAATACGTAGGTATAAGCATGCAAAAGATCCTAAAATATTGAGACAATGTAAGGTTGACAACTTAAATAAATTTGATTCAATACATACACTGTGACGTGTAAAGTAATTACAATAACGGATGTTATTATATTACGATTAAAAATCTATATTAAATAGTTTAACTATTTAAGTGTTATTGTATTAAAAAGTAAAAGTACAAATCTCTGTATATGTATATTCCTTGTACTTCAAGTTATAAAATACTTGTATTATTCACGTAGTTTATCGAAAGATGTATAAATTATATAAATATTTGTATCAGCCGTGGTTTAGTTATAAATTCAGTAATAAATATCCCATTATAAAAAATTATACTATATTGAACTGTGTTTAAATTGTTAATATAAAGCCATATTATTTTGAGTGTTATTTAATTTGTAAAAATAGATTTAAAATTGAACGCCATGACATAACATTATAATACATTCTTAATAAAACATCGTTTAAATCGTTAAATATTTTTTATTTGTTCATTAATTTTTTTAGAATGTTAATTTTTCATATTCTTTAGAGTCTTACTAATATTAAAAATGTAAAAGTTTGTTCTTGAGCATATAAAAACTACTGAACGGATTTTCGTGAAGTTTAGCACACAGGTATACCATGACCTGGAATAATTAACCTCTTACTAGGGAGTAAGGGGAGAGAGAGTAGGAAGAGTAAATAAAGAAGAGTAAGTAAATAAAGTGAGTAGGGGATAAAATGGAAGTTGAGCACCAGCTGGTCAGACATAAGCACCTGGCATATAAGAATCAGCTTTAAAATGACTGAAAAATTTCATTTGCAGATGTACGACTTTACGAGTTAAGTTGGACATTTGAAAAATTCGTCGTTTAATGGATACCCGGCGTGTGCTAGTACCACAGAAGAAATAATAGTACTTATTATAATTCTACTACGCAAAAAAAAATACATGGAAAAAGTCGAAAATCGAAAATGTGCGCCTAACACTGTTTTAGTGGTCTCAAACCATCTTCGCATTATTGCCTTTCAAATGAAACCATTTTGAGGCATATCGGTTGGATGGTTTCTGTATATATAAAGGAAATCCATACAAACATTTTTTGTGTTTTATATAGATAGATTTAGCTAAAGAGATTTATGTCTAGATATGCTTCTAAGTCAACTGGTATAGACTGTGTGTTATCTTGCAGTCAATGAACACCTTAACAAAGTGGTTTTAAATATTTTAATCTCAATCATCAAGTTTTGTTAACTAAACAGAATAGCCACTGTAAACTAGCTTTGTTCACTATCCATAATGTAATACCCAGTGACAGCGCAACATGTCGGTTATCCGATAGACATATAACTTAATTGAAATATGGTTGCGCACCAAGTTTAGTAATCCCGTAATAAAGTGCGTATGAAGATTCAAATAGTGCTGGGATTGCTAAATATGTCTGAAGCATAAAGGTTGCAGTGTTGGAGAGTCAGTTAAAAATTTCTTTCTTCTCTCTTTTTGGCGAGCCAGTATTGCATCAGTGGTGCTTTTGATGTTGCCTGGGCCATTGGCCAATGAGTGACGCATCTGCAGCTATTAACATAAAGATTACCATTTGGGTAAGTTGAAAATGGATTGATTTAGTGGCCCATTACAGAGCTCTCTTAGAGGTAGCTCCCTACCCGTTCTTACCAAGTGAAGATGGATTAAGAGCTTCGTTTTTACGTTTTTATGACAAAAATCTATAACTAGGCTTAACAGCTCTTTCTAAACATAATGTTTGGGACAGGTTAACATAACCTTTTGTTAGCGTGCTTTATATTATTACAGTGTAAGGTACCCTTGGGACAATATTATTTTGTACTATTGTGAATATAAGTATGGTATTGACTAAAATATCATACTATCATCAGTCGCCACTTGGTGGCGCTAGTGAACATATTGACGACATTGATATCGACGTCAGAGCATAGAACGCAGTAATCGAGACATTCGCCATTCGACAGTCGACCTGAACGGTCGCATGAAAACCCGAGACAAAAGTTATTTCTCTATTGAAGTCTGTGATTTTAGTGATAACTTATTTTGTGATGAATGTAATGGAAAGTGTAATTAAAATAATCGTGAAACATCATCGTTTTATATGGCCGAGCCTACACTTTAAAGTACATTTTGCAACTAAAAGTGTGAAGGTACGATCAAACTATTGTAAAACTCATATAATCGCCTACTGGTCGGCAGGTAGGTACTTCAATATTTAGTGAAGTATTTTACTCACTGCTTCACACGAATTTGTGTATCTGTCATTGTCATTTCATTGTCTATTGAAGTGAAGTTGTCTATTTTTAACCCCCGACGAAAAAAGAGGGGTGTTATAAGTTAGACGTGTCTGTGTATCTCTGGATCTGTATGTTTGTCTGTGGTATCGTAGCTCCCAAACGGATGAACCGATTTTGATTTTTCAAATTTTTTTTGTCTGAAAGGTGATTTAATCGAAAGTGTGTCGGGGGTTTTTTAAATTTAAATTTAAGATTATTCGAAACAGTAGATTGTTACGAAGTAATTTATCAAGCTCAAGTAAGAACACCAGAGAATGGCAGAAGTGGTGAAGTGTGTGGGCTGGGAGCAGAGCAGTAAACAGAGCAGTAAACAGCAGTAAACAGAGCAGTAAACAGAGCAGTAAACAGAGCAGTAAACAGAGCAGTAAACAGAGCAGTAAGCAGAGCTGGTTGGTTGGTTGGCTTAGAAAAATAATTTATTTTTGAAAAAAGAGATAAAGAAATTTGGTGTTGTCAAGAATGTCATTGAATAAAATTATTGCAAAAAGCGTATTTATTTTCAGTGTAATAAGATATTATTTGCTTCAGAATGTTCATGCTTCAGGCTTAATTCTTTTACCACCTAGTAAGACAGGCACTTGCTCTTAATGAACTTAGTTCGAAAGTCAGTCGAATGTGGTTGGTTCCAAGTTCCCAGCAATGTGGCGGATTACCTAACATCTCTCATCTTCATTATACAAGAACTTTGCCATTTCACACCCCGGCCTACTCGCGCCGAACCGAAGCGCCTATGTATGCAAATACGCCACGCTTACTTCGAAACAAATACACAACTTCTGGCAACATTTAATTTATGTTTTGTAATTTCTAAACCGTTTTAGGTAGATATGGTAATTGAAATACGTAATTCAGAATCAAGTTATTTAATGTTCACTCAAACGCTCACAAACTTGTAACCTTACAGTGGTATGGACAAAGCTTATACGACTTCATAAAAAACCAAAACTCAAGGAAAAGCCAAGCATTTGTCTGTCACATCATTACTAACGAATTCGAACCTGAGAGCCTTCGCTCAGAGGCTGGCTCACTACTAACTAGGCTTTGAAACGATATTATTACAATCTTACTTTCTGACTGTTGTCGATAGAATTTTTAATTAATCAGATACAATAGGTTTTTTTTAATGAGTTTAACACAATTTAGAAATTATATTGCAAGCTGAGGTCTTCTTCAACGTCATCAGTCCATCAGGTCCGAGGCTATTTTTCGAGACGTAGTCTCCATTTGACTCCTTTGATCCATAATAATTATTTTTAGCAAAATTATGTAAACTTATACAATAATATACCAAATCTTAGGACGAGACAAGTATACTTACGTTTTGTCTTGAATAATATATTTAGTATTATATACTCGTGTTTACCTATTATAATATAAACCAAAGTGATTTATTCAGATTAATATTGAGACGGCGACAATGTGTGACAAGAAACAATGTCGCCAGACTCGAACACCTCCCATGTAACGAGAAAATAATCAATCTCCCTCGTCCACTTGGAAGCAATCAACGGTCTGTTATTGAGTCCGTCCGATCCGGTAAAAGAACCGATATATCAAAGACGTATATGGCTCAATTACTATAGCCACTGCTATCTCTTAGACGCAGTAATCGAAAATGAAAATGGGGACCGAAGCAGATCTGCGGCAGGCAGCGATTGACGGGACATGTTACTGACACTTCTGCTGCGGTTAAATCGATACAACGTTTGGAAACACTATTCTGCTTTACGTTACTATCATCCCGTAATAATTACTCTATAATTGTTTTATCATGTCTATTTTAATGACTCAATTGAAGTTGGTTTTACAAGTTATATTCGATAAGAAAAAGTTATTTTTTTTTACTTCAGGTAAGTAAATAAGATGCTTAAGTAGAATAAATAAGTAGATATAATAAGTAAGTAAGAGTGAGTACTCTTACAAAACTGTTATTTATATTTTTTGTGTTTTTTAGGACTCCGTTATTTATCAACTGCAAGGTTATTTTTCTTTTCAAAAGGTTTCCAGATAGAAACCATATTTTTCATATTTTTCTGCAATAAAAAGCTATTTATCCAAAAGTAAAATAGAAATTAGAATGTTTCACGTGATGGTGAGAATTGAGTTGTTCATTTTAAAAAAAATATATTTTTTTTAAATGTATTTTAAATCTTTAACACAAATTATATTAATTGGCATTGTTAAAAACGCCTAAAAACTATTTTTAATATATATAATAATGAATTCAAAATTGATAAAAGTTCAAAAAGAATCACGTGACTACAAACGCGCCAGATTTGGTCGCCATGTTAGTGACGTCATTTTGTTAAAGCAATTACACAGTGTTAGAAGCTTCTACGTGAATTGAGTAAAAATATCCGAAATTTAGTGCAAAAAGATATTCATACCACGTAATTTTATTGTAAATTTAAATGTTAAATGATTTATTCTTCATTAAATATTATAATAAAACTCTCTATTGATTGTACACACTAAATAAATTTAGATAAGGTTACACTGTTAACTGGTAAATCGTGTCTGGGAGAAATCAGGGCAGTAGGGGTATAAATCAGGGTTGTATAATAAAATTATATTTCATTTATCATACAACTAGCTTCTACCCGTGACTTCGTCTACCTAAATTTCAGATACCTATGGATCCTGAGAGAACTAAAGAATGTGATTAATAAAAAAATGCACAATCAATACTACAGAAATTCTATGCTAGTAGTAGGTACATACATATGATGACCCTATAGCCTAGTTGATAGCGATTCGATCCAGCCTGCGAAGTGAGGGTCCCAGGTTCAATTCCCGGCCATATCTAATAAAATGTGACAAATAATTATTTGTACTCGGGTCTTGGGTGTTATAGTGACGTGTTATTTGTGTTGACCATGCCACCCGCGACACAGAAAAACCTACTGCGGTGGTATGGGTCTGTACGCGCTTTATACATAAAACTGGTACAATATATAATTTTTTTTTGTCTCCGAAATACGCCAAGTTGGTCAATGATCACGACTCGTGTGGCGAATCGTTACCACTCCAGATCGCTAAGTCAAGGGTCCTGGTTTCGATTCGATGCGAGGTGGATGCTGCGAGATGGTTTGAATGATTAGTTTGTATTTCTGTTCTTGGTCTGAGTGTGTGTCCTTGTGTCTATTACACCCACGACACTGGGTATTTTAGTATGGGGCTATGAGTGTGAAGCGTTTATTTATTTATTTATGTACCTACTGGTTTTACAATGTTAACGATAATATTATCTAATATCTTAACACGGTTCCGTTTTACTCTACCTACCATTGTTCTACCACGTGTTCCACTTTGTAGCCCCAGGACCCATCATCAGATCCTCATTGAATTTGAGTAGGATCAACGTTGCAAAATTCCTAACCTAATAAAATAAAACCATGAGTTGTTTTATAAAAAAACGGGCATGTGCGTGTCAGGCCACGGGCAATGTAAGGTTCCGAAGTAGTAAGTTTATCGACTATGACTCATACTTATGTTAACATAGCAGTGATAGTTTTCCTTGTAAATTCATCATATAAGTACCCTATTTTTGAGAATTTTTTCACTTGTCTAACTCCAACCGTTTAGTCAACAGTTGGGGGGGACACTTGACTGTAACCAAAATTAGCACTTTAAAGCCATTTATTTTGCAAACGGACCCCTAATTCCAAAAATGGTCTTACAAGTCCCATAATATTTTTGGAAGACCTTTTCAATAATACTCCACACTATAGGGTAGGCGACGAATAAAAAAATCATCCTCACGTTGCCTGTAGGGGAGGTACCCTGAAAAAAATGTTTTTCAATATTTAATTCTACGATTCTGGAGTTTTAATAAATATGTATATCCATGCCAAATTACAGCTTTCTAGCAGTAAGGGTCTGGCCGCTTTGCTTCGGACAGACGGACGGATGGACGGACAGACGGACAGACAAACAGACGGACAGACGGACGGATGGACGGACACGACGAAACTATAAGGATTCCGATTTTACTTCGGAACCCTAAAAGCGAATCTATGGACGAAAACTAAAATTTTACCTCTTATTCCTCGGGAAAAGGTCACAGGTACACATTTAACTTTTAACATTTATCTTTGGGGTGTTTTTTTTGTAGTTTTCACATGTAATTGTACAAAACAAGCACGATAACTTTTAAGGTTTAGCATTTTTGATATATTTATCAATATATTGACGATAATATCAAGATTTTATCAGTTAAAAGTCAAATCACAGTATCAGCTGTATGCTGCAATGAATAGCAATTAACAAAGTGACGTCACACGCGCGCTCGGTTCTATTCGGGAATTGTCGGCGTGTTTTCGGTACTGGATTCAAAAACGTATTTTTGATTTGATGTAACTTTTAAATTATAGCGAATAAAAAAAAACTAAAATAACTTTGTTATAAAACTTATATATGAACTTTCCATTTATAACAAAAAAAAATTTTAGGAAACAACTCAATTCACCGTTTTGTGCACATTCGTGACACCAGCCGTGTATGCAACATTCCTAACCACCATGGAAGCGACAATTATTGACTAGCTCTCCAACACCGCAACCGAAACACAAAAAATGCTTTGTAAATAGTTAAAAAATAAAAAAAAATGGTTTTAAAGTCCTATCTCAATCTATCTATACAAAAATAAATGTTAGTGTGCTGTTAAGGAGTTTGTCGTTTGGGGCCCAGCCTGACTGTAGTATCAGATCATGTTTATAAAAAACTGCATTGTCATCTGAACTAAAACAACTTGTAAAACTTATTTTATTTTACAAAATTTATTATTTCACAAAATTATTATTGAAACTTATAGCCAGTAACTCAAATAGAATAGTAGCATAAAACGTAGATAAAATAGTAACATAAAAGTCACAAATAAATTTTATACATTATGAGTTTTGAAATAAATATGGTGAAAAATGTAAAACCGTAATTGGCTTTAAGATTTGCCTCATATGATCTGTAATTCATAACATGAGGACCTGTGGATTTTGTTAATAAATAAATAAATAAAAAATATTATCTCTATTGTTATGTATCACTATCTCTATTCATCATTTCTCCTCCCTTAGCTATTCGTTATTACTATAAATGTATATTTAAATTATTGTTTTCTATGGTTAGTGTACCGCCTTCAACCATTCTCTGCACATCCTGAAGGTTCGACTGATAGAAAATGCTACTTAGCATTAAGTCTGCCAATGGTACCTCTCTTTTGGTTCAATAAAAATTAAATAAATAAATAAATAAATAAATACAATTTAAATTCTTCAAGATAAGATAATAAGATAGAGGAAGTAAGTCTAATTAAGCTTGCAAGACGCCGGCCCACACAAACAGGGTGACCTACATAAAACCGTTTAAAAATTAAGTTAATCTAAATATTACCGCACGTAGGAGCCATCGTTGTGGTTAAATATGAATGGCTCAATGTAGATACGAGTACTCGAGATACGAACGCATCTCAAAGACTTATCTCATCTAATTTTGTAGGTGTCGTACGCCGGGACATATTAACGCAATTACTGCTGTAAAAGCCCGTCTAGTGCCCTAGGCGTCGCTTTCAAAGCAAGGATACATATATAAAGTACCGTTTTAAGACGTACTAAGGAGTTCTCGTATTAACAAAAGTTTCCAACAAGTATGAAGTTTTAAGCTTTTGTTAGCAGTTGCGTTCCTCTTAAGCGTTGAGCAGAATCATTACTAATTTTCCGCCCGAAATTTATACATATAATTAGCGTTATTTTACAATGTTATTATGATTTAATGTATTTACAAATTATATTATATTGTATACTATATTAATAGTACACATAAATAATTTTGAGTTAGCCTTATTTTTAAACTCGTTTAGACTCGTCTGAAAAAATGGATAGATATGTGTAGATACTACTTGAATCCACTACCAGTAATGGAATTTGATTGGCGATCCACCGTAGTCCAAATTCGTGACGCTAGCCAGCCTCTTTTTAATTTTGTAATATATTTTATTATATATGTAATATATTAAAAATGTATTCAAATATCCCTTTTGTGTTAATTTCTCATAGATACTTACTTTACTTTTCACCTATGTGTGTTACTGAATATAATTACACCTATAAATATAATGAATAAATAAATATACCAGTAAAGACAAAGATATTTTACATACAATATCATTGAGTAAAGACCTGTTCTTCTTGACTGTTATTTATTAGGCCATCTTCGTAATACGCAATACGGTCTAATAAACAAAAAAACTAGAAGAACATCAATACTGCGTACAAAGAGGAAGTAAACAATATACGTATGTTTTTCTTTTGTCGAATGTATTCTTTTATTTCTATTGTTAGATGTTTTAATAAGGTTACCATCCACACAACAATTGGTTTGGAGTATAATAATAATAAATCCAAAACAACTTGAACATTATTTTCGCACGTATTACCACGAATAAGGTAATTTGTATCATAGTCTTATTATGGATCTGTTTGTATACATTATTATTTATTATTATGAAGCGCAAAAAAATTATTTGTCAATCCATATTAATTATAGCAATCACTGTCTGAAAAATTACCCATTTATTCCTCTCTTTCTTGATCTTGAATTGGAAACATTAGCGTTTATAGCCTGTAATAAATTAGCCATTTTCTGTAATAACGTTGGTTTCTGCTTATTGACAGCATACTTCACAATACTTATTTAATCATATATTTTATCACTAATACTACTTAATAAAAGTACTATCTATTATTTCTTCTGTGCTACTACGAATATATTATTTTTCATATCAAAGTCCAAATACAAAAGTGTGCATCATTGAACATGTAGATACGATAGTACTGTAGTAGCAAAGTTACTCTATGTGTAGTAGGCTTCCTGACGCGTTAAGGGCCATTAAGGGAGCGGAGTATTCACTTTTAAGTAATTTTTTATCGTTTTTTGTACCTAACGTGAGTATTGGAACAGGTAACAAACTATGACATGACCATAATTTATTACTTGTTGTTACCTGTCGTTGGTAATGTACATGAAGTATTGAGGTAGAAGAAGGGCCATCTCATATGAAGGGAAAGTTGAAAAAGTGTCCAGCTGTTTACAGAAAATAGAGGTTCCAGTAATGGTCGTTTCTGAATGGCGCTAGTGTGTGACAAATAGATATATGAATATGGCTGTTGTAGACAGAGTGAAGTTTGCTGAATTATGCCACACGTAATGAATGGCACTACTGTCCGCCAAATAGATATTCGAACATATGGATTTCCGCAAAGTAACGCCTGATACTATTAACTATAGTACTGAGTGACATGTGATGCAATTGCTTCACTGCAGATGCCCAGTTTCTCAGCAATTAAATTTTCGATTACTCTGCCTTGAACGTATAAAGTAACTGTGCTACCTGCTTCTGACACTTGTAATGAATGTTCTTATGAACGAAGTTAACTTCGTGAGTGTGAATTTTAGTAATAGTAGTGAATTTAGGTACATCCATGTAACATCCATGTAGTAACATCCATGTAAGGACATATCCAGTCCAGTATACTCAGCGTCATATCTATACCGCAGACAACGTAATGTATTAGACTATTGTAATGTTAAGAGAAGACTCGTGTATGAAGACCATCTCCGGCAGTTAAACGGCAACGGCTCCGCGTATTTTGTGATCTTTAAAAAACGTTTGAATGCGTAGAACACAAAATATTGCTTCTTAAATTCCTATATTGGTGTAAAATAACACTTGAACTATGCAAATGGTCACCATTTTTATGTTATTTGACCGCCGCTAGGTGGTCGTGTAATTGAAAAACATCTAAAGTGGCTTAATTTAAAAAAATAGGCAATCCAGCCTTTGGGGAACCGCATAAAGACTTTCACGTATAGACCGGTTAATATGTTTATTTAAAGAGGCCTTGCTAAAACCGTAAACATTAATTTGGAAATATGTTGGTTGAGTGGGCCATCCGGCCATCCGGCCATCCGTTGCTAGCAAAGCTCATAAATAAACAGAACTGGACGCTCTGTCGAAAAGTTCTGTAAAAACTCGCTGACCTAAAATTTAAAACCGTGATTCGGACGTATTTTTATTAACTGAACAGTGGATTTGAAGTGAATATACGAATTAACAATACAATTTAATAAGACGAGTTATCGATATCCGACAAATAAGTCATAAATGCTCGCCATCCCACACAATTCATTATGTTGCCATGTTTCGAATTCATAAACATACATACTTAAAGTAACTTAACTGTGACAACGAAATAAGCATAAAGAAATGTCCGCCCAAGACTCGGTCACTTGCTACTAAATGTTGTCAATAGTTATGAGAATAATCAATAATTATCTTTATATCCTAAATTAATTTCGAACGCAATATGCAATACAAACTTTTTCCATTTCAAAGTACATTTTTTATATAAGTGTATTTTTCCATTCAATAAGGTGTGTAGGTCATCTGTGCATTAATCCATTAATTTTGAATTAAAAGTCGTGTAGTACTATATTGTAGTACTTAAGTAGTACTATGTCAATAAATAACTGTATATCGGTTTATAAAGTTAGAAACAACTCTCAAGTTCCGAGCCAAATGTATAAATCCAATTTGAACTAATGCGAGAAATAGAGCGGGTTCCAGTTTTGTCCAAACGACTTTCAACACTATTTTCCTCAAACCTGACAGCTGTGTCTAGTTCAAAACGATTTAACTCTACTACAATATTCTGCGACTCTGTACAGGCAAACTTAGCTAAGTATAATATTTGGTAACAAAG
The DNA here is from genome assembly GCA_951805285.1 of Thymelicus acteon. Lineage (NCBI taxonomy): Eukaryota > Metazoa > Arthropoda > Insecta > Lepidoptera > Hesperiidae > Thymelicus > Thymelicus acteon. Next base: position 13,466,353 of record OX638213.1, on the reverse strand, counting down.
TTGTGGAAACTAACTAGAATTTATAATGATTATTTCATTATTCTTACAATTTGTATAAAACATCTACATACATAGTCTTAGTACAAAAGATAACTAGAAGAATAATACAAATATCTTTTTTTAACGTAATTAGAAATCTAATTTAATTAGCAAATAAATTAATGAGTACGTGTTTTGTTCCTTACTACACATTCTCGTACACTCGTAAACGAACTCGAAAAGATGCTTTTTCTGTAAATAAAATTTTATTGAACAAGGATAACGAAAAATCAGTAGGCCAAATGATGGATTAACAGAATAATAATATAAATAGTAATTTGGGTGGAGCCATGTGATCTAGCTGCATACACTAATGGCAAAAGAATTTTATGTATGTATATTAAAGTATGGAATAAAATATCCGGCAAATGACCCCCACGGCTCCGATGACAGGCCATTACTCTTTTCATGAAATTTTGCATGACTTTTTCACAGAGATGTGGCTGTATCTCACTGATGACGCGTTGGATTTCCGATTTGAGTTCAGGAATTGTTTCGGGTTTATTCGCACAAACCCGAGATTTCACAAAACCCCAAAGAAAAATCGCACGGCGTTAAATCGCACGATCTTGGTGGCCAGTTGACATCAGAATTTCGTGAGATAATGTGTTCTAGAAATCGTTGCTGCAATAAGTCGATTGTGCGGTGTGGCAGGTTGCGCCGTCCTGCTGAAACCACATGTTGTCCAGATTCATGCCATCCAGTTGAGGCCACAAGAAGTCCGTTATCGTATTCCTGTAACGAATGCCGTTCACAGTCACTGCAATTTCGGCCTCATTTTCAAAAAAGTAAGGTCCAATCACGCCGCCTGATCAAAATCCGCACCAGACAGTTACTCGTTGTGGGTGCATTAGTTTCTCATGGATTGCATGAGAATTTTCTGAGTCCCAAATTCGACAATTTTGTGTATTCACGAAGCCATTCATATGGAAATGCGCTTCATCGGAGAAAATGACTTTTTTCGAAAAATTGGCATCAACTTCACTTTGCTCCATTACCCATTGAACGAATTGCCGGCGTTTTCCGTGGTTTGCTGGTTTGAGCTCCTGAGTTAACTGAATCTTGTACGCATGAAGGTGGAGGTCTTTAGTCAAAATTCGCTGCGTAGTGCTTCGTGAAATTTGAAGTTGTTGAGAACGATGTCGAATTGATGTTTTCGGGTTTTCGGCGACACTCTCGTTTACAGCAGCAATGTTTTCAAGAGACCGACCGGTACGTTGACGCAAAGGATTCTTCTTATCCATAATTGAACCAGTTTCTTCAAATTTTTTGACCACTCCTCGAATGGTTGACACATTAGGTGCACTTTCTCGGCTGAAAATTTGGCGAAGTTTGCGAGCGGTTTCAGCGTAACTTTCACCATTTTTGTAATGAGTTTTCACAATTATAACGCATTGTTCTTTCGAAAAGCGCTCCATTTTTAATAATCGGAATAAACAGAGGTGATAACTGTGAAATTTCAGAGTTGCCACTTGCATGAAAAAAAAAATTATTCCAATTTTAAAAAGGGCACTCTTACTGAGACACCCTATATATTCTAAATCTATGAAAATATTTTTTAGATCATAAAAACACTAAATTTTTTATTTCAAATTATTTACTTTTTTATTATAGGTGAAATCTTTCTTCACTATCGTGTTTTTCGTGCGTTCCCACACATTCTATTGAACATATTATTATGTCTAATGAATTTGTTAGTTTTAAGGGTAAAATAGTCTTGTTTTTGCACTCAGGAAACCAGTTACCCTTCAGACTTCATGGTAAAATGCTGATTTATGCACAAAAATGCATTCTTTTATCAGAGAACTATTCCACAAACTGAGGCAGAAGACGATTTTTCCTGCATGCTCATACCTACTGGTCTTGTTTCGTATAGTAAAATTAGGATTATGTATTTTATTAAGTTAGTGCGCTCACCATCCTGGACCACATCTCCACTTACCATCAGATGGGATTGTGGTCAAGCATTAACTTATTTTAAGTAAAAAAAAAAATGGATAAAAGACATTGCTAGTATTCCTACGCTGATGATATGATCAATGAAGCATTAAAAGTTTCCGAAAGGTCAGTCTAAAGTTGTGTGGCTCAAGAGAATTTTGTTCATATGTTGACACTAACACAAAAGCAAATCTTTCCGAAACTGAGAAGATAAAAGCAATTACAATGGACAAGCCAACATCGGAATATGATTTTTGAAGATTGGGATTAACTGACAGGACTTTTTCACTGTTGTGATTTGTTTATTAGCATTATTTTTTTATATTATGATACTTTACAGACTTGTTTCTCCAATAAATCCAAATTCCTGATTTTGGTCAACAAAAATTAATTCGCTCGACGTCGCCCTAGGGCACCAACATAACTCATATTGCCTAACAGAGTGAGTAAAATACTCTGTAAGTATCATCATCATGTTGTAATTTGTTTGTATCATCGAAAGGCAGGGGTTCCTATACAAAGTAGAGTCCTCACGAGACAAGACCAGACCAGTACTAGCGAGTAGTAAAAATCTCCCTTCTGCCTTAGTTTGTTAAATGGTTTTCTGTTAAAGAAGAATGCATTTTTATGCACAAATCAGCACGTTACCATAAAGTCTGAAGGGCAGCTGGTTTCCTGAGTGCAAAAAACAAGACTATTTTCCGTTAAAACTAAGTAATTCACCAGACAAAATTTCAATAGACAATGTATAGGGACGCACATGAAATGTATGGGAAAACGCGATCGCAAAGAAACGTTTCACCAATAAATTAACTTAGGTACGCGCATGAGAAGTTATACTTCTATGGCATCAATAAATAAATATTTATCATTAATAATTTAATAATATTTAGTATTAATTGCAATAAATAATAATATTTTAATTTATATGAATAAATATTACTTAGTTCTATTTCTATTTTGTTGGTAGCTTATTGCGGGCAACTTCATCTTGTTACTTTTGTGGGATTACACTCTTACGCTTCCCGCCCACGTCAGTCTTTTTGTAGGACCGATAATCGGGCCGATTTTTTCTTCCATATTATTTCTGACCGACTTTTTGACCGACTATTGCTATCAGTACGTTCTATTTTTCTCCTACAAAAAAGCGGTCACCGATTATCGGACGTGGGCGGCAAGCGTTAAGGTCAAAAACGCATAAAGTCAAACACGCATAAAGTCAAACACTCACTATGTCAAATCCGCACATCGTCCAAGACGCACAATGTCAAACACGCTCAATGTAAACCACGCTCAAAGTCAAACACGCATTTGGTCAACCCTCATTTGGTCAAACTTTCCCTGCTCGTCGTCCTGACCTGTCGTCCGACCTGAAAAAAAAGTAAATTATTTGAAATAAAAAAATGATTGTTTTTATAATGTAAAAAACATTTTCATATTTAAGAATATACATACATCCAGGATGTATAACCAATTTATTTGTTTCAAAAATGCAGCTACAGCTGAACATGAACAGTGTCCCTAATAATTTGGCCAGGGACTGTATAGGTATATCCAAAAAAAATTGTCTGCATCGATTATAAAGTGTGGCATACTTCTTACATAATTTTTAGTTTTCGTTAGACAAAATGCTTGTCAGTACAATGAAAGTCAGTTACCCACAAACCAGTAACCAGTTTTAAGCTCACAACTAAACTAAAACTCGTGCCAAAAAGCCAAAGAGGGCGCATCTATCGCCCCGCCATGCACCATGGCATTTCGCCTAACAATATTTTATACAGCTGTGAAAATTGCAACGGAGTTTTCAACTTTTAACAATTTACACGCCTGCGCTGATGCATTTTCATACCATTATGTAAGATCAAAACAACGATTCTAAACCCAATGCCTATGCACCAAGGATCAATATTATTGGAATATTTTGAAAAAGTTTCAGCTAACTTTGAACAAAAATATGTATTTGCACAGACAAAAAATAGACGACATACAGTATTTCTGAGTTACGACCTGACGCAACTTAGTTCCACCATACAATATTTCAGGCTGGGTCGCAACGAACTGATCATGAAAAAAAAAACTAAAAAACACGCTTTTATAGAATTTCAACTAAAAGATAGAAAATAAATTTGAATTAAGAATCGTGTAATTGTAAAAAAGCGTGGGTACTTTTTAAGATAAATTATTATCAAAATGATAATTATTCTACTCATTAACACCATGCACCCCAGGCTTTTATTACAATTACACGATCCTTAATTCAAAATTGTCTATTTTTTAGTTTGGTTTTTTGTAATGAAATTTTTTCTTTTTTTCTTTCTTCCTTTCTTTTTTTTAAATATTTAATTGTCATCGGTCCTCGATAAGTCTACGAAGTTTAAATGAAATGTGACCGTTTGAAGTGGGTCAAAATCAAGTCCAAAGGAATCTGTTACAAACATACAAGTGAAGCTAATATAATGCGTATAAAAACCAAATTAAATTAAATTTATTTATTTACAAGTAATACTTAAAAGCTGCTTAAATATAATAATATAGTAAATAAGAGAACTTTTGAGTGGTAGTTACCCACCACACACCTAGCTATGTACTTTAAAATTCGCTGCATAATTTTAAGTGTTCATAATAATATAATTAACATAAAATTCCAAAATACTTTTTATTTATTTGTAATACTTACAAATGATAAGACAAGTAGAGTCAAGTTGCAAAATGCAAAATAAATTGATTTAAAAACGAATATTATTAGGTACTTATTCCCTACTGCAAGACGCCGAAATATTGTGCAAGATTGCTATCGATGTAAACGAAAGTATTAGATACTTTCAATCTTTCACGGTAGGTTCTACGTCGATTTGCGAATAATGTAACAAAGAGTATAAAGTCCTTGATATTTTAAATTTCACACACGCTGCATTTGATTTTCCGATTCCGGAATGCACCTTATGTAAAGAGTAATATCTAAGTTGCGCATTACGCCGCAGATGATGCCAAAAGAATTAAAACCCAACGTTTAATGGCATTAAAACGGCCGCCTGCGTAATGTCACTAAAAAAGGTGAGGCCAAACGAGCGTATTTTTTGAGCTGTGCGTTGCGTGAAATGAGTCGGTTTTATCCTAAAGTCCAAACTCATTTTACGTCGTCGTATGGTACAAGCAGACTTTAGTATGAAACAAAATGCACGCGACTCATTTTTCGCGACTGACACCTCAAAAAAATACGCTCGTTTGGCCTCACTCTAAAGAGTTAAGACGCAGGTAGAGCGGATACATGAGTTTTATGTGTTATGGACATACATAAATGTGACATAAACAGTCAAATTCGGGGACTAAAACATTTAATAGTCATACACTTCTGTAGTACCTATATCTGTCTTCGTTCATCCACGAGTCAAATCCAATTTCCCTGATTTGATGGTTCCTGCTAAGCATTTGGTCGACGCAATAGCGCCTAAATAATAATAAATACCTCCTGTTGTATATGTCAAGGCTCGGGGCCACCAAGATTAGCAGCAACAATAAGTGTATTTGCATCGATTGATTTGCTTTGATAGATAATTAGACTCCCAATATTATTATATTAAATTTTAAATATTAAATTTTAATATTTATATATTCTTTGTTATTCTTATTTCATTGCTTCTACATAAATATTTCAAAATAAGTTATCTAAAAAATGGAATCTTCGTTCAAGTTCATAATAATAGTAAGAGACAAGAGCTCAAGTGTGATAATAGTATTTAATTACTCGTTACAAAGAAAAATTACCGTAATGACATTGCCAAAGAACTCGAGTAACTTCAAAGAAGATTTTGATCAAAGGTCCTTGATGAAGATTATAATATTTTACACTTGCCTCATTATACTAATAAGTAACTTATTTTGTCTCTACAAAATATCTTCCAAAACAGCTATGTTAACACAGTTTAAAAGCATTAAACAATCTGTTAAAAAAGGCGTCCATTTGCACAAAGTGGCCATCGTTCTTTTATCCCGGTAATCCAGTGCTGTCACAGTCCACACGTACCTACGTTATTAGCATGCGGGGAAACAAATCCAATCTGCCAAACACGCAGGGGTAACAAGACGCGGAAACTTTACGGACTTGTCACGTATACAACATGACTACACTTGCGACTATGCGGCTACGCGACTAACCGATTATGCTACTACTACAGTATTTACAACGACTAAGCAGTCGTTGTTTACAGAATGAAAATTACTTTACTCAAATTCGAAGGAAATTTGTGAAACTCCATTAACATCTATTGCTTAATTTAAATGAATTATGTACTTGCAAAGACGAAGAGTTTTATAGTTCATTCAAAATATGCCCACTATAAATATCTATCAATCAAGCTTTTGAAGCTGCACTGCTGCAAACACATTATTTTCACTGTCACATGACTAATCACCTGCTATTTTTCTTTGCAGAATGATCTTTTCTTCCTTCCCTCGCAATAAATACAATTAATTCAACGACACAAGATAATGGATAGTGATATCATGGCATGCAAGCCAGCAAAGTCCATCTACCTGTCATGTAATATAAACATCTTCAACAAAGAAAACAAAGAAGCACAAAAGTAGCCAGTGTGTTCACTCTCGACGCGAAACTCCAGTGTGTATGCGATAAAGTGCAAATATTTTACTACACTCCATTAATCCCTAAGACCATGACAATAAAGAATATTATTGCTTGTTTTAATGCATAAATAACGTGGTTATTTCCATCGCGTTGTTTCCACTGTTGCCACTCAACTACTTTATTCGGCGGACATGAATCACTTGTGCAATGCAATGCACAGAGGATGAAGTTATTTCCACTTCAATTTTGTTGGGGTTGATATATCTTGAACTTGAGTTTCACTCTCACTGTCTCTTATTACTAACCTTTGCAACCTTTCACTACTCACTACCGTACTTTAATTTTTTTATGTGAATAGCCAACAAATAACTTACGCATGATAAGCTAGCGACCTCTTACTTTTACAGTTCCGTAGTCCATATTTAGCATCGATAAATATTTGCCAAACGACTCATCGTGTTTCAGCTAGGAGCTTGAGAGCCAGTTCTTTCTTTTTAGGGTTCAGTAGCCAAATGGCAAAAAACGGAACCCTTATAGATTCGTCATGTCTGTCTGTCCGTCCGTATGTCACACACTTTTTTCCGAAAGTATAAGAACTATACTGTTGAAACTTGGTAAGTAGACGTATTCTGTAAACCGCATTAAGATTTTCACACAAAAATAGAAAAAAAACAATAAATTTTGGGGGTTCCCCATACTTATGTAGAACTGAAACTCAAAAATTTTTTTTCCATCAAACCCATACGTGTGGGGTATCTGTGGATAGGTCTTCAAAAATTATGTTGAGGTTTCTAATATCATTTTTTTCTAAGCTGAATAGTTTGCGCGAGAGACCTTCCAAAGTGGTAAAATGTGTGTCCCCGCCCCTGTAACTTCTAAAATAAGAGAATGATAAAACTAAAAAAATATATGATGTAGGTACATTACCATGCAAACTTCCACCGAAAATTGGTTTGAACGAGATCTAGTAAGTAGTTTTTTTTTAATACGTCATAAATCGTAAACCGCCATTTACATCGATCAAAGTTACAACGAACTACAAGAACTTTTATATTATGTTACTTGCTGCTACGGAACCCTTCATGGGCGAGTCCGACTCGCACTTGGCCGTTTTTTTTTCTTTTCTCTTTCTTGGCCGGAAACGTGGTGATACTTTTGGAGTCTCTTTTGTCCATGGCGACGATAGCCACTTACCATCAGGTGGATCGTCAGCTTGTTTGTGGGCTATTCATAAAACATAAAAGTGGACCTTATTTTCCTAATAAACCTTCCAAACAAGGTCCCTTCAGATATAATAAAATCTTTTCAAGACATTAAATAAGAGAAACCGCATTTCTTGGAGTATTTATAATATCGCCGTGAAGCTTGTCAAGAACACGCAAGAGTACGCAGCTTCTGTTCGAGATGGCTACCTATATTTTTGTCTCAAGCAAGAACTTTTAATATGATACAGAATGCAAATTATATACAAAATCTTATAGGTATCTTAGATTGTCTTCTGCGCTACAATAAAAAGTTACATTGTACAGTAAGGCTATTCTGTTTTGTAATTCATCCGCGATGACTGTCAAACTTCAAACGACTAAAGATAGGATTTTGACACACATCGCGGATTCCGCTGTCGAGTTACAAAACAGAATAGCCTTGCAGATTAAATAACCGTTATTATTATTCGGGCGTACCAAACTTACGTTACCTTCTAAGTAATAAGTAACTTGGAAGTGTGGTGTCTAGGTTTACCTGATTAGGTATTAGAAATAAAACACAAAATGGTTTTCAGTGATACAACACAACCCGCGCACTTGACGGCTGGATGGTGACTGACTTGTGTGCGGGTAGTACAGATACTCTTTTATTATTATGTATGTCACATCTCTCCCTTTCAACAAAATTTTTATTATGTAATTTGTCCACTGATAAATAACTGATAAGTTCAGCTTTGATTAAAATATAATTTGTTCGAACAAAGTACACAACTTATTTCTAACATTCGTAACATTTTATATCTAAAAAGATTACTTTTTTTTCCAGTATTTTTATTTATCACTATTTTTACAATATACAAAAAAATAAGTTACTATTATAAGGATTTATAAAATTATTTTCTTATAATGATTTATTCCTATTTAGTCTCTTTTATTCTTAATATACGGCCCTCTCTGCTTTCCCTTGTTTTTCCTTTTTTTTTAATTATTATTTTTTTATTTTTCCTAACGTAACTGGTTCGCTATGTGTTATCGTTGTGGAGAAGAACCAGTTGAAGAAACTCCATAACAACACTTTTTTATTAGGTACAAAATATTGGATTATTTTGTATACTTTTTAGCACCTGACCCAGTACATCGTCGCAGCACGGCTGGACCAAAGGGTATATTTCACACTGGAAGTGACCTGCAACAAAACACAACGAGAGCATTTCTCCAAATTTAGTGCTGACCTGGCCTTTAATGTAGTTTAGTTATCAAGTTCTGGTCAGGAAATTCAAACAGGCCTGTCAAACAGGGTATATCAAAGAAGTGAATAAATTCGTCCGGACTAACGTTTGATTGACTGTGGCGTATTTCATTTAAAATTATTGCGTCAATGAATAACCCAAGTTAATTTATAACCTTATCATTGACTAATTGTAAGTAATTTAGTCTATCGACAAAGCAATATTCACATTCTATGGGCAGAGTATGACTTTGAACTCATTTTTATACTTTTAGCTTGCTTGTAATACACGTAAATAAACTTCCATGAGCTTGTGCGAGTATCATCAAGCGCTTCGATCTCGTCTCTTGCTCGAGCGTCTACCACCAATGCGTACGTGGAGTGTTGAAACACCAACGCTCCTGAGCGTCGTGTTATGTCAACTAGAAGCCCAGCGGCCTCAAATTCTTCGTTATTATCCAAATTCCCCTTTTTCCTTTTCTTACATTTTTGCGGTGTTACACATGGGGATGTTAATAGGATTATAATTTTCTAAAACTTGTATTTCACACTTGAAATTCATTATTGTGATTCTTGAAACTTAGAACGATTGACGTCATTTTTTTCCATAATTAAATTATTACTTCATTACTTTCAATGCAATTACGTATCAAGTTCTGGCGCTGTGCTTACACGGCTCATGTTGTGCAGCACGGCTTATGCTGGGTCTGGGCCTGTTCGGTGGTTACACAGCACGCTGCAGCACTGACACTCATAAGATATATCTCGTGTTACTTATTACCATTTAATTTTGTTATCTCTTTTTCTTTCTTGTAACTATTTTTTTTTTGCTGTAATTAGTACCCTGGAATACATGTATTTTCATTTCATTGTATTTTCATTTCATTTCATTTCATTTCATTATACTCGTATTATAACTTCATTTCATTTTCGTTTCATTTCAAGTAAGGATTTTATTAGTTACTCCAAAGTATCTTTGTACTTGTAATTGATTAATAAATATTTTTTATTCGTTGGAACAATTAAATAGTAAGTCCTGTACATGTCGGTGATAACTGTTTTATCACTTATTCAAACATGATTGTTTTTAATTATTATTGAATTTTCAATATTTAATGAGCAGAGCTGGTCCACAACAACAAATGTTGTGATTCCATTTAGCAGGAATTCAGGCTCATACTAAGTTAATTCAGGCTTATTACGAGGATATGTAATAAAATAAAGCGATAGCGTGCAAATATATAGATATTTACTTAGACAGCCGTACAGTGATATCGGTTTGTCATTGATCATCCGGAGCGGTCGTTAAGAGGTGCGCGTGTGAATACCTTTAATAACAACTTCGCACGCAAATACATTAAAACGATAAGATTCGTTATTATTAATACATGAATATAGGTATTGTAACCATAGGAAACATTAAATGGTATTCCATTAATTTATGCGTTTTGTTTACATATCCTCCCATTAATAGCTATATCCCCATATTTATTGACCAGCAGGGGTAATTGGTATAGAAGTTAATAGTTTCGATACTTATCAAAACGTTCTGTCAATATTATAAATATTTTGTTATTATTACTTAACTGACGTTTTCGTGACCATGTCATATTTTGTTTTCGATATCATTATTGATATCTTTAGTATTGGTCAATAGTGTAAAAAGTACTCAACTGACGTATTACGGTAAACATTACCTCCCACGGTTTAGTGCAACATTGATTTCGAAAGCGGTTCGATACCACAATAGATATCTTGTATTATTGGTCAGTATTTATCTGACTTGCGATACCATAACAGATATCTTTTATTATTTTTCAGTACTTAACTGATTTTCGATACCATAACAGATATCTTTTATTATTTTTCAGTACTTGACTTATTTTCAATACCATAACAGATATCTTTTATTATTTTTCAGTATTTGCCTGATTTTCGATACCATCACAGATATCTTTTATTATTTGTCAGTACTTGACTGAATTTCGATACCATAACAGATATCTTTTATTATTTGTCAGTACTTGACTGATTTTCGATACCATAACAGATATCTTTTATTATTCGTCAGTACTTGACTGATTTGACTTGATCGATACCATAAATACTTTTTATTAATGGTCTATATTTGACTCAGTTTATAAGTATTTTATGCTTCAACCTTTGCATTTCTAGTACGACATTTAAAACATTTTGCAGCAAAATATTTGATTACTGATAATATGATTATTGGTTCCCATGTCTACTCCATTTAGTTGTCGTTTGATCTCGTTCCAGTTTTATGTAGGTACGTGAAAGTTAGTTTTCGTTTTTAATGCCTTTCATTACTTAACGGTTTAACTGTTTGTTCAGTTTCTCAATTCATCACGATATTATTCAGCAGATGCAAAACTAAGCTTATAGGTTGCATTCTAGTACAAACCAGGTAGAATCAGTATTATAACGGCCAATGAAGGAGTGTTCTACATTATTTTGTTAAAATAATTTTGACTTTTTCCGTTTTTGATCTTAAGAGTATAATCCATTTAAAACATAAATTTATTTACAATCTTGATTTTAGTTAGGAACAATATTACCCGGAATGAACTACTTGGTAATCATGGTGAAACGGTTCCTATAACTGGTTTGTACTTTACCATGAATCAATTTATGCAAATGGTGTAACCGACGCATGTGGTGTATATATATTTTTTTCAAAAACACAAATAATTCGATTGCCTTGCACTTATCCTCGACTACAAAATTTCATCGAAATCTTTAGAGCATTTTTTCGACATACTGATTACTGTTTTAGCGAGGAATACGCAAGATCGTTTCCGCCGCGATTTGGAAACAGTAATAATTCAGTCCCTTCGATATTTTAGATTATTACAATTGTCCATTTGACGTTAATAATACATATTTTCAAAATGAGATAGGCGATATGCAAAATTGCTCGCTTATTTAGTGAAATGTTCCATCAATAAAATCGGAAACACGTTTCGATACGATATAAATAAGCAAATACTTATTAATTATCATTATCATATTTTTGTATCTCAGAAACTAAATATCATTTGTTTATCAAATCTGTAATGTATATTATTATTTTTCCCCTACGTGATCATTTTAATGGCATTAAAGCATAATTAAAATTGGAACGACTTCTTGATTTATATAATCCAATGTTTTACACATGTCAAATATATGTATTATGTTCTTGACGAGTTTTCACTCATCTGACAATTTTGCAGTGTATTTGACTTGATTACATATGTAGTCATTACATATTTGTATGTATGTTTTTTCTTTTAATTTCGAAAATGTAAACAGGTACAGTTTCATGTATGTATGGTTAGGATCTTCACTTACAACAGGATCTATCACCCTATATTCTACTAATAGGTACCGGCAAATTAATGTGCTTAATGCATTGTTTCGGTGGTCTCAAACCATCTTCGCATTATTTACCTTTCAAATGAACCCTGTTTGGAACACATCGGTTGGATAGTTTCAGTCTAAAGGACATGGCAACAAACATTGTTTGTGGTTTATTATATAGATTTTGCTTAGAATCAATGATATTCAAAAATATACTTTATACATTATAATATCATTGCTTAGAATAACATCAGTAAAATAACATCGTTGAATAACATCGTTGAATTTACTTGCTACGTAAGTACTATACTTTAAATTTAAATTTGGCACCCACGACACAGGGAATCCTAGTGTGGGGCTATGAGTGTGAAGCGTTATTTTAAATAACATAGTAAGTTAGTAAGTATCTCTATTTTTGAGACAAACTATGAAGATACCGTATTGCAATATCGCTATGATATTGTTTACGGTTATCTTATTAAGATATTTGATATATTAATGTGAAGACTGAATTTGGATTTATGTTGACATTTTAAATTATTATTATCATTTTGGCAGGTAGAAGTATCAAATATTTTTCAACTTACTATAATTAATAATTATCATTGTATACTAAATATTACTTATTTAGTTTTTAACCTATCACACGAACAAGATCCTTTTAATCGCATTTTATGATCCCATTTAATCCCAATGCTTGTACATCTCAACTAAACTGGCCGTGTCGATACCGACCATACAACAATGAAACAATATCTTAGGTATATATTACCTATTATTGCGCCAACACGCATTGTTTTTATTTTGTACCATTAGTATGTGTATTTTGTAACCTATGTGTTATCAATACGAATATCAGGCTACAATATATGGAATGTTTTTTAATGTACTAGATGCATTTGTTAAGAAAATACCTTCGTTAATTCAACAATCAACTTTGTTAATCAAGTATCATCAAAGATTGAACACAAATGCATTTGTAGGTAGGTACTTAGTATTTTATCAAATGTTTCTCTTGTCTTTTCTTTTTGCGTAAAAATATACGATTCTTTTAAAACTTTCCAAAACTAAACATAGCACGCGTTTCCAATATTTCAAATAGCACCGACATTTTCGTATGATAACTCAAGGTTAACATTTTGTGAACTTAAAAGAACCACAAATTACTCACACTTTTTCCTTTTGTTTTATCTTTTACCTCGGTCGCCAAATGTGGTGTCTAGGTTTACCTGATTAGGTATTAGAAATAAAACACAAAATGGTTTTCAGTGATACAACACAACCCGCGCACTTGACGGCTGGATGGTGACTGACTTGTGTGCGGGTAGTACAGATACTCTTTTATTATTATGTATGTCACAGGAAGTGTTCATAATGACAGACAAAGTGCAGAAGAGCCATCTTGGTACGTACTACGTCAGTAGTAGGTTCTATTTTGTCAGTAGTAGGTACAGTCGGCAAAAGAATTAGGTGTGCAGGGCATAATTCTAAAATGTTCCTATCTGAGTTATCGAGATTTTTAAGCTTCTGACTGTGGTGTCTAGGTTTACCTGATTAGGTATTAGAAATAAAACACAAAATGGTTTTCAGTGATACAACACAACCCGCGCACTTGACGGCTGGATGGTGACTGCCTTGTGTGCGGGTAGTACAGATACTCTTTTATTATTATGTATGTCACATCTCTCCCTTTCAACAAAATTTTAATTATGTAATTTGTCCACTGATAAATAACTGATAAGTTCAGCTTTGATTAAAATATAATTTGTTCGAACAAAGTACACAACTTATTTCTATCGTTCGTAACATTTTATATCTCCAAAGATTACCTTTTTTTGTCCAGTTAAATCACTATTTTTACAAAATACAAAAAAATAAGTTACTATTATAAGGATTTATAACATTATTTTCTTATAATGATTTATTCCTATTTAGTCTCTTTTATTCTTAATATACGGCCCTCTCTGCTTTCCCTTGTTTTTCCTTTTTTTTATTATTATTTTTTATTTTTCCTAACGTAACTGGTTCGCTATGTGTTATCGTTGTGGAGAAGAACCAGTTGAAGAAACTCCATAACAACACTTTTTTATTAGGTACAAAATATTTGATTATTTTGTATACTTTTTAGCACCTGACCCAGTACATCGTCGCAGCACGGCTGGACAAAAGGGTATATTTCACACTGGAAGTGACCTGCAACAAAACACAACGAGAGCATTTCTCCAAATTTAGTGCTGACCTGGCCTTTAATGTAGTTTAGTTATCATGTTCTGGTCAGGAAATTCAAACAGGCCTGTCAAACAGGGTATTTCAAAGAAGTGAATAAATTCAATCGGACTAACGTTTGATTGACTGTGGCGTATTTCATTTAAAATTATTGCGTCAATGAATAACCAAAGTTAATTTATAACCTTATCATTGACCAATTGTAAGTAATTTAATCTTTCGACAAAGCAATATTTACATTCTATGGGCAGAGTATGACTTTGAACTCATTTTTATACTTTTACCTTGCTTGTAATACACGTAAAGAAACTTCCATGAGCTTGTGCGAGTATCATCAAGCGCTTCGATCTCGTCTCTTGCTCGAGCGTCTACCACCAACCAATGCGTACGTGGAGTGTTGAAACACCAACGCTCCTGAGCGTCGTGTTATGTCAACTAGGAGCCCAGCGGCCTCAAATTCTTCGTTATTATCCAAATTCCCCTTTTTCCTTTTCTTACATTTTTGCGGTGTTACACATATATGGGGATGTTAATAGGATTATAATTTTCTAAAACTTGTATTTCACACTTGAAATTCATTATTGTGATTCTTGAAACTTAGAACGATTGACGTCATTTTTTTCCATAATTAAATTATTACTTCATTACTTTCAATGCAATTACGTATCAAGTACTGGCGCTGTGCTTACACGGCTCATGTTGTGCAGCACGGCTTAATGCTGGGTCTAGACCTGTTCGGTGGTCACACAGCACGCTGCAGCACTGACACTCATAAGATATATCTCGTGTTACTTATTAACATTTATTTTTGTTATCTCTTTTTCTTTCTTGTAACTATTTTTTTTATGCTGTAATTAGTACCCTGGAATACATGTATTTTCATTTCATTTCATTTCATTATATTATCATTTCATTTCCTTTCATTTTCATTTCATTTCATTTTCGTTTCATTTCAAGTAAGGATTTTATTAGTTATAAATATTTTTTGTTCGTTGGAACAATTAAATAGTAGGTCCTGTACATGTCGGTGATAACTGTTTTATCACTTATTCAAACATGATTGTTTTTAATTATTATTGAATTTTCAATATTTAGTGAGCAGATCTGGTCCACAACAACAAATGTTGTGATTCCATTTAGCAGGAATTCAAGCTCATACTAGTTAATTCAGGCTTATTACGACGATATGTAATAAAATAAAGCAATAATGTGCAAATATATAGATATTTACTTAGACAGCCGTACAGTGATATCGGTTTGTCATTGATCATTCGGAGCGGTCGTTAGAGGTGCGCGTGTGAATACTTTTAATAACAACTTCGCACGCAAATATATTAAAACGATAAGATTCGTTATTATTAATACATGAATATAGGTATTTTAACCATAGGAAACATTAAATGGTATTCTATTAATTTATGCGTTTTGTTACATATCCTCCCATTAATAGCCATATCCTCATATTTGTTGACCAGCAGCGGTAATTGGTATAGAAGTTAATAGTTTCGATAGTTATCAAAAACGTTCTTTCAATATTATAAATCTTCTGTTATTGGTCAGTACTTAACTGACGTTTTCGTTACCATGTCATATTTTGTTTTCGATATCATTATTGATATCTTTAGTATTGGTCAATAGTGTAAGTACTCAACTGACGTATTACGGTAAACATTACCTCCCACGGTTTAGTGCAACATTGATTTCGAAATCGGTTCGATACCATAATAGATATCTTGTATTATTGGTCAGTATTTATCTGACTTTCGATACCATGACAGATATCTTTTATTATTTTTCAGTACTTAGCTGATTTTCGATATCATAACAGATATCTTTTATTATTTTTCAGTACTTATCTGATTTTCGATACCATAACAGATATCTTTTATTATTTTTCAGTGGTTGACTGATTTTCAATACCATAACAGATATCTTTTATTATTTTTCAGTATTTGCCTGATTTTCGATACCATCACAGATATCTTTTATTATTTGTCAGTACTTGACTGATTTTCGATACCATAACAGATATCTTTTATTATTTGTCAGTACTTGACTGATTTGACTTGATCGATACCATAAATACCTTTTATTAATGGTCTATATTTGATTCAGTTTATTAGTATTTTATGCTTCAACCTTTGCATTTCTAGTACGACATTTAAGACATTTTGCAGCAAAATATTTGATTACTGATAATATGATTATTGGTTCCCATGTCTACTCCATTTAATTGTTGTTTGATCTCGTTCCAATTTTATGTAGGTACGTGAAAGTTAGTTTTCGATTTTTAATGCCTTTCATTACCTACTGGTTTAACTGTTTGTTCAGTTTCTCAATTCATCACGATATTATTCAGCAGATGCAAAACTAAGCTTATAGGTTGCATTCTAGTACAAACCAGGTAGAATCAGTATTATACCGGCCAATGAAGGAATGTTATAAATTATTTGGTTAAAATATTTTTGACTTTTTTCGTTTTTGACCTTAAGAGTATAATCCATTTAAAACATAAATTTATTTACAATCTTGATTTTAGTTAGGAACAATATTACCCGGAATGAACTACTTGGTAATCATGGTGAAACGGTTCCTATAACTGGTTTGTACTTTACCATGAATCAACTTATGCAAATGGTGTAACCAACGCATGTGGTGTATATATATATTTTTCAAAAATACAAATAATTCGATTGCCTTGCACTTATCCTCGACTACAAAATTTCATCGAAATCTTTAGAGAATTTTATGAGATACTGATTACTGTTTTAGCGAGGAATACGCAAGATCGTTTCCGCCGCGATTTGGAAATAGTAATAATTCAGTCCCTTCGATATTTTAGATATTACAATTGTCCATTTGACGTTAATAATAAATATTTTCAAAATGAGATAGGCGATATGCAAAATTGCTCGGTTATTTAGTGAAATGTTCCATCAATAAAATCGGAAACACGTTTCGATACGATATAAATAAGCAAATACTAATTAATTATCATTATCATATTTTTGTATCTCAGAAACTAAATATCATTTGTTTGTCAAATCTGTTATGTATATTATTATTTTTCCTTTATGTGATCATTTTAATGGAATTAAAGCTTAATTAAAATTGGAACGACTTCTTGATTTATATAAGCCAATGTTTTACACGTGTCAAATATATTATGTTCTTGACGAGTTTTCACTCATCTGACAATTTTGCAGTGTATTTGACTTGATTACATAATATGTAGTCATTACATATTTGTATGTATGTTTTTGTTTTAATTTCGAAAATGTAAACAGGTACAGTTTCATGTATGTATGGTTAGGATCTTCACTTACAACAGGATCTATCACCCTATATTCTACTAATAGGTACCGGCAAATTAATGTGCTTAATGCATTGTTTTGGTGGTCTCAAACCATCTTCGCATTATTTGCCTTTCACATGAACCCTGTTTGGGACACATCGGTTGGATAGTTTCAGTCTAAAGGACATGGCAACAAACATTGTTTGTGGTTTATTATATAGATTTTGCTTAGAATCAATGATATTCAAAAATATATTTTATACATTATAATATCATTGCTTAGAATAATATCTGTAAAATAACATCGTTGAATTTACTTGCTACGTAAGTACTATACTTTAAATTTGGCACCCACGACACAGGGAATCCTAGTGTGGGCTATGAGTGTGAAGCGTTATTTTAAATAACATAGTAAGTTAGTAAGTATCTCTATTTTTGAGACAAACTATGAAGATACCGTATAGCAAAATCGCTATGATATTGTTTACGGTTATCTTATTACGATATTTGATATATTAATGTGAAGACTGAATTTGGATTTATATTGACATTTTAAATTATTATTATCATTTTGGCAGGTAGAAATATCAAACATTTTTCAACTTACTATAATTAATAATTATCATTGTGAACTAAATATTACTTAATTAGTTTTTAACCTATCACACGAACAAGATCCTTTTAATCGCATTTTATGATCCCAAATAATCCCAATGCTTGTACATTACAAGTAAACTGGCCGTGTCGATACCGACCATACAACAATGAAACAATATCTTAGGTATATACTCGTATTACCTATTATTGCGCCAACACGCATTGTTTTTATTTTGTACCATTAATATGTGTATTTTGTAACCTATGTGTTATCAATACGAATATCAGGCTACAATATATGGAATGTAATTTAATGTACTATATAGATGCATTTGTTAAGAAAATACCTTCATTAATTCAACAATCAACTTTGTTAATCAAGAATCATCAAAGATTGAACACAAATGCATTTGTAGGTAGGTACTTAGTATTTTATCAAATGTTCTCTTGTCTTTTCTTTTCCCGTAAAAATATCCGATTCTTTTAAAACTTTCCAAAACTAAACATAGCACAAGTCTCCCTTATTTCAAATAGCACCGACATTTTCGTATGATAACTCAAGGTTAACATTTTGTGAACATAAAAGAACCAAAATTACTCACACTTTTTCCTTTTGTTTTATTTTTTTTTACCTCGGTCGCCAAATGTGGTGTCTAGGTTTACCTGATTAGGTATTAGAAATAAAACACAAAATGGTTTTCAGTGATACAACACAACCCGCGCACTTGACGGCTGGATGGTGACTGCCTTGTGTGCGGGTAGTACAGATACTCTTTTATTATTATGTATGTCACACTGACTGGAATCTGAACAAATCTAAGGATTTTTAATAATTTCGGTGCGCCGAAGAACAAGTAGATAACTAATCACCTTGTCAGGGATAATCTCATGCCCCTTGATATCTAATTGGTTGTAATTATTTGTGTCTATTTGATATATTATTATAAATTCTTTCAAACGCACAAATTGTTATTTTTCATAAAATTCAAAAAATTACGTTGGCGTTGTAAGATGACGTTTCTGTGGATATGAGACCCTTTATCAGGAATTCGCAATGTTTCCACTAATTCCCCTACTTCATAATTCTTGAAAGAAGTAAAGTAAAAGGGCAGTGGCTAGCTAGACATAAAAATATCCTTCTACAAACCATGCATGATAGTCTGTTCTGTGGTAACGTCAATTAAATATTGTGTAACCTACCATTACAAGTGTCCTCTTGCCATTTTCGTACTTACTTCCTAGTGTCTGCTACAGTTACATTGATACTTATTATACCTCTGTATTTAAAAAATATATAATTTTGATACATTACTATGATAAGCAAAAATTTACTTACATTAATACAAAATTCTAAAGAAAGTCCTTGTCGTAAAGCACACCATCTATTATTAAGATATTAAACTAACACAAGTTCAAGAAAAGCCAAAAAGTTTGAAGAACTCAAAATTTTCCGGACATATTTTTACTAACGCCATCTTTGGAACATTTTCCGAAACTGTTTATTAGAGTAGTTTTATATTCAAGGAGTTTTCCAGCGTCATGTGGACAGGTGGCGCTGTTTTAATTTCCTCGTCGCTTCATGAGAGGGCGCTAGCAATTTTTATTTCATTTTATGGAAGTTCTAGTTCGTTGAAATATTACCAGCACAAAGGAACCACGGAGTGATTACCGTTAACAGTTGACATCAGTTATACCAAAGGCATCACCGTCATTATGGCAAACAGCAACAGAAGCACAGCCATTCGATTTTTTGTAAAATAATAATATTATGGTAGTCAGGCCCCTAAGAAACCTTACAACCTTACTATGATACATCGGGACAATACAATGTGAACTTCGAACTTAGCACTATCACTTCAGTCCTTAACAACAAAAAGTGCATGACAAAAAACGTTTGGCAACAAAATAACATCTAATAAATCCAACTAGAAATAAGTATTAAACATTTCTTTCCACAATATTTTCGAGCTGGCTTAAAATTTTAACAGAACTGAAACCACATTTTAGAGCCATTAAATAGTACTTGCGAGAAAAACCAAGAGTTGGATAGTAAAAAAAGGAAATAAAAATTCTTTCCGCATATAATTGCAGGGTACAGTAAACATGCGAGTATTTTTAAAGCGAAAGATTGTAACTCTCGCGAATACGTACATATTGTATTAGAATCAGGTCCCATTTCGTACTCATTCGTCTCATAATTTTATTTGCTGGCAGTAAAATTGCGTATCGTATATATATTTTTACCCGAAAGTCTACCGTATTAAATTTCATCGCATGCAAGGACCACGCACGACGTTAAGACATCCAGGGTCACTATTGTATACAAATTTCAAATTGTGTAGATACTTTCCTAAAATTTAATAAAATAGTACAACATATTCACCAAACATTAATTAAGAAAATTTATTAATTTTTTTATTTTAGTTTTGTTACTAAATTACTATTAACGTCAAGTAAAATTTACTATCATCAACCGTTAACTTTACTAGATCTGTTGTTATTAAGATAATAAATAAAAAAGTGCAACAACCAGCGAATAGATTCTGATGACACGATTGACAACTTTATGAGCTCTCCGAAGAACAGAAGCATTCAATTTTACCACCAACATCCTTCCAACTACACCTAAAATTGTTAAATTGGTCAAACGCTTACCTACAAATGCCATAAGTCGTCAGTCTATGCTGATGTAACATTGCTGTTATCAGCTTCACTTCAACGTTACATTCGTTCCAGCTGACAATGTCTAGTCTCCTAGAATGTCTAATATGCATAAATTCCAGTGTCCTATATTATTGGTTTCCGTATTATTTCAGCTTTTTCGGCTCAGATATGTAAGTCTAAATTAAATCTAGCGATCGATATTATTTGTGCTCTGTGTTAAAACTTCGGCTTTTCAGTAATTTAAAGTTTTAATCACGATCGTGCTTATTGATGTAAAAGCAATTCTCCTGTTTCATTTCACTGCCTGTATATTGTGTGTTATCGTGCTGAAATTAATAGTTTTAATAATGATGGTTACTAAGTGCAGAGTATCAGACTACTCGCTACTGAGGTATTAGGTATAGCGTTCTTCATCAAGATGTTTCAGTGTGGTAGGAAAGTTGACAGGCTGATTCGAATATAGTTTTTTTATCTTTCATCGCATTTCATTAAACTTGTTTAATCGTTCTGTTGCGATTATAGGGCAAATTTAAAAATCTGACCAAAAAACAATTTACTTCAATGAAATAGCAGTCAATGTCAAGCTCTAGAAGTGTATCCTTTCAAATAATTAATGTTAATGTTCCGCCAGATTGTGGTGGCCTAGAAGACTGACTTCAATCTCATGTCGGCTAACCAGAAGGTTGTAAAACGTAACATAATATCTTTCTGTCAACCCTGTCTGGCTAGCAGTAGTAGACAACCCGTCCTCTTGCATGACCCGCCAAATGACTTCAAAATGTTCCGGCTAGGAACTTAACGCCCCAACTCAGAGTCACTAATGGTTTCTTAAATTGTTACTTAATACAGAATTTGTATGGTGATTCTGTACTAAGGAGCGACTAAAGTAACCCTTAGTGACTCTGAGTTGGGGCACAAGAGCCAGTATTTTCATTCTTTCTTCTCTCTTATTCCTTGGTAAACGACGCATCGATATTTTTCTTGGATTTATTAATGCCCATTCATGACGATGGCAACTTACCATCAGGTGTCTGTCTACTGTCCTGCATGTCGCTCGTTTATTAGACAGTTGTTAGCTATTTCCATTATGAATCTCTGAATTATAATATCTATTCCTAAGCTTCAAGAAATTTAATGCACCCACAATCTTTGGATGTATTCATTTTGAATCATTCACTCGTATCAACTATTCCACTAGTGACTCTGAAATAATAATAATATAACACATGTTTTAAATTTGTGACACCAGACATGTATCAATTGGGACAGTTTCTTAAAATGCGTTTTATTTTCATACATCCATCATAAGAGAGGTGTCAGGAGTACCCTCATCTTTGGGTTCTTCGCCTTCATCCTCGGCGGGCGGGAAGCTGATGGACTTAGGTGGTGGAGTTTGAGATTCTAAAACAATAACAACTTTACGATAAATATCTTAAACCTTAACACCTCAATTAACAATTCCCAAGATAACCCCAGGAAACATTACTAAGGGAGATTTATGTATAAAGTGTAGACTTATTTATACATATATATATACAAGGTTATTCTTTCTTGATACAAAAACCGATACACGTGTCAAATATTTTCGTCTAAAGAATCTACATAAAAATTTTCAATGGTGTATCTTGAAAACTCAAGAAGTTACAAGCTTGCTGAGTTGCTCCGTTGTCCCTGCTTATACATGGTCACCGAACGTGCGGTATGCGTCAATGTAATGCGCCCGCCGCGGTTAACTGTCAACTGTCTTGGCGTGTTTAAAAATATCAATTACTATTATTTACAATAATGAATTTAATCATTTTTACCGTTGGTATGCGATTCACACCTCGATTAACGGCGGTCGAAGGCTGGAACTGCCTGTAGTCCCTTAAGGGTTGTGTGGCGGAAAGCATGATGTTCCACAACACTATTACACCAAATTGCTCATCGTACCGTCGCACTGCCATGGATACATTATCATCGCACACCGCTAACATTCGCACCTTTCTGTATATATATATTACTGTATCCAAAACTCATTATCCAAATTTTTTACGGCATAATAATTTTATTATGAGAGACGCTTGAAGCAAAACGCCAGGCTTGACAATCTTAACATTGACAACCGAGTAACAGCTTATGTATAAGTTAAAAAAATAAAGATTGTTATAGGTGTACCAGCATCTGATGGCAAAATGGGGTAATTAAAATTGGAGACGCAACACTCCCCAGCGTTGGGGAAATTTGAATAAAACTTCTTGATCATTGATATTTTTATCATAGTGTTAGTTTCATAATAGGTTACATTAAAAGTCTGGTTTATTACCCTCAGAGAAAATATATAAAAGACAATGTTAAAATAAGCACATTAATTTTTAATATTATAATTGATTATATTATGAGTGACTAGGTAATTTATGCTACAACAGTTTAAAATTTTCCATCTGTATAGGTATTATATATTGGTATTTTTGATGAAGAGAATAAATAGACAATAATAATAAATTGCTCCTCCAACATTTCAGTGATGTGAACTTGCATGATATAAATTTTCATGTCATATATACAACATTTTTGCAAGCTTTAATTTGTAACAATGTTTGTATTCTTCGTTTCATTTATTCTAATATCATTTGCAAATCTATTTACATATAAAGAAATCATAATTAGATTAATTACTAAGAAAATATAATCAAGAAAACAAAGTATCAAAACGAGTCAATCCTACGAGATGGATAATATTAATATTATAGATTGTCGATTAAATACACCTTTTTTCTCACATGTTTTTCGATAAACATTGAAAATAATATTTCTGGTTTGTGATCGTAAAGGTTTTTTTCGGTATTAAGTCGAAAATAATCATCATTTTCAAAAAGAAAAAAAAATCCATACAACTCTTTTTTTGACTTGACAATTTGATATAGTTTTAATAATTTTCATTGCCATATTAAAAACCCTTTTTTCTGCTTGTCAAAAATGCCATGAGATTCTGGTACACCTATAGTAAGGCGCTCCACCCACTGCACCGCGCACCGCGACGGGGCGCGGGATGGCAGATTTTACCATTGTATGCAAATATCTCAATTTATATAGAAATCGCGCCTAGCACAACACACTGCCGACGCGGAGACGCGCGGGAAGGCGGCCCCGCGCGCAGTTTCTGCCGATCTGCGCGGGAGCGCGGGGCGTACCGCGGGATATGACAGATCGCGCGGTGAACATATGAGTTTATACCGTCGTAATCTGCATCACCGCGCGGGGGAGCAGATTACACCGCTAGGTAAGGCAGATCTGCGCCTCCGTCGCCGCGCGCGTTATCTGTCGCTCCGCGCACCGCGGCGGGACGCGTCTTCAGTGGGTGGAGCGCCTAATAGTTCTCCCATTCCATACGTTTATGTGAAATCTTATTTTATTGTTATTATAACCCAACAAAGTTGAAACTATCCACCAAGACTTAAGATGGCCGGTAATAACGATGTTTTGCATTGGTGTCCAACTTGTAACATTTTTTAAATATGTTTAGGACAAAAAATAACATGATGTAAAAATTATTGCGATCGATTCAGTCACTGATTCTGAATAAACTACTTTCAGGTTTCGCATATACAAAGAATAATGCTGTATAATCTGAGTCTCGGAAACGGCCCCAACGATTTTCATGAAATTTAGTATGCAGGGGGGTTCGGGGGTGATAAATCGATTTAGCTAGGATTCATTTTTAGAAAATGTCGTTTTATCTGTGTTTTCAGGCAATGAAAAACTGCTACAATAGACTCTTCCTGACATATATTGGCGAGTAGCAACACTAAAGTTACTTCAGCCAATAAGTGTTTGGTTTAAAGCTACTTCAGTAGATGGCGTTGGTAAGCAGCACTAAGCCAATGAGTATTTGGTTTGAGGTTACACCAAGAAAATCAATTGTTTCCGAGCAAAGCTCGGTCATCCAGGTATTTAAATTGGGGTGCATCGTGTCAATGAGTAATATGAAGGGATAATATATTTAAAAGCACCCCACGCTTTTATTACAATTACACGATTCTTAATTCAATTTTATTTTCTATTTTTTTTAGTTGGATTTTCTATAAAAGCGTGTTTTTTAGTTTTTTTTAACTATTTTTTATTTTTTTATTTTTAGTTTGATTTTTTGAAATGAAATTTAGGTTTTTTTTTCTTTCTTTCTTTCTATCTTTAAATATTGAATTGTCATCGATCCTCGATAAGTATACGAAGTTTGAAAGAAATCTGATCGTTTAAAGCTAATATAAAGCATGTAATTAGGATTCTTTCTTTCTTTCTTTCTTTTTTTCATTGAATATTGAATTGTCATCGGTCCTTAATAGGTATGCCAAATTTCGAGTTAATTCGACGTTTTGAAGGGGGTCAAAATCATGTTCAAAGATTCCGTTACATACGTCTGAAGCTAATAAAAGCGTATTAAAATAAAAATAAAATCTTTGTCTGATATACGGGCGGGCCAGTGGTAACTTTACTCTTCACTGTGACATTATAATAATGAACATTTCTTGTAACACTGACAACATCAAGCCATTCTCTGACGAAATTATTGGCAAAGCGGTTCAAGCATTACAACCAATACCTGTTAACGAGGTAGGTTTTGAGGTAAAAGGATGGTGGCAAGTAGTCAGCCAGGTCTTACTCTATTATATCCGTTGGTCATGGACATACAGTAAAATAAGACATAGAGTCAATAACGAAGTTCCTTCAATTCCCCGCCTGAAAATGTCTTCCGTATTAACAAAATACTATTCTATTTCTTCCTTCTTTTTCCTTTCTTCCTCTTCACTTATTTCTTTTTCTTTTCCTTTTCTAAAACCTTAATCTATTTTCAACTAGCGCTAGTGTTCCGGGATAAAAAGTACCCTATAAACTATTCCAAATCATCTACCTGTGTGCTAAACATTATGTAATTAATTCATTCACCACAAACCTTCACATTTATATTATTAGTAGGATCTTAAAAAACTAGCGTTAGTCAAGATCTGATAGCTTAAAGATAGATAGGATTCTGAATTAAACGATAAGTACGTGCCTAAGTCTATCGAAAACTGTACTTGAGGGCTGCTGGCTCATACGAGGAGGTGCCCCGTCGCAATTAACTTGATTTATTAGAGGCATTTACTTATTCAGTTCTACGGTTACTATGCCACGGAACACGCAAGCGTTTTACTCCTAAAATACAGATACTAACTCCATGTAATGTTCGCAGGATTTTATCCTCTATTATCCGAAATCTAAAGTCGAATGTGGTATAATGGAATAATTTTATAAACCGTAAAGTTTTAAGGTGGAACGGTAGTAAACTATCCCAATAGATAGCCTAAGGAGCATCTTTACATATTCAACCGATTTTAGCTAAATATTTTATGTAGACCGACCGCACTACTCTCAAATATCTGGTGAAAATTATGAGTGTTTCAGAGTTAAAAAATATAATGCAGTGTTGGTACTGGGATTTGGTTTAGTCTCAATTCAAGTTTAACCTCATTTCTAGTATTAAAATTAATGTTGTGAAGGTCACTCTATGGGCTTGTTTCACAATCTTCAAGTAGAGTCCTGAATAAGCTATTCGCCGGTTAAAGTGACGTTAAAGTGTCATTACATACACGAAATGTCAACTTAACCAACGAATAGCTTACTTCGGACTTACTTGAAGATTGTGAAACAAGCCCTATGTCTAAGAAAACTATCGGAGTATATTAACGTACATGACATTTTCCAAAATGTATTGTGAAATATGCTCATTACAATGCATTACAGTAATTCAGAAAAGCTTTGTTATGAAGCTTTTATAATAAAACCAGTGATTATAAAATATTATTATTGTAACTAATATTGGATTTATGCATTCACATTAATATTTTGCATCTGTAATATTTCCCTGTGTGTTATCAAACTTACCCCATAGCACCTAGTCATTACCGTCCTCCGTTCCCGTGTAATGGTTCTCAAAATAAGTGATCCTGCGAAGTCGACATCAATTAAAGTAATGTGAGCTTCGCGCCGCCCTGAAAGTGTTTGGGATGGAGCAATAATTGCACTGACACTCTGTATAGCGGTTCTGTTATTAACACGCGCCGTGCATTTTACTCTTGGTTAGGATGATACACGTTAATAAATGTTTATTCCATAAAGATAATTTTATGAGTTACGTTTTACTTATTACTCAAAAGAGCAATGAATATTAATGCATTCAACCTTTACGATTTTATCAACAATTTTATCAAACAATCACCGTCAGCTACCTTGTAAATTCTTTCTAAAATTTATTTTTGTATGTAAAAAGCCGACAAACGGACATACGATCCGCCCCATGGTAAGTGGTCACTACCACCGGTGGTCATCAGTAATAATATAACAGGTATCACCAATGCGTTGCCAGCCAATAATGAAGTGGGAAGAATGAAAGAAAGATTTATTATTTATATATTTAATCTTTTTTGTATCTTACATAATGTATAGGAACAAAAAGCAGACTTAATACTAAAAGCATTCTCTCCCAGTCAATCTTCCTGTTGAAAAACTATTTTAATTATCGTGGGCAAGAGGTGGTATACCTACCTATTATTATGCAAGTCTACTTACATTGCTTTTACCACCTGAATCTGAAAGAAATTACAAGTTCCTACAATTTTCCGTGTCCGTCAGGAATGAAGATGCAGTGATTCATAAAAAACAGGTGAAACATGGAAAACAAACTTAATCAGAAGTAAGTTGGGATAGTCTTTCCGCAGCGCGTATTGTATTGATAATCACAAAATTCCGATGGAGTTTGCCTTAGACTAAGTATTTTTTTAAATAAGTTCAACTTATGATTCGGTATCAAATACAGGGCATGAGTCTTTTTATCGTACTTAGGAGACCTATGGATGGAACAAGCTTTTGGCCCAGGTATAAATGCGAGTTTTTTGGCTAGGGGGGAGGGCATACTCCTCAGACTTCCTGCTAACGCTAATAAGTAAGTTTTTTATGGACAAATGTGGCTATGTAACTACGTACTGGCAATAATACAAAATCCAGAGGGGAAGCTAAAGCCCATGAACCATGAAGATGTTGTTAATTATGTGTGCACTATAAAATATCAATGTGGGAGGAGACCCAAACCTTACTATGAGATTTTTGCTCCTCAGTAAAACAGCAAGCTATCTGTGACATCTTCTAAATACATATTATAAAATCTATTAAATAAAACGTTATTAATTGTTACTGACTGAAAATATAGTTATATAAAACCGTTTCTTAGTTTTTTTTATTCATCCCCTCGGGTACACCCCGTGGTAAGAACAATATTTATGCGAATGGAATAATAGGTGATGCATACTAGGTAGTTAGGGACAACTGCCTGGATTATCAATTTATCCTCCAACAAAAGCGGCAAACAAAATTTCATAGTCTACATCTACTCCACGGTTTTCGAAATCGAAGGCTTGTAAAAACTTGGTTCATTTGGTGAAATGCACTGAGAATTTTAATACCTACTTTGCTTGAACTTTACTTGTTAGGTTCTCATCGACTGTCTCATTTCATCGAATTTGGATAAGTAACTCATCTTTTTCACTCTTACCAGTAAGTACACAACTGTCTTCAAAATACATATTTATGAGGTTTTTGTTTGTTATAGCTGTACTTTACCTCCTTCGAAACATTTTTTGAAGTTTTTTTGTTAGTAAAAATTAAGTATAACTACTTATTACAAGTACTTACTATTATTTCTTCTGTGGTATAACGAAATATTAAATTAGACACACGTGCATTTTAACATCGTGTTCATTTTTATGAAGATTGTGTGAATAGTTATGACAAGTTAAATTCATAATTCTAATAAAAGTTATCGAGTTATAAGAAAATATCTTATCTAGTTAGACCACAATACCAGCTTATAGTGAAGCACTCAAAGCCTGAGGGTTTGTGTCGATCAGTGATCAAAAAAGTTCAGTTGAGCAACAGCGGGCGCGCTTGGTAGTTGGATGGAAGGCCGCTGGTGGCAAAAATTTCTTGAGCTTTGGAGGGCACGTAACGCCATCGGCCCTGTTGTTATCGTACGAAACAGTCCTTAAGCCTTGTCGGAGGCCATTGGGTGGCATGAAACCTTCCGACACTTGAGGTGGCCACTGACGCCTCCACCAATCCGTACTGGAGCAGTATGTATGAGAGACCCGTGCTCAGTAGTGGGTTATTAGTAGATTGAAGATACCACCTTATTAGAGGTTAATAAACAGGAAATACTATTATAGTTAGACTTATAGTTATAGTTTAGTTATAGTTATAGTTAGAAGTTTTGACGTGATAACGTCTATTAAAACGATGAACGCCGGGCGCACGCACGAAAAAATGTAGCGTTCCGCGAGCGAGAGAGCGGCAAAAGCGAGAGAGAGGCACGATCGGCTACGATCGGCGTATCGTAGCCGATGCCGTAGGCGAGCCGTAGGCGATCGTAGTTGAGTGGAGCGGAGCGGGGTGGAGCGGGGCGGAGCGGGGCGGAGCGGGGCGGGGCGGGGCGGGGCGGGGCGGGGCGGAGCGGAGCGGAGCGGAGCGGAGCGGAACTTTGTCATGACGTTGTCACGTTAAACTACCGTCCGTAAACCGACTTTACAGACAACCATTTTTACAGTTAATTACGAATACTATATGAATAATGAATGTTTATTCCAATGTGAAGAAGCTAAAAATATCATTAATCTGAATTCGGCCTCCGCAACAGATTGCTAAATGAGAGAACAGCCAGGGACTTGTCGCATTGTAGGAAAGTAACGAGAAAAAGAAAACTAACCACATTAACGTTGGATGTTTTTGAAAGTATTTCATGATTTTTGTTTTATTAAATTTCTTATTTGTTTCCTATTAGAAAATTGTAACGACGTTATATAATTATGTATATGAAATTAACTAGACAATAACTATTAAGATCTTGTAGAGAAGTCTGTCTCACTAGCTGGCACCCTCTAGCTGGAGTCAGTCACCAAACGATTCGGCGTGTTCTGGCTGGGGACTTGGCCTAGCTTGTTTGTTTCGGCTAATCTCTAAAATGATTTGACCGATTTTGACGGGACTTTCCCCTGCAGATAGCTAATGTAACAAGAAGTAACTTAGGCTACTTTTATTTTAGAAAAAAAATAGTTTGTTAGGCGATACGAAGTTGGCCGGGTCAGCTAGTTATAAATAAATAAACATTTTTTGCATGCAACAAATGAAATATTTTTTTCAGTCGTCTGAATTTTCATAGTGAGACAATTCAGTTTGCGGAAACGGTAAATTCGAGCGACGACAACAAATCTGCCTCATGATTGCGATATTAAATTTGCAAGCGTTTTATTGCGTTACTTGCAGAGTCTAGTACCGATTTTTATTTCTCATATTTAAAGTAGGCAGTATTATGGTTTTTGTCGATCTTTAATTATTATTTCTTTACATTTTATTCATACAATAGATACAAATGTCACAGATACAAATGAAACTTAAGGTCGATGCATACGTCGGGACGTGAAGTTTTGGAAACATCGTTTCATAGAAAATGTAAACGGCACGCACGGGACGGGAACGGGGCACGCACGTATATTTATGCCCCGTTCACGTCCCGTCCCCCTCCCGTCCACGTTACGTATGCAGCGACCTTTACTCACCGAAGGTAACCATAATGCTTTTTAAATATATTATTATGTGCAGTCTGCTAAGCTGTAATTACGCAACATGGTGGCTTATAGTAGTTATAGCCGGGGACTTTTTACAATGTGACAGGCGACTTAAGCTCGGCAGTGGGACAGATAATCTTACCTATCAACCGAATTAAAAACAAATTAATTTTGCTTAAGCAAAAGCTTATAAAATTGTCAAACAACAATAGTTAGCACCGAAAATCATAATATACTAGCTTTCAGGTTATTTATAACTGTGATGACAAGCCTTGATGTATGGTGTCGAATCATTTTTAAGAGATCAGCGTTGATATATCACTTGGTTGTTTAATAGTTTTCACGCCAGCAATATTTTTGAAGTTTTGTATTTATTTTACGATGGTACTCACGATTATGTATATTGTACGCAATTATATTTAGACCCTTAGGCATGGATCATTCGTTTTTTTTTGCATAAAATAAGTAAGTGCTTGACTACAATCCCACCTGATGGTAAGTGGCGATGAAGTCCAAGATTGTGAATGCACTAACTTAATAAATGCCTATTCACTCTTCTCTTGATGACACCCACATTGTTTGCTGGAGTTTCATTCATTTTGGATTATAAGGATTAAGTGAAGTTATTTAACATTTAGGAGACAGTTTATAATTATTATTGTTAATAACAAATGACTTTTTATACTTGATTTTTTTAATAAATGAAAGCACCTTATAAATAGTACAAAATATAGAAAATATCGACACTTAACATCTTTCAATTCTTCCAATTAGATGCTTAACTAGACTTTACGTTATCCATCACTATTAACTAGAAGCCATTTATATAGTTATAATGAAACAGAAGGAGGTGTCTGTAGGCTATTAATCAATCGGCTAAGCGAAACGTTAAGCCCCAAACGGGCCGTAAATTTGGCTATCGCCACCTCTGCTATTAACAACCTCGGAGTTCATGTCTCTGATTGTTGTCGATATTTTGAGGTCAGGAAAAAAATCCTGAAGTTTTCTGCCGATCTTTAATTAGAAAGCCTTTATTTCACGAATGGTCCATTTCAACTTTTTGATAGAAAGTGATACAGTTTAAAAATCTATGTCTCTCTATCTAAGAAACATTTTAATATTTAAAATAAAGTATAAAATCTCCAATGTCAGTTTTGTTTACACCACCACCACCTAAACAGCATTGGCCGCCACTGATCGTCCGTAACATAAACGCCACACAATAGAAGCAATATATTGCTTTAAAACTTTAACACTTAAAACATACTGCATGGTTGATAATAATACAACTAGCCAGGCATTTCAGTTTTGATTAGGCATTAATAAATAGTAGGCATTACCAGGATCCAGGATTTTAAGTTTTCGCATACCTGTTTGTTTCATGAGAGCCTCATTCTGGGAAAATCCCCATAGATCCCAAGCAAGCAAAAAGTCAAGGCTCACTTTTATTTTTAACTTTATTTCTTTTGTGACTTTCCACAATATTTTGTCTTTTTGTGTGGACTATGACATTATCACACTGCTGTTTTAATTAAATTATATAAGCAATCCTTTCAATTTCGCTTTCCCTCACAAAAACAAAGTGTAAGTAAATAAATAAACCACATACATATATTCATCAACACCTAGTGTCATCATAACATAGCTCCGGACAAGCAATAGGACTGTATTAATATTTTAATGTATGCAAGATAATTAGCGCAAATCAAACCCGCCGACATTAATTATCGCAAAATGGCAAACAATAATTTAATTACCCACTGGCATGGAAACCACCAAATTAAGCGGCAACAAGCGCCCGTGTCGTCAATGTTGTACATTTTAAAGTTAAATTTGCCAATAAATGTAGACTTTACGAAGTTTTCATGAATATTTTAATATTTAATAAAACCTTTGTGGTAATTCCAAAATGTATTTTTAATAAAACTGACTGTTGCCCTCGACTTCATACGCTTCTCCCTCAGGAACAGGTCTATTTCATGGGATAAAAAGTAGCCTATGTCCTTTCCCAGGCTCTATTTTATCTTTATACCAAATTTTATCAAAATTGGTTGAGTGCTTTAGGCGTGAAAGCGTAACAGACAGACAGAGTTATTTTCGCATTTATAATATTACTAGCTGTTGCTCACGGCTTCGCCCGCGGTAGAGATCGATTTTTACAAATCCCATGGGAACCCTGAACTTTTCCGGGATAAAAAGAAGCCTGTGTTTTAATCCAGGGTTAAGGCTATCTCCATTCCAAATTTTAGCTAAATCGGTTAAGCAGTTTTCGCGTGAAAGCGAAACAAACAAACTTACATTGACATTTACAATATTATTTGCTTATATTAATCTTTTGTATACTTTATACAAACATTTTCTTGTTTTTCGAATACCTAATTCCTTATTTAAAAAAATTACTTTCACAAAATTAAAACGTTCACTGTAACTTCGATTATAACCGTCGACGTATCGTATTAACTCACAGCAAAACTACTCAGGGTGTCTGCAAAGTTCATTAAACTAAATTCCTTCTCATAATATTAAGTTTCATAGCTACATACCAGAAAGTCACTGTTATACTTACTATGATCTCGGTAGTCTGTATTCTCTGTACGTCGGTGTAGGATTGCCAATTGAAGCTGAAATATCAAAAACTATTTTTATATATTTAAATATTGTGATAATTTGTAAAAAGGAAACTCTTTACATCTTCAATTTTATGAATCTTTTCATAAGATAACAAATACGCAAAGGCCAAATCCGCCCTGTATACCTTTAAATACGCAGATAAAAAAAATATTATAGTTTAAAGACTTTTTTGTACTACTTAGCTAAAACCCAATAATTCGAAAAAGAAAATTTTAAACACTACTTTTATAAATCGTTATATATAATAAATTCATAAATAATATAAATGCAGCTAACTATTTCTTATCAATGTTAGAATAACCTACGTTTCCGTAATCAAAGCGGGTTATTTAAAAAAAAACAGTCGAATTGAATACCTCCTCCTTTTCTAAAGTCGGTTAAATATAAAAACATTGTCAGACCGTATCCTAAATCGCAATAAAATGCAACTTACAACTCATCGGATTACTATTTATTGTTGAGCATTCTATTCCCGGGTGCAACCTAAAAATTACTCGCAAGCGCAACCACCTCGCTTTCAAATCCCGCTAGAGTTTACTTAATCATAAGAACGGGCCGTGAAAATCGCTCCAAGTGAAACGAGGCCCTAGGGACCTTAGTGATCGGCATCCTCTTGCTTTCTTTAACGCTAGCCGAGCTTAGCCGCCACCTCACTCGTATACGATAGACTTGGGTAAAAAAACTTCACTCACTTAAGTATTTTCCGGCTTTTCATCTCACCTTTTAAATTAAACCAAGCTGGTCTACGGGTGATAAACATGCTTAATAAATAACAAGGACATTTCTCACTGTACTCAATCACTAAAAGATTAATATTTTTTAGAAACTTAGTATTGTCAACATTAATAAGCTTAGTAAACAAATAAATAATTACTATTAGTTACTCAATTAATTTTTAATTTGTTTTTTATTTATTTATGTATAAATGTTAAATCCCGTGGTAAATAGGTCATGCGACCTGGTTTTGAATTAAATTTGCTTCTTTATCTAAATTTATATCAGCCAGTCATTTCGCTTAAATACCTAATGTGCATATTTTTAATACATTCTATTTAATAAATTCTAAAATTAACTTCCTACCAACCACGTCACCCAAATTACGAGACTCATTTTGCTTTTCTAAAATTAAACAAAACAAATATAGGGATAATTATTTTAACTTCCTGGTAACAAAGTCGGCGTGTTTACCTCAGATGTAATATATGTAAGACGACAATGTTTGGGAGATTTCCCTGGGTTTATTGGTGTTACAAATACAGTTTTAATCATTATTGTTTAAATCTTAGATTTATTAACATAAAAAACGTGACCTAAAACAAAAAAAGGTTGCGTGTACTTTTGTACGCACGTGAGAAGTTATACTTCTTTGACATAATTAAATAAATATTTAATTTAATAACATGTATAAGTTTTAATTATCTTTCAAAAGCTATTTTTGTACTAAATAAAAATAAAAGTAAATAGTCAAGTCACTAGTATAATAAAATATTACTTGTGTACTCCTATGTTTACACAAGTACAAACTAGATGGCGTTGTTCAGGAACCTGAATCACGCTGTTGAGACTCTGTGAGATTTGTTAAAAAATATTTTTATTCATAGAAACTACGACAAAAATTCAGATATTCGAAACTGCTTCGATATGAAACTTCGTTAAAGTCGACTTAATTGTAGGAGCTACCGCTAAAATCCCTCCAAGTAAAGCTAGTCCCTTGGGAAGAGTCGCAATCGGACTTCTTTTTCTTTATTTAACTCTGAGTATAGAACTTAACAACCAACTCATCCGCTTTACTACGGACTTGAGTTAAAAACTCCATCATCTAGAAAGTTTCCGTTTTACTGTATTGTAAAGTGTAAGTTTGATAAGCTTAGCGCCTTTTTAATAATTAGGTTCTTACTTGATTCTCAGTTATAAAGTACTAGATCACTATGTTAACACTATGCTTGCTTCTGTATATACCTCTCCTAAACACCTTCTTTTTACTCGTTTTTAAAGAAACAAACAGTTCCATAAAGAATTCGCTTTACTCAATAAAAAACGCTTACACACTCAGAAATGTTTGTAAATAATGTTTATTGTTTTAGTAGTTTGAAACGAAGAAGCAATAACATACCAAAGCGAAGCAAAGTAGAATTAAGTATTTATTTTATCATAATTTACCCATCGGGAAAATAACTTCTAGAGAAACAAGCCCTCAGGGAAAAAAGAGATCAACATCTGCCCTCTACCTCAGAACAAAGCTTAAATGAAAACTTTCTGGTTACGATAAGCTTGTGACTTAAGTAATTTCTATCGATTTACATAAAAAATCTAACACACATCAAACAAATCAACTATAGTAATATTATGTAGTACTTACTAACTAGGAACATGTATACGAGTATAACCAAACCAACAAAAATTTTATGAGATTATAAGTAAAGTCGATTTTTATTATAAGTATTTAACGTAAGTAGGTACCTAAATAAAAAATACTCTGTTCTAACTTAGTTCAAATAAAATTGCCCTTATTTGCATTGTAATAAAATTACCTACTACGGTTAGTTCTTTAAACGTCTCCGTACGTACTTGAAGTCCAAATCTACGTATGCTTTATAGATCTCACCCACACTTGGACTTTGCTCAGACAACAATCAAATGTGCTAGATCACTGACACTTTGTTAATATGAAAAAAAAATAAAAAACAATGCAATGCAACGCTAAGGTTGATTTAGGGCCATTTTTGTTTAAATAATTTTAACTCTGAGCAAAGCCTAAGCACGGCTAATAAATAGATCTCACTCAGATTCAATTCCAATTTCCTCTTAAATAATACGACAATTTAATTACTTATCTGTAAAAATATATACTCATGACTTTTTTTTATGTAAATAGCAGGCAAACGAGCTGACGATCCATCTGATGATAAGTAAGTGGCTATCGTCGCCCATGGACATTAGCAACACCAAAGGCATCACTGATGCGTTGCCGGCCAAGAAGGAGAGAAGAAAAAGAAAGAAAGAACTGGCTCTCAAGCCCCCAGCCGGAACACGACAAGTTATTTGACGGCTGACTCATGCTCAAGGGTGATAGCTATCCAGGCGAACCCCATGGAGAAAAAATAATAGTAATAAATATCAAATATAATATTATGTAAGGAAAAGTATCGCGTATGGGTTGCGTAAAAAATATGATCAAGGCCATTCGGTAAGCAGATGGGTGCAGAAACGCTTTTAATACAGATCTTAGACTATAAGTGAATAAACAACTACATCAAAATTACAATAGTAACATATAAGTACATTTTAAAATAAATTTTGCTGTATACTCTGTGGATCCTAAAAGTACCACCTCTGTTCGAAAACCAGTGAAGTTGAGTTGACTTAATCATATGGAACGGGCCGTGAGCTCCAAGTGAAACGAGCCCCCCGGGAGGAACGACTCTTCTTGCTTTCTTTACCTCAGGGCAGCTTAGCTATCAACTCACCCGGATTACGACGGACTTGGGCGAAAAAACTTCACCCGCTAAATGTTTTCCGCCTTGTTGAAAATTCTAGCTTTAAGAGCCGAGCTGGTTGAAAAGATTTCCGCTTTTGTAATTGAAACGTTTGCCCACAAAGCTTGGTAACCTAGTTTAAAATATGCTAGTAAGTGTAAATACAATGCAAATACATCTGATCTAAGTTGTTTTTATTTTGCTGGCTGGCTTTGTTTTGCGATGTTATTCAATTTTGTTATTATTTATATTATATTTATATTGTAAATAAAGAAAGTGTTAACACATTATACTTAGTATACTAATACACTACAGTACTATCGGAATCAATCTTAGACCTTAAGTGACACCTTATAAGATGAAGCTACCAACCTCCGTACCCTTTTATGATTTTGATTTTATTTCATGGTAAATATTTATTTTTACGCTTTTATACCTGTATATCAAAAGACATACTGAAAATTTTAAACACATACTGAAATTAACCTTATAATTTTTAAGATAGAATTATCTAACATTAATTTTACGTAACAAGCTAAACACCAAGCTAAATATTTTAAAACGTAGATATTATGATATGTCCCATTTAAAATGATTTATTATTAATTTGGTGTACATTTATTAATTTTAATATATAGGCATGAAGTTGCTTATAATGAGCATGGTGTAAAAGGCTTTAATTTTATTTTATCTAAGCGACGTGTATCATAAATAATTGCTTGATGCCAAATGACCTCTCGGAATGTCGGGATACGAGGTCCCTTGCTTTCTTTAACTCTGAAGCCTTAAAGTGAGCGTGAGCCGGAGTAAGCTGCCAACTTGCCCGGATTACAATAGACTTACGCTCTTACGATGTTCGAAAAACTTCACCTCTTAAAGTGTTTTCTGCCTCTTTCGTAGTTTAAAACGTTAGCTTAAAGACCTGAACTAGTTTCAAACATTCCAGCTCTTGCCTTTTGCTTGACGGAAGGTAATCTATTTTCAATACTATCATTTCCGGTTAACATAGCAGCTTAGAGCTTTTAAGGATTAATTACTGCTTAAATAGATGTCTTGAGATGACTAATGGGAAAATTACCAGATCAAACTATTCCGATTCACGTTTGTGACTGTTAAGGTAAATGTAAGGTACGTGTCACAGGAGAAAACTACGTCACGCTGTGTCACGTAAATTATAGATTCCATATCAGTCGTCATTAAGATCTTATTACATACGACACTAAACAAATAGACGTACACTTAATAATCATTAAACATTCACATAAAGTCATACGAGCCGTTACAGCGTTGGTGCAAAATCAATCTTTATACGCTAGGTAGTACAGCCTTAAACTCATTGACGGATTTTGTTAAATTTGATATGGTAAAATAGGTGTCTAGAGGGCGTAAGGGTATTACGTTGGCTTATGGCACTGTATTAATTTTGAACCGTAGTAACTTTGGCGGTGACAGAACTAAGACACCGACTCATAATTCACTTTGTAACGCAAATGAAACTAGCGTTTAATTTAGTGTTATAATTTAGTAAATTCCTTTACATTCTATGCCTTGCACGCTCTGGTTACTGGAAAGCCTTCTGCAAGCAGGGTTTGGGTAAGATTTATGCATCGTTTCGTACTTATTACACAATTAATATGAATTATCCTCTTTTAGTTATTTTATTATGACCTATGTTTAATTAGTGATTATTAAGCGGCTATAACAGAATCAAAACTATAAAACTACAAAGATAGAAAATGTCTTATCTAAAATGTTTTACTCTAAGGATTTCTGTGTTATTTTCCTTTTTCACGTAGCTTCCAAATCCGAAATTCCCGAATTTTTATTATCATACAACTAGATATGAGCAACAGCACGTGAAATTGGTATACAGGAGTGGAGAAAATCACGGGAAGCGTAGGGGTACCGACGGACTCGGTTCGCAGACTACATTACACTTTACATAAAAAAACATTGTGTTGAACGACAACGGGGCATCAAGTTTCCCAGCGAAGACATAAGCGAAATTGAATTACACGTATTGAAAAAGAAATGTGTAGCTTCTTAGTAGGCGTGGTTTGGTCGAAGACTCCTCCTACCCAGTGATCCGCGCATGGATCGCCGCGTTTTCGCTCGCGAGTCGCTCGGTCGCAGCGCGTGTCGCCGACATAAAGTCAGTGCAAAGCTAGACGTACGTCGGGTCTGTATCACCCCTACATGCAACTTTACAGCCCGATCGCGAGCTTACTTTACGTTTATCTTACATTCTCTGAACGCAAATATACCAACCAGTTCATCAAATTAACAGTGTTTGACTTTGAATATATTTCAAATTAGTATCTAAGATAAAGTTGTTACTTGAAAGTAATATGGAAGGAACTATGATGTTTTATCAAAAATATTGTTGATTAAGCGTGTTTTTAAGTGAAAAACTTCCATGGTGTACGTGAAAAGGAAAATTCCGAAAGCGTAAACATTTGCTCACTATGTAGAGGCAAGTAATGGATATCTACAATTATAATCTAATATCAGGTAAATTTTAAAGTTCCAAAGCCTTTTAAAATAAGTTGTAAGTACTTACTTTACATTTCATATGATTTCAATATTTATAAATATAAAGTAGATACTTTCAACTTCTTAGAAAAATAAACAAACAGACATGAAGCACATTTCGAGATGATTTTTGCAAATAAGTTATCAATTGTATTTTAGATAGCCTTTAAGTGAAACAAAAAACTTCAGAGAACTGTAATTTTAATATTTTAAAGTATTATCCCATAACGTTGACATGACATGTGTTATACTTGTACTATAGGAGATGATTTTCAGTTCTCAGGAGTAACTTATCTTTTATCAACGGAATAAGATTTAAATGCTATTTGAAGTTTGAAATTATTCATATAACAGGAGCTGCTATGGTTTATGATTTTAAGTACAGCATGCCAGTTTTTTTAAGTCATAATCATGGTCAGGGTCAGAATTATAATGGTTGAGTTTTATATTTTATGTAATTTCCAGTATTTATTACAACGCACTACGTATAGCTTAATATTGGGTACGTTAAAAAGTTTTTAGCATTATATTATAATTGAAAAAACAAACTCATCAGAATTTTTTTTTCTAAGTATATTAGAATAAACTAAATAAATAATATTCGAGTTTATGAGTTAATACGTAGTTTTTAAAACACAAATTATTTATTCTAAATTATTCAAGTCTCGACCTGAAAAGCAGGTCGAAAATTGTTTTTACCGTTTAAATTATTTTTACATATAATATCACCTATTTGTATTCTCGTTTATAATTTAGAACATAAAATTGTGACAATTTAAATTTCATTATTTTCTGATCACTAGTTTTTATGTAGTCACTTGTAGTTAGAATGTTTTTCAGTCATTTATAGATAACACTTTTTGTTTCATGCTTTTATACAATAATAAAAATAATTATAATTATACTGATACTTTTTATGTTTTTAATTTTAATAAGACTTTTCTCCACCGATACATACAGACTGATCCTGTTTATTTATATCGTAAAAAGCGAATCGTTAAAAGCGAATATTAATCAATTACGCCACGGCTTTTGAATATTTCACGTAAACGATATTTACTTCAAAAATATTACAGCAAAAATAAGGGATTCATTTTAATTATGCTGTTACTTTATTTTTTACATATTTATATGAAAAACAGAATAAATAAGTACGAGGTTTTCCATATCATACTTTTGAGTAAAGTATGATATGGAAAACCTCGTAAATAATACCTGATATAAATAATATCGAATTTTTTTAATTATTTGGAGAAAAGTTTAGTAATTGAGCCGTATTGTGGCGGCTTAGAATACTAACCCCAATCCCACGCCAGATGGGTGTCGTAAGAGGCGACTAAATCTGGCCCGCTGATAGTAGAGCCCCTGGAGGGATTATATTGGTAATATTGATTTTATTTGTTAATTAATACCATTATTACTATTATTATTTCTCCATGGGGTTCGCCTGGATAGCTACCACCCTTGAGCATGAGACAGTCGCCAAACGACTCGTCGTGTTCCGGTTGGGGGCTTGAGAGCCAGTTCTTTCTTTCTTTTTCTTCTCTGTTTCTTGGCCGGCAACGCATCGGTGATGCCTTTGGTGTTGCTGATGTCCATGGGCGACGATAGCCATTTACCATCAGGTGGATCGTCAGCTCGTTTGCCGGTTATTTCCATAAAAAAATTAAAAAAATCGCCAATTTTATGCAGGCAAATTTCTAGCCAATTTTTAATGGATATAGTTTTAGTGGTAACTTAATTTTAACATTGCCAGCATATAAATTTATAATATTATAAATATATTTATGTCAATAAATAAATAAATAAACGCTAACACACTCATACCCCCGCATATCTGCCCCGGCCGGGAATCGAACCCGGAAACCCTCGCTTCACAGCAGGGTCGCTACCAACTAGGCTACAGGGTCGTTAATTCCATGTAGGTATTTTCTTGCACGGTGGTAGAGTATTTCATCCACCTGACTAGCTAACATCCTCCTAAAATAGACTATAAAATGTTCATAGTAATAATGCGAGTCCACTGCTCCTTTAGGGATTAGGGTCGGCGACGTGTCAGTGACGCCTTTGGTATTATTGACATCAGTATCACCCAGGGGCATAGAATCTATGGGTGACGGGGATCCCTTTTAAGTGGTTGGTCTCATTGTTTTGATAACTCAATTAAGGATCACTTACATTCGGACCAAATTTTGTAATTTAGTTTAAGATAAAAGATATACTTCAAATATAACTTTATTTGTGTAAGCGATTTTTTAGGGTTCCGTTCAAAGAAACGAAAAATGGAACCCTTTGCGTCTGGGCGACTGCCGTTCACAGCCAATTTACTCTAAAACTACTAGAGCAAATGAGTCAAAATTTGGTACTCATGTACTTTTTGACTCAAAAACGAAGGTATAAAGTAAACAATTGAATTCTGAAAAAAAATGTTTTGTAAATCGTATCGTGTGTATGTCAAATGAAAGGGCTGGTTGTAAGGATCACAAATATATTTTTATTGTAGTTCTGCAATGGATAGTTTTAGAATTATTCAAGAAAGAACGAAAATTAAACCCAAAAATTGACCATTACCCATGACCCCCATATCTCCGAAACTACTGACACTTTTGAAAAAAAATGCGGAAAATATTTTTTTACTTAAATATTACAGAAAACCCTACAAGAAATCTATGGTATTAAAAAAAACGGCAAAAATAAATGAAATAGAAAAATAACGGTAAATACATAATCATCGTACGGAACCATCTCCAAGCGACTTTAACTCGCACTTATTAAGTTTATTTTAGGTACAAAACGCTTATTTTTGTTGCTTCTTTTAACACCAATAACTTCAATAGATTTAATAACATCCAGTTTATTATTTCTTGAAGCTACTCATAACAGTAACACTTTATTATTTTGTTAACAAACATGATATTCAGTCAATAACCAAGCAAAAATATTCTTCCATTCGACTTATAACAAGATAACGAACTGTAAAAAGGAAATAAATTTCACTCACTGATGAAGTCAGTTATTAATTACGAGAAAATGTAAAGAAGCTAACTCAGTAGCTTCGGTCTTATTTTTTGTTTGAGTCAACAGGAAGCGCCCGAACTGGAGATATTTTAATATAGGGAATGTTATTTCAGTATATATCAGTATTACTCTTTTTGTCAACAGTAGGTATTTTAATTGTAATATGTTCGCTTTGTTATTTAACATATTGTCTCTCTAATGATGATTCCTGTATAATAAGAGGTAGTTTTTATTTTATTCTTTTAAATAAATAAATGTTAAACAGCGCCTTATAGCTAGCCGGTAGAGTCAATTAATTCTTACATGATGCTTCCTGTATAATAATAGGTAGTTCAAATTTTACTTTCTATAATGTAATTATTTTCGGTAAAAATTATCACGTGTGAGGGCGGTTATTTGATTCTATACGTATTTGTAAGCTTGTAGCGATGTGGCGATAAGCCGAAAAAAGCAGCAGAGCCATGTATTATTAGTGACTACAATCGTCTATTTTTTTATTACTCTAATATTAAAACCAGAGCAAAAAATCTCGAGTAATAAATTTAACATCACAATAATAAAACATTTTACAGGCTCAGAATTTCCGAATTAAAATTTTTCTCTGTATGCTTAAAAACATTGAGCCATATAAATATCACATAATGCCAAATTACATAATGTAACTCTTGAATGCTTTACAGCCCTTGAAATCACAAAACATTAAACAAACATCGTATTTGTTTGTAGGCTTGTAAAATGTTTCATTTTTATTTTACATCCCTATCTACAGTTATACCTATGAATTGGACGCAGAAAAGTCGGTTAGTATAAACTACTAACACACATTTGGTATTACAGTCGGTATGTTAGCTGTTAAGCCAAACTTTTTTATTCACATTTGCTACCTGTAATATTACCTGTGTTGTGACACTATGCTTTATTATTCCTAAATAATGAGTACATTATGCGCAATTTATAAATGTGCTGGGTATTTTTACCCGACTGCACGACGCAAAGGAAGGTAATATGTTTATCAGTCTATGTATGTATGTGTGTTCCTATGTGAGGATGTAGAGTCCAAGCGGGTGGACCGATTTTGATGATTTTTACGTCAATCGACTCGTCTTAACCTTGCGAGTGTCACTAAAGACAAAAAAAATAGTTAAAATTCACCACAGGGACAACCAGACGCCATATTAATGAAATGAAATTATATGAATGAAAAAAAAAACTTCGACGAACTACGTCAAGTGGGGTATCTTTGAATAGGTATTCAAAAATGTTTTTTACGTTCCTTTCATCATTTTTAGGGTTCCGTAGCCGAATGGCAAAAAACGGAACCCTTATGGATTCGTCATGTCCGTCTGTCTGTCTGTCTGTCTGTCTGTCTGTCTGTCCGTCCGTATGTCACAGCCACTTTTTTCCGAAACTATAAGAGCTATACCATTGAAACTTGGTAGATAGATGTATTCTGTAAACCGCATTAAGATTTTCACACAA
Organism: Thymelicus acteon; assembly: GCA_951805285.1. Lineage (NCBI taxonomy): Eukaryota > Metazoa > Arthropoda > Insecta > Lepidoptera > Hesperiidae > Thymelicus > Thymelicus acteon. The sequence continues at coordinate 13,422,451 of OX638213.1, read as the reverse complement.
AAATAGAAAAAAAGCAATAAATTTTGGGGGTTCCCCATACTTAGAACTGAAACTCAAAAATGTTTTTTTCATCAAACGCATACGTGTGGGGTATCTATGGATAGGTCTTCAAAAATGATATTGAGGTTTCTAATAACATTTTTTTCTTAACTGAATAGTTTGCGCGAGAGACACTTCCAAAGTGGTAATATGTGTGTCCCCCCCCCTGTAACTTCTAAAATAAGGGAATGATAAAACTAAAAAATTATATGATGTACATTACCAAGCAAACTTCCAACGAAAATTGGTTTGAATGAGATCTAGTAAGTAGTTTTTTTTAATACGTCATAAATCGTAAACCGCAAAAAACATTGATCAAAGTTACAACGAACTACAAGAACTTTTATATTATGTTACTTGCTGCTACGGAACCCTTTATGGGCGAGTCCGACTCGCACTTGGCCGCTTTTTCATTTTATGTCACAGTTTAGGATGCATAAAGATTTAAAGTTGCCTAAACAACCATTCTCGTTAATTTATTAATTACTCAATGAAATGACAACATTGCGAATTTTACAGTGTTATAATCCTAATAAAGAAGTCTAACAAACAGAAAAAAACAAGCCCAATAACTCAGAATGTTGTTAAAAGTAATACTGAACAATTATATCATAGCAGGATTAACAGTCGGGACCCATTTAAACTTCATAGGGTTGCTTGGGAAAAAACAAACAAGATTTGATTGGTTGAAGAATGGGTCCCGACTGTTAATCCTTCTGTGGTATAGTTGTTCAGTATTACTTTAACATTCTGAATTACTGGGTTTGCTTTTTCTTTTTAGCTTTTTACACAGTCGGGTTTTTTGGTTTTTTAAATATTAATTTTTATTTATGTATTTGTAGCAAAATGACAGCAATATTTTATGTAGATATTGAGAAAAAAATTATAATATAAGGAGTATTTATAGGAGCGAGAGATACTAAAATGTACATGTTTAAATATTTTGTCTCTCCTTCTGTATGTTTAGACATGCATCACCCAAAAAATATTGAATAAAATTAGATACTAACAACTATATGTACGTACATAATTATCTGTGGTCATCTGATTGATTATCCCACGTATTTACTAACATCGATAGAAATGTATGATCACTCTAAATTATTAATTGGTAACAAATTAATTGATAAGTTCGTACTTAACTCTAAAAGATTAAGATGGAATGATCAATAAGCAAATATAACTAGCTCTCACACTGTTATCAACCTTTTTTTCATTATCCTTAAAGTATTTGAAAAAAATTACTTCTAGGATAACCCAAGTACGAGAGTAATTCTACGACTGGCATATACAAAGACTTGGCCACCTATAAAATATGTATGTTTAAAACTTAAAAGCTTTTCAACATCGGTTAAGCTACGTAACGTGTAATTGATGCCTAACTTTTGCCAACTTGCTAACAGCACCCCAGTGCATTCTTTTACCCAAAACAACTAGACTCGTTTATCGCAACCAGTAAAAGGAAAGTAAATGAATTACTTGACATTTACAAAAGAAGAAATTAAAGTGCGTCGGATAAATATGAATACTTTTAAAATCAAATTTTAATAAATACATAAAAATCAAATAGGGCTACAGTCTTATATAAATTAGGGTAAATTGGGGTAAATATAACAGATTAGCTGTGCCCCGCAGTTTCACCCGCGTTAATTTATGGAAAAAACTAAATACTAAAATATATGATATTTTATGTACCTATAGCCTTCCTCGAGAAATGGACTATCAAACAACAAAATAATTTTTCAGTTCGAACCAGTAGTTCCTGAGATTGGCGCGTTCAACAAAATAAACAAACTCTTCAGCTTAATAAAATAACTAACTTCTACCCGCGACTTCGTCTACGAGGACTTCAGAAAAAGTCAGAAAAATGGAGTGTGTCATTAATAAAAAATAACGATGGAAAAATACTTTAACCTAAGAAGATGGTCATACGGTCTATGAAACAAATATTATCTTTTTTAGGTGTTTAAGTAGGTATGCGTATCTCTATCGATTAATGTCAACCATTTATGGCGTTGGGTTTAATTCAGCTCTTGTTCGATGATGAGGTGATATGTATTTGTGTACCATTTAAAAATATAAAATATATTGTGGATAAAATACGTAGATAGATATTTACGAATGTTAAAAACCAAATTTGATGATCTTTTGCAAATAATTAAACCTAATACAGTATCTTTTAATAATTCGGTAGCACCTCCAACTGAGAACTAGAAAACAACTTGATAAGCTATGAGTATTTCTTTAACGTATTTTTTGTAGCTCATTGATCAATCATTGGGCACTACGAGCGCTCGACAGACGCTGGTATGAAAATGGCCTTAATTTTCCGTAAAAAATACTGTTTTGTTATATTTAAGTTTATTGAAATTTGACATGTCTTTACATTTATCCGACAACATATACATAGTTTGATTTTAATGGAGTAAAAATAAATTCAACGTCCAACAAAACAACAATTGCAGAGAAAACCGTTGGACAACGGTAGCGTGAATTTGTATAAAACATTCCATGTAAGAGTCAATAGATTTTTTATAAGTCGTTCATTAACTTAAAAGCTTCTTGAAAGCCTAACAAGAAGCTTCGTCAGTTTTATATAAAACGAGGACCAACATAATTTAATATTCCATTCATTTTCTATATGAATTTCTGTGTACGGAAAATTTTAAGAGCTTTGAAAAAATTGCGAGCCGATTTATTACATTTAGCTTTTTATTTCATTTCCAGTCTTTTGTTAAATATCATGAAATTTCGTAAATCACCCTTATTTTAATACTTTATTAAATGATTCAGAGGTAACCTTCTGGAAGTATTGTCTGAATTATGATGAGCTTTAATTAACTGTACACCGTTTACTGCTTTTGTTTTCTTCGATTGATTGTTATATAACTGTAATGATTATAATTTATATACTTCGACAGATTAACGACTATATTAGGCTGTGTATTTGTAATTAAATGATTATATTAATATTAAGTGTTTTCGATGACTTCCCAGTTTTACTGAACTCTTTCTCTTATTGCGACAGTATCCTCTTCCTTCTTCCATACTTAATAAAAAATATAAGAATTGTTTCATATAAAATAAATATATCACTCAGTTCATATTTTTTTATAAAAACTTGAAGATGAAATATCTGTAAAAATATTTCTTTTTAGATAATACATAACACACGATACACACGACACACAAGATAATAAATAAGGCAGAATTACGCAATCCTTCCTGCTATATTTTTTAACCAGACAAGTTAAGGATGTAACTAAAATCACTTACACCTTCGCAGCGATAAGGGTCATTTTATTCGGTTACCTTATCTTATTACCGCGAGGAACAGCTACTAGATTTGTAGCTGAGGGGTGAAGTTTGTTTCCTGAACCGTGAGTAATTTAAAGACACAACTACTGATAATAATTCCGGCAATTTGGAATGTAGCGTAAATCTTAGTACGAGAGTTCGAAATTAGTTTTTTAGTCAAATTTACAACGGAATATATTATCGTTATGGTACAGGTGGAAATTTAACTAAAGACTAACATAAAAATATAACTAACATTTTAAAATAAATTTAATTTTACAACCAATTTAATACAAACAATATATTAATAACTGAGGTTATGAATTGATTTAATTGAAATGAAAGAATTTTATGATAAGAAACAGAATCGAACTCGGACACATCGCTCTTCCAGTTCCAATGCCAAGTGATTTTAACGGATACTTGGATCTGAAAACTCATGGCACTGTCTAACTTCACCAACGTAAGCCCGTTACACTAAAGGCATCAACGGTTCTTTGTCCGCAAAAGAAGGAAGCGAGACCCGCATGATTTCTGGCTCTTTGAGACTACAACCAGAACACATAAAAACATTTCACGTTCGATTTTTAGAACGAAGGGTGATGCCTAGACGAGTGCCATGCATGATGTATGCATGAGTTTCCACTCCACAATCAAATTCCAGGCGGGACCTCCGATTTAGTTACATGTTATATCTATTAATTAATTAATAATTAAACGCTTACACACCAATACCTCCGCAGAAGGTTTTCCCTTTGTCGTGGGTGGCATGGACGACACATTTATAACACATCACCATAACACCCATGACCCGAGTACAAATATTTATTTGTGTCAGAAATATCTGCCCCGGTCGGGAATCGAACCTGGTACTCCTCGTTCGTTGACAGGGTCGCTACCAACTAGGCTACAGGGTCGATATCGATCAAACAATGATATTATTTGAAAAAGTTGTTAATCTTTTCTTATCATAGAAATTACAGCAGAGCTTTCTTTAATGTTTTTTTTTTTTTGGAAATAGCCGATAAATGAGCTGACTATCCACCTGATGGTAAGTGTTTTGAACTTATAGGTATTATCAGGGCAGGTTAACGTGTACACAAAACTGTCTGATGCAATACACTTTAACTTTGTAATTAGTTACATAATATTATAATCGAAAGCCACAACAAAATCGATCCTCAGATAAAGGACCCTAGCTGACAAATGCTTATTGACGATTAAAATTTCGATGAAAAGTGCTACCAGCCAAGGATACCGAACAAGGCACTGAGCGAGGTATTACGCCTCGTTACAACACGGTTTTCGCGATTCAATACAGCTAAATTTTTTATAATATTCTTATTCCACTCACACGATTAAGCACTCTTACGAAATACGTACACTCCACAAAAGGACATACCGAGGTACAATACCTCCTGGTATGTGTGATAGGAATTTTTGATTTTAAGGGCTTTTCGCCTGTGTTGCCAGCTACGACCTAGTACTACCATTTTCTTCAATCAACCTCAAAATTTTTGTTATCTGTTACCATTGCAAGGCCGGAAAGTCAGTAAAAAGCCTTATTTTTTGGCCGCCAACTCGTCGTTAGTACCTTCTGTATTTTAAGACAGTCAGCCTTTACATTAAACAACAACTTGTGTGATTTTGAATAAAATATTCTCAACAATATTTATCCACTTTGCTATCAAAATACCAGTTAGGAAATACAGTAAAGTGGATTTGCAGTGAGAAGTGAGGTCGCTTCCTGAACAGTGAGTAATTTAAAGACGGTAACCGCTGATATCTGAGGCGCATCCATTACCTCACAACGGGCTAGAAGTGTGCTATAAATTATTGGAGGAATACTTATTCAATGATTTATATTGAGCTGTAAATTCTCCATTTTCATATTATCTGTTGCACGATTATAGGATACATATTGGATTAGATAACATCAATATTCAAATTAAATAGATTTTCTATTTAAAAATCTTGCATAAAGTAATTATTGTTTAAATGTAATATCCGAAAATACTGACTTCAGATTTCTTAAGACACTTGTAAAATACTTATGATCGATAATACGATTTGTATACAACTGAATGTATGCAATTGATTTGTATGCAATTACTGTATGAAATCTATTGGTTTTTAACATCAGTATTAAGGGCACTACAAGGGCCTTATATTGTACAGACATGCACTAATACCTCGTCCGATGCTCAGCAAAGTCCAAGGCAGATCGGCTAAGCTTAGTTCGAAGAGTCTGAAGCAGCACATACACCATATTTAAATCAAATGTAATAATTAAACATTTATAAAAGTGTTATACATGATATAATATTCATTTATTAAACTTTATAAACAATTATTTGCATAATATAAACTTTGCATCAAATGTTTATTATAGGTATTATAGTTTTGTGTGAAATTTAATCAATAAAACGCTACATGCAAATAACAAAAAATAATCACCGAAATGCTTACTGTCAGTACAAAAACAATACATGCATGAGTTAAATCCTCTATCCGTTCTAAAAACACAACATTCAGCCAATCGACAACGTATACATTTTGTATCGGCTGTATTGTCTGTTCATCCGTAACGATTGCCCATAGATACACAAACCAAATAAGGAATAGAAAGACCATATTGCTCTATAAAGTAGCACAGTCAAATATACAAATTAATGTTTATAAATAAATAAAATACTTAAAAATGTTTTAATGTAATATGCCTTTACTATTATGGTATGTGTGTTAGCAATTTTAATTAAGCAAATAATAGCTACAAGGATAAGCACTTTTAAAAGGTAAGAACTAGCTTACGAGTATAATAATTATAAAATTTTGGATTTTTATTTTTATTTAAATATGATTATCTATCTGATCAACGATATTAAATTAAGTTACCTTTTAATAATAATAGTACTAAAAACACAACTTTGTGATAAATAATATTTTTATAACATTAAAATACAACACATGTCACAAGAAATAATATTCCTTCCACTTTTGATCATTCGTAAAATATAATACTGTTGATTAAATATTTTTTTCTAATAAAATTTGCCATTAGTAACATTGAAGTATAATGTCATAGAACAGACATCTCGAACAAAATGTGTGTCCCACCGGGAGGTTCTATTTTCAAAATTGGGCCCCCATTCTCCTTTCAAAATCGAACGAATCCATTGAAAATTTAAGCCGATCGGCGCCAATTCATTGGGATATACATTGTGTTCGCGGTGTCGGTTCTTTAAACTAGTAATAATACTTCAATGTTAGTAGCTAGTGATATTCCTATATTTATTATAATTTACAATTAAATAAGAGTTTCCGGTATCAATTCTTCATCGGGCAGGTATTCATGAAACGAAAAACACGACCAAGGCCTGTTATTATTAAACTTTGTTTTTTTTTACTTTGCCGTCATGTGACGTATGTGAAGAAAATAAGGTATAGTTTTAGGGTTTTCTATGTTTCAAGCCTTACTGGACCGTATAAGGACCGTACTTAATGTCTTCTTATAATTATAACTTCAACAGCTAACCTTTATTGTAAAGTTTGAAGTAGATACTATAATACTAGTACTCGTATACAATAAAGCAAGTGTTAATGCAAAGTTTCATTTAATTAATTATATAATATGTAACGTTATTAATGACCCCGTAGCCCAATTGATACTGACTCTGCCTGGTCAGTGAGGGTTCTCTAGTTATGTAGGCAGACATTTATGTAACAGATAAGTATTTGTTCTCAGGTAGTGTAATTAATCTGCTGTTAAAGTTACATTTGATTATCACATGTTATGCAGGCAATTTTATGTTGATTTGATTGGTGGCCCAATTGGCTGAGACCCTAACTGGTCGAGGGGACCCAGGTTCCCTGTTTAGACGGCCATTTATGTAACAGATAAATTTTAGTTCTTCCATACTTTCTTTATTAAGTTTGTACAAACCACAATATAGAAAATTCGATTGCGGGTTGTTAGTGTATGCGCATTATGTATTTATTTTAATTTTTACTTATAAAAGCAAAAAAAGCAAAGCGAAAACCCATAATTGTCCCACTGCTGGGCTCGGGGTCTCCTCTCACAGTGTGAGGGGTATCAGGCCAACTATTTACTTATAAAAATTATAGAAAACTCTATGTTTTATCTCCCTGCGTCTATTGCGTTAGTTTTTGGTTCAAATACACGTTAATTAAACACGTTTTGTCTTCAAAATGCAAGTGCTATATATCTTATTACCTACTTAACTATACATAAGTCTTCGTATCGTTGGACGGCTCGATGTATGTATTAGTATGTAGTATGTGACATGTAATCTCAAGACCGATAATCCCTTTCGCAGCAGATCCCGGATAATTCCTAATGTCAGTTGCTTAGTATAGAAGATAAGCTCTTGCTATACATGGCATACTATTACGATTGACTTTTTATACTAATTGCAAGAATTTTCGATGTTTATCCTTAAACTGTAAATATTATACGATAGATAGGGATTGGCGTGACAGCGCCAACCATACTTTGAAAAGTATGCAATTTTTAATTTTAAAACATTTACTTATAATAAAAACGCAAAACTATAAGAGGTGTTTTTAATTAATATAATAAAATTGTTATACATAACAGTATATGTATTTTTTAGTTTACTCTTTATCGTTTTTGACAATTTAACAAAATAAGGAATTGTTGAAAAGTTGCTTGAAATAATAGCGCAGATGGCGAAAATAATAAAAATAAAACTGTTTCATTTCTAAGCGTGCATAATGCCGAGCTGCTGTATACTTTCTTTCATTTACCTCTATATCTATACAAGATATTCTGTCTATGATCATAATTATCATAAAATTTTAATATTACATGAGCGTCACAAGTTAAACTTTGGTAAATATTGTAATCACTATAACCTAGACTATATTTTGATCAAACATACATACATACATAGTCATACATTTGACGACTCGTGTGGCGCAATGGTTACCATACCGGATCGCCGGACCGAGGGTCCTGGGTTCGATTCCCAGCGAGGCGGAAATTTGAATGATGAGTTTGAATTTCTGTTCTCGGTCTGGGTGTGAATGTCCCTGTCTTCTTGTCTAGTCTGTTGTCCATGGCACCCACGACACAAGGAATCCTAGTGTGCTATGAGTGTGAAGCGTTATTTATTTATACATACATATTACCACTGTGGAAGCACTGTAATTTGTTTAGGATTTTACTACTATCATGATATTTATTAAATACGTACCGCAAGTTCATATACATTAGTTCCGAATTACAGTTTGGCCGCTGTATCTTGGCGCGTCTGAACTTCGCGCAGAAGGCTGCGCAGTAACATAATTCGGCAATACTCGATACGCGGTGTATTGTGTCTCAGTCATACGTTAGCATGTTCGTGTTGCCATCTCTGTCTTACATGCGCTAAAGTTCGCAAAGCCTATGTTCAGACGCGCCAAGATACAGCGGCCGTACTGTACATTACCGTAAATCTTTTACATATTACAGGACACCTCAGTTATAATATTGAAGCACTAAAAAGCCTAACCATATAATTTAAAGAATCCACAAAATACATTAAACTATTACCCTGGAACATTATACCGGTATTTCATTTTAAAACATATATCGCAGACATTCGTTAGGGGTATCCTATAATTAATGCGGACACAGCGTAGCTATAATGAATGGCAGATGTGATGTGACAAAAACTGGACGGTCACGCGACACGCGGGTATCGAGGGATGGCCTGTTGGTGCGAGCGGAACTCTAGATGTCAAAATGATAGGCGCATATTGGCTGGATATTGATTTTCGAACATCCGACGTCGTTTTATATCGTTGTTGATATCCTTGTATCGTCAGTGACAATTTTAAGGAGGGTTTTATTACGGGTATTTCAAATAACTTGATTTAATTAGTTTGTGCTTGCGAGGTATGGTTATAAAATTTTTAGTAAAGTCACTAAAAAAAAGAATACTATCTTACTTTGGCCACATTGCACGGAGACAACCAAACAACTTGGATAAACTGGTTGTTGTGAGCAAAGTAGACGGAAAAAGACCTAGAGGCCGATCACCTACCCGATGGTCCGACACCGTAACAGAGATTATCAGGCATACCAGTGACCGAGGCTCTCAGGAAGGCAGAAGACAGGGTGGAATGGAAGCAGCTTGTCAGCTCCGCCACCAAGTCTTATCAGAACGGGCACGACCTTCAGCAATGAAGGAACCGACTAAGAAGAAGAAAGTCACTAATCAACTAAGCATAAGCAGCGAAAACAAACAGAAAGAAGAATGCCATAAAAATAAAATTAATAAAGAATCGCAATGTACTTCAACACATTTGCTCATCGCTTTTCGAAGCGTAAATCTACGGCATTAATTCAATAACAAACGTTAAAGTTAATTCACAGTTTAACTAAAAACCAAATGCGTCAACACAGTCAATATTTAGGCAGAGTGAAACCAGCGTTTCCGACGTACTAATCACTTTATTGCGCCGTAGAATCAGGGATCGAGACCACACAAGCGGCCACGGTCTGATTACACCCGTGTATAATTGCTGCTCTTACAAATGAGTTGGAATTGACAACCCGATATCGAAAATGTTTTCATTAATTTGTGTCATTTTGTGTGCATTGTGCCAATCCCAACATTTGTTTGATTAATTCCCCGCTCTATTTGAGTGGTACATGCCGAATTTAGATGAGTCGTTTTACTGTAATTAGTCTCATGTATTTACTGTTCGAGCAGTTAATAACTACATCTATTTTTTATCCACTTTAAATGGGCTTTTATTTCGTACAATAAATAATTGTGAAAAACATCTTAAATACAAGTTTTTTTTTTTCAAAAATTTATGGGGGTATTTTAGTCATAGGTAGTCAGGCCATAGTCGTGTATTTAATTTATGAAGCAAAATATAAAAGTAAAAAATAATAAAAAGTATTATGTCACTTCTATGTACAGATATTTTCTTAAGAAGTGTCACTGACTTCTCTTCATTCACACTTGCTTCATAATCTTTACAATTTTCAATACAAAACAAAAATAATTTAGGTATGTCAATCTAATAAATGCTTTTTTATTTGTTTTTTATACGTAACACAATGAAAAAGTTTATGTCTTAAAACAGGGATGTAAGTTTTAAGACATAAACTTTTAATTAACTATTAGTTAAAGTAAAATCGTTATTTAAGTATTTTAGTGCAATATACAATCAACCCTCGTATAATTTATTTTCGCTACAAGACCGCAGGCTAGTACGCAAAATCTTAATCTTCTTTATGCGCGAGGCAAAAGCAGTCATGCGAAGTTACCCTAAAAACTTTATTACTTGGAAACTATTTCCACTAGTCGCAAATTGAAATAATTCACTATATACATGCGCATAACTTTAAAGTTACTTACGAGTGGGCACAATCCGGACATAGCCCGATAATGTTAGTAGTAAGCGGCGAGATATAGGAGTTTATTGCTATGACGTGTTACATGTTATTGACCGTATGAATCTAGGTAGTATACATTTATACATAAAGCAAAAACTTTGTAACCCTTTTTACGGCACATAGGTACATGGGCGAAGGAGTATGGAATACAGCATAGTTAAAAATTACACGGAGAACAGTGAACGAATATGTTACTTCACTGATGGAGAAGAAGTGCAGAAAGCTAATATTTTTATTTAATTTGCATTAGAAACACATAAAATTCACAAAAATAAAGATTACACACTTGAATTGGACATACCACACATACCACGCATGATATACCTACACATAAAATGTCAATGTGAAGTAACCCTTTGACCCTTAAGCTCGAATTTTGACAGCAGGACGGGTCTCTAGTATTATTGTATGATACAATTAATCAAAGCGTTTTAGATCAAAAACTAGTCATACGACTGATCATGATAAATCAACACCCTATGCGTTCGGTAGATTGGTGACCGCTTAAAAAAAATTTGTTATAGAGCCGTCGGTCCCAGTTATGGTCCCAGTGTTATCGTTCGATTACTGTCACATAAACGCTAACGCTTAAAACGCTTGCACACTCATACACATAGAGACACAAATAATTTAATTAGATCGAAAAATAATTATGTTAATTTACGGATTTCCGACTAAATATTTTTTCGAGGATTAGAAGCGAAAACAACACAGTTTTAACAAGTCATTAACAAGTCATTAAAACAAATAATATGAAATTATTAACGTACGAGTACACAACATCGGTCAATATGATAATATATCGTGAGATAGGAAGGGGAAGTGCATTATGTTGACGCGCATTAATCACCGTTTCCGACAGTTACCACTGCGGTATACGCTGGTATTATTTTTACCTGATGAACAGGCTTACACATGTTTCTTGGTTGGACACTAGCAGCAGTTTTCAATCATTGACCTATCCATTTCTGGATACATTTTCGTAGATAAAAACAACTAAAACTATAATGTTATGACTTTAAATAATTGTTCTTGAGATTATGGATACAGAATATTGGGAGAGGCGTATCCGGCGTACCTACATATACCGTGAGATGCATTCCCGAAATTTAAACATAATACACATACCCACGATCGGCGAACAAATATTTAGGTATTTATTAACATACATTTTTTATCTGGGGGCACGGCAGTGCCCCCGCCAAGTCGAGCAAAAAAGCGGCACGGCCGTACCATCCTTTTCTCGAAGCAATTCAGGCCATTTTCGACCCCCTATAACTTCGTTGTGGATAAAGCTAGAAGCTTGAATTTTTAGTAACCAAGCAGGCATTGTATAAACACGTTATATTTCAAATTTCATTCAATTTGAACCAGTAGTTTAAGAATTATAACTAGTCAAAGTTTCTTAATTTCGTCACTCACTGACTGACTGACCGATCATCAAAACTCTAAGGCACTTCTAGCAGACATATAAGCTTCAAATTTGGAACACAATGAGTGTTTAGTGTATAGATCAAGGAAAAACTAAAATATTTTACAATTTCGGTCTAGTTTTCTAGATACATCAACTGCATAAATAACTTTGTAAACCCATATAAATATATAGGATTACAAAGTTACATTTGCAGTTAATGAATTACTGTACCTGTATAACAAAGTAACATTTGCAGTGAATGAATCAGTGTACCTGTATATAATATAATGGAATAATAGGTGTAGATAGGTACCTAGATATAATTATGTTCAAAGGTAACTTGTAAAAGGAAAAAAAGTAGAACTATCTACAAAAAGAAATGAGATGCCATCAAAAACAAAACTTGTAAAAAAACCAAGTCTCGCAACTCAGTTCTTCTACCGTAAAAAGTTGTGAGATCCATGTAATACCAAGTCGGTTAATTTATTCAGTTCCTACTTAAGGGCCCGGCCACAGCTACTGGCGGCGCGGATTGCGGCGCGGTGAGCGGCGCGGCAAGCGGTGAGCGGCGAGAACAAATGGTAGACAACGTATGGAGTATGCCACAGCTACAGCGGCGCGTTTTGCGGCGCGACCGGCGGCGCGGTGAGAGTCGCGGCGGCGGCGGACTGCGCGGTGCGCGAGTGAAACAAATGCCGCGCGCGGCCGTATCGGTGGACGAACTCAGCATGTATTATATTTATCTTATTATTTATTATTTATTATTCTTGATGTATTATATTTATCTTTATTTCATGAACAATAGTAAAACAATCGGTTGCTTCAAAGCCTAGTTCTCATCATATTTTCTTAATAATCCATGTGACAACTCATTCCATCATACCCTTTTGTATTCGTTTTTCTGATAATGACAAACATGGCCGGTATCTTGATTACATGCTTACATTGTTATGTTATTTATTTATTTATTACATTTAACACTTTATTGTTTGTACACCAAAACATAATATACATAAAAGAGCACAAGGAAGGAACACAAAACAATGTTACTATTTATCTACAGATTATTTATCAATATTATTATATATAATATTATTATATAGTAGTCTAAGTAAGTCCACCACTGACGCCGCCGCGGTCACAACTAATCTAGCTGTGGCATACCACCGCAAATCGCGCCGCCCGCCGCGCCGCTCGCCGCGCCGCAATCCGCGCCGCCAGTAGCTGTGGCCGGGCGGTAAGGGTCTTTCTGTCTTAAGTTATCACGTAATTAGCTAACCTAACAAGTAACAACATCTTATAGTGACCATATTATCAATATTAAAAATCTTTTATGTTTTAAATAAATAGATTGACTTGGCAATCGCACTAAACAATCAAATTTAATATAATATGTAGGTATTACTTGTGAGATATATTGTGTTTTCATGCGATGGCCAAGTCGATCTATTTATTTAAAACACAAAAGATTTTTAATATTGATAATATGGTCACTATAAGATGTTGTTACTTGTTAGGTTAGCTAATTACGTGATAACTTAAGACAGAAAGACCCTTAAGTAGAAACTGAATAAATTAACCGACTTGGTATTACATGGATCTCACAACTTTTTACGGTAGAAGAACTGAGTTGCGAGACTTGGTTTTTTTACAAGTTTTGTTTTTGATGGCTTTGTTTTAGTCGTCACAAAAAGTCTGACTCAGCCGGGAAAATGAACTTAAGACCTCTCCCTCAGCAGGCAGGGTCACTACCATAAGGGTTACAGAGTCATCGATTGAAAAATTATAAACCTAACTTGGTGCCCTGAATTGATACAAATTTCAACAATAATTGATATTCAGTAACATTGAGCTTCAAAAACAATAAAGTGTTGTATTTACCGATATACTGAAAACTTAATAAAACAGCGAAGTAGTTACAACCCTAATTAAATTTTCCTCAACGAACTTACGTTGTTTCGTATGGCTATAACAAAATACCGACCCAGAACTAACTTCATTTACAGTACGAATGAGGGAAAGATTATATTTTTCTCACAAAATACAGCAAAGGAAATAAGTCGAGACCGCAGGACGTGAACCGGCAAATAAAAAGTATCCTATTAGTCAAAAGCAAAACGTAATATTCGTTTTAGTTCATAACATAACGTAGTTAAAATATTCTCGGTTGTATAAAATCCGTTCTGTGCTTCCTAGTTCGTATTAAAATAACTATTTCGTTTTGCATACCCTTTTTTCTTAAGAGCGAAAATCTTTAAATCACATTGCAAATCTTGCTATAGCAGAAAGAGTAAAAAAGAGAATTAGCTATTTAGCTCAGTATGCTAATATTTTTTATATCGTGTATGGACTTTATCAAAGCTTTCTAAATACTTTAGGAAACAGAAAAGCGTTACAAGTGCATAAAATACTGAAACTATAATAAAATTTATTTAGTTAATGCATTTTAAAAATCAGTGTAACATTCGAATGTCAATTGAATTTGAAAATTGAATACTGTGAAAATAAAAATTCGATTTCAAAAACAAAATTTTGATATCAAAGGAAAATTAAGATGTCAAAAAATAATTCTTGTGTACATAAAACAATTTAAAAATTTTATATTAATCATCATTAATATTAAATGATTAATGTTAATATTAAATCAATAAAAATATGAAATCATTAATATTAATGTTAAATTAAGGTAATTGCATAGTTATAATTAGTGCCGGAAGTTATAATTGCCTAAACTATGAAAATTATTTGAATATCGTGTGGAAAATTCGTTATTTATACTACATACAGTACATTGTTTTCATTCTTTCGTTTTTGTCACCTAGAGTCTGAATCAAATGTAAAGAAAACAAAATAACATACAATAATAATCATATTAACTAACAATAATGATACATTATAATAAGAACATTATATCACAAAAAGGCAAAGTCCATATTTACGTGGCTGCGAGCGTATATTCGATATCAAATTCTTTTAGAGTAGACCGCACGTAACCGCGCGCCCCCACATTCACTCATATTTTAGATAACGTTCGACTGTTTCCCTGAAATTCTCTACCTCGCACTCGAAATGTGAATAAAAATACGAATATTTTACCGTTCTCGAGTATCGTGCGAAGATTCCGGAATTCTATGTGTTCATAATACGGAAACTCGATGCGTTTATTATAATACCGACTAATATGTGCCATACGTTCGCCTCTAAAATCTCGGAATGAAAAAATTTGATTTGGACTTTCCAATTTCACTAGTGTGTAGGTTTACCTTATTGGTTAAAATTTATGTTGCAACTGCACTTTTCGAGTTTATTCAGGTCACTACATTTTACCAGAGCAGCCGGCTAAAGCCTGAACACAAAATAAATAAAATAGAATGTATTATTTTTTGTTGCAGATTGGACTGTGTAGATTCAGCTATACTCTGTGTTAGTATAGTTATCGTACAAGAAGATGAAAAGTTCGAGACGTATGTTGAAACTGGAGCGCGGCAGATGGCAGCACAGGTCGGTGACGCGTTGAGGCAAGATGGCGGCGGCTGCGCATTCGCGCGGCGGTGGTCCCCTAGCGCATCTTCTACTCCTGGCTATTCTGCATGTTAATTTTATTGGTAAGAATAATAATTATTTTATTACTCGATGGTTTGTATCAATCGTGAGTGATCGCCGAGTTAGATCATGAAATCTTTCATTAAAGATTACTATTCAAATCATTATTTGAATACCTATATCTGATTGAATAGGTCTGATTAATATCGCCAGAGAGCAATCGCGAAAGCATGTCATATTAATTCACAATGGTATACTTCTATGTAGCAAACTTTAGCTAATGCCAATCATAATGTATTTCGAGTAAAACGTTAGAGAACTCGTTCACTGGTTTCTTAGCTCACAACGTAACGCTCCTGGTTTTCAGTGGCGATAATCATTACCGGTCAGATAACCTATCGGCTATCACCTCCTTGTTGTCACACTTACCACTTAAGTATTTCCTATTTCGCTTACCTATTATTCTTTTATATGCCAACTCTCCACTGATCCAACTATATAGAGAAAAAAAAATAAAGTGTAAATAACTTGAAACATCACGTACAAATGGTAAGCTAGAATTAGTAGGTTGATAGTGTATGTGGAAACTAGGTTAAGTATCTGTTTGGCTAGGACTAAACGTGGGTTGTATGCGGACGCTACGCACATAAGCATACATTTAGCACCAGTGTCACCAAAAAAATAATCGTCATTTCCGGATTCCGTCTAAAGTTTCAACTTAAAAAACATTTAATTTCATTTTTTTCCCATATAAACTTTTCTAGATGATGAAGTACTAGTAAAATAAATGCTATAGATATAGGTAGATAATAACGGTGATCTGATAAAAACAATAAACCAGAAAAAAAATGTTTTCTAAAGGCTCCGTGTGCTATAATTATTAAAATGATTTTTTTATTCGATTTTCAATGCATACGATAGAAAAAGTATTAATTTAGGTTTGTTTTATAATAATTTGATCGCCTGTGCAAATGAGTAGATATCTATTGTTTTGTACATTATACAGTAATGTTAATAAAACTGGGACGTCCCATGCAAAGCAGGTAACCTGGTGACACCGTTAACGACGTCCCTGCGGTCCGTCCAGAGTTTTGCAGTCGGTTTCATTTAACAAAGTGCAAGCTTTCACAGCGTTTGCGTGAAATTCTACTTTACAACAATACACGTCGTTTACACGTTTATAAAAACTTTATTCACAAAAAACGCCCACAAGCAGATATATTATAACACAGTAACCGTTTTATAAAGTACTGTAAACTGGGCTCGAGTTCGCATAAAACTGTACGAAACAAGCACAACTACGATAAATGCACTTCACTGTCTAAAAGCCTACAATTATTTTGTAAAAACGTGCGGTATGAATGAAACTATTCATATTTTGTTGGACTGTGTTATAGGTTGTCTTGAAATGGAAAGTGAATGGAAATGGAATATGATTATTATATTTGAAAGGCATTGGAAATTATTGCTGTAATTATTTATATGTTTTGTTACTTAACGTTATTACTTTAACACGGGGTTTTAATACTTCATTCAACAATACAATAATTATGCTCTTTAAAGTAAGTCGTCCGAAATTCAGAATTAAATGAGGTACATTCAGTATTATTTTAATAATACTTCTATTGCCAAGCAAAACCTTCAACCTTTAGACTTATCGGAACCTTCGGACGGGATAAGAAATTCCTTTTAGTAAGTAACCCTTCTGTCAATTCAGCAGCAAATTAGTGCAATTTATGCCTAATAATGACGAGGTACCCAAGCAAACAGCTAATGGGTTAAAACTAACATTTCTCTTACAAATTATGTGAAAATTAAATTTGAACGCATCTTTTTGTCCTATTATCTTCATTATATTTCCACCTGTTAAAATCCAACGAGACATTTGCAAATGGATTTTTTGTAGTCACTTTTGAAGCAATTCATTCGACGATGATAAAATATAAAAGCCTGGGAGAGTAACGTGGATAAACCCTTTCAGTGCTCAAAGCGATGCTCGGGAATCCTCATTGAAAAACGGTCTACGGGTCAAAACGTCAAAGGTTTACGCAAACACGCATGATGTCATTTGTATAACAAGAAGTTTGAATTAAAAATAAATGCACTTATATTGATACATTTAAAAAAAAAAAAAACATTTGTATAATCAACTGATTAGAATTATTTTATTTAAAAAAGTAACGGACAGACGTTAGTCGAGGTAATCCGCCATATCTGTGAAGTAAATGGCTATACCAGTTGGCGTTGTAGTCGTATTCTATATTTAAAATTTATAAACCAATATTTTCCTTGTTTAAAATGGGATTATTTTTGCCAGGTTTACTAGCAGAACATTTTTCATTTTTATGTAAAATAACTTTACCGCCACGAACAAATACCGTAAGATTTAAATTAGATAGTCCAGAGCTCAACGACCTTCAAAAGGAGGGCCCAGCAAGGCTATTCTGTTTTGTAACTCGACAGCGGAATCCGCGATGAGTTTCAAAATTGAAGTTCGAGTTCGAGATCTTGATATGTGATTCTCTAATCATCTAGTACGCACTTGCGAAGTGAAGTGAGTCTCGAACTCAGACGTCAAACGACTAAAAATGACCTCGGTATTATGTCATTCTCTAATCATCTAGTACGCACTTGCGAAGTGAAGTGAGTCTCGAACTCAAACTTCAATTTTGAAAGTCATCGCGGATTCCGCTGTCAAGTTACAAAACAGAATAGCCTTGCTGGTGCCATAACCTAGTCCTTTGTCAGCAGAGTGCGACAAATACTAAAGTTTGACGTGGACAAAGATATATAGAGCCAAAGGATTGATGGAGTTAGCCAAGGATTGAGTACAATTATACTCTTAGTTTCTTTAGTAAAATATTATTTTTTAAAGAAACTAGGAGTTATTCTAACTCGGATAACACTTCCCATTGACGCGGCGGTAACCGTACATGATATTTCTCGAAATTAAACTATCTAGGAATATAAATTATCACTCAGATAAAGGACCAGAAAATCACCAAGTATAACGGTCATCCGTAAAGCCACTTGCAAAACCCTAGCTCAGCAGAGCGTTTCTAGGCACCGCGAACGGTGGAATTAAATTAATCTCGTTGTTAAATTTTCACTTGCCACCTTATCTCGCGTCGTATTGTCATTTTATTGTGCCTACCCTGGTACCATTAGCGAAAATGTCACAGCGTTGGCATTGTACTACGCTCGCGGCCGGCCGGCACAATGATGGCCGTTCGACCCCTCCCCAACCTCGCAACGATACAAATTTCAGTTTCTATAATAAACGAGAACGGGCATAATGCGAGGGCATTATTTTAACTACATTTTCAGTAATCCTTATGTTTTGTTCAGGTATTATTAGGTCGTAATATAAATTAGTTGTAAGTTGCTTTCGTGAGGATTCTTTCTCAATCGGTCACTTATTGAGTTATTGTAGCAAACCTTGTCACTGTGGTACTGTGTGGATTCACAGTTAATTTAATTTAACTTAATTTCAGAGGAGGCCCAAATTCATCAATAGTTATTGTTAAGTCAGTTGGTGCTTAAATTGAGGATTTTGCCAAAAAATTGCTTTTAGGCGCCATTATTCCAATAGTTAATAGTTAATAGTCTTTTCGGGTAAAACTACCAATTGACTGGACTATTATAGGTATATGTGTTGTAATGCTGAACATACACAAAAAACTGAGCAAGGGCCATTTCCATTCCGTTTCGGTACCATTTTGACTACAGAACCCAAAAAACGACTATATATCCATATAATATAAAAGGCAAAAGTGATTGACTAATGTATCAACGCACAGGCCAAACCCTTAGGGCTAGAAACTTAAAATTTCGCACACGTATGGCTCTTCTGATATATGTAAGTACTAAGGAAGGATTTTTTAAAATTCTGCCCCCAAGGGGATGAAAAGCCAAGGGGTTGATAAGTATAATTTCCACGTGCGAAGCTGCGGGCAACAGCCAGTTAATAATATATTCTATTACACACTTTAACTTTGAGTCTATTATCATGCTATAAATGTAACTCACGATACGTAGTAAAAGCCAACCCGAGAATACATGAATGAGTAAACAAACACTCGTCTAAGTTACATCACCAAAATTCTTTGCATGCGAGTTGGCAAATCTCGCGTCCACGAGATTCCCCTCACGTTGCGAATGAGTGGCCGACAAAGGAAAAAGGGCTTGCATACCTTATTACCACCTTTTTACAAATCCCTACTTATGAGAAACGCGACACTTCCGTAATTTAAAATGACAACCTAGTACGTGATGCTACTAAAACTGCATAATAAAATTCCTAGACTGAGTATAAACTCAAAAGTCTGAAATGCTTATTCTGTAATGTAAAATAAATGATTATTATTAGAAGCAGTAGTCTTGTATTTCTCAGAATAAAGTTTATTAGGCTAATCTGTTTTATGGATATAAGTTGCGAAAGGGTTAATTGTTCTTTGCCTGTAAACCGTCGCAGCGATAGGTTAAATGGATTCAATTGTACGCACCAGGGTTACATGAATAATTTTAAAATGTAGTATCACTTGCATCGGATAAGAACATCGTGAGGAAATGAATCAGAAATATGCCACTATTTTTCACAAAACGCTCATTGAATAGCCCAGCGGCTTGCGTCGATCCTATGTGATCGTCAAAGTTAAGCAACAGCGGGCGCGGTCGGTAGTTGGATGGGTGACCGCTAGTGGCAAAAATTTCTTGAGCGTTTCCGTGCTTCGGAGGGCACGTAAAGCCGTCGGTCCCAGTTGTTATCATAAGATAACAGTCGTTAAGCCATGTCGGAGGCCCTCGGGCGGTTTGAAAACTTCCGACACTCGGGTTGGCCACTAACCCGTCCACCAATCCGCACTGGAGCAGCGTGGTGGAGTATGCTCTAGGCCTCCTCAAGAGGAGAGACCCGTGCTCAGTAGTGGGCCATTAATGGGTTGAAGCCATTCACAAAATCATAGAAGCCTGTGACCTTATCTTTCAATTTAAGAAGAGACCCAATTTAAACATTATAAAATATAATATATTTTTTGAACCATATTATGGTTCTAAAAATATATCCCCATTCTTATGATGACGACGATTGATATAATGAAAAAAGCGGCCAAGTGCGAGTTAGACTCACCCATGAAGGGTTCCGTAGCAGCAAGTAACATAATATAAAAGTTCTTGTAGTTTGTTGTAACTTTGATAAATGTTTTTTGTGGTTTACGATTTATGACGTATTAAAAAAAAACTACTTACTAAATATCATTCAAACCAATTTTCGTTGGAAGTTTTCATGGTAATGTACATCATATATTTTTTTTAGTTTTATCATTCTCTTATTTTAGAAGTTACAGGGGGGGGGGGACACACATTTTACCACTTTGGAAGTGTCTCTCGCGCAAACTATTCAGTTTAGAAAAAAATGATAATAGAAACCTCAATATCATTTTTGAATACCTATCCATAGATACCCCACACGTATGGGTTTGATGAAAAAAACATGTTTTTTTCTATTTTGGTCTGAAAATCTTAATGCGGTTCACAGAATACATCTACTCACCAAGTTTCAACAGTATAGCTCTTATAGTTTCGGAAAAAAGTGGCTGTGACATACGGACGGACAGACAGACAGACAGACAGACATGACGAATCCATAAGGGTTCCGTTTTTTGCCATTCGGCTACGGAACCCTAAAAATATGTATAACTTTATCACACTATAATGCCTCTGATGGGTTTCGACAGTCTTTGCTTTTCTTCACCCATTAAGCAATTAATTACACATATTTTATTAATATATCTTTATATTTGTTAAATAAAAGCAGTCGATTCCCTCGAGAACGAAAAAATATTTCAGCTTTATTTTCTTTAAAACACTAATTACGAAACAATGTCCAAATAACTTTTGGCCATAATTATTATTTAACGCAGTCATTAAAGAAACGAGGTAAAAAATCGTTAAAGTGAACGCGAAGACCAAAAACATTAAGGGCTTTACTAATTTTCCTTGCATATTTTTCTGCGTCTGAATGTCACCGCGGCTTTCCTTGCAATTAATCAGAAAGTCAATGAGCCATTTTGTTTGGACATATCTGATAAACAATCCTTCCCCAGAGCTTCACAGAAGTATCTATTAGTTAAGTCTCGTAATCGAAAGCTACTTTCATATAACTACGAGTATACAGAATGACTTATGCGATATACAATATACTCGTATTCTTGTTGAGTGGATTTTTATGTCTTTTTCATTCATGTTTTACTATTCTTATACTAGTTGATCATTACCACTTGACAGTAAAAAGTATTATTATTTACAATAATAGTTGTTATTCAGGAATATTGTAGCTTTCTATTGGTGAAAGAATTTTTGAAATTGGTCCAGTTTTTGAACTTGTTCGTTACAAATACAAAAATACAAATCTTTCCTCTTTATAATATCAGTTTAAATTATAGTTATTATAATACAATAATTCAAATTGGGCCCCTTCACTCAACATACACTGTGTAATTGATGACATATGAACAAGTGAATAAAATATTTCAATATACAATTAATTAAATTATAATGACCCAAATGTTAATAAATTATATCGAAAACACGTCTTTATCCAATTTTTATAACCAAAATTATTTTCATAGAAATTCGCAAAAGTTAAAAATATTGTATCAATGTTACAATAGTATCACGACCAACAGACATGTGATCAAGACTAACATTATTTACCTAAAAAGTCGCAAAATTTAAAAATATTTCTTTATTGCTGAACTATGTTACAACGGCACGGGCCTAAAAAAAAGACGGACGTAATCCCAACAACAAATTCAGTGAAGCACCCATAATAATACCAACTCTCTATTCGTACAAGTACACACACCTACACATTGACACTTCACTGCTTCAATCGCGAATCAAAAATTACGCACACATGGTAAGCGGGCGGCCATTGCTATGCTTCACTCTCGATTAAACGAGGTTACGTCCGTCTTTTTTTCAGGTCCGTGTACAATGGGTACTAATTCTGGCGCACTTAAATTATATCTATTTAAAGATCAACCCACGTACAGCCATGAATGCTAAATATAACCGACGAACACGTAACTGGTTCCAGTTTACTTGTTGAAAGTTTTTTAATTTTGCATTGTGTAGTTGAATGTACTCACTTACATTATGATATTTTATTAGAATTAATTTGTTTTCGTTTAGAACATTGCATGTTTGGATATTATAAGAAGCAGCACAGGATAATATTATTTGTATGTTCATTAAATTAATATTAAAATAAATTAGTAGGATATGAAATAACCACTCAAGTAGGCACTTAATGATAATAATATGTATATCGACACTATTATCTCGTTGGCAATCGTTTTATGTCAGCTAGTAAATAATAGTCGACTATTTTTTACTTTGAGGGCAAATATAAAATTAAGTTATATAAACCGAAAGCCCAAAACAATACCATAATATGCTTCCATATTGCGGGAATGTACATTCTATTTCAGTGTTTGAAATGACAAAGACCGAATGTAAAAATATACCAATGAATTTTCCCTCTAACACAAAGACGATGTATATCAAAGTTAAAAAATGTTAAGTTCATTGAACCCATAAAATGATCTCAAACGAGGAAACGGAAAGGAAGAGGAACGAAGAACAATGCTTGTATTTATTGCCTTTATCTTATTTGCATGCAATTCTGTGTATTGCTGCCCCCAACGTACACCATGGCGCGTATTGCCTTCCGACTTGTTTATAGAATATTTACTCATAAACATGCAGATTGCGGATGGGACTCGTTTTTATGTAAAAAGTAGGGAGGGGAGCTATTTTATTTATTACCCTCTTGACTTCAGCGTGTCACAGTGAGAGATTGCTCGCTGTGCAGATCAGAATTAAGCCGATAAAACGTCTGGAATTTTTTATGCCATTTGGTCTTGTTGTAGTTCAAAGATCACGATTTTTAAATGGTCGCTCTTGTAAAAATCTGAAAATGTAGAAAAAAATTTAAACTGCTTCTACTAACGAATTCTGTTGTGGTTTTAATTAGAATTGTATTATATGTTATATTATGTTACTTTCAACTTTTACCCGAAATAGCTAATTTTTTATGTGATTAGTTAGAACAAAGGAGCAGTAGAGAACCAGATAATATCATCTTC
Source organism: Thymelicus acteon (assembly GCA_951805285.1). NCBI lineage: Eukaryota > Metazoa > Arthropoda > Insecta > Lepidoptera > Hesperiidae > Thymelicus > Thymelicus acteon. The sequence continues at coordinate 13,398,573 of OX638213.1, read as the reverse complement.
GGGCAAGGACATTTATAATGATAAAGGGTATAAACTGACTCATTTCCGACTATAGAAATTTTAGTCACAAGAACATGTAATTCAAACTTTACATTTGACTTGGCTAGTTTTCATTAGTTAGCAACCAACAAACCAAGTTTTAGAAAAGTAACATAGGTATTACATCAAACTTACACACTTAACAATTATAATATAGCCTAGGTAGGTACGTGAAAACTAATTAAGTCAAATGTAGAGCTTGAATTACATGTTTTTGTGACTAAAGTTTTAGGCTTTTCTACACAGAACTTGGCATTTACATCTCAATTCTTTTTTTTTCAAATTGGCTCTCATTTCACATTTATGTTTTGATGAGATTTAAATTATAAAGAAGGTCTCGCAAAACACACCGCCACCGGCTATTGCATCACATAACCAAGCCATAGTAACTCTCATAATAAAAGCAAAAAAGCAACAACCCATAATTGTCCCTCTGCTGGGCTCGGGGTCTCCTCTCACAATGTGAGGGGTACAGGCCATAGTCTACCACGCTGGCCAAGTGCGGATTGGTAGACTTCACACACCTTTGAGAACTTTTATGGAGAACTCTCCGGTGTGCAGGTTTCCTCACGATGTTTTCCTTCACCGAAGCAAGTGATAATTAACTTCTAATACGCACATAATATTTGAAAATCAGAGGTGCGTGCCAGGATTTGAACTCGGTTCCCTCCGTTCGAGAGACCAACGTTCTAACCGCTAGGCTATCACTGCTCTCATAATAAGTACCAACTAATTTTTGGACAAACTTTTAATACATTGAAAATTTCCTCATTTACTGGGTAAGAAGGCTATTTTAATTTGCGTTCATAAGTTAGTGACGGAACTCTACTTTTTATTACCCGACTAATAGTTACTTAAAAATAGTTTTAAACATGCTCGCATAAAGCACAGGGAAGTTTATTACTTTTGAGTTGAACTTTTTTATTGCAGCCATATTATATTAATATTGCATGTTATTATGACTTCATAATATTTCGCAAATGCCTAAAGAAAAATGATACATATTAATTACTTACGCTAGTAGGTATTACGTTAAGGTAACTTTGATGTTTGATCTGAATCAGTTTGCCAGCAGCGCGATTCGAACATTCGAACATCACTAGTTAATACTTATATTTACGCGTTTGTTAGACGACTTCAGGGTTCTCACGTAAACTCATTTGATATTTGATTTGAAACACATTTCAGGGAGTGATTCAAATATCACTAGTGACACGTTACGGATGAGACTGGGTAATTAAAAACGTGACCGTCATCACTTGTCGCCCCAGTGCCCATAAGGGTTTTATCTACGGCGTAGCACTCGTAGCCCGTCGTAGACCGTCGCTACAGCTCTACGAACTCTGTTTATCCGAAACAAATTTCGATGTTTAAGTTTACTCTTCAATTTTGGACAGTTTACGCACATAATTTTATTATGCCCTATCACTTTTAGAACTCTAATAAAGAGCGAAATGTTATAGTAGAATTTATGTGAGCTGACATTGTTATGGACAATTTGATAACTGATAAAAAAGGACATTACGCGAAATAGAGAAAATTTATATCTGATGAATCTTCATAGTGGTTTTAGTGACGATTAAATATTAATATTTGTTGTATAAAAGTTGTTTTGAAATTCTAATTGTATTTAAGGAGTTCATGGAACTCCAGTTACCGTCGTTGATTTCGTCACGATTATAAAGATTGAATATTTATGAATATTGTCAAATTGATCTATAAGAGTTATGACTTCTTTTATCGCTATTCCCCTGGAATGTGAAGGTAACTTTTACATAATATATTATGAGATCAGAAGAATTTAGTACGCCATACCACACTATTTGCAACAGAACCACCTGAGGCAAAACGTTGATATCTTGTCAACGATCAAAGACGACTCATCTATATTACGCTATCGATTCGAAATTCAACAGCCACTTACGCCCGTATTCACAAACAATACTATGAGATCTCACCCCCGTATTCAAGAACAATACTTGTTTAAGTAAAGAAGCAGCACTATGCGAAGTAAGGCATTTCTCAGTGCGTTCGTCATGGCAACCCTTCTGTTTCACAGTCGACCCTTAAGTATCACTTGGCTGTGCGGACGCACAGGCTGTATACAGCCCTCTTATTGGTCCATTTGATGCGGCTAACTTCACTCTAGTCATTTGACACAAGCAAAAGACAAAGATAACAATACAAACAATCGATCCTTTCTTTCTATTTTGATAGAAGTCAAACCAACAGTATGCGTTCGATAAAGTAGCTCGGCAGCTACTTTATCGATTTTGACAAACGCACAGCGAAGGACTTCAATCAAGTATTGTTTACGAAATGATTTTAATGCACTATACACTCGCAAACACTGTGAGTGAGACCTCACAGTGTTGTTCTTGAATACGGGGGTCACAGTGCTCACGGACGCATAGGGTGATTCAAACCATTTCGTAAACAATACTTGATTGAAGTCCTTCGCTGTGCGTTTGTCGAAATCGATAAAGTAGCTGCCGAGCTACTTTACGGAACGCATAGTGTTGGTTTGACTTCTATCAAAATAGAAAGAAAGGATCGATTGTTTGTATTGTTATCTTTGTCTTTTGCCTGCGTCAAATGACTAAAGTGAAGTTTGCCGCATCAAATGGACCAATAAGAGGGCTGTATGCGTCCGCACAGCCAAGTGATCCTTAAGGGTCGACTGTGAAACAGAAGGCTTTCCATGACGAACGCACTGAGAAATGCCTTACTTCGCATAGTATTGCTTCTTAACTTATACAAGTATTGTCCTTGAATACGGGGGTTAGATATTTATTTTTGTATGTCCTGTTAGCCTGATCTACGAGTATGTAGCGACTATGGATATGAATATTATACTAAATTATTTACAGTGAACTTACATTTCATTCTACTGGATTAGCTTGCATTGGTGAAGAAACCGGGGTATTAGTTTATAAAAGTACTTTTGAGATCATAATAATTATTTAAAAAAACCTAAAAATCCCATCATCATAAGCATATGAAAAATATTATGAGACCAATCTGGCAGTCAACCCTTTTGAATAAAAAAATAATCTTCCAAATCGGATGATAAATGCCGGAGGTATGAGGTAAATGATATTTTTAAAAAATTCAACGTAATTGAGAACCTCCTCCTTTTTCAAGTCTTTTATTAAATAGAAACAATATAAGCATTAATAAATATCAATGTTTACTTGCAAAAAAAGTATAACACCTATGTATATATTATTCTAAGTAAAATAATCACAAATTTAAATTTAAAACCCCCCCATAGTTTATTTACACTCAACACAGCTAAGATCTCTTGATCAAGTCACCTTTTAACCCGTCGGTTACTGAGAACGTTCCAGCACGTTCGAACTCAAAGGTACCGCGATCACGCGGATCCTAACGAGTTAAACAAAAAAAACTACATCAAAATCGGTTCATCCATTTGGGAGCTACTATGCCACAGACAGACATCCACAGATACACAGACACGTCAAACATTGTTCACGTCAGGGGTTAAGAAATCACACACCATTACTAGCCGAAGTAATAAATGCATCCAAACATAATATTTTCGGTAAACAAACTTTTTTTTTCTTGAGTAAGTAGAAATGAAGGTCACTGACTTTTATACACCTTTGATAGTACTTAAAACAATCAATCAATCAGCATCGTTGAGGCCACAAAACGTGTATTTACTTTATATGATCAAAGTTTTCGCTATTTCACGCTTCAAACTTTTTGTTCGCGTAATTTATTCATGACATGATCCCTAAATACATTTGAGACTTACTCGTAGCCGTCGTAATGAATTTGCTACGGTGTATGAACAGCCTTATCTTACCTCATTTGCCAGATAAACTGGTAATTTTATTTGCCCTTCTGAATAATCGTTATTCTGACGTGCCCATAATAACGCGATTCATCACAGTAAAATTTTATCAGTGATTTTAAACCTGATTATTTTGGTACATGACAAAATTAATTCATGTTCGTGCAATTAATGAAAATGTAATATTTAGTTGTTCATATTTTATTTGCAGTTTATTGATAACCAATAATGCTAAATAGCTACGTGACAAAACGTGGCAAAATACACTTTGTACAAGAGAGGTCACATTTTTTGCAACATACCATACTAATAGTATGGTAGCGAGGGGGACTCTTAAACAAACCACTTTGGTTGCTGCTTATATAATTATAGACGTCTTCGGCTAAGCTGCGATGTTATAATTTTAAGTGAAATAGGGTTAAAGCAAGATGGCGGTAGTTTTAACAACTACTGACGGTATTGAATTAAGTAAATGTCTAATGTCTAAACACATTACAAGAATATTTGTATAACGTTTTTAGGTATGTTGCTGAAACATCTGTCAATTCTAATGGAGTAACCGGAATGTTGAAATCGTTTGTCAGTTGGATGGATGTCGTACGACATTACGTTTTCAAACTGATGGCGATTCGGCAATGTGGGAATCCATGCGAATTATTGACATCCCTTTTCGTGACTTTCAAGTTAAAAAGTAAGTCATGATATTTGTAAATATTGCTTGCACACTTGCACCAAAAAGGAAAACGAAAGACGAAAAGATTTCAGAAAGTTAATTTTTTTTATCAAGTGTGATTGCAATTCAAGCAATAATTTATCACGTATAAAAGTATGATTTTTTGGTAGTAGCTGACAACACCAGTATGTTGCAAAAAATATTGATGACTCAATCATAATCATATTGATAAAATTATCCTTTGATTAAGCCTTATAAAACAAACAAGATGAATTTAAAGTATTTTACAAAATTTATTTAATGATAAATTTATTTAATTATCACAACAGTCTCGTAAATTTGCTTATAATATCGGAATAAAATAGAATAATCATGTTTACCCGTTACACTTAAAATATATTTAAGTTATTACTAAAATAATAATACCGCTCATCAAGTGTTTCTGTTTGGCCCAACGGTTAGCTGGTAAAGAATACATTATGCATTAAGCTCGCCATTTGTACCGTGTTTCTTTCTTTTTCTTCTCTCTTTCTTGGCCAGCAACGCATCGGTGATGCCTTTGGTGTTGCTGATGTCCATGGGCGACGATAGCCACTTACCATCAGGTGGATCGTCAGCTCGTTTGCCAGCTATTTGCATAAAAAAAAAATTATATATTGTATCTTATTATAGTCAATAAAGATTAAATAATAATACCTAAATATACTTAATTAATTAATACTTAAAATCATTCTTTTTTAAATGATTAAAAAAAAGATGATTTCCCTGAAAAGGACTTCTTGTGATTGCAGACTTTTGAAATAATAATATGCTTTTAGAACGGAGCATTCAGTACATGAATATTATTAAACATTACCCCTTAATGGGTCAAATTACAATAGTATTCAAAATCGTGTAATGTCTTGAATATGGAAATGAGACATAAAGTGTCTTATATCGATTTTAGCTTGTCATATTTCATAGGCTTAAATTTATTCATATTTCTTTACATATTCGTTAAAATGATCGTCACTACGTTTGATCTATTTTATTCATCTTTTTTGAAACGTTTTTGGAAACTCAATTTGTGTTATTTTTCAAATAATCTATATCACGTATTATTTTCCAATGGTTTTTTACTCGTACGAACTTATAATACCTGCCTTTCCCTTAAAAAAATATATTAACAGGGGTCAAATAAAATTACAAGAAACAAAAGTGCTTCCGCTCTAAAAATAATAAAGTCATCAGATTCTCGCAGTATGCAGGTGATTCTTTTGTGTAAAATTGGGACAATAAATTGAATTCCAGCTCACCCAGCAACCTGTATTCTCGACTCGCAAGTTTCAGCATTCTTAGCTTTAGCTTCCGTGTGGGCACATGCCTTGATCGAATTGAAATTCAAGAACTCCACCCTGCAATCAAACAGTTCTTTCTTTTCACTTCTTTTTTGACCGGCAAAGCATTAATGATGACTGTGGCGTTGTTACTAATGTAAGGATTAAATGTAAGGACGTAACTAAATGTAAAGACTAACTAAGGGCAGTGACCACTTAATATAAGTGGCTTGTCCACCAGTTTGTCAGTAATACAAATAGAAGAGACTGTCCTATATTATTGGTTTTGTTAAATAATTCTACTTATAACTTTGCTCCGTGGTTTATTTCTAGTTCTGTTCCCGTTGACACATTTCTTATTATAATTATTTAAATTTCTCGTGACACTTATTATATGACAGCGTTTCTTGCATCAGTCGAGCGTTGTAAACCAAGGAGGTCTAACGCCATCATACTTAATAATGAAACATGAATAAAACAATGTTAAAAACTTATTATAGATTGCACACATTACTCAGCGGAGTTTAATCCTACCACTCGCAATTCTGTGAGTAACATCAAGGATAAAAAGCCCCTTATACCTAAAAATAGAAAAATTAGAGAGACATTTTCTCATCGTGAATAATATTGAGAACAACCACTTATTTAAATTAGATTAAAATATAGTCAAAGGAGGCCCATTTAAAAATTAAACTCAAGAAAAATAATCCGTCATCGCCGAAAGCACCCTTCCTTTATTTCGATATTAAATGAAACCGTTTAAAAATTTCTAATATGTTTGGAGAGATTTATTCACGAAGAACATGTCCTATCAAAATATCTCGGGCCACACGTTATGTCGGCACATTCTTCTCCTAAATTGAAATTCTCGAACGCTCTGCCTTCGTAAGCGGGATGGGGTCAGAAGCCAAAAGACAAATAGAATGTTCGATTAATGCTATCAAATATTTATTTTTCTTTGCCGTATCTAAGGAAATGTATTACGGGCAGTGCATATTTATTATAAACGTTTTAACTTAAAGTCTGCGTAAATAAAACTATATTTGATGCTGTTAGAAATATTTAATGCAAGTACTTCGTATTCTAATTACTGAATTTTCCCCTTTTTATGGAAATAGCCGACAAACGAGCTGACGATCTACTTGATGGTAAGTGGCTATCGTCGCCCATGGACGTCGACGACACCAAAGGCATCATTGATGCGTAACCGCTCAAGAAAGAAAGAGGAAAAAGAAAGAAAGAATTGGCAAGGGGACTCGCAAGCCCCCAGTCCTAAATGAGTCGTTTTACGGCTAAGTCAAGCATCCATATTATCTAGAGGGGGGTAGGTATTCAGGCGGACCCCACGCAGAAATAACAATAGTCATAATAATTTTAATGAACTATTCAAATCAATATTACCAATGTAAACCCTCCGAGGAGACTACCATCAATGAGCCGCAGTTAGTCGCCTCTTACGACACCCATTCAGCGTGGAATTGGGATTAGTATTCTAAGCCGCTCTGTTCGGCTAAAATCACATTAAAAAAACTTAATTAAAAAAAACCCCAACTGCGTAAGAAGACTAAAAAGAAAAACAAGCCCAGTAGTTCAGAATGTTGTTAAAAGTAATACCTACTGAACAACAACACTATAGAAGGATTAACAGTCCAAATGCACTTAGTAAAAAGCGGTTATTTTAATATTACAAACAGACACTCCAATTTTATTTATTAGTATAGATGTACAGATAATTTTTATTTTTGAACTCAAATATCTCAGAAAGTATATCATTTACGACACTTCATCACTATTCAGTGACTTTTTTATTGTAATCACTTACTCCGTCTATTGGTATATGTTTCATCACTTGCCGACGAAACGAGTTTGTTTCAAAATGGTGAACTTTGTCAGGTTCCATACAAAAATGTTCGAACCCCTTTAATCCCTATTATTCGTCTTCCAAACTTTAAACTGCAATTTCAAAGCAAAACTCGCAATGAATAAAGCGTATTCAGAGTTTCTATTTGAAATCGGTAGCACTATCAAAATACAAGGAACACCGGTCAAAGGCCTTTCGTCGAGTTCAAAGGATGCGTTCACACGAAACAAGCCGTACGTTCCCACTCAAATCTTGAACAAGGGTAAAAGAGATCGTTTTCGTTCCACCACAGACACTTGAGGAACAGCTTTTCTTGGCCATTTAAGTGAACGTTGAAGGGCTATTACGGTGGTGCGTTTACATTTATTTGTATTTTTGTCATGGGAGATGTAGCCCTGTAAATTTGTGTCCTTGATTTCGTTTATTTATTAATAATAATAATCTATTGTTTATTTATTTAAAGTTAGTGGGTACAGATGTAAGTCAACAACAGTAATACAAAACAAATTATATAACATACAAGTAATAGAGCAGTGACAAAAAGTGAACAGCCAAGAAAAAATAGAAAGAAAACAAAATAACAGGTTAGAAAAGAAGATAATGATCTTGAAAAATATGTAAAAGAAACCGCATTTTAAGTATTTCAATAAGAAATTGAGGTACTGAGTTTCAAAGAGAACAGCTATGAGAGTGAAATGGAAATGGTGGAATGAGGAAGTGTGTGAAGGGGTAAGTAGAAATATTCAAAGTTTTCAGAGTGATATGAAGAAACTAATGGAGTAAAAAGCACAGAGCACAGAGCACAGAGCAGAAAGTATATGGCCATTCCGGCGAAGGCGGATAGAGAGCCAGTTGAGTTTAACACGAAATTCGCAGACTCATAATTATTTCACGAAGTCCAAATATGAATTCTATACATAATACGTTCTGGAGACGCTCAAGCTTATTTGGTTGCTCCTCATTAAGATAATAGATATCAACGATGGGCAAATATTTGTGACCTCTACAAACTTTAAATTTAGCAAACTGAATAAAAAAAAAAAAACCCCGACTATGTATAAAACTAAAAAGAAAAAAACAAGCCCAGTAGTTTAGAATATTGTTATAAGTAATACTGAACAACTACACCATAGAAGGATTAACAGTCGGGACCCATTCTTCAATCAATCAAATCTTGTTTGTTTTTTCCCAAGCAGTCCTGTAAAAAATAAACGGTGACCTGTGTAGCGCGATGGTTACCATGCCGGATCGGCACGCCAAGGGTCCTGGGTTCGATTCCCAGCGAGGCGGAAATTTGGATGATGAGTTTGAATTTCTGTTCTCGTTCTGGGTTTGTGTGTTCTTGTCTGTGTGTGTTGTCCATGGCACCCACGACACAGGGAATCCTAGTGTGGGGCTATGAGTGTGCAGCGTTATTAATTAATTAATTAATAATTCTTATTAAAACGTCCTACACCTACATAGTATTTTAATTTAAGTAAAATATCAAGTAAAATAATCGCATAAAGAAACAAAACAGGTAGTTGGTTTTTAAAATACTGCAGAAAAAGTGGAAAATAAACGAAATAACAGTTAACAAGTGCCATGCTGTTTGTTAACAACAACTCAACAGCGAATACGGCGATAGCAAAATGTAAAAAGAGAATTTTTATAAATTGGCTAAGGTTACAAGTGAAAACTAGAAAATTCTAGTGTTTATTTGATGCATATCTAGTAAATAAACAAACAAAAAACGGTTTTTAATTGAATTTATATACTGCAGTGCACATGCTGAAATTTATTATTCAAAACTAGCTGTACCTGCGACTTGGTTCGCATGAATTTCGTAATGATAATAACCTTCTCAACATTCTAGGAAAAGCCCCATTAAAGTGGGTTCAGCCATTTCAATTTTATTTATATGTATTTCTGATATCACTAGCAGAATATAGAGAAGACGGATGTTTTGATAAATATTAAGTTGTTAAACCATGGACACCGTATCGTAACATCAAAAACATTATCGAAGTTTTACTGACCAAGAAATAAGACATAGAAAAAAGAAATAAATAAAAATGTATTGCTACGGCAAAGTGAATTCATCTTTGAAAACTTTTATTTATCCCAATACGTCAACTTGCCATTTCATACGTATCTGAACTTGCATTAACCGTAAATGAACTGTGAAAATAAAGATGAAGCAATTATTCAGCCTAGTCAAGCATTGTATTTCCGCTCATTAGTTTATATTTATTTAATTTACAACGACTGGGGGCCGACGATAAGCTGTGGGGCGTGCGCGCCTCAGACTTCGTCAACTGAATAACAATGCATGCGGGACTCTAAAACGTCGCTTTTCCTACGAAAAATCATTTACAACCCTCACACACTTAGGTTTTTGTTGCGGCATTTTACTATTGAATTTTCTTCCATCCCATTACCCAGACACAACTCTGACGTATAATAGAATTACGCTTTAAAGAACTCACTTATAAGAAAAAGTAGCTCGTCGTAGACCGAGCAGAAAATGTTCTAGAAAAGCGACAAGCTTACGCCGAGAAGCTGCAAACGTAATTTACTACTTAATTCATAATGCACTTATATCTCCGGTACTTGAAAAAGTAATTTACTCGTTTAACGCGGCTACTGAAAGTGAATGACTAAATTACCTTTTGAAACACTTATATTTCGTGAAGTTGCGTGCTCAAAAGTTTCTTTCCGTTTTTGGAGCTACTTGCATTTATAGGGATATTTGTTTGGACTAACACAGCCGATTTACGTAACTAACAATCGAGTTTTGCTTTGAACTTTGCTGCTTTGAATCTTAAGAAATATAATAAGATTAAGAAAACTTTAGACTAAGACTCTTAGGCCTCCAGCCTATCCCAATTTTAGGATAACATATAACAAATAGACTTACGTCACTTGATACGTTTTACGATAGCTACTGAATGGACTTATTATCCCAAAAAGCGCGGGGAAAATGCGGGCAGAGTGCCAGTTGGTTCATATATGACGGAGTTCTGAGGTAACAAACGATAGCCACCTAACATTGACTGAATTGACATTGACTGACGTGAATCGTCAGCACATTTGTAACTAATTCCATAAAAACAATATATAACCGAATTAAGGACCTCAATGGTAATTAAATGCTGCATGCATTCAACAAATTAATTATATTTTCATTGTAGCCAGATTGTTTTGCAAATTGCTCGATAACCACAACGAAGTGATGCGGGCTATTGAATTGATACCGGTTTACCTAATTACTTTCAGCTAGTTTTATTAAAGTTATCTGAGTGCA